>JAJHSJ010000003.1:79175658-79277887 GCA_021015155.1 Magnolia officinalis
TAGTCTAGTTATGATGGGACAAGTACGGGCCGTCAAGCCAGATGACTGTTTACACTTAAAGAGGCCCGTGGGCCACCCAGCAACCGAGGAGGGTCAGAAAAATCTAAAACTTTAGAAAATCATAGATCTCACTGGGCTTGTAGTCCATCGCGGACTGCGGACCCAGTGGACACCCAGAAGTACCATCTGGCGCTTGCCCAATGCGCCCCACCAATGCCAGATTAAAAATCTGGCACTGACAAAAGAAACTGAGACTCCGGGCCTTCCAGCTGTCGGATTTCTTCTAAATTTACGGTGAAGGTTTAATGTATTTTTCAACGCCTGCCCACCAAATCTGGGCCCCGATCGTGGCACGATGACCGTTGATCGTAAATCGGACCCGTGCGATCAAACCCCATATCCGATCGCTCCCAAATTTTGCATGGCCCTTCATCGGGCCATGGATCACCTACCCTATAAATTTATGGCCAGAGGGCCACCAGAAATGTCCCATCAATCTGAATGGCCCCCAAGGGGCCACTTAAAGGTCGGAAACGCTTGCTCAGATCATATATCCGTCATCCGTTCGCCCTAAATTTTGCATGGACCCTAATCAAGTCATAGGGCACCTACACACCAAATTTGGTGGTTAGAGGGGTGTTAGGGCCGCCCCAACACCAATAGGGAGTCCTAGTGGTCTATTTTAGGAAATTGTGGAAGCTTGGGGCATTTGCACCAAATCTGGAATTATAAAAATGGGTTTCTTTTGGGCACCCTCTCCCATACGAATTTGCCCTAGGAGAGAAAAGAGAGAAAAGAGAAGAGAAGAGGAGAAAGAAGGGAGAGCAAGGGAGTAGAGAGAGTGGAGGTGAGCATGGTGGACTCTCAATCAAGGGGGGGGCCTAGAGGATTAAACCCACAACCTCCTACACTTTCTCTAAGAGGAAACCCTACACCACATCCACCAAAAATTGTCCGTGGACCATCTAGGTAAGATCCCTCACTCTTTTCTCTTGAAATCCTTGTATTGAAGGAGAAAATGTATGGATTTCTCTCATGTTTGAATTGCTTTAGGGATTCCGGTTGGCCAACCTCCAAAACCCTCATCTCTAGGTCGTTTCCAAGCCTCCAACGAATCCAAAGGTGCGGACTATTGTTCTTAGGTGGCCTAGCACCAATTTTATTATGGGTTTAATGATTTTGATTGTTTGGATGTTATGATTGGAGAAACTAGAGAAACCCTAGGAATTGCATGATTGTTGAATTCGTATGGAATGCATGTTGATCCTCATTTGGTGTTGCTATTGCCTTTCACATGATTGGGTATTGGATGATTAGGTGCTCATGCCTTCTTGATTGTTTCCCTACATTGTTGCTTCATATAATGTATGATGATCATGGCATATGATTTCTTGCAATGGTGGAAGTGCTTAACTTCCTCCCACACACACATACACCTCACTTGCACTTGTATTATGATATTGTGGG
This sequence comes from Magnolia officinalis, assembly GCA_021015155.1. NCBI lineage: Eukaryota > Viridiplantae > Streptophyta > Magnoliopsida > Magnoliales > Magnoliaceae > Magnolia > Magnolia officinalis. The sequence continues at coordinate 79,177,126 of JAJHSJ010000003.1, forward strand.
CCTTTCTTGGTATGAGAATCAGAATTGTATGTTGAGAGCATGAGAACATGAAGATTATATATGCTAGATGATGCATTGGTAGACGGCATGCTAGGGATTGCTATTCGTACCCTTGGGTTGGTCAGAAAACATGAGGAGAGCGAAGGTGGCTCCATTGGTAGGACCGCCTCGAGGCTAGACCGTGGGTTTTGGGCGGGTGTGCTCGGGCGGCCGTTAGTTCGACTACGTGGGACCCTTGTGCCCGAGGTCACTCGTCTCACGCTCGCCTGACTCATGCGGTCTAGCCTACTAACTGATCAACACTGTTTGTTAACCCTGTGTGCTCACATATGTATGGAATCTGAACCACCCTGCAACCATTGTAGCCCATCAATAATTCACCTGAAACTGGTCCACAGCCTCGTGAGCCGGGCATGGTGGAATGGGACACTGTGTCCGAGCTGTCGGCCTACGCTGGGGTACCGCGCCTCCCCGTAGTGACCGCGAAGATCCCTTCCTTTCGGCACTCCTCATGTGCTTGGAGTCGGGGATGAGGAACCCGACGGGATCACGGACCGCGGGGACTCGGCCTCACGCATTGATGGGGCCTTGGCCTCGCAACCAGCTTAGGGCATTAATACGTAGGGTGAATCAGAATCCCCAACCTGCTGGATGAATGGACTTAACTAATAACTCGGCTAACACGATCGCATTGCACGCATTAGTTAGGGTGGCGACTCGGAAGTCGAGGTCGCTCTGAGGGAGTGTTGTCATATGCGATCGTTAGATGGAGTCGCTTGAGGGAGTGTTGTGGCGAGGGCATGCATCATATCATCCCGCATGCATGCATTTTAAATAAGAGTTATTAGGTGTTGATGATTGTCTGTTTTTCATTAAGTTCATATTACAATTGATGCCTGTTGTAACTTGAGACCAATAGTTCACACTGAGTTGATCACTCACTCCAACTCTGGGACGGTGTTTTAAAAACACCAACAGACCCATTCATAGATGCAGGTGACTCAGGGCATGAGGAACCTGGCGAGGCGAGCTTAGACGAGGAGGACGAGCTCCTACTTGCAGCTGATGGGCGGCTTGATCGGGCTGAATTGGATTTACTGAGCCGCGGGCTCCGCTTAGTCTTTTGGATATAGCCTTCTTTTATTATCCTGTTGGGCAACGCCTTGGGTGACCCTTTATTATTTTCGAACCTGTATATTTGTGAGATTTCCTTCATTTCAGTAGACTGATGGGATTGTGCTTCATGCTTCAGGTAATTCCAAATTGCGCAGTTAAATTTGATTAATCATAAAAATCATAAATGCATGATAAGTGACACTCGGGAACTCGGGAGTCGAGTCTATGCATGACCCCCGATTTTTCGGGGCGTTACATATACGGACCCCAGTTCGGGCCCGACCCACGAGATTATGCCGGATTCTCAGCCGGCCCCTGGCCCCACTAATGGGCCGGCACCATCTACTGCACCACCTGATTGTCGCTCCACTATGGCACTATGACGTTATCCTCGGTATGGATTGGCTCACCGAGATGAGGGCAGAGATAGATTACAAGACCATGGTCGTGACAGCCTACGGACCTAAGGGCACAGTCTTTACTTTCCCAGTTCAAGTTAGTTGGCCCTGTCGAGTTGATTGCTACGCTGCCTTGTTAGAGCATGAGTTGGGCCCGACATTGGAGAATACGCCAGTGGCACAGGATGTCATAGACGTGATCAGGGCGATACCTGGACTACCTCATTGGCGCGAGATCGACTTTACTATCGACTTGGCTCCGGGTGCGACACCCTTTTGCTACCGACGTATCGCATGCCTCCATGCGAGATGGAGGAACTGAGGAGGCAGATTGATGACTGTTGGAGGCAGGTTTCATACGACCGAGTGTGTCCCCTTGGGGAGCGCCCGTGTTGTTCGTGAAGAAGAAAGACGGTCACTGGATTAGTATATATTAGAGTTGAAATACTGCGATGTGATCGCAGTGAACCAAGTGACGGTGAAGAACAAGTATTTTTTGCCCAGGATAGATGACCTGTTTGATCAGTTGAAGGGGGCACGATACTTCTCGAAGATCGATCTACAGTCAAGGTGTAACACCCTGGTTCCCGGAACCCGAGTACACTACTCGTTTTCCAAAAACCCGAGTATTAACCTTTAAAGTATCCCAAATTTCACATACATTTTTTTTTTCTTTATCAGAGTTAAGCATTCAAGCGGAATATGAGCAGTCAAGTATAAGAGGGAGTCCAAATATACAAAGTCAAATATTTCAAGTGGTTACCCAAAAACTTATACAAATCCATATCTTAACAATTACAGAACATGTCAATAGAATTTAAATACAAATGTAAACGGGAATAGAGAGTCGCAAGGTAATCTGGCTTTTCCTATTTCACATGAACACCAACATGCGCATCCTCTGCGTCCCCTGCACACTGATTATGGTTTGATAGCGTCAATGGCTATCCAGTGAGGCATAACCCCCAAGATTTATCACAGCATCAAGATAATTAAGCATAGATATCCGAAACAGTATATAACAAATAATACACAATGATTATCGTGAAAATCAGGTGAAGTTCAACAAGTACGCATTCATTAAAGAGAATCACTCAAGATAATCTTGTTTAAATGCATGGATGCATGCACATGCTCACAGACCTGGGGATGCACATCTAGCTGGTAAAAAGTCACTCAAAGCGAACCAGTCTCCCGGAAAAATACTCATAGGTACACCCAAGGAGAACTAGTCACCCGGAAAAGACCATGCAGATGAGAGCGCCCAAGGATGACCTCCTGGAAAAATACTCAGGGTACACCCGAGGAGGTATAAAATCCCGGAAAAGCCTCATAAGTCACCCAAAGAGGATCTCTCGGAAAAGACTAAGTCACCCAAAGAGAATTAAACCTCTCGGAAAAGACTATAATATATGCCATGAAAATGCATGATTAGCCCAGCCATATTATTCCAATTCAACAATCAATTTAAAAGCTCAAAGGTCACTATGGGGGTTTGTCACCCAGCATAGGACCGACAACTCAAGCATAGTGTCTCATTCCACCATCTCTAGCTCATGAGGCTAGCAAATAAGATATTTAAAGGCAACTTATACAACTAGTGGCCGAAACTAATTAAACAAGTAGAACTTACCATCGTGAAGTTGTAAGGAAATCATTCATAAAAGCTACTTAGGGCAATTATTCCATCATGCCACTAGGGGCAAACATACAGTCAAAGCCACAAATGGCAAATAGCCAATCAAAGCCACATAGGGCAAACAGTCCATTCCAGGATGCGGTGAAAGGAATTGACTTCAAAAGCCACAAAGGCACAACAATCCCTTAGATGGTAGGTCCACAACAAACTTTGATTTAATTTATTAGATAGGATGGCCACTAGTTCGAGGACCTCCAATGCACCCTAAAGTAATCCTAAGTGGTCAAAACAACCACGAACAATACCAATGACACTTACACATGTAAATTTATTTAAGACAAGATAGGGTATTTAAGATCCATATCATATTCAGACATATCATTTAAATCCACTTCATCAATCAATTATAGTAATCAAACTTAGCAAGAATAACGAGACACATTAAGCAAATAAAAAAAATAAATGAACAAGGATGGATAAATAAGCTTATTATCGTGATATAGAAAAGCTTGAAGGTAATCCTCACCTTTCGATAGTTGATTCGTCTCCCGATGATGCTAGAGTTAATCGTACCCGCCCTAGGATCAAGATCTAGTAGCAAGACTCAACTCAGCGAGTTTCACTCGAGTCAACTCGATTATGGCAACTCAACTCCATCATTCCTTCCTCTTCATTGCTTTCTCTTTCTTTCTCCTCACCTCACCTTCCTTGCTGGAAACTCAACTGGACCAGACCCAACTTGACCCCATCGGATACAGTTTCAACTGAGTCGACCCGGTTTCAACCGGACAACAAACCCCACACCATTTCTTCTTTCTTTCTCTCATCTTCTTCTCTTTTTCCTTTTCTTCCTTTTTAATTCTTCTATTTATCCTTCTATCTTCTTTCTCTTCCTCTTCTCTTTCCCTTCTCTCTGGGTGGAATTTCAGCAATATCCAGACCCAACCCAACTCTGACTCGGTACAAACTCCCAACTCGAGCTTAATTCGAACCGAGTCAAGGCGGCCTGACATGGCAGCTGCTCTCCCTTCTCTTCTTCCTTCCTCTCTTCCTCTTTACTTTCCTTCTACTTCTCTACTAACACTGCCCAACAACTGGACTCGGTGCACCGACTCGCATCGACTCCATCAGCCTCGACTTGCCCCGATGTGGCAATGGAGAGTGGCGCACGACCCTTCTCACTTTCTTTCTTCTCTTTCCTTTCCTTTCTCTACATCTTCTTCTTCTTATTTTTCTGCTGAAATGACCCAAGATGCTGGGCTCGGTCCTGAATTTGCAGCGACTCGGACCGAGTCGACTCCACTGGGTGCGGCCATGGAAGCAGCACCTCTCTCTCTCTCTCTCTCTCTCTCTCTCTCTCTCTTTCCCTTTTTCCGGAAAGGAAGCCCTAAAAGGGCGCCTTTTATAACGCTTTACTAACCTATTTCCAGAAATTTCGAATGCTAATTAATCACCGGATTAGTTAGTCGCGTCAGTCATAAATCCAAGTGTAATACGGTGGCATTCGGATGATTTAAGTCAAGATATCTTGCTTGACTCGGATCAGCCAAATAAGATTGGTTTCTGGGACCTTGTCCTACGCATCTAACGTCTCAGATCAGGTGATGGGATCCACTTAATGGAAATGGGTTTTTCGAATGGATGGGGAAGATGAGTTGAGCTTCCATGGCAGTTTCTCAACCGGTGGTTGATCCGGTGATCTAATGCCAATGGATGGTGTGGATATGATCACTGATCATTGTGGGACCCGCATTTTGGCCAACCAGAAAGGATACCAATGGTCCATGATATTTTCAATTACACACGGTATAACTCGTGTTGACGAGATTACGCACGAGAACTCGTTACTGTAGCGAGATATGTTCCTTGACGCCCTAAACTAGATGATGTAGATTGACTGGAAAAGCTTCTAGAAGCTAGGGAGCGGTTGAGATTGTGCCAGCGCACGAGACTCTACACATAGGCGAGATTCTTTCCGCCGCACTCCTTTGTGGTTGAAAGAGGAAAACCCTAGAGTAGCTTAGGTTGTGCGACGGGGATTACTCGTAATGGAGGGTGGAGATAGAAGGAGAGATATTCCATCGGCTGCCAGCTCACTACAGATAGTGGTTTCCATATTCGGTAAAACTCTTAATACAACTCTACTTGTGTCCAAAGTTGTGCACGTGCACGAATGGGTTTTCATGTGAAATAGCCAAGGGTTTGGTTGCACCCTCTCTCTAAATCGGATGGACGGTTGGATCAATGGTATGATCTCGACTGGGACCCACTTGATCAAGACTCTCGGACGCGGCCTGCTTGCTGGCTGTTTTAAAAGAAAAAGAGAGGGAAATAACTTCCCTTTTTAGAAAAACATCGGTCAGCCCTTGAAAACTGGGCGTGGAGATTCCGTGCACAACGTCTATGCACAAACTGTGCACACGCACTCTCAAGTGGGGTCCACTTGATTAAAACTTTGAGATCTACACCGTCTATTTAGTTCTAATGCTCCTGATAGTTCATCGTGCAAAATTTCTAATAGATCAAGCCGTTAAGCGGGACATAAATCCAGATTTTGGTTGTTTTAATTGTATCTTTGCCATTCAGATGGCCAAATGCATTCAAGCTGATTATTAATCGTTCCTAGGTTCTTAGGGTCTTTCTAAGTGAGTTCTAACAGTATTTTCAATTATCAAATATTAGGATGAAGGTGGTCAAGTGGTGGGTTGTTAACTTTGGCGTTGTAGACCTATTGGTCGGTATATTTGGTAAGTTGGATTCCATATAAAGAAAACTTAAGGTCAGGGTTTAGGGTTGGGCATGAGTTGTTACAACAATTTAAAAGTGGGGTTCATGTGTACGTTTTGTGGAATCCACCCCGACCATTGGTTTGGCGGGATCATGCTAGGCTAGGGGCTGGAATATGGGGTGGATCAGAGGTTTTGTATAGCCACACCATTAAGCAACGTGAGGCTTAGGTTCACAGTTGAACCAAGCCATTACAGGCATTTAGTAGTTACGTGCATGGCACGTCAAATCATGGAAATTCTTGATTTCTTTGCAAACGTTGGTGAACAATCCGCTCCGTTCACCGACTTCAGCTCGCAATGTGGACTCACCGGCCTAAGTTTTAAGTAGATCTGAGCTATAGGCGGGCCACACATTGCAAGAATGTATAGGTGAAAAACTCACGTAGCAATTGAATCATATAATTACAATTATGCCCCTCTCCCTTATTATAACTTTTGCCATTCATATCTCCTAGCTTCAACGTGTATATAGGATGAAATTTCACCAACATTTGTTATCTTCCGTGCTCTTTCTAATACTTAAATTCGGGCTTTGATCGCTTACGAACAACAAAGATGCCAATTCAATGGACCATACCACTTCGAGTTTTATTGTGACGTTTCTATATGTTTAATGGCAATATCATCTGGTAATTTGGACTTGTGTTCCAAGATCTTCCAATTGGGTGATTTATTCTTATGTTTGGGTGGTCCGTTTGATGGCTCCCAATATGATGGACAGCTAGATGACATGCTAAAAATATGAGAACTTGATGGTTAGCATTCTAATCATGTATATAGGTGGATGTACGGTCAGTTTTGTAAATAGATGAACACAAGATGAGTTTCTGGATTGATTAGTGGTAGGGCATATATATCATTAGATTTGAGTGACTTGTTCACATGTATAAATTCTTTTGATTTCAGTTCTAACGGTAGTTTAAGCATATTCATATGGGGGGAATAAGATGAACGGATCAGAATCTTGATCTGATAAGTGCACGGACGGATGTAGAGGTCAAGTAGCTATTTTACTATGATCTAAGGGCTGAAATTCGAGGTGTACGATTAATTTGTGATAATTAGGCATGATATACAAATTTACATGAAACAGACCGTGGGAACCATGTGATCTAGTGTTCAAGGGTCTAGGTTAGTGGCAATTTCGTAATTACTGTCGATGTATGACTTTTGGGAAATCTAATGGCTCCACATGGTTATAGACATGTTTCTAAGCAATTCTTACAAATGAATGTATATCTAAATCGTTATGGATAGGGAGTTATTCGTCACGTCATCTAAGGAAAAGTACTCATGTCAAATCACGTGATGGATGGGCTTGTCTTGAAATTCAACGGTCAGATGGCTTGATTTATAAATGAAGATCATTCATAACGATTAATTTAGTGTTTTATATTAGGGTACTAGGTAACGCACGAGTACTAGAAAGTACGGGGTGTTACACAAGGTATCATCAGTTGCACGTCAAGGATGAGGACGTGTAGAAGACGGCCTTCAGGACCAATTTTGGACACTATGAGTTTCTCGTGATGTCGTTCGGCCTTACGAACGCACCGGCCATGTTCATGGACCTGATGAACAGGGTGTTTCGGCCATTTCTATTCCAATTCGTCATCGTGTTTATAGATGACATTCTAATATACTCCAAGAGTTGGGAAGAGCACGAGGAACACCTGCGAGCAGTCTTGGGTACTCTGAAGAAGAACCAGTTGTTCGCACAGTACAAGAAGTGCGACTTCTGGAAAGAGGAAGTCAAGTTCCTGGGACATGTGGTGTCCAAGGAAGGGATATCAGTTGACCTTGCTAAGGTAGCCGCGGTTCAGGACTCAGAGCAGCCCGGTTCGGTTACTGAGGTGATGAGCTTTCTGGTTCTGGAAGGGTACTATCGTCGATTTATTAGGGACTTCTCCAAAATTACCAAACCACTATCTCAGTTGACACGGACGGATCTGAAGTTCGCCTGGAACGAGAAGGCAGAAGCAGCTTTTCAGGAGCTGAAGGACAAGTTAACGTTCGCCCCTGTACTAGTATTGCCAGAGCAGTGGGTTAGGTATACTATATACACCGACGCGTCTCGCGTTGGTCTGAGTTGTGTCCTTATGCAGAAGGACAGGGTGATTGCTTACGCCTCGAGACAGTTGAGGAAACACGAGGAGAACTACCCTACACACGACCTAGAGTTGGCAGCCGTCATCCTTTCGCTGAAGCTCTGGAGACATTACCTCTACGGAGAGGAGTTCGATCTCTTTTACGACCACAAGAGCCTCAGAAACATATTCACTCAGCAGGACCTGAATATGAGGCAGCGGCGATGGTGGAAACCTTGAAGGACTTCAAGTACGAGGTTTCCGACAATCCGGACAAGGCTAATCTTGTGGCTGATGCGTTGAGCCACAAGAAGACCATAAAGTTTGTGGCTCCACTGATGGTAATATAATGGAGTATGGTAGAATTTATGCGAGACTTCGAGTTGAAGCTCACCGTGGAGGAGTCGTTCGAGAGCATCGCGCACGTTCGTGTGTGGCCACTTATTGATAATAGAATCATTGAGGCCCAGAAGGACGATGGATAATTGTCTGAGCTTCGAGAGCAGGCTAGCGACGATGTGGACGCCGAGTGGAGAGTTGGTACGGATGGGGGCTTACGTTACCGTGGCCGCCTATGCGTCCCAAATCTTCATGGCTTGAGACAAGAGGTTCTCGAGGCTGCACATAGTTCGAAATTGGCGATGCATCCTGGAAGCACGAAAATGTATCGAGATATGAAGAGATCATACTGGTGGGACAATATGAAGGCCCACAGAGCAGATTATGTGTCGTCCCGTTGTCTCACGTGCCAGCAGGTCAAGGTTGAACACCGCCAACCTCCTGGACTGCTTCAGCCCATGCCCATAGCTGAATGGAAGTGAGATTTCATTTCTATGGACTTTATCTCAGGGCTACCGAAGACGAGGAAAGGACATGACTCTATTTGGGTGATCGTGGACCGGTTGACGAAATTGGTCCATTTCCTCCCGATTAAAGTTTCAAACTCAGCAGACTAGTTGGCCAGGTTATACATCAAGGAGATTGTATGTCTGCATGGAGTTCCCCTAGAGATCGTGTCGGACCGAGACACGCGATTCACATTATCTTCTAGACTCATATTCAGGAAGCAATGGGTGTGAAGTTGAAGTTCAGTACCGTGTTCCACCCACAGACTAACAGGCAAACGAAACGGGTGAATCAGGTGTTAAAAGATATGCTGCGTGCTTGTGTACTAGATTTCAAGGACAGTTGGGATGACTGTCTTCCTTATGCAAAGTTCGCCTATAACAACAGCTTCTAGGCGAGTATTGGCATGGCCCCCTATGTGGCGCTGTATGGACGCCCCTGCTCGGCACCACATTGGTAGGCAGAGGTTGGCGAGAAAAGCCTGATTGGCCCAGAATTAGTTCAAGCGACCTCAGAAAAGATCGACATTATCAGGTGTCAACTTCTGGCAGCACAGAGCAAACAATAGAGATACGTCAATACGAGGCGGCGGCAGTTAGAGTTCGAGGTCGGGGACCATGTGTTTCTGAAAGTTTTCCCCATGAAGGGAGTCCTTCGGTTTGGGAAGAAGGGGAAACTCACGCCGAGATTCATTGGCCCATTCCAGATACTAGATCGTGTGGGTGCGGTAGCGTACCATCTTGCTTTGCCCACACCACTCACGGGCGTACACAACGTGTTTCATGTATCGATGTTAAAGAAATACGTTCCTGACCCTTCTCACATTATTAGATGGGAGCAGGTACAGTTGAGTGAAGATACTACTTATGTAGTGTGACCGACGCGTGTTCTAGATAGGAAGGAACATGTGTTGCGCGGTAAAGTGATTCCACTTGTGAAGGTTCTGTGGACACACCACACTGAGGAAGAGGCTACTTGGGAAGCCGAGGTTCATAAGAACTACCCTCAGATTCTCGAAGAGTACGAAAAGGTACTAATTTTGAGGATGAAATTTTTCTTTAAGGGGGGTAGATTGTAACACCTTAGAAAAATCCGTACAATGGCCTGAGTACCACCTCAGGCAGAAATCACTCATGACCGACCTTTAGAAATTAGACGAAACTAACTAAGTGCTAAACTTGATTAGCTATAAAATTAGCTTGAACCACTTTAAATACGAAATGTAAGACCCAAAACTTGCAGAATCATTAACGCTACATTACCTTATAATCTAGGACAATCTCAAAACCCAGTTGCTCTCGAGAGCACATTGAAACTTCGTATCAGACCTGGACCGTGCGTCGAAAGTCCGATTATTGCGAAATCAAACGATTAGGACCGCCTTACTAGGCTTGACAACCATCTCGGAAATCAAGTCTTGATAGTATCCAGAAACGCATAACTTAAGCCCAGAGCAAAGTGTGTGAGAAACGCGAATATCTTTGGAAATTGAACTCAGATTTAAGTGATTTGGGCCGTTCACTTGCGGGCCAAATCTAAGGTTTTAGATCGTCAGAATCTGACCCAAATACACCCTTAGATCAGGAGAAATTTTCAACACATGTCAATGTATTTGTGGCCCTGATCGAACACCGGTGACCATTGAACTGAAACTGATCCGCCACGGTCGATCTGCAAATCCGATCGGACCGAAAACTTAACTCGACCTAGATCCAATGCTAGGGAGCTTAAGTCCGACCGCATGTTGAAAAGGGGCCTCCGGAAGTGCTCCGTTGATCGGAATAACCAACTTTTGGCTATAACCTATGTATACCATGGTCCTGGGGCCATTCCCATCAGTTCTGGGCCTATATAAGGGCCTTACACCATCTCTCTCTCATTCCATATGAATTTGGAAAAACCTAAGAGAGAGAAGAGAGAAAAGAGAAGGAAAGAGAGAGAAAGTGAGAGAGAAAGAGAGTTGGAGCTTGTTCCTGGGATTCCATCCCGCTATTCCACGTTGTTAACCACCGTTATGGTATCGCTATTCTGGCGATTCTGACTCCGCTATTGGGTAATAAAACCTAACCCTAATCTGTTTTAGTGTTTTAAATAGTGTAAGTGATGAAATAGCTAACATATTTCATGTTTTAGGTGGCCGTCGTGCCGTAGATAAAGACCTGACATACAAACTGAGTTCGATACGAGTCTACCGGCGAAAGGTGCGGACTATAAATGTTTAGGTTATGGTTTTCAAGGATTTCAATATCAGTAATGATTTATGACTGGCTTGATTGCTATCACATGTGCTTAGATACAAGGGTTTCCGTGTAATATGTACATATATAAACTATGTTAGTTTATAATGCATTCCATGTGTTTGTTGAAATGTGTGAATGAATATGGAATAGTGATGTATGCTTGCCATGTTTGTTGACTGAGAATTCATGATTGTTGTATGTATAGTGAACCCTTGTAAAGGGATTTGCTATGATATCTGTTATAACTACCTTACCACATGTATATGATATGTGTAGCCCAAGTGTTTGATGAAATGCTTGAATGTAAAAATGCTCGTTTAAATGCATGTAATGAGGGTGTTTAGATAGGATTCTCAATACCCTTAACTAGGGTTACAGTATCCTTTATGTAACCTATCTTACTATTATGTGTTGTATAGATGAAATGTCTATGTATGATAATATATGTAGTATGTGTTTGTTAAATTGCTCAAGTAAGATTTATATCTGATTTCAGTTGTCACATGCTGTTTTGGATTACTATATGTGAATGTTGTTGTTTGGAATGTGTTTGGGGCTACGTTGTAGTCCAGGCAATCGGTAATGATTTACGACCGGTGGCTGAACCGTTTTAGACATGATATATGCGTTCGACGAATCCGAGTCATACGTCGCTTGATGACAGTGGTTAGGCCACACGGAATGCTTATGCACTCCATGTCGATTAAGTCTACGTGTGCTCGTACTAGTCGAGCTTGTCAAGTAACCCGATTGGTCTAATGTATGTTCACCATGTATGGATGCTACTTCTTGAATCTAAGGTACCAAACTCACCAATGAAGCCCGTTTAACCTTGGTACCTCAATCCGCTAAGACTCATGAGCTGGGCATGGTGGTATGGGACACCGTGGTCGATCTGTCAGCCTACGCTGGGGCGACGAGCCTCCCTATAATGTCCAGTGAGCAACCTAAACTCGTGAGCTGAATACGGTGGTATGAGATACTATATTCGAGCTGTCGGCCTGCACTGATCAGGTGATGAGCCCTTTGTAGTGACCTCGAGCATACTCTAAGACTGTGTTGAGGCGACGAGCCTTTCTGTAGTGACTAGAGTATAAACTAGGCCTACACTGATCAGGTGACAAGCCCTTTGTAGTGACCTAGAACCGCAACATCGTATGATATTTACTGAGAGTGACGACCCTAGAATGGATCATTGTTTGGGAAATGATATAAGGGAGGTACCTTAGCTTCCCAATCCTGCTGTATGAAAAGGTCTAATAAGAACTCAGTAATTACGTTTATGCACCACATTGCATGTGCCTTTGGCGTTGGAGTTGAGCACTGTGGAAGGGGTGTATGCCGCGACCGTGAAATGAAGTTCGCAGAAGGAGTGCAGGCGAGGGCATATATCATTAATACATATCATCCTTGCATTAACCAGAGTACTTAGGAATGTTTGATTATATTGTTTTATCATTACTGCATGACTGAATTGATAACATGTTAACCTTTGCTTTATAGCTCCACTGAGTTGATCACTCACTCCCACGTTCTGGGACGGTGTTTTAAACACCAACCAGACTCTGTCTTAGCTGCAGGTGATGACGATGCCTACGAGGTGGAGTCAGATTTCGAGGACGATGAGGAGGCGTTCTCTTATATGCAGTTATCAGGTGGGTTCACGTGAGTCGTGTCCTGATTATCGGGGCTACAGGGATACTGACTAGATTCTCCTAAACAGTTATTCTGAAATTTTGGAACACAACTGCATATTCATTTTGATCACTTTGGGAATATACATGTAATTATTTGACCTGGCAATGTATTCATACTCTGGAGACCGGAAAAGGTCTATACGTTCCATATATGCTTATATACATCTCTCAGTCTTCCGCTTGCGCTATTTAACTGCCTCTGGAGTATGATATACTGATTTGGTATAATACCACTCATGTTTAATGCACTAATACAGACAACATTGAATCATCATCATAAATGTTGCATAAGTGATGTTTTGAAACTCGGGAGTTGGGCTCCTGCTCGACTCCCGATTTTCAGGGCGTTACATGTTGTCTTTATTTGTTATTGCTCTCCTGTTTCCATGAACTATTGATGATGCATAGGTCGCATGAATTTTCTTTGAAGCAATTTGAAGGTATCCAGAAATAAGAATAAAAGATCGTCGCCTGCAAAGGGTACAGGCTCACCAAGTAAGAGCCTAGCATCACCAAATCGTAAAGTTGGTACACCAACAAAGAAAAGTTCGACTCTCTCACACAAAGCTCCTTTCACCTATGAGTGAAACGAACCTCACTCTAAGGATATCTGGTGGTAAGAAAAATACTTGGATTCAATGGACCAATCTAATGGACAATGCTCTGGTTGATGCATTGGTAGAATAAGTGAATCTTGGCCGTAAAAGTGATATTGGTTTCAAATCAGAAGCTTACAAGGCGACAGTTGTTTGCTTGCCTCCAAGTGCAGAGGTTCGTAAGTAGTATCCCGTGAATACGGGGTCGATCCCACAGGGAGATGAATTGTAAGAAGGAAAAAATCAAATGCAAAATAAAACTAAGTAATAAAAAACTAAACTGGTGATTTGATTTTGGATTTTTGAATGGATGTAATTCAATTGAATAAAATAACACCCAAGCTTCAAAGTTCCACACATAGGTAATGTTCCAAAATCATGATGACTTGGATAACACAACTAGGATCTGATCACTATGGTCAGCCTAGTCGGAAAATAAAACAGTTTAAATATTTTAATAAATGATATAAAAAATTAGAAAATCATGGATTTGCACCATTGACATATATTCTCAAGCGTCAGTGATTTTAAGTATTCAATATCTATAGGATAATGAATACAAAGAAATATAACAGGTTGAGAACCTCTCCTATCTAGGAAATCTGATTGATCTAGGGTAAGCCTATCCATCAATGTGGATCTCATATGATGGAAACATATGGATCTCACAAGAGGATAAAAAAAAACCTAAATAATAAATAACATGCATACACCATTCTTCTCATCATTAAAACAATCAATCATCATAATCTTAAAGAAACATTAAACCCATGTGCTTCCCTTCTAGCTTGGGATAGAAGGAACTTAGAAAAACATAATTAAATTGCAGAAATAAAAAGCAACAAGAAATAAAGAAAGAAAATGCAAATAGAAAAATCTAAACAAAACAACTTATAAAGCTTTAATAAAACTAAAAACTCTTTAAAACCCTAAACTTGCTCTTGAATGCCTTGAATAATGTTTTAGAATGCCCTAGGAAGCCCTATTTATAAGTAGGGACCTCCAATTTTCGTACAAATTTGAAAAAACCTAGAAATCGCATCAAATATACATATTTTTCCAAAATAGACTTCTCGCTGCATAGTTCGTTTAAAACAGACTTCCTGCTAAGCAGTTTCCCAAAATAAACTTTACAGCTTCATAATACACTTTTTCAGGACGATTTCAGGATTCTTCACTTCAAATCTTCGATTCTCTTCATTCTTCACTTGGTTTTCTTAGATCTTTGGCATGTGAATTCTTCAATCTTGGTCTCCTAAGATCAATCCCTTGCTTTGGTAATTCTTGAGCATCAAAATCATGCTTTTAACACCATTTTTCAATCCAAACACTTAAATTCACCTTGCAACACATACATGAGTAAAATAGAATATTAAGCGGATTCATGTTCATAAAACCAAGATATAAATGGGAAAAATTATGCAATATTTGAGTCTCAACACACCCCCCAACCAGCATTTTGCTAGTCCCAAGCAAAATAAGCGAAATAATAATAATAATAATAAAAAAACTAATTTAAGAAATAAAATTAAAAACGAATAATAATAATAATATAAAATAATAATAATAATAATATAATAATAAATAAATTCTAACTACACCACTTTCGCAGGTAATCTCGATTGCATTTAGCATATGCAGCAAGCCTTTAAACCCCTAGGTTTCCCCTAGTGGACGAGTTATAGTCTCGTGAGGGTTTTCAGAAATGTTACCCACAAACATTGAAAACATGAAAAATAGCTTAACACTCAAAAATTTATACAATTATGCCTCCATTCATCATATGAATTCCAAAACAAAACAATACTTACCCTAAGTCTGAAGTTAGTTAGAATCTCAATTTCCTAATCCATTACATCCTTGAGTTCAGAGACCTAATCAAAATTTAGAATAGTTACGATCCAATATCCTTAGGTGCTCGTGACACTAGTCTAACTTTGAAAAATATGTATGTTCTCTATCCTAACTCCTTTCAATCATTCCAAGAGTATGAAATCTCTAGTTATCTCATTTTTTTCATGTCATTTCTTCTTTTATCATCATATCCTCATTATTATAGACCACCCTTAGATGAAGATTCCCACCGGGTTTGCTTCATAACCTAAGGTATCGTACTTGTAATGGTAACAGTAATGGATACTTAGGTATCCTTACTCCGGATTACTGACACGATTATTATGGTCATTACATTTATGCTCTATAATAAAAATTTCTTTTTTCATCACTCTTTTTTTTTTTTTTCTTCTTCAATATTCTATCTTTTAAGCATATATCAATGATACTAGTTTATTCAACCTTGTTTGAATCAAAAGTTGTTATTCTAGTTCACATATCATATTCCTCACTAAGTTAGCTAGGGTGTATTGTGAATTCAGTACATCAAATTATAACTCATTTTAAACTAGTGATTAGATAATTGAACTCAAGTATATAATTTTCAGTTGTCGGAATTCTGACTACTATCAACCTAAAATAAATATTAACTTTGCCTTTGGAATTCGCATAATATCATGTTCACATTCTTGTATAAAAATATTATTTTGAAAATGTTAAATTTTTTTTTTTTTTTTTTTTTTTTAAACCTAAAAAAAAAAAATTAAACCTAAAAATAAAAAAAAATTAAACCTAAAAATAATAAAATAAACTGAAATTTAAAAAAATAAAATCACATGGATGACTATCCACACCCCCAACCTAAAATCTACATTGTCCCCAATGTAATGATAATATAATGCAGAGAACAATAAAAATAAAAGAAAGGGTGGATAGTACCTGCCATGAAAAACTCACCTGCTAGGTGACACTAAAAAAAATGAATATGATACAAATTCTACACAAATGCTCCATCAGACTAGGAGCATCAATCTGAATATTCTGGCTCATGAAGAGGGAAGGACTCCTCTCCCAAATGAAAGTTTTCCACATAAGGCTTCAATCTCTGCCCATTAACCTTGTACACATTGCCATTACGTGGATTCTCAATTTCAACAGCCCCATGAGTATAAACATTCTTCACAATGAAAGGGCCTGTCCATCTTGATCTTAACTTTCCCGGAAAAAACTGGAGACGGGAATTGTACAATAGGACCTTTTGCTGAGGTTCAAAATTCTTCCTCAGAATATTTTTGTCATGAAAAGCTTTGGTCCTCTCTTTGTAGATTTTAGAATTTTCATAGGAGTCTCTCCTCAGCTCCTCTAATTCATTCAACTCTAATTTCCTTTGTCCACTTGCTTGATCCATATCAAAGTTTAATTTCTTTATTGCCCAGTAGGCTCTATGTTCCAATTCCACAGGCAAGTGGCAAGCCTTCCCATACACCAATCTGTATGGAGACATTCCAATCGGGGTCTTATAAGCAGTCCTATAAGCCCATAAAGCGTCGGATAGTCTGAGGGACCAATCCTTCCTATCTGGCCTTATAGTTTTCTCTAAAATGTGTTTGATTTCCCGATTAGAAATCTCAGCTTGCCCACTCGTTTGTGGGTGGTATGGGGTACTCACTTTATGCTTGATGCCATATTTCTTCATCAAAGCCTCAAATGTCCTATTGCAAAAGTGAGACCCACCATCACTAATGATGGCCTTTGGAGTTCCAAATCTAGAAAAAATATTTTCCTTGAGGAATCGTATGACCACTTTGTTGTCATTGGTCCTACTTGGAACTGCCTCAATCCACTTTGAAACATAGTCCACACCAACCAATATATAAAGAAATCCAAAAGAAGATGGAAATGGGCCCATAAAATCAATACCCCAACAATCAAAAATCTCCAATGGCAAAATTGGGGATAAAGGCATCATGTTGCGCCGGGACACTCTTCCCAACCTTTGACATCTATCACAAGCAACACAGAAAGCATGGGTGTCTTTAAACATGGTAGGCCAGTAAAAACCACACTGCAGGATTTTTGCAGTGGTTTTCTTAGCAGAAAAATGGCCACCACATGCTTCCATGTGGCAAAAAGAAATAACACTCTGAATTTCATCCTCTGGGACACAACGTCTAAAAATTTGATCAGTCCCATATTTATATAAATACGGGTCATCCCAGAAGAAGTTCCTAACCTCGGTTTCAAAACGCTTCCTATCTTGTGACTTCCAATGATATGGCATTTTTCTGTTACAAGATAGTTCACTATATCCGCATACCAAGGCAATTTGGAGATCGCAAATAATTGTTCATCAGGGAAATTGTCCTGGATATGCATCTCCTCAGTGGAATCATTTAACACCAATCTGGAAAGGTGATCGGCCACTACGTTTTCTACTCCTTTCTTATCTTTTATCTCTAAGTCAAATTCTTGGAGTAGGAGGATCCATCTCAAAAGTCTCGGCTTTGCATCCTTCTTAGACAGCAAATATTTCAAAGCCGAGTGGTCCGTGAAAATGACCACTTTAGATCCCAGCAAGTAGGACCTAAACTTATCCAAAGCAAAAACTACTGCAAGTAACTCTTTTTCAGTTGTTGAGTAGTTCACTTGGGCCGAGTTTAGAGTTCTACTCGCATAGTGAATAACGTAGGGCCGTTTATCTTTCCTTTGGCCCAAAGCAGCCCCTATGGCATAGTCACTTGCATCGCACATTAGTTCAAAAGGAAGTGTCCAATCTGGTGGACGCATGATAGGTGCAGTGGTAAGAGATGATTTAATTTTATTAAAGGCATTTGCACACTCATCTGTCCACTTAAATGGAACATCCTTTTGAAGAAGATTAGTCAAGGGTCTAGTAATGACACTAAAGTCCTTGATGAATCTTCTATAAAAACCAGCATGCCCTATAAGTGATCTAATATCTCTAACAGTTCGGGGGATAGGTAGATTAGCTATAATGTCGAGTTTTGAGCGATCTACCTCGATTCCATTTTTGGAGATAACATGGCCCAAAACAATTCCCTTTTGAACCATGAAATGACATTTCTCCCAATTTAAGACAAGGTGTTTCTCTTCACACCTAGACAAGACAAGAGATAAATTGTTGAGGCATTCCTCAAAACTACTCCCAAATACAGAGAAGTCGTCCATGAAAACCTCAAGAAACTTCCCAACCATATTTGAAAAAATACTTAACATACACCGTTGGAAAGTTGCTGGAGCGTTACACAATCCAAATGGCATCCGTTTGAAAGCAAATGTGCCAAATGGACAAGTGAACGTGGTTTTCTCTTGGTCTTCCAGGGCTATCTCTATTTGGTTATATCCGGAATATCCATCAAGAAAACTATAGAAAGAGTGACCTGCTACCCTCTCTAAAACTTGATCAATGAATGGTAGAGGGAAATGATCCTTCTTTGTGACCTGGTTCAATTTTCTATAGTCAATGCAAACACGCCAACCAGTGGTGACACGTGTTGGTATGAGTTCATTATTAGAATTCTGCACAATAGTTATTCCGGATTTCTTTGGGACTACTTGAGTTGGACTCACCCAAACACTATCGGATATTGGGTAGATGATTCCCACATCCAATAATTTGATCACCTCATTTTTTACAACTTCCATCATGTTTGGATTGAGACGCCTTTGAGGTTGTCTAATTGGTTTGGCGTCCTCATCGAGGTGTATCCGATGGGTGCATATGGAAGGGCTTATACCCTTGATGTCAGAAATGGCCCAACCCAAGGCTCCTTTGTGGTCCCTTAGAACATTCAACAATTTAATCTCTTGATCCTTGTCTAAAAATGAAGAGATCACCACAGGATAAGTTTTATTTTCACCTAAGTATACATACTTAAGCTCATTTGGTAGTGGTTTTAAATCAAACTTTGGAACATTGGTTGGTGATGGTAGAGGTCGCGAGTCCTCTATAGATAGGATTTGAGTGCGCGGTCTCCATTGGTACATACCAATGTCCTGAGTGGTAGTGCTCTCATTATCATCACAAATTTCAGCAAGCACTTTTTCTAAATCAGAATTTTTCAAGTCCCCAAAGACTTGAATCAATTCCTCAGTCAGACTAGGTTCCAATTCCTCTTCTTCTGTCAAGCAGTCCATGAAATTCAGCTCATGGATATCATTATTATTAATGGGCTGCTTACATAGATTGAAAATATTTAGCTCTAGAGTCATGTTACCAAAAGACAAGTTCATCATTCCATTCCTGCAATTTATGATTGCATTTGAAGTTGCTAGGAATGGGCGGCCTAAAATGATGGGAACTTGAGCGCTAGCATTTACACATGGTTCAGTGTCTAGTACAATAAAATCCACGGGGAAGTAGAATTTCTCCACTTGGACTAACACGTCCTCTAAAATTCCCCTTGGTACCTTAATGGAGCGGTCAGCGAGTTGGAGTGTAATCGTGGTTGGTTTAAGCTCGCCTAACCCCATTTGTTTGTAAACCGAATAAGGTACTAAGTTGACACTTGCACCCAAATCTAGCAAAGCATGCTCAATTTGGAAATTCCCAATAATACAAGGAATAGTGGGACTTCCCGGGTCTTTGTATTTGGGTACAACCCTTTGTTGAATGATAGCGCTCACTTTCTCAGTAAGGAAGGCCTTTTTGTGCACATTTAATTTCCTCTTTACAGTGCACAAGTCCTTGAGATATTTAGCATATGATGGAATTTGTCTAATGGCATCAAGCAGAGGAATATTGACAGTAACCTTTTGGAGCACATCCAACACCTCTTGATATTTCATGGGGACAGTTGGATTCCGAAGTCTAGATGGGAATGGAACTGGAGGCTCATATGACTTAGTCTCTTTATCCTTTTGTTGTTGCGGCTTTTGAACTATAGTTGGTTCATCATTTTCTTGAGACAGTGGCTCATCCTCCGGTATTTCTACCGGTTGCATTATCTTGTTATCGATCTCTTTTCCACTTCTCAAGGTAATGATGGCCTTAGCTTGTTCATGATGTAACTCATTTGGATTTGAGTCTCCAATGAAATGTGTATTTCTAGGGTTTGGCACAGGTTGAGAAGGAAGGGTGCCTTTTTCCCTAGCATTTAGTTGAGTCTCAATCCTAGCCACAGCTGTCTTTAATTCCTGATTTGATTGGATTAGAGACTGATTCATTTGAGCTTGAGAGTTCATGAATGCGGTCAATGCATCCTCCACAGATGATCGCTTTGGCGGGGGCACATATGGTGCATTGTTAGGTGCCCCAAAGAAGTTGTTTTGTGGAGGCATTTGAGGTGCATTGGGCGCATTAATTTGTGGTCCATTCCTCCAACTAAGATTAGGATGGTTACGCCAATTTGGATTATACGTGTTTCCCATTGGTTGCATAACTGACCTTTGGTAGTTATTTATAGCATTTGCTTGATCATGCTCATGCGTGATATTTTGTACAACTGAGATCATTGGACAATCCTTTGTGTCATGGTCTATACCACCACAAATGCTACAAAAATTACCTAAGGAAGTGTTTGCTTTAACCATATCAACCTTCCTAATTTCCAAGGCTTCGACCTTTCTAGCCAATGCAGCGAATTTTGCATTAAGGTCGTCTTCCTCTCTTAGGACATACATCCCCGCTTTTTCTCTAAGAACGGGTCTAGTTTGGTCTGATTTAGCAGAGACATCCCATGTCTGCGTATTCTCTGCTAACATATCTAGAAAATCCCAAGCCTCATTATGATCTTTGTCAAGAAAGGTTCCACCACACATCATCTCTATGAACTGACGGGTATCCATGGTGAGCCCCTTTCGGAAAGCATCAATCACGTGCCATGGTTCATAACCATGATGTGGACAAGTAATTAGAAGGTCTTTGAAGCGCTCCCAAGCTTGAAAAAACAGTTCATTCCCCTTTTGGGAGAATGACATGATTTCTTGTTTTAGTGCATTTGTTTTGTGCTCGGGAAAGAACTTTTTCAAAAACTCTCTACTTAAGGCTTGCCATGAAGTGATGGTATTAGGTCTTAGAGAGTTGAGCCATGCTTTGGCCCGATCCTTTAGAGAAAATGAGAATAACCTAAGCTTAAGTATATCCCTATTGCCATTGTTTACTTGTAATGTTGCAATTACTTCCTCAAAGTCCTTGAGGTGCAAGTAGGGGCTTTCAGAATCCAAGCCATGAAATTTAGGAATCAATTGAATTACACCTGGTTTAAAATCAATGTTCCCTGTGTGAGCAGGGAACACTATGCAAGATGGTAAAGTTGATCTCTCAGGGTGTAAATGTTCACGTAAAGTCCGTGGTTGGTTTAACACATTCCTATGAACTTCATTTTCATCCTCAAGAGGAGGATTAAATTGATTTTCTCTATTTTGATTTATAGTTGGATCTGGCAGATTTGGATTATCAACTGGGTCTGCCATGGAATCCAAGTGATGTTGAGTGCCTCTTCTAAGTGAATGAATAAGGCCTGGAACTAGTCCCCCTTCAGAGGAGAGTCGATTGTTTTGATCCCTACTCCAACGGGACATAAACCATCCACACCACACAACAAATACCACTAAATAAACTAGCAAGTATGATACTTAAAATAAAAATAAAAACTTAACCAACAACCCAGGCGGCAGGGCCGACCATGAGGGTTCAATCCACAAAGCAAAAAAATAAATCAACAACCCAGGCGGCAAGGCCGACCATGAGGGTTCAGTCCACAAAGCAAAAAAATTAAATAACAAACCCAGGCGGCAAGGCCGACCATGAGGGTTCAGTCCACAAAGCAAAAAATAAATAAACAAATAAATAAAATAAAAGTAAAACTAATGCAGAAATTAAACTATGCTAATCTGGAAAATAGATTCAGGGGATGATCTTTATGATCAAACAGCAACTGTAGGACAACCATAGCACTTGGGTGATGAAATCCCAAGCAGGGCAACCTTATGTCACAGTTAGTGCTTGAAAGACCCAACTGAATTTATTTTCAAAGAAAAAATAAAATAAAATCTACAGAAAATTTGGAGGTTTAGAAGAGAACTTACCTTAGGAAAAAAAACTTACCTTAGCTATCTTGCACAGATCTGATCTCTTTAAGTCTCTCCCCGGCAACGGCGCCAAAAACTTGTTTGCTTGCCTCCAAGTGCAGAGGTTCGTAAGTAGTATCCCGTGAATACGGGGTCGATCCCACAGGGAGATGAATTGTAAGAAGAAAAAATCAAATGCAAAATAAAACTAAGTAATAAAAAACTAAACTGGTGATTTGATTTTGGGATTTTTGAATGGATGTAATTCAATTGAATAAAATAACACCCAAGCTTCAAAGTTCCACACATAGGTAATGTTCCAAAATCATGATGACTTGGATAACACAACTAGGATCTGATCACTATGGTCAGCCTAGTCGGAAATAAAACAGTTTAAATATTTTAATAAATGATATAAAAATTAGAAAATCATGGATTTGCACCATTGACATATATTCTCAAGCGTCAGTGATTTTAAGTATTCAATATCTATAGGATAATGAATAACAAAGAAATATAACAGGTTGAGAACCTCTCCTATCTAGGAAATTGATTGATCTAGGGTAAGCCTATCCATCAATGTGGATCTCATATGATGGAAACATATGGATCTCACAAGAGGATAAAAAACAAAACCTAAATAATAGATAACATGCATACACCATTCTTCTCATCATTAAAACAATCAATCATCATAATCTTAAAGAAACATTAAACCCATGTGCTTCCCTTCTAGCTTGGGATAGAAGGAACTTAGAAAAACATAATTAAATTGCAGAAATAAAAAGCAACAAGAAATAAAGAAAGAAAATGCAAATAGAAAAATCTAAACAAAACAACTTATAAAGCTTTAATAAAACTAAAAACTCTTTAAAAACCCTAAACCTTGCTCTTGAATGCCTTGAATAATGTTTTAGAATGCCCTAGGAAGCCCTATTTATAAGTAGGGACCTCCAATTTTCGTACAAATTTGAAAAAACCTAGAAATCGCATCAAATATACATATTTTTCCAAAATAGACTTCTCGCTGCATAGTTCGTTTAAAACAGACTTCCTGCTAAGCAGTTTCCCAAAATAAACTTTACAGCTTCATAATACACTTTTTCAGGACGATTTCAGGATTCTTCACTTCAAATCTTCGATTCTCTTCATTCTTCACTTGGTTTTCTTAGATCTTTGGCATGTGAATTCTTCAATCTTGGTCTCCTAAGATCAATCCCTTGCTTTGGTAATTCTTGAGCATCAAAATCATGCTTTTAACACCATTTTTCAATCCAAACACTTAAATTCACCTTGCAACACATACATGAGTAAAATAGAATATTAAGCGGATTCATGTTCATAAAACCAAGATATAAATGGGAAAAATTATGCAATATTTGAGTCTCAACAACAGTCACAGAAATCCATGATAGATGTGGTATTGTCTTGGAAAATTGTCACATTTTCAAATGTTTGCACACTTTTAAAAGGTTGTACTGGGCAATCAAAGACATGCTGGATGTGAGTGGTTTTAGATGAGACCCCGATGAGAAAATGGTTATTGCTTCTGACGAAGTTTGGGATGGTTACATTGCGGTAAGTATATCCGCTGAATTTTATTCGCAAACTTAAATATATTTTGCTTTTTTTTTTTTTTGAATTTGGTATGGCTAAAGGAGCTCATGTTTTCTCAATCTTTATTCTCTCAACCATACGTAAAGAGAGCTCACGGGAAGCACATTGAAAGATATGATGACTTGGCCTTTATTATTAGTAATGAATGTGCAGATGGATCATTTACCAATATGGCTTACTCGGCACCCATCTTAGGAAGACGTCGTCTTCGACATGAACTGAATTCGGATGAGGGATTGGAAGAATAAGGATCTGAAACTGTTTGTTTACCATCAGATGATGATGATGACGAAAGTGGTCCTCGGATTCGTAGGGGTGAGGGATCCAATCATTGGTCAAAGCATTATAAATTGAAGCCCTTTAGAGATAACAATTGGGTTTAGAAACAACTGCTCGACAGTGAGCAACATGACCCGACAGAGAAATGGTAAGTTAAGTGAGGAGATGGCCGAAGCAGTGAAGTCCTTGACAATTACGATGTCACAGGATAAAAATATGATCCATCTGCAACAATTGTTGGGGATTCTCGAAGAAGTTGAAGGACTTAGCCACGAAGACCAACTTCGAGCTGCAAGGGTTTTACAAACTAATCTAGTTAGTGGGGGGTTTTTTTTTTTCTGAACATGTGTCACGAGAGGAGGGAGTGGATACAAAAACATGTCCTCGAACGAAGTGGCCCTAACTGAACCTGGATTGGCTTCTTGCCTACTCACTGGATGATGATGACATACATTCTCTTTTTAGATTTTTATGGTTTTATGGCTACTATATGTTGCGTACTTTTTGTGCACTTAAGAGGATGTTGACTATATTCTTTTTGTTGTAGTTACTAATGGATATACCATCACAAAGTTATGAGCTTTTTATTCACTCTTTTAGTAAGTAGAAGGTAATTATTGTGTTTTGTTCGGATGCAGGTGCAGAGTAGGTATCGCACCCCCAAAAATGATGAACATGTGGACATTCTCCCTTATGAGAGACAAACAGCCTGTAAAGGGATAAATTAGCTTTTTGTGGTTTGATGTATTTGCTATTATGTGTGACATTGAAGTGTCACCCTAATCGATACAAGTACTGGTTTTTTTTATATATCCTACTTAATTAGTTTATTATGAGCATGTAGTCATGATTTTGTGTGTGGTGATGAGTAGATCTTGGTGAGTAATATACTTCAGCTTTATATTCATCTGAATAACGAAGCTTTATTACTCAGATTAATTGACTATTGAAATGATCTGTTGTATCATTTCATATTTGTATGCAACTTCATAGTAGATTGAAAATTCTTAAGCAGGTGAGTTAGACCTAGATGTGTTTATCCTCTCTGTTAAATTTTGGTTATTGATCACTAAATCTTTGCTGGACATTAACCCCATGCCTTAACAGGGACATTGGTAAGGCGTCTTTAATAAGGTAATATGTAATTTAATATACCAATTCCATTTTCAAGTAGTAATGGAAAAGTTTTATGTGGTCTTCATGGGAAGAGTTATAGGGATATATGACAATTTGGAGGATTGCGATGCACAGATATATCGATTCAATGACTGTAGACACAAATCCTTCAATTCATATGATGAGGCAAAGAATGAATGGAACAAGTACAAGGTTTAAAACATAATCTTTGGAACATGACTTTCGGTCTTCTTCTCAGATTACTTATCAGTAACCATGGATTATGATGTGACAATGTTCATGATGTAGGCCACCCTTGATTAGGGATAAGGGAAAGGACAAATGAGGACTACAGGACACTTAAAACGTGCTCTGAAGGCACGGTAAGGCACATGGGTGGCCAAAGTGCTCATGTCAAGGAAGGTGTGATTGTTGAGAGTAAGAATGGGGGGATGCAGGAAGGTGATAGGGAGAGCGTGGGTAAAATTGAACAAAATGTGCTTTGTGGGATGATGAATGTCGTGTTGTGTATTCTACTTAGGGTGTTGATGATATATGCTGCTATTACAAGGTTCATTTGGTCATTGAGAAAGTGAAGGAGAATAGTTTTCTATGTTGGATTCATGATGATTATGGGTTTTTTATTTGACATTGTACAAGGGCTTTTTGTGTTTTTTGACTGGGAGTGAAATGCGTCAATTCTATCTCGCTTTAGGAGTCGAAATTTCTTTCTTGTTCTTCTATATCACAACTTTGTACGACGTCGACTTTGTGTCAACAACATGCTCCAGAAAATCCATTACATTTTGTGGTTGGTTTTTTCGATATTTGTTTTCCCCACCTCATTTTCTTGTAATTAACATAATTTTTTTTTTAATTGGTCTTTATCCATCTACACGTAGATCTTTCGAGCTTCCATTATTCCGCCCCATCATAATAAAATATTAGGGCAGTCGTGATGGGTACCATAGTATCTACCCACTGGAAAACCCACCCCTCATTATGGACCTTACACGTCGTGCCCCATGTACTTAGGGGTGTACACGAACCGAGCTAGCTTCGTTAGCTCGCTCAACTCGACTTGAAAAAGCTCGATTCAGCTCGGTTTGAAGCTGAGTTCGAGCCGAGTTGAGCTGATTTTTTGAGCTCGAAAATGAGTACGAGCCGAGTTCGAGCAGGCCCCAGCTCGACTCAACTCAGATTGAATCCAGCTCGAATCCAACTCAAATAGAACTTTGCGATCTCTTCTGTGAGGTGGCATCACATATTTTCTTTGAATACACTCAAATCTGGTTCAAGCAACTTTCTTATCTGGCTAGCAACAGTCTAGTCGATTCTCCTTTAATGCCTCTCTTACGAAGACCTTCCATTTTAGTATGAGAAATCAACAACAAGAACTAGGCAACAAGTTTTCATCGAAACCTGCTTTGATATCAACTGACATAGATCTGCTTTTTTCAAATCAACGAAAACCACTCCAATCACCCCTCAAAACAGGAGTGGAGGAAAAGTAAGGGAAATCAGGTAAGATTGGGGCAACAAGGAGGAAGGAAAGATCAACTCTTACTCTTACAATCCTCTATTTTATTTTGAAATTCAGATTTAAGAACTAACTATAGTGATAGGCTATGGGGTTTTTATACAAGGAGGAGGAAGCAGTTCAAGTGTTTGTGGAAATGCCTCAATGGCGAACTAGGCTCAATCTTGGCTCAAACTCGGCCTGAGTTGGCCCGAGCTGCTGACCGAACTGAGCCGAGCTGGCCAGTCAGGCTCGAGGACCGAACCGAGTTTGAGCGGAGGTCAGCTAGTGTTCGAGCCGAGTCGAGCTAAGGCTAGCTTGACTCGGTTCGACTTGATGTACACCCCTACGTGTACTTCGCCTTTGCATACTCATCCTTAAGCAGTGTGATCCAAACAGTCGCCTCTCCTTCATAAATGTGGAAGGATATCAGCTTTTGTCTACTACACACCTGAACAGTATAAATACACAATGCAGTACAATACTATACGCGTAAATCCAAACAGCTGTAAGCATTTATTAAAACCCATAAGTGGAGATTTATCAAAGGATGATGCAATTGGCGGGGACTTGAATTCCATAGTGACACCTCCAGTACCAAGCTCGATACTCGTTGAAGCCCTATGGAAGCCCCCATACCGTATGTGTTTTATCCATGCCATCAATCCATTTTACCATCTAATTTTAGGGCATCATTCCAAAAATGAGGAAGAACCAAGTCTCAAGTGACCCACACCATAGAAAACTGTGAGGATCGAATTCCTACGGTTGAGAACATCTTATGGATACAGAAATTTTGGATCAAACTCATTTTTATGTTTGCCCTTAATTTAGCTTTATTTGACTTTATGAACAGGTTGGATGGTAAATAAACATCGCAGTGGGCCATAAGATGATTTCAACGGTGTGACTCACTAGATATACCCACGGCTTTCTGTCGTGTAGTCCACTTAAGATTTGGATGTGACTCATTTTCTGGCCCAAGTCGTAGTATGAGCTCGCAATATGAATGGACAACGTTAATAAAACACATACATGGTGGGGTTCGCATAGCTTTTCGAATACTGGGCTCTCGGAAATGCAAGGGTCGCTGCGGAAGCTGAGCCCCATGGGCAGACGCTGATTAAGTACTAAGTAACTTGTATAATATAGTGTATTAAATAAACAAACAAGCCCGTCTAGCTCAGTTGGTAGAGCGCAAGGCTCTTAACCTTGTGGTCGTGGGTTCGAGCCCCACGGTGGGCGTTTTTAATTCATTTTTGAAAATTTATTTTTTAATTCATTTTTAACTCATGTTTGAATATTTTATTTTTTAATTCATTTTTAACTCATGTTTGAATATTTTATTTTTTAATTCATTTTTAACTCATGCTTGAATATTTTATTTTTTAATTCATTTTTAAGTCATGTTTGAATATTTTATTTTTTAATTCATGTTTAACTCATGTTTGAATATTTTATTTTTTAATTCATGTTTGAATATTTTATCTTTTAACTCATGTTTGAATATTTTATTTTTTAATTCATTTTTAACTCGATCATGCCATAAATGGTGATGGTAAAACTGATGGACGGCGTAGATAAGACACATATATCACGGTAGGCCCCAATGTTTACTACCTGCTGTTTTATCTTTCTCCTTGCATGGACGCACTTTCTTTTATGCTAAAAGACACTGAATGAAATATGTGAGTCCCATCTCTTAGTGCTAAACAAACACTTAAAAAATCTGATAGCGCCACCTCCAAGAGTCTCTTTCCTACCGAGAAATTTCTGGCATCCCTTCTTAAATTGAATTTTGTTTTGGACCAGCTGGTGGAAGTTTTCATATGGGTTACTAGCATATAGATACCAATGGGAATCTGATGCAGCAGTCTTGAACTTGTTGGACTTGTGTTTGATCCTCATATTGGAAAGATGGTGAGAGCACCTTGTTGTGAGAAGATGGGATTGAAGAAGGGGCCATGGACACCGAAAGAGGACCAGATATTGGTAGCTTACATTCAAAGGCATGGCCATGGGAATTGGCGGGCACTTCCGAAACAAGCCGGTAAATTCGAATTCTGAAATGGGTTTCTTTCCACGAGTCTAAATCCAGGGTAAATAGACTTCTTTGATTTTTTTTTTATTGATAATGGAGAAAATGCCCCATGTAGTAGGAGTTGTACGTATAGCTTAGTCTTGTTTATGTGGGGATGATACAATGAAGCATTCTTCATTTGGGAATTGGTCATCAAGACCAATTCTTATCATTTGTGTCGAATCCCGACTTGTGGCAGTTTTCACGAACTTCTTTTTTCCTTGCTGGCACTAATTGATATGGAGTCTGTGATTCTCTTTGGTGGTAGATTTTCAATGAAATCAAGGTGATAATTTTCAAAATAAATATGGTTTTTATGTTCTCATTAACATCTTCAGGGATCTTCTTCAAATTCTCCATGAATTTGATATCTCTAGATCTTCTCAAAAGGCTCTTTTGTTGCCCATGTGAAAATAAAAACAAGTTTCATGAACTAATGAAGTCATTAAACTAATTTCACGCAATCTTTGGGATTTTAAAAAAAACCTAGATTCTGATGTTATTGCTTGCTTATGATTTCCAGGTTTGTTAAGGTGTGGAAAGAGTTGCAGACTCCGATGGATTAATTACTTACGACCGGACATCAAAAGAGGGAACTTCAGCAGAGAAGAAGAAGAAACAATTTACAGATTGCATGAATTGCTTGGGAATAGGTATAGATCAGTACATATACGATTCTCCTTTTGCTTTTGTCATTTTCCAGCAAAATCATCTATTGAAGAGTGTCTTTGTATCAAAGCTGTTGGATTTGAATGTTGAAAACAATTTAGATCGTGTTAAATAAAAATAAAAATGAAAGAAAATAATAAAAGAAAGTTCATAAAACTAATTGAATTGTTGAGTCGAGGGGTGATATAAATCACTCAGCCTGGATCAAATTTACTCTCCTTGAACCGCAAGTCCCAAGTGCAACAAGATTCCTTAAGCAATCAACCTTCAGAATCCAATAACTATAATCCGGTCCCAGTGATGTACTCGTTGGCTTGCTCGGAAGTACTGAGTCAATGATTTTAAAACCGGATAAATGAAGTCTATTTATAGGCTTTGTGTGGGTGTCAAAACAGCCTGGCTCGGACCATGTCCACATGACACGCCTTCGCTTTCTCATGTTACAAATAATGATCCAACACAAATCTCAAGTACCCCCATAGCCCAAGACTTCTACACCACATCTTACATATAACCTCTTCATATTCTTATTGCATTTTTTAATAGAGATTGTTTCCAATGCAAAATGCAAAGGGATAAAGAATTTCAAAAAAAAATAAATTGGGAGAAAAATTCTAGCGGGAATTTTGAATATACCAATTACAACAAAAATATGAGGTATAAAAGGTGGACCACACCATGAAGATCAACCGGTTACAAGCCTATATGAAGATGAATCAAACCATCAGCTTTACATTGATTTCAGCAGTGTAGCCTACCCGATGAACAGGCCATCCTGGTTTTCGACCTAGTTGATCTTTATGGTCCAGCCAACCTTGTGCGTGGCCTGGATGCTATACACAAACGACATATCAGCATAGAATATAAACGCTGCATGTTAAGTTAACAACCGTTGTATACAACATTCTTCTTTTAATCATATAAACAACACAAGCTTACTTGATCTATTAGAATTTTGAGTTTGGTGGCACCAAATATCATGATATTTCTTGCAAACATGGGCGCCCTTAATCCCAATTAAGATCAACAAAATGTAAGCTCTTAGACAATATTAGGAGTAAATCACTGCAAATTCTTACATGTTCTTCACTTGATTCCAGATGGTCAGCAATTGCTGCCCGGCTTCCAGGACGTACAGATAATGAGATAAAAAATGTCTGGCACACCCACTTGAAGAAACGCCTGAATTGGAATCGGCCGACTCAAGCAGTAAGGCAGTTGGTGGAAACATCAAAATGCGATGCATACACAGAAAGTGACTTGAAACCCGTGAATTTTCAGACCCATCAGAGATTCGGATGTCCCAGCATCAGTACTACAGTATCCCAGCAGCTATCCTCTATTGATTTCTCTTCTTCAGCCACCAATTCCTCCTTAGTTACTGGCGAAAACCTTAGCATGTCTGTCAATGGCGAGCACATTGCAGATGCTGATGACAATCTATGGTCGGAAGTGCTGTTGGTAGAAAACACAGGAAGGTCGGAGTATTCTGCAGCGGCAGTGGAGGATCCACTACTTCAGTTTCCATTCCCTCTAGCTTCCCTTGAAAGTGGTCTACCCAAGGAAGACGACATGGACTTTTGGGCATGGGTTGGGGAAGGCTATGATCCATTGTTTTCAACTCTGCCTGGTAGCGATTACTCCAGCTTGTCCCCAGCCCGGATTGAGGGCTGATGTCATGTGAGTAGCTCGTCATCCGCCTTCTTCCAAGCAATCATAAGGCTTCCTGTTTAAATAGGATTCATAAAGCTGACTCCATATGTACTACGATGATCATGATGATGGAGACGATCTATTGTTCTGCAATAGGTGTGTCTCACCTGATTAGTATCGGCCTGACTTTTCAGTCAGGTTGTTTACATGAGAGGGCCCACCTGATTAATATATTAGATGTCCAACAAGCTGCTGGCAAGGGTGAATGTGGGCTTACCAAAGCTCTACATTCTTGACCTGACTCATTCGAGCATTGGACCATAACCTAGACTGGTAAAATATTGAACCGGCGGACTTGAGATGCAGGGAGGATATCCTTGTTGAAAAATGTCACTCATTAGAACTCTCTCTCTCTCTCTCTCTCTCCTTTTGTAAATTGTGTATTTTACTCAACTCATCTTTAGTTGATGTATTTCTCTCTCTATTTCTTTTTTCCAATATCTATATATTGTCTTACCCTATCATAAAAAAATAATCAATAATAAATTTGGAATTCCTTTCTTACCTAGTTTTCATATGGTAAGACAGCTACTTTTTTATTCACAGCAGCGCCGCAGAATCGAACTTCTTCGCAGCAAACTCTGTTGTGAGCAGTCCCTGCTCCCTTTGCCAATGCGTCTACACTAGAGCGGTATACAAATCGAGTTGGCTCGGTTAACTTGCTCAAGTCGACTCGGATAAGCCCGGCTCGGCTCAGCTCGAAACTCCTTTTGGGCTTAATTGAGCTAACTTTTTGAACTCAAAATTTTTTTGAACCGAGTTCAAATTGGCCCGAACTCAACTCAACTCGAATCAGTCCATAACTCGAACTCGATTCGCTTGGTCAGTCGACATAAATATCGACTTTGAACAAACTTTGAAAAAAAAAAAAAAAAAACATTCCCCCTTTCATTTCTCTCAGCTTAATTATGAGAGGCCTAGCCCGACAACCCCCAAACACTCCCGAGCCACTCGTCCAAGCCTCTATTCCAACTTCCAAGCCCGTCTATCCCCACCCTACTGGCCCCTGTTTGACTGTCCTAGCCTCTGGGTCGAGCTCAGCTCATCGCTGCCCTACCCATGCATTTGGTAAACAATTGAACCCTCTTCCATTTTTCATTATATTTGGGTGGTCGTGCCAGCCATGGCGTCACGGTCGGACATTGTCCATGTCTCAAAAGTACAAACTTGAACTCGGCTCGAAAGCTTGAGCTCAAACTTGGCTTGAGCTGCCCAAGGTACTGACTGAACCGAGCTGAGCTGGACAATCAAGCTCAAGGACTGAGCCAAGCCAAGTTCAAGCTAGGGTTGGTTGTTGGTCGAGCCAAGTCGAGTTGTGCCAAGGTCAACTCTGTTCAACTTGTGTACGGCTCTAGTCTACACCATCAACAATGCTTGTCCATCGTTGAGACCCGCAAGCTGCCCTTGCTTCATCTCTACTTAATTAGTGCCACTAGCTGAAAACATGTGTCACCGCTACGTCTCCTCTATTACACGTTATCACCTCAGCCACGGCTATTGCCCTGCCACCATATCATCCATTGATTGTGCGAACCCAACGCCTAGAAGCACCGAACTGCTATCAAGGGCAACATCTCTTGCTCCATTTTCGGAAGCACGTTGCCATCATACGCACCAATCTTTGTTTAGCATCAATGTGATAGAACTATAGAAAAGTATAAGGCTATATTTGTTGTAAAAGGATTTATCTAAACTTACAGCATTTATTAAGAAAATTTTTACACCTGTAACTAAGATGAACTTTATATGTGTGTTGTATCCATTATGGCTAATCAAAAGTGGCCTCCTTATCAATTTTATATATATATATATATTATATATTATATATATATATATTATATATATAATATATATATATATATATATATATATATATATATATATATTACATTGAGATTTTTACGAGAAAATGTACATGAAAGTTTCTCGGGGGCATTGAGAGAGGACAATATAGTATGCAGTGATGTAGAGCAGGTCGCGGACAGTTTCATGGCCAAGATGGATCAGAAAAGGCCTGGTCGACGACAGAAGTGATCCGGACCGTCGGACCTTAGATCGGGCGTATCTCGCAATCCGGAATGAGTTATCTGACGTAAACTAGATGATTTTGGGGTAGAACGAGCTACTTTAGCCAACCAACCCGGCCCGGGTTGCGACACCCGGAATTGCAAAAAACCCTGGATCAACGGTCATTTCCTGCTTTAATTTTGTTTTTTCTATAAATAGTAAGTTTTAGTTTGATTATAACTCTTCATCCGTCGGGCTTTAGGAGTTGCGCCCAACGTGAAAAGAGCTTAGAATAATTAGGAGAATGGTTTGGTGAAGCCAAATAGGACACTTACTATTTTTGGCCGAAAACCTTGCGTACTAGTAGACATCACGACCGTCTATAAATAGTAAGTTTGCTATTTATAGTAAGTCGCGAATTCTAAGAGTTTTAGTTGTAGTTTGATTCTGATTTCTTTCTCATTGCTTGGTATCCCTATTTAAAGGGTTGTGAACTCGTTTTTATAATGGAATTAATCAGTTTCGAATTTATTAGAATTTATTTCTATTTTCTGCTTTCTTTCCTCGTGGATTCGAGAAGTCTCTGTGAGGAGTCCAAAGAAGCTCCGTGGATTCAGAGTATTTATCCTCATCACGTTCATCCCTGCATCATAAAATAGCAATTTATAGGCTTAAATAATCTCCAAGAGCCTCGTTCGATAAACTAAGGTTGGCTCTAATTGCTTTTGAATATGAACAAAAAGAAGTCAACTACATGACTTTTATCAAACAAAGTTTCAAAAGAGTGATTATTTTAGTATATGTTGATGATATTAAAATCATATTGGATATGATGATTAAGTTATCCGCCAACTAAATCACAATTCAACATAAAAGATCTTAACAAATTGATATAATTTTTAGAAATATAAAAAGTAGCCTCTTAAAAAAAAAAAAAAAAAACTTTCTAACACAATGAAAATACACCTTAAATCTTCACAGGGAGACAGGAAAGCTAGTTGTGAAGGTTGTTCATACTGCAGTCTACTGTAATATTTGCTTTGCTGAGAAAATGGAAAAGCTTATCGAAGACATTGGATGGTATTTAAGACTAATTGGACAGCTCAAATATCTCACTATTACTCGACCAAACATACTCAAGGTGTTTCTTTAGTCAATAAATTCATGCATAATCCATCTTCCTTCCATATGAGAGCTATAAACAGAATTGACACAGGGAAGGACGTGAGGTCGAGCACTGTCTTACTCAAGAGGATAACTGTTCCGAATCCACAGAACTCATCTAGACTCCTCGAATCCACGAGGAAAAGAACAAGAAAAATAGAAAATACATTCTATAAATTTGAAATTGATTGATGAATGAAATAAACGAGTTCACAACCCGTTAAATAGGGATACCAAGCAATGGGAGAGAAATCAGAATCAAACTACAACTAAAACTCCTAGAATTCACAACTTACTATAAATAGTAAACTTATTATTTATAGATGGTCGTGATGTCTACTAGTGCGCAAGGTTTTTGGCCAAAAATAGTAAGTGTCCTATTTGGCTTCACCAAGCTATTCTCCTAATTATTCTAAGCACTTCTCGCGTTGGGCGCAACTCCTAAAGCCCAACAAATAAAGAGTTATAATCAAACTAAAACTTACTATTTATAGAAAAAACGAAATTAAAATAGGGAAACAACCATCGATCTGGTGGTATTTCACAAATCTGACTTGCACATTGGGTGGCTAAAGTAGCTCGTTCTACCCCAAAATCATATATTTTACGTCCGATAACTCATTCCGGATTGCGAGATACGCCCGCTTTAAGGTCTAACAGTCTGGATAATTTTCGTGGTCGACCGAGCCTTTTCTAATCCATCTTAGCCATGAAACTGTTCGCGACCCGCTCTACATCAAGAATCCTCTGGTATTTAAAGAGTTCTCGTGGAAAGAGATTGTCAATGAGGTGTAATAAAATTTTAAAGATTGTATGATACTCAGATGCTGATTGGGCATGTTGTCTCCACCGGACAAAAGGTTTACAACTAGTATATATATATGTGTGTGTGTACTTTTGTTGATGGTAACTTTGTTAGGTAGAAAAGTAGAAAACAAAGTGTTATTCATCAGCCTAGTGTAGATGCAAAATATAGAGCAATGGCTTCAACCATGTGCGAACTTATCCAAGTAAAAGCTCTACTTAAAATATAGGGTTTCCATTATGATAGTTCTATAGATTTATTTTGTGACTATAATCATGCTTTTATTCATATTGCAACTAATCCTGTGGAATATAGCTGTAGTTGAGGGGGGAAATTGAAGAATGTCTCTAATTGAGACTCCCTCTCTCTTTGGTAATAGTTTTATAGTATCTCTAGTAGTTGTATTTCTCTCTACTTCTTCTAATATATATCTATATATGTCTCACGCTACTAGAGAAAAATAATCCATAAGAAATTCAAAATTCTTCCCTTACCTAGTTTTCACACTCCTCTTCCTAGAGGAGCTGATAGAAGATGCTCGAAGTGTGAAGGTAACTAGGCAGGGCTTTGCACAAGGTTGTCTAGTCTAATTGAAACTCAGCAAGCTGACAGAAATGTTCCTATATGGGAAATTTCTAGTAAATTTTGAAAATAAGCAGACAGACATGGTCCTGGAGCACAGTGCAACAGGTGAAGATCCACTGAGGGTGTGGTGGGTTGCTGCAGCCCACCCGCATTCGAGTGGGGTCCAGAAAAAGGTGAGGGACCCACCTATCATATAGCCCAAAGCGAAAAGAAAAAGAATATAAAGACCACCAACATGGCATCCCACCCACGAAGAGTGCGAACACAGCCCATACGATCAGCTCTTGCCCTTGAGTGATATGGAGACTTATAGAGCTGTCTATAGAAAGTAAAGCTATGGTTTGTAAGGAGTTTTCTCCCAACAGTTTTGACATTCATTCAGAGAAAAAGAGCTTTCGACCTTCAGCTTTCAAAAAACTGCAGAAAGTCCGTGGGCTTTATGATACAGTACTGAATGACCCCAGATATGTGCAGTTTTTTAACATTTTGGTTATTTCAAGTGGGGCACACGGTTCAACGATCTAGATTTTAGATATTGAAGGGTCCC
This sequence comes from Magnolia officinalis, assembly GCA_021015155.1. Taxonomy (NCBI): domain Eukaryota; kingdom Viridiplantae; phylum Streptophyta; class Magnoliopsida; order Magnoliales; family Magnoliaceae; genus Magnolia; species Magnolia officinalis. The sequence goes on from JAJHSJ010000003.1 coordinate 79,213,500, forward strand.
AATCTAGTTGTGATGCACAAAATGTTTACCAGATTTGGAAGATCTAGCAGTTAAATGTTCGGTCTTCTTCAGTCAGACATGGAACATTAATGCTGTATTTTCTTTCTTAACTGTCTGTTTGCTGGCCAACAATAGAAGGGTTAAGACCATCTGGGAAATTTTGGGTGCATGGGCCATCTATAGTGGGACCCATTATGTTAATGGGTTGGATCACTGAACCATGCGAAAAATCTGTAGAGAATCGAAAACCTGTATTAGTGATCCATGAGAATGGATGCCTAATTAAATGCCTGCAGCAGGGGCTGCAGTGTGCCCGGCAATGTATATGTTAGATCCACACCGCTCCATCTGTTTTGCCCATTCATTTTAGGTCTTAAACCTAAGAATCCGTATCATTTGCTTGCCACAAACAGAAAGTTTTTGCTTTCCTGCATCATGATTAGTCCACATCATCTTTGGCATTATCAATCCTGCAACATTAAATACAGTGTGTGATGATATGGCTCAATCAGAATGCAACAAATAGAAATTTCTTGTTTGTGACGAGCAGAGAATCCAGATTCTAAACCCAAACATGAGCAGATCCAAAGCTCAAGTCGACCACACCACATGAAACTGACAAGCAGAGAATCCGGATTCTAAACTCAAACATGAGCAGATCCAAAGTTCAAGTGGACCACACCACATGAAACAGTGCGGATTGAATCCCCACCATTAAAAACTTCTTGAGGGCCACAAGTTTTGGATCAAGCTCATATTTGTCTTTTCCCTTCATCTAGGTCAGAGTCACATTGTGAACGGGTTGAATGGCAAATTAACATAACGGTGGGCCCTATGAAGGTTTGAGTAGGGCGTGTTTGGATCGCAGGCCCAGAACGTACTGTAATGTTTTATTTTAAAATAATACATTAAGCAGCGTTTGAATTAGATTTGAAATCCGATATACAGTCACCGCCCATGTACGTCTCCGAACCAAAAGCAGATGGGCACGCATCTCTATATTAACGTCTATTCACATGGGGCAGTGCAACGTGTTCATTGCGTTGCAGTGGCTTAGAAGAAAAATCTCCTTTTCCTCTCTGGTGTTTTGAGAGCGCATAGCGCGAGAGACAGAGAGAGTTACAAAATCCTCGTTCAAAGAGAATATGTTGAAACTCTTTGTGGAAGTTGCCACACGATATCTTTGTTTTTACATCTGTAATGCATGTGGTTTATATCATGTTAAAGCAAAAATAAAGGAAAGAAGAGCCTTTCAGAGAGATGCCTTTTCCCTTTCTTTCTCGCCTTTTGAGCAATCCCATTTGCAATTTCCTTTCCTTCTATCTTCTATCTTTTTCTTAGATGGTTTTTCTGCTTCTTTCACTGTATTTTCTATATTTGGAATTGATGTTATTTTAGCCATGGTCTCAGCAAGGCTACTTCAGCTGCTGACAGGGACATGAGTGCCTGTTTGGCTACCTGCCCTTCTCCTTTTTCACTTCCCACGTTCCTCATACTTGCCTTTGATTTAGGTTCCTTTCCATTTCTCTAAAACATTAGCCCAAAACCCAAATCATCTCAAGCCTTCTTGAAGCAGTCCTCTGCCGCATTTTGTGAGGTGGGTTCTTGAGCTCTTGAATGAATAAGGTAAGGGAAGCTGTTTTTTTGAAATTTCTTTGATTTGGGTTTCTTGATTTTCGATCGGCCTTCTGTGAAAGAAAGATTCAATTTTTTTATGTAAAGATTAGATTTTTTTTTTTTTCCTGACAAACAAGAAGAACAGATAGACAGAAAGAGAAAGAAGAGATTGGTCTGCATTATGGACTTTTTGCACTAGGGAGTCCATTCCTTCAACAAACATTGAATTAGGTATATTCAATGATTACATTTCCAAGGTCACTCCATACCAAACATTCTACTGATCAATAATAATACTCATGGATACAGTACTGTACAATGTCCAGAGTATACGCGTTGTACAGTATTACATCGCAATACAGTCCTATACACGAATCCAAACACGCCCTTAATCTACCTCATGAAAGGGCTCATGTCTAAAATGAGCAGGCAAAACATACTACATTACGGTGGGCCCCCAAGAACTTAGGGCTGACAGGAATGGACGCAGATTAGATACTGACAGGTTGAGTAGCCAGACTCGCTACTAAGTGATGTCACCAAGTTCTATGGGTCCTACCATGATGTATGCTTTGTATCCACACTGTCTATCCATTTGAAGAGACCATTTTAAGGCATGAGCTAAAGAATGAGTCAGATCCAAATCTCCAGTGGATCCCACCATAGAAAACAGTGGAGAGAGTGACGCCCACCATTAAAAACTTCTAAGGGCCATGAAAGTTTTCGATCAATCTGATATTTGTGTTTTCCCTTCTTTAATGTCTGTGTTAAATTATGAACAGATTAGATCTCAAATAAACATCACAGTGGACCTTATGAATGTTTCAACGGTGAGTGTCACTCTCTCCACTGTTTTCTGTGGTGGGGTCCAATACATATTTGGATCTGACTCATTCTTTGTCTCATCCCCTAAAATGGTTTCTCCAAATGGATGGACGGTGTGGATACAAAACATACATCATGGTGGGACCCACAAACAAGGTGACGTCACTTCAGCAGGAGTCTCGCTGCTCAACCTGTCAGTAGCTAATCCGCGTCCGACAGGAATGGAAACGGATTGGCTACTCCCCTGCCACCAGCCAATGGCTGGTGGTCGGTGCTATGTGGGCCCTCACCATAATGTATGTGTTTCATCCATGCCGTCCATCTAGCTTTTTAGATCATTTTATGGAATGAAACCAAAAATGAGTTATATCCCAATCTCAACTGGACCACATTACAGGAAACAGTGTTGAATGATCGTCAACCATTAAAAACCTTTTGGGGGGGCCATAAAAGTTTTGGATCAAGCTGATATTTGTTTGTTCCCTTCATATGGGCCTATATTACTTAATCAACATATTGGATGTCAAATAAACAGTAGTGTACCTTAAGAGGATTTTAATGGTGGATATCCAAACAATATTGTTTTCCTGTGGTGTGGTCCACCTGAGATTTATACCCCTCTCGTTTTTTTTAAGGCACTAAAATGATCTGTAAAAATGGATGAACGGAATGGATGAAACACATGCATCATGGTGGGGCCCACAGAGCACCGACCACCAGCCACGGGGCTGGTGGCAGGGGGAGTAGCCAATCCGTTTCCGACAGGAATCCCCTTCAGCTTCCTTCAGCCGGGGCAATCCTCGCCTCTGTGAGAATGCCCACGTGCAATCACGCGTCTTACAAAGACAGCTTCCATGTGAATCTGCGGCACCTTGTTGAAATGAGTATGCTTGAAAAGCATCCTAGGATATTCGCAGCATGGGATCAGATCTTTCTAGACTTTTGTCATCCAACGGCTGATGATCTCCCAAGATGGCGAAAAGAAGCATCTATCAAAGAAACGATAAATAAGAAAGTGATGAAAAGAGGAAGCTGAAAAACATGGTAGAAGAACCAATAAACTATTACTTAATTAATGGACGTATAATGATAGATATGTTAAACAATTGGAAATGGGAATAATGAATGCATAGGTCATGCATTGAAAATGTGGATGGAAACTTTTAAGGGGCGGCTATTTGATACTCTGGCAGAGTACAACACTTGGTACGCAGACACTCAGAAATTGCAAGATGGTCTACATTAATTCAAACTAAACTGAGAATCTGCGGAACCCATTAACAATAACTCATATCCCAAAATCAAATCAGTTGAAGAATCCTCACCTCTGATTAGTGGACTCTTGTTGAAATAGGATTATTAGATATTTTTCATTTTCAATTATATGATTAAGTGTCGCTCACCACTAATTCAATAGTCAGATAATCAAGTAAGTATAATTTTTAGTTCATGATACATCTAATCATAGAGCCATAATTTGAGAGTCCAATTTGAATTACTTGTATGACTAGTGTGCAATATCTTTCTCTTTTTTTTTTTTTTTTGCTAGTATACCCCACTGTCAGTTGACACTGCAGTGTTAGCCACCCCTCTAGGGATCGATACCAAGACCCCTAGTGTTGAAACGGGGTATCTTTCACTCAGTCTACCACTTGAGCTATGGATCAGGGTATTGTGTGCAATATCTATATGATTCTTAAATGCCTGCTTATCATCCATCAAAAGATGCCGGAGTATTTAAGTTTTTGGAAAATCAAGATTTATCCTTGATTCATGCATTTGCCACGCAACTTCCATTAAAAATTCTTCTACTTTTTCCATATTTCAAAACCAATAATATATGGTTAATCGAGTAAATTTCTTTTTTGGTTTTTCTCACAAGGGGATGTAGATTCAGTGTATGCGTGACTGTGGGGCCTACTTTGATATATGTGCTTTATATCTACGCTTTCCATACATTTTATCAGCTCATTTTAGGACATGAGCCTAAAAATTGGGCAGGTCCAAAGCTAAAGTGGACAACACCACAGGAAATGTTAGAAATGGGTACAATTGAAAACTTGTTTGGAGTCAAGGAAATTTTTACTTGCTTTAAACTTTTTTGTCTCATACCATAAAATGAACTAAAAAATTAGATGGACGGTGTAGATGAAACACATACATCACAGTGGACCCTGCAGGTCATCAGGCAATCCATGTTGATTATGATAGGGAATTGTTATATAAGCGCCCACCATTGCAGCAATGATAACATCACGCAATCGCACGGAGAAGTAGGATGAGTAGAAATGATACATGGCATTTATCATTAATAGGGCCAATGAGGGCCACTTGTGTTAGGGGCCAAACACGTGTTCAAGATCTGAGTCGTCCATCAGGTAGGGCATTGTGTAGTGTAAACACTGTATATATTAAAAATCAAGGTAGTATACTCATCAAGTGAACCACACACGTCCATTAAATTTGGACCGTTGGATCCATTTATTTACAAGTTTTACCTGCCTAATCAGCAGACCAGACACCCAAAAAATCCCAGGTAGAAATATTTCAACACTTCGGTCATTCACCTATTTTGTTTTGAACTGCCACCTTGACCATCACTTTCATGGGCCATTGATCAAAGGGAGAGGATCTTCCAATCTTGAATATTCTGAAAGCGGTCCAATTAATTGGACATCTAGTCAGATAAGCGGCTTGGATTGCCAAACCAAGGCCCATGTGTACGACTTTACAAATCCTCTATTAATTAGGCATATCTTTCACAACCCCTCACTAAAAAGAAGAAAAAAACACACATGAGCTCAAAGATGAAAAGATCAAAAGCACGTGTAGACCATACTACGGGAAACATGAATGATTGAACACCCATCTTTAAAACTTTATAGGGTCTCAAAAGTCTTGGATTAAGCTGATATTTGTGTTTTTTTTTTCTTTTTATTCAGGCCCTTTATTATGATCTTATGAATAGGTTAGACGGCAAATAAGTAACATGGTAGGTCTTAAGAAGGTTTCAACAATGAGTGTTGTTGGGGATAAAATGTGCTAAGTCCGGAGATTCGGACTTGGGGGCCTCGGGTCGCCGAAGGACGCTCTTAAAGATTACGAGCCGACGAAACCGAGACAACAGTTAAGTCGGCTCAGACGACGAAACCGAGACAACAGTTAAGTCGGCTCAGATGACGAAACCGAGACAACAGTTAAGTCGGCTCGGACGACTTACCAGCAACTATGGTGTGCCTCGGCCGATCCACTTTGGATCAATCGAACGAAGGAAAGAAGACACAAAACAAAACGTCATCTCGAATACCTCCGGCCGCGATTCGATGGCGATTGTTAGATTACGAGCCGACAAAATCCAATCTCCGTGATACTGGGAGGAGACCTCGTATTCAACATCGAGAGGAGAATCCTCGTACGATAGGAGGCTCTCGCGTCTATAAATGAAGGGGCCCCATCACCTTGAGAGGTACGAAAAAACTCTCTCCCTTAACCTATCAATATTATAAGACCCAGATTCCTAGCCTGACTTTGGCATCGGAGGGTCCCATGCTCTAGCCAGGGTCTCCTTTGCTTGTTTCCTGTGCAGGTGTTCGAGGGTCTGAAGAGGGTAGACCAGATTTTTGCATCAACAGTTTGGCGCCGTCTGTGGGATCTGCTTACGAAAAGTCATCTTACGCTCTCCCCATGGTGACGACTCGTAGGACGGTCCCAGAAGAAGATCAGAATGAGGTCGCGATTACAGGGCCATCGGGTCCAATAGCAAATCCGGCGGCCTGGAACCTACCTAACAATCGCCAACGAATCGCGGCCGGAGCAACTAATAATCAGGGGGGTCGTAATAACGGAGGCTTGGACCAAGAGGTTCAGGAAATCCGGTCTGACGTAAATATGATGAAGCAGATGTTGGAGCGAATGTATCAGCAAATGCAGCCACATTTTCCTCCCCAAGGGAAAACAACGCACATCCCGACTGCGGTAGACCCTCAGCCATCCGCGCCGCAATCGATCCGCCCGAGTCAACCCCGAGGTGTTTCCGAGCCGCCTCCAGCCCAGTCAGCTAACGCCACATTGCCCCCGACTGATCTTCGGCATGAAATAGATAGAAGAAGACGTAATCGACCTCCGATAGAGGATACGGCGGAAAGCGGTGAACCTTGGAAAGCCGATATTCAAGACTTTAAAAGAGAAGTGCGAGAAGAAATGGCGAAAGAAATGCCAGATATGAGGTAAGGACGGAGCGCGTACCCGGCCAGGTCCGAGGCAAGAGCGTCCCCTTTTGTTGACGAGATAATGCAAGCTCGGTTGCCTAAGAGGTTTCGATTACCTCAAATCACTCCTTTCACCGGCAAAACCGACCCGACAGAGCATATCGAATGCTTCAAAACCTATATGGAGCTCCATGATGCCTCGGACGCGGTGATGTGTCGAGCCTTTTCCCTTACGCTGACCGACGTCGCTCGGCTGTGGTTTAAACAGTTGAAACAGAAGTCCATCAGCTCGTTCACCGAACTGAGTGACGCCTTTCTCACCAACTTCATCGGCGGAAAAAAGAAATTAAAGCCCCCTGCACATTTGAACAACATAATCCAAAAACAGGGAGAGCTATTGAAAGATTATATCAAGCGTTTCAATTTCGAATCTCTTCAGGTTCGAAAACATTCAGAAGAAATAGCGCTCAATGCGCTCATGCAAGGAGTTAGAGACAAGCCGTTTCTGGCGTCTCTAGACAAAAATCCGTCCGACACTTTGGCAGAATTTACGACGCGGTCGGATAAATATGCAAACGCCGAAGAAACGCGGATCATGCGTGAAACCAAATCTTTGGCCAAAGAGCCGGCCAAAAAAGAAACCGACTCGACCGAAGGAAAAAAGCGCAAAGATGATCAAACGCGTGACGAGCGAAGATTGGGCAAACGACCAGATCGGAGATTTTTCATATATACCCCCCTGAACAAAACTCAGGAGCAGGTATTGATGGAAATCAAAAGTAAAGGCTTTGTCAACTGGCCCAATAAGCTCAGAAGTAATCCTAATCGGCGGGACAAGGACAAATACTGCCACTATCATCGTGATCACGGGCATAACACAAGCGACTGCCGTCACCTAAAGGAGGAGATCGAACGACTCATAAAAGAAGGCCAACTCAAAGAACATGTGGTCAAGACCGGGATAGCCGAGGGAAGTCGGACCGAAAGTCAACCCATGGAAGAAATTCGGACAATTATCGGCGGTCCGCGATGCGGGGGCGATTCAAACAATGCTCGGAGGAATCATGCGAGGAAGCTCAATCAGCCTGAGTCCGAGCTCTTGATTATAGATCGGCCTGCAAAAGAAAAGAGAAGGGCAAAATATTGTGTTACATTCACAGAAGAAGATGCCCGAGGGATCCATCACCCTCACGACGACGCGTTAATTGTCACCTTGACTATCGCTAACCGGAGAGTATTCCGAATACTCGTTGACACGGGGTCATCTGCAGATGTGTTATTTACTCAGGCGTTCGACAAGATGGGAATGGAGCGATCCATGCTACGTCCCGTTCGGACCCCGCTAATCGGTTTCTCCGGAGGACAAGTACTACCCGAGGGGATTGTCTCGCTACCGCTCACCGCTGGAAGTGCCCCGCATCAGAAGACGATGATGGTCGAATTCTTGGTCGTCAATCGACCCTCAGTATACAACGCCATACTCGGTCGACCTTCTTTAAGCCTTCTCCAGGCCGTGGTATCCACATACCATCTTGCGCTGAAATTCCCGACTGACTCGGGAGTAGGAGTTGTCAAAGGAGACCAGCAAGACGCGAGGCGTTGTTACATGGTAGCCGTAAAAGGATCTGCCGACGGAAGTCCAGCCAACGTATCAACGATCGAATCGTTGGATCCGCGAGGCGAAAGTCATGAACGAGGGCAGCCGGTTGAAGATCTTATCTCAATCCCCTTGCTCGAGACAGATGGGTCCAAGACAGTACAAATTGGCTCGTCCTTACGACCCCCCTTGAAGGAAAAGATAATAGCCCTGCTGTGCAGGTATGCCGACGTATTTGCCTGGAGTCATGCAGATATGCCCGGAATCGATCCGTCCGCAATTACTCACCGACTTAACGTCGATTCGTCCTATTGACCGATCCGACAGAAGCGACGACCGCTTGGCCCTGAACGATATGTCATCATTGAAGAAGAAGTCAGCAAGCTTCTCCAGGCTAGCTTTATAGAAGAAATACAATATCCGGAATGGGTCGCGAACGTCGTGCTCGTAAAGAAATCTAACAGGAACTGGCGGGTCTGTATTGATTATACTGACTTAAACAAAGCCTGCCCGAAGGATAGCTTTCCGCTCCCAAGGTAGATCAGCTAGGAGATAGTACCGCTGGACATGAACTTCTCAGTTTCATGGACGCATATTCAGGGTATAATCAAATTGTAATGCATCAAACAGATAAATCAAAGACTACCTTTGTCACTGACAAAGGTCTTTATTGCTACCGAGTGATGCCATTTGGGTTAAAGAATGCCGGCGCAACTTATCAAAGATTAGTTAACAAAATCTTTGCTCGGCTGATTGGTCGTACCATAGAAGTATACATCGACGATATGCTCGTCAAAAGTGTACACGCGGCAGACCATGTGGACGATTTGGAAGAGATGTTTCTTATCTTACGGAAATTTCGGATGAAGTTAAATCCGAGTAAATGTGCTTTTGGGGTGAGTTCCGGAAAGTTCCTCGGATTTCTGGTTAGTCAGCGAGGGATAGAGGCAAACTCCGAGAAAAAAAAGCTTTGCTTGATATGGAATCTCCTAAAAACATCAAAGATATCCAAAGATTAACTGGACGAGTCGCAACACTTAATCGATTCTTATCCAAAGCCACGGATAAATGTCTCCCTTTCTTCAAACAGTTGAAAGGTCGGCAGACAATGGACTAGACGGAAGAATGTGAAAGGCATTTCAGCAATTAAAAACATGTCTCGGTTCTCCACCTCTCTTATCAAAGCCCGAGTCGGGGGAGTCTTTGCTCCTCTACCTAGCAGTTTTCGAAGCGGCAGTTAGCTCGGCCCTGATTCGAGAGTCCGAAGGAAAGCAGCTACCGGTCTATTATGTTAGCAAAGCATTATTGCCGGCAGAAACAAGATACCCGAATCTGGAAAAAGTAGCACTGGCTCTAATAACTTCCTCTCGCTGACTTAGGCCGTACTTCCATGCCCACAGCATCATCGTGATGACTGATCTTCCACTTCGTCACGTTCTACAGAAACTAGAGGCATCCGGCCGACTCATGAAGTGGGCAATTGAACTAAGTGAATTCGACATTCAATACAGACCGAAAGCAGCGATCAAAGGACAAGCCGTAGCTGATTTTATTGCCGAAGTAACGCCATCAAACGACCTCTCGGTCAACACTATGCCAGAGAATGCTGCAGTTCCGACGACAGCCACTCCCCCGTCCCATTCCTGCCCTGTTACCTGGAAATTGTTTGTCGACGGCTCTTCCAACTCTAAGGCAAGTGGGGCTGGAGTAGTACTGGAAACCCCCGATCATACCTATATGCAGTATGCCTTACGACTTGGCTTCCAAGCGTCGAACAACACGGCGGAATACGAAGCTTTGTTGCTCGGCCTCCGACTCGCCGCTAGCATGGGAGTTACGCACCTAAACGTGTTCAGCGATTCTCAGTTGGTAGTTAATCAAGTTACCGGTGTATATCAGACACGGAAAGAACAATTAAAGGCGTATATGGAAAAAGCGAAAGAAATGATCAGTGGATTCCAGCTTTGTCTTGTTACTCGGATCCCCCGCATAGAAAACGGTAAAGCCGACCTATTAGCAAAGCTCGCTTCCGCGGATGAAGATGATATACCCCGATCTGTTCCTATCGAATACGTCGCTAAGCCGAGTATAAATGAGCCGATTAGCTCGGTCATCAATACCCTCGATTCGGAACCTTCCTGGATCGACCCAATCATTCAATATCTCGATAAGGGTAAGCTACCTGAAGATCGCGCCGAAGCTCGACGAATTAAGATCCGAGCCTCCCGTTACACCATACTCAATGGTACCTTATACAAAAAAGGTTACTACGCTCTGTTGTTGCGGTGTCTCAAACCCACCGAAGCAAACTATGTGTTATGCGAAATCCATGAAGGAATCTGCGGAAATCATTCTGGAGGGCGATCTCTCGCCCATAAGGTCTTACGACAGGGATATTATTGGCCCACTATCCAACATGACGCTCGTAAGCTCGTCCAAAGATGCGACAAATGTCAGAGGTTCGCGGCAATTTCGAGACAAGCTCCCGAGACACTGACACCAATGACTGGTCTTTGGCCCTTTGCACAGTGGGGTATCGACATTATAGGCCCACTCCCTATGGGAAAAGGTCAGACCAAGTTTGCTGTGGTGGCAGTGGATTATTTCACGAAGTGGGCCGAGGCAGAGCCGTTGGCTAAAATAACCGAGCAGAAGATCACTGATTTTGTATGGAAGAATATAATCTGCCGATTCGGAGTACCCCGCACCATCATTACTGACAATGGAAGGCGGTTTGATAATAGAAGCTTTCGTGAAATGTGCGACAACCTCGGAATCAGAAACGTATATTCTTCCCCTCATCTTCCTCAGACTAATGGACAGGTTGAGGCAGTCAACAAAATCATCAAGCAACATCTCCGGACCAAGCTTGACCGAGCCAAAGGAACATGGGCCGAAGAACTCCCGAAAATTCTTTGGGCCTATCGGACTACAGATCGGACCGCAACAGGAGAAACTCCCTTCTCACTCGCCTACGGCTCGGAAGCCGTCACTCCCGTTGAAATCGGATTACCTTCGGCTCGAGTCACTTCGTTCAACGCGGAAGAAAATGAAGAACTCCTAGCACTCGGGCTCAACCTCCTGGACGAGTAAAGGGAAGTGGCACGATTGCGTACGGAAGCCCGGCAACGACAAGTGGCTCGATTTTTCAATGCCCGAGTCAAGATCAGGACGTTCCGGATGGGAGATATGGTTCTCCGAAAAGTGTTCTCCAACACAAAGGAACTTGGATCGGGCACATTGGGTCCCAACTGGGAAGGACCCTACATCGTCTCGGAAACCATCCGACCAGGAACGTATCGGCTAAAAGACCTAAATGGACAGTCATTGCCTCATCCTTAGAACGCTGAGCATCTCAGAATTTATTATCCTTAACTCGACACTCAAAGCTTGAGAGATCAAGAAAGATTGGAACCAAGTTAGATGAATAAAACCAAGTGTTTCCTTTCATAAACCAAGTGTTTTCTTTCATTCACATTCTATATGGGTTTACAAATAAAAAATAAAAAAATAAAAATAAAACTGGGCCTGATCATTGCCCTGAGGCGTCCCCAGATGGACCGGCCTCGTCCCCATTTGTGACATCAGTCGCTTCCGGATTCTCGGACTCTGAGGCTCCTGCTCCCTCGAGTTCAGACAGGTCGAGATCAGGGAAAGCTTTTTCCATGTCCTTGACGCATTCTAAATATCCGCCTTGGAATTGGCGGTCCCTCTCGTCTTCGAACTCCGCAGACTCGAGGAAAGCTTGGACTGCCTGGTCTCTGGCCTTCTCGGCCTCCTGAGTCTTCTCATTAGCTTGTTGAATGAGCCCCGCCGCCTCAAGCTGAGCCCGAGCCAAATTGTCCGCACAGGAAGCGTGAACTGCGAGAATTCGTCGGTTTTCTTCTTCAGTCTGGGAAAGGAGAGCCAACACCCGAGCTGTCTCGGCTTGCGCTTCATCGAGAGCTCTCCTGGAAAAAACCGCCTCTGTTTTTGCGTCTTCGGCAGCTTTCCGAGCAAGGGCCGCCTCGCCCATTAGGACACCAACTTGTATCTCGGCACTCTCGCGCCTCCCCTCGGCCTCCGATAAGAGGGTCTGTAGCCGATGGGCTGAAGATAGTTCCTTGCTGGCCTTAACCAAGCAGGGAGCAAGTTCAAAAAGCACCCTCGCCGCATGACCAACGGTTTGTGTTGTAGGAGCATTGTAGAGGCTGATGAACTCTTTTTCGCTCTCATGGGCTAAGGCCCAAGGAACCATCCCCGACACCACCGTCCACAAGACGGACGACTCCTCTTGGCTCGGCTCCTCCCTTCTGGAGGATGTAGCTCTCGTCTCCTCCCCTCTGGAGGATGTAGTCCTCACCTCCTCTCCCGGAACATCTGCCACGACATGTCCCGAGTCTGGCGCCACTTGAGGCTCCGCAGCCGTGACCCCCGCTGCCTCTGGTCTTTCCTCCGGATCAAAAATCACAACGACGGTGGGGGCGGAAGAACTGACGGGCTCCTTCTCCTTCCGCACTACTCTTGGTCTCTTCTGCAGTCGAGGTTCTGACAGAAGAACTGAGCGTAGGGGAGCTTTGATCTTCGAGACCGCCCTAAGTGGAGGCCGAGCTCCAGTCATCTCCGAGGGGGCTGAGTCAGGAACAATTCTAAGATGAGGCCGAGCTTCGGCCAAGTCTGAAAAGAGAGACGAAGAAAGTCAAAAAATATTCAAAAAACACATGAAGATACATCTTCAATTACCTGTGACGGCCGAGTCTAGACCTGCGAGATGAAGGCGCTCGGGCTGCAGAAGCACCTTCCAGGATCTATCCGCAGGGTCCAAAGCCTTCAACTCCTCGATCCGAGCTAAGGCACTGGATCCGAGCTTTTGTCGTTTCTTCGGGATATCTGTCAGACACAAGTTCATCAGATTCAAGACAGTATGAAAATGAAAAAGAGAAGGGCCGAGTCAAAAGAGATGCCGAATCACCTGCTTTTTGGAACGCCCCAGGAACACGAGCCTCGTACGGCCCGGACTCAGTCGTCTCCCATCGACCGCAAGCCCAAAACCAACGTTCTCTCCAATGTTTGTTGGAAGTGGGAGGGTCGGTTATTAAGGATCCGCCTCCGCCCCGCCAGGCAGCAAAGACATAAAAGCCAGGGTAGTTCGGATTTACGCACACCTGGTAGATCCGTAGCTGTAGCAACTTACAGCTACGAATATAATTGCTACGGCTTATATCCGTAGCGGTTGCCAGATATAGCTACGGACTAAATACGTAGTGGTGGTGATTCAATCCGTAGCTGTTGTGACCTATAGCTATGGACATAATTGCTACGGAGAAAATCCGTGGCCATTTTGACTTATAGCTACGGGTTAAATCCGTAGCTATAGGTTCCAGACCTATTGTTATGCCACCTACGACTACGGTCGTGCTACGGACTAAATCCGTAGCCATAGGTCTATGGCTACGGATTTAGTCCGTAGCCTTTGCCCATTTTTCTGGTAGTGTATAAGTGGAGGAATTCGTCGACAGATAGAGGCGGCTGCTCCAACTCGGCCCACAGCACTACACATCCAAATAAGTTCCTCCACCCGTTCGGGACTATCTGCCTCGGGGCTATCCGAATCCGAGATAAAATGCCTCGGACAATGGGCTGGAGGGGCAGACGCAAGCCGTATTGCATCGCAACTTGGTAGATCGCGACCGCCCCAGCAGGAGGATGGTCTGGCAAGTCATTCGGACGGGGCAGATAGGTAATAACCGATTCGGGGATGTGATACCCGATTCAGATTCTGTCCAAATCCGCCTCAGTCAAAACCGAGGGAACCGGGCCACTTAGATCATCCCCCGATCCTTCTCCTTCGGATTCAGCCTGCACCGGGTTTTCGACGGGAACCGACCCGAAGGTTCCCCGTGTCGGCCTATCAACAGGCACCGACCCACCAGTTCCCTGTGTCGGCCTATCAGCGGGATCTGACCCAAACGTTCCCCCGACAATCAACATTTCTTCTTCCTCCTCTTCCTCTTCTTCTTCCAAATCCATTGGAAGGTTAGGCCTTCCTGGACGAGTTATCAGAGACGACCCACCGCGAGAGGGACCAACAGAAGCAGGGCGTTCTGCCGGAGCTTCAGTGACCCTCTCGGAGAGAAAAGCGGCATTTGCATCAACTGCTATCTCCGTCAGTAGAGAAGGCGATTCCGCAACATTCCAAAAACGTTGCGCTTCGCCTTCGTCTCCGGATATTCCCTCCTGGGGACTGTGAGAACCTCTAGTCGTCATTATCGATAATTAAAAGAGAGGGAAGGACTCACCGGAGAGAGAAAGGAAAGTGGGAATGGCGTCGCTGACAGTTAAGAAGGAAGAAGAAGGAGGGGAACTCAAGAGCTTCAAAGGAAATGTAGAGCGGGAATGGCAGTAGAAATTTGAAATGCGGGACCTTCCCCCCTTTTTATAAGGATACCGGATAACGGAAGCAATTAATGAGGAAATGATTCGACTTCTGTCTCGACTCCCCCGTTCGACACGTGGAATGCGCCGACCAACGACGTTAATGACCTTGCTACGTGTCCTACCCTCATTGACAGATTGAATGGTTTGACGGCTGTCAGCGCACGCGACGTCAGGAAATGAATCGTCTCCATCAAAGGCGACACGGAATGCATTAAATGCTTATTTATTGTCTCGGGCTGAGCTGTGAACTGACTCGAAGGTTTGCTACTCCTTAGTGTCATATGAAACACACGGAGTGAGGGGGCTTACTGTTGGGGATAAAATGTGCTAAGTCCGGAGATTCGGACTTGGGGGCCTCGGGTCGCCGAAGGACGCTCTTAAAGATTACGAGCCGACGAAACCGAGACAACAGTTAAGTCGGCTCAGACGACGAAACCGAGACAACAGTTAAGTCGGCTCGGACGACTTACCAGCAACTATGGTGTGCCTCGGCCGATCCACTTCGGATCAATCGAACGAAGGAAAGAAGACACAAAACAAAACGTCATCTCGAATACCTCGGGATGGGATCTTCGATCCCGGAGATCACGAGATCGGATTAGTATCAAAAATGGACAAAATCTAATCTCCGTGATACTGGGAGGAGATCTCGTATTCGACATCGAGAGGAGAATCCTCGTACGATAGGAGGCTCTCACGTCTATAAATGGAGGGGCCCCATCACCTTGAGAGGTACGAAAAAACTCTCTCCCTTAACCTATCAATATTATAAGACCCAGATTCCTAGCCTGACTTTGGCATCGGAGGGTCCCCTGCTCTAGCCAGGGTCACCTTTGCTTGTTTCCTGTGCAGGTGTTCGAGAGTCTGAAGAGGGTAGACCAGATTTTTGCATCAACAAGTGTCATTATTCTTATTTTTTTAATGGTGTGGTCTATTTAAGTTTTTGATCTGTTTTATTTCTTGACCATGTGATATGAATTGGTAAAACATATGGACAATGTAGATATAAAATGCATACATCATGATGAGCCCCACAATGTCTGCTGCTACTGGCTAGGGATATCCACAACTGTATAAATGAAAATACAGTTGCTTATAAATTTCTTTTTCTTTTTTCTTTGGGTTTGTTTATGGATTACCTTCTCATAGATACAATAAATCTCACTTTGGCTTAAAAAAGAAAAACAAAATCTCTCACTTATAAGTTATACCTATGGCATTCTCCTATCTCTACGACTTTTCTCTCTGCATTATTTTTCTCACACGTTATCTCATAAAAGGGAAAATTAAGAAATAATGATAAATACCAGACACAAATCTCTCCCGCACACATTAAAGACGTGTGTGAACACACCCTACACATGGTCCCAATAACCAATTTGCTTCATACCTATACACAAGCATGGATTATAAACCCAACAAAGTGGGACTTTCAATCACTAGTCCCCATCGAGCATACATGTGTGCCCCACCTGATGAATGGGCCAGCATAATTTTCAGGCTATGATGCTTTCACCGAAGAGAGCATCTAATGGACATAATGGATCCACAGCTTAGTCTGTCTTATTTGATTTATGCATAATCTTGTACAATTTCATTAGTACCTGCGTATCAAGCATCATATTCTGCCAGAGTATACTACACAATTGGCAACAGCCATGGACCTCTGATGTTTATAATTCTCTACCTAGTATAATATTCTCATCTCTGAGACATTTTTCCTAGTATGAAGGATAACATGTCCACTTCCATAAGCTCTGCATGTACAAGAGATTTGCCAGAATACATTGTTATCTTTCAATGATCCAAACCGTTTATATGCTGGTACACAACTTGGGTGTGGCACCGGTAAAAAAGAAAAAAATCTTGTATTGAAATATTTTCACCTTTCGATAATTGGATTCTTATCAGTTGACATGGATGGTTTCCATAACTTTTAAATAATCAAAAGGTTGAAATAATCTAATTCGACATTTTTTAAAAGATATATCACCATCCATTAATGTAAGGCACATCATGTAGACGGTTTGGATCATTGAAAAGAACCCTAATCTAACGGCTAAAGTCCTGATGCATTCTAATGCAATGCGTAGGGATGTATTCTTGCAAACCTCTATATACAAAAGAAGGCATGCACCTTTACACGTGTCCACGTGTGCTAATCCGGCGCTTGTGTGGGACATCCTATGGTTACCATAGATGGACCACCATGTGGATGATCGGGCCCAAAACAGGCCGATCAACTAATTATCATCCAACCCACACGTTGCCAACGGATCAACGTAAACGTGTTACCTGCCCGATGAGTTCACAAACCTGGCTTTCCGTGCTGGATCATCTTAGACAGTGAGGCATTAGATTAACTGCTCGGATGTTCCACACACTAGCCAGGTTGGCACGTGTGAATACTTGTGGAGGTAAAATCACCTATTGCTGTTCGTATTCGGAAAAGTTAATCCAAGGCCACAGAAATTCTTAAAATCCGTACGGCAAGCTAGAAATGCACTTTGATTTTATTTCATCTGAGGGTACTTAAATCAACGAGTTATACTTTATTTGACCGGAGGCATGGAATTTTCTGTATACTAAATTTTCATTACATCCATCATTCACATATATCAACCAGTTATAAATATTTAGTTCATGTCTTCAATCTTCAATAAATTACTATTGATCACTATAGTATAGTCCACCCGGTTGTAGTTTTATTAAATCATTAACCATCCAAAATACTTAAAAACATTCGCAAATTTAAGTTTCTCAACTATGATTAACTTTAAATCATAAACAAAGAAAATAACATCAGTTCCATTCTGACACGCTATTGATTCAATGCATTCAACTCATTTTCTTTAACATAGGGCCATTGTCCCGGCAAATCATCCACTAATTCGGCCTCATGTGAATTGAGTAATTGTTTTATCTTCGATAATATTTATATAATTTTTTCGTCAATAGAATGTCGCTAGTCATAATCAGGCCTAATGAGTGAACATATCATGGTTCATGCACGTCATATATAAAGTATGAAATATATGAATATTATGGGATGCATGAATGCATCAAGTGGATTGATTCATCCGCTTTCTTGAGTTGGATATCTATTTACCCGCATCACCCTTCTTTGGGTAGGGTTTCACCATCTTGATAGGCTTTCATACATCGCGGGCATTCACGAATAGTCCCCTAGGTCACTCAATATTATAAGTATCTACAAGTCTTCAAAGGCATGCCCCTATGAGTTAGCACAGAAGCGTTATGCATGACATGAATGAAATGAGAATAATCAATGCATCATATTAGCAATTGTCACATATGTCATCAAGTTTAGTAATAGCATTTCAACTTAAACTAATTCAGTAAAGCAATCGATAAAAGGAATCATACTTAACAAAGTAAGCAAACAACTACTTTAATCACAATGAAGAAGAAACATGTCCAAGAAGTGAATTCTGAGACATTACACCATGTTCAATCAATTGACAATCACCTAAATACATATCACCATCAAATCATATCCCCAAGTGTTATAGCGATTAGCCACCAAGTGTTATAGCGATCAAGTGATTTTAAAAGGACAATTGGACGGGTCTAGGCCTGCTGGCCAATTGGGCAGTCCATCCAATTTCAGAAGACATGCTCCAGATGTCCGTCAACAACGTTCTCTCCCAGGATGGCATTAATCTCCGTTCCCTGGCTATTGTGCTCCTCCCTTCCAGGATGTTAGATCACATTAATCAGGTTGGTTTCTGCATCTCAGATCATCCCAACCGTCAATTCTGGCCTCATGATCACTCTGGCAACTTCTCCGTCAAATCTAGATGTGCCGTTTGCAAGGCAGTTGGGCTGGAGAAATCTTAGGCTAAATGCATATGGGATCCAAATATTCCTCTTAAAATTTCCATTTTTCTTTGGAGATAATTCCAAGGGGCCATTCCAATAGATGACAAGATCCAAATGCAATGCATCTCTCTCGCGTCCAGATACCTTTATTGTGACGATGCGCATGATTTCTCCCCCCAATCTGAATCGCTGGACCACCTTTTTATCAACGGGCCCTGGCTTCCAAGTTTGTGGCAACTGTCCTGAGCTATTTTTTGAGTGTTGCTTTTATAAACTTTTGAGAGGTGGTGGCCACATCACTCATTTCCACATGAATCTTTAAGTACATAACGATTATATCCTCAATAGAATTTAGAATCCTTGTTGTATAATGATATCATGTGTGATCTATTTATAAGTTGGATAGTTTTTCATTACTCCCTCTTAATTTATTTTTGCCTACGAGAAAATCTCAAACATATCTTTAAAAAAAATAATAATAAATAAATAAATAAATAAATAAAATCTTTTCAATTTGATCCCACATAGCCCAGCCGTTCGCAGATTACATTACAAGGAATCTGATATCAGCATGCCTTTGAAAGCTTTCTTGGCGTGGTAAGAGTCGCACATGTAGCTAGTGCATCAATCACGTGATTGTTTGTTTTCTAGTGTAGACGATATGTACAGGCACTGCACAAGTCTCTTTTGGGGCGAGTACAATTTCTACCCTCATGTGTGAGTGTACCGATATATAATGTTTGTTATTGGACAGCGTGGACAATGCCACATGTAAACACCGCCAATGATCACCGAAGGCCGTTAGATAGCAGGAAGCCACCCTAGATGGATCATGATCAAAACTAAGCATGATCGGATAATCTGGCCATACGGTTTAACGGCGGCAGGACTAACGGTCGGATTGGCTGGTGTACCACACACCACCGACCTGGCTGGTTTATTCACGTCACCAAGTTCTATAGGACCCATCGTGAGGTATGTGTTATATCCAAACCATCTGTCCATTTTTTGAGTTTGTCCTAAGACTTGGCCCAAAAAATAAGACGTATCCAAAGGTTAAGTGGACCACACTGAAAAGGCAGTGGGGCATTGAACGTCTACCATTGAAATCATTTTGGGGTCACAGAATTTTTAGATGAATATGATATTTGTTTTTCCTCTACATACGGATCTATGTGACCTTACGAACAGATTGGATGGAAAATAAATGGTATGGTGGGCCCTATGAATGTTTTAACGGTGAGAATCATTGTCCCACTGCTATTTGTAGTGTGGTACACTTGAGATTTGGGTACAACTCATTTTGAGATCATGATTTAAAATTATCTCGTCAAAAGGATGAACGGTCTGGATATAATAAATACATCATTGCGGGGCCTTATGTAACTTTGTTCTATTTTGAACCGTTCGTACAACTGGGAGCTCAAGGCTCGTCTTCGCACGACACGTACCCATACCAGCCAGGTCGGTGGTATGTGGTACACCAGCCAATCCGTTTCCAATCTGCTTCCATTCATTTGATAGGCCCAGTTTAGGCCAATCGCTGTTAGACCGCTGCTTTGTTTTATACTTTTATTCGTTGGAAAATGGTGAACGTCTCAGTGCGCCGGTGGTCCCTCTGGGACAGTAGCCCACGTCTCGTAGAGCACCCACGTGAGTTCCATGGACCGGTGACTATAGGGCCCACCATGATGTATGTGCTTTATATCCACGCCGCCTATTATTTTTTCCAACTAATTTTAGTGCATGAACCTAAAACGTAGCAGATCCAAATTTCAGGTGGACCACACCACCGGAAACAGTGGTGATTCAAATTTTAGGTGGACCACACCATAAGGAAACAGTGGTGATTGAACGCCCACCATTAAAAACTTCTTGAGGTCTACCAAGTTTTGTAAGTTTTTAATGGTGGGCATTCAATCGCCACTGTTTCCTGTGGTGTGGCCCAACTGAGATTTGGATGTGATTCATTTCTGGTCTTATGCCCTAAAATAAGCTACAAAAACGGATGGACGAAATGGATATCAAATATATATACGTCATTGTGGGCCAAACAATCACGAATCCACAGACATAGGTGGTTTTCTGGATCCCCCGGATCCGCTTTCTTGATGATTTACCCGATTCCCGATTGAATTCCACGTGTGCCAACAGTTCGATGGCTTGGATTGTCCACTTTGAGTATTCTGTGGCGATGGTTGATCAATGGGCCCACCGCCCACAATTTGGACCGTATGAATTAGTATGTACACTGGATGATGCGTTGCCGCATTTAATGTAATATGCCAAAAATAGGTTTGGACTAATCGCCAGCCGCTAGCTGGCAGTTGACCCGGAATGAAAGCACATTCTTTCCGGACGCGGATTAGATACCGACAGGTTGAGTAGCGAGACTCGCCACTGAAGTGACGTCACCCAGTTCTGTGGACCCCACTATGATATATGTGTTGTATCCACAGCGTTCATTCATTTGGAGATATTATTTTAAGGCATATCTAAATCTTTAGTGGACCCCACCACAGACAACAGTGGAAAGATTGATGCCCACCGTTGAGACCTTCCTAATGCCCACCATGATGTTTTTTCGAAATCCAACCTGTTCCAAAGTTAACAAAGACTTTAAAGAAGGGAAAACACAAATATCAGCTTAATCGAAAACTTTTGTTGCCTTTAGAAGTTTTTAATGGTGGTGTCACTCTCCCCACTGTTTTCTTTGGTGGGGGTCACTGGAGTTTTGGATATGACTCCTTTTTTGCATCTTACCCTAAAATGATCTCTCCAGATGGATGGACGGCGTGGATATAAAACATACATCATGATGGGCCCACAGAACTTGGTTATGTCGCTTCTATAGTGGCCTCGCTACTCAACCTGTCAGTAGCCAATCCGCGCCTACATGCGTTGAACATGTCACCCGTGCAAAATGTGGGGCCTACGGTGGAGATCGCCTGTCTGGAAAACGGGGCAGATTCAGTCATTACGTGGGCCACTCTTGTACGTTGAGTAAGACCATTGACCGTTGATTGCCATGCCGTCTCACGCCAGATGAATGAACCGGCCGGATCATTGTGGCTAGTAAAGCAAATATCTTGGCGGGCCCACTATTCTGTACTGGGACTGTGGCTTGGTGACAATGGGATGCACAATCTAAATGGCCATCTGGGAAATTTTAATTAGAATCCAAATCGCAGTTACCATGAAATTTATGTGAATTTGAATACTCAACCGTGTTTTGCAAACTGTACTTAAAATAATTAAATTTAAAATTTATGTTTGGCACCTCGCAATTGAAATATATTAGAATTTTATATTATATTTATGGATACTTAAATTTGATTAAATAAATCAACTTTAGTGCTCAAATTATTGTACTCGTGTGACATTTAACAAAATTATCGTAATAAGCTCTATTGAAATATATGTTTCCACCAAAAAAAAAAAAGAGAGAGAGAGAAGAAAATTCGAGCCTCAGGTGAGTTACAAACGTAATGATCTTAAACAATGTGATTTGCCAATATTTTTAACCATTGGTTACATCGTTTGTTTGGATAGTTTGAATTATATCTATTAGTGTGATTTTAGCGATATGGCTGATAATTAGATTGTTTGGGGTTGTCTTGAGTGTGCCCCAATGTTTGGCAGATTAGTAGCCTAGCAACACTTTTATTGCTTGAACAACTCTTCTACCTTTAAAAGCATAGCCATCTTTTCATTTATCACCAATTCACACTAATTCACAGTAAAACATAATGATTCCAAAACACTTTCATATATCACCCATTCACACTAATTCACAACAAAACATATATAGTGATTCCAAAACTAGCTAAAAATTAGTAACATTTCATTTACCTTGTGTTGAAACTCTTGTGAGTCTATCAATGAGGCATAAGGACCTGACAAACACTTAAATTTAATGTGTTGTTTAGTTAAAGAAAATAAAATATTATGAAGAGGATTTTTCTCTTTTATTTATTGTGTGAATAATAATTATTCTTATACAGTGAAAATCAAGCTTACATTGTGTAGAGATAAGCTTGAATAGATTGAGTGCAGCAATATGCAGATTATGTTTATCATTTTTTTTGTAAGCGTGCATACATACACCATTTTTTTTTCTTTTTTTCTTTTTTTACACCCCACACACTCACGCTGGTGGAATTTCACCGCCTATGGGTACTCGAACCCTTGACCGGGAGTTGAAACTCCTGAGAGTCTGCCACCCGAGCAAGAGTAAGGACCCTCATACTCACCTCTTGCATGCGTCTATTTGGCATGTATATATATTTTTTTCCTTTTTTGTTCATCATTTTTTTTTATTAAGCTTTTGTTATCCATTATAGGTATGGTTCACTCACGTGTTGTGCAGTATTGTATGTGTCTTTACAAGCTATTGTTAGTCTCTCTCTCAACCGATATGTAAGTGCAATTCACTTACTTTTGTGCAATTAATATTGCACGCCTACAAATGCAACTAAGTGCCCCTAAATTCATCTAAAGCGCACTTGAGTGTGTCTAAGGTACAGTTGTATCTAAGTTCATCTAAGATGCATTTAAATGAACTTAGACACCCTTACGCACACTTTGAAGCACTTTATATGCTAGGCTTAAAGTATAAAGCTATGTATTGAATTTAATAAATAATCAAAATTTGGAAGGATAAGCATGGACACTCTTTTGGTACTGAGAAATGCAGTGGTATAGGAAGTATATATACATACAACCATTTTTTCCAACCAATATAGCTGGGTGTGTAGATTTTCTAATCCATGCAAGAAGTTAGCCACGCTAGGATAAACAACTTTTACTAAAGAAGGCTCCTATGAATTAGGATATATACAACATCAAAATAAATAGACAACCAATGGTATGACTCAATGTACTGGTGTAGCAACCGAATGAACAGATAAACTTGATTTTCATTTTGGGTACTGATCATCATGGCGTGGTCCAACCTTTTTTATGGAATGGAAATTCCACATATGTGACATGTTGGCAAGAAAAAAAATGGTTGTATTGGAACTTCGGAGACAGCCGCTGTCTTTGATCATTTCTCTTGGGCATTTAATGGCATTGGCTGCGTCCAGGACTTGGATAAAGGAAGAGTACTTAAGGGATGGAGGGTCATTTACGTTTTGATTAAAAAAAAAAAAAAAGGCAGAAGAATTCAAAAGGTGGTCTTAAAAGAAAATTCAGTTTTATAGAAAGTTACAAGGACAAGCATAAAAGAAAATTCAGTTTTATAGAAAGTTACAAGGACAAGCAATATTACGTTATGATCAATCTATTTCTAAGGCTCAAGACTATGGTGATAGTTTGCCACCGTTTTTAAAATAATGGTGATTCAATACATACTGTCCCATTGTGGGGTCTCACTGTGGATGGAGTATTGGCGAACTGTTACAGTAATCAATCAATCGTGGCCATCTAATTGGTAGGTATTAATGTTAGAAATTATACAGATTAATGTAATTTCTGTATAATATGGAAACCGAAAAATCACGATGATCAAAACTAAGGATAGGCTGAAGCGCGTCTGAAAATGTTGTACTTAAAGCGTTATTTGCCCCTACTCAAGTGAATTGAGTAAGCTGATAGGTTACAGACAAATTGCTTCTAGGATAAAACGAGCCTGGTGTGGGTCTGCGTTCAGCAAATACGAAGGCCCACCTATTGGAACTCAATTACACAATTTTTGGCAGTATTACAATATAGAGAAAAATCTCAAAAGAATGAAAAAGAAAGAGAAAAAGTTTCTTTGGATTTAGACCACTGCACTGGTCAGTACTTCAGCCACTGGTTCAGTTAAATCGTTCTAGACCACACCGTTAGTCTGTTCTTCTAGTAAGGGTTTAACTCTTACTGTCTTGCTGGAACTACTGGAGTATAGGAGAGGAGTAGTGGGCTGTTTCAGTTCGTATGTGTCTGCTGGAGTGGGTTTTGAGATGGATTGGAAATCCATCCAGGCCCTCCTTTTATAGGCTATGGTGGCTGGGGGTTATGGTCTAGGGAAATAAATCCTATGACCGTTTTCTAGTTGTTGGAGAAAACTAGCCATTTTATGGCCGCTTTCTAACTGTTGTGCATGGGTCATTAAGCTGTTGCATGCTGACTGTTGTGAGACAGCAGCTAGCCGTTTTCTAGCTGTTAGGCTAGCCATGCAGCAGTTACAGCTGGACCCTACACTAATGGCACAGCGGTTACAGATCTACTGCAACAGTTCTATTTTCCAGCTCTCTATATAATCAGAGGGACTCTCATTCAGTCCTTTAGATTTTCGTCCAGTCAACCATCTGCCTTAGCCTCTAGTCGCACCGCGACTCGCATACGTTTCGCGAAGGGAGCGACCCTCTGCGACATGATATGCACGTGCGAAGTACAAAGTGCGCCACTAGCGCCTCTACAGCCACACTGCCTCACATGCCCACGCCCTCGCACCGAGCCCGAGACCGAGCACGCAAGGTCCATAGTCCACGGACTAGGAAGGTAAATCATTTAGTCCTTTACATTTTCGTCCAGCCAACCATCTGTCTTAGTCACTAGTCGCACCGCGTCTTGCTCCGGTTCGCGAAGGGAGCGAGACGACGCACGTGGCACGTGTGAAGTGCAAAGTGCGCCACTAGCGCCTCTACAGCCACACTGCCTCACATGCCCATGCCCTCACACCGAGCCCGAGCGCACGCAAGGTCCATAGTCCACGGACTAGGTAAGTAAATATTATAATACTCCACTATTATCATTTAAACCTCATATTTTTCTCTTCCCTTTCCCATGTGGGACTATTCCCAAAAAACCCACAAACGGTATTTTTTCAAACAAAATAATATATATAATATATTATTTTTATTATTAAACTATATTTAAAAATCAATATTTTTTCAACAATTAATTGGAGGGCTTAGAATAAAATTATCAGCGGCTTAAATTCAACAGACAAGATCAAATGGTTAAGATCATCCCTTTGGCTTGAGTTTGTGGCAAATGACTTTCCTCAGTGGAGCCCATGATTTGGATGGTCCAAATTGCTGCATAGATATGCACGTGTGTATTTTGAAATGATGGTGAATTATCACCTTGATTTTGAGAATGGAATATTTTTAATGTAGCTAAAAACCACACGTGAAGAAAACCACGTTTTGGGCTAATATCCGATGTCGGCAAGGTTAGGGATGCTGCGGTCCATCACTTTTATCTTTGTGCAGGTTTTTCACCATTTCTTAAATGGACCCCACCCATCGACTGTACATGTGTCATACAATGATGCCCATCAAGAACCGTTGAGATGATGGGATCCATTGCCGATGGACCATATCTTGAAAATTACACTTGTTAGGTGATCAGAGCCGTCAAAAGAACAGTTGGAAAGAAAATAGTCAGCAGTTCAAACTCAATAAACAATATAGATTGCCAGGACCGTTCAATCAGTGACTTTGCAACATGCATTATAAACAAAGGGCTGACAAATTTGAACTTAGTTTTGCACCATTTAAAAAATGGTGGGGACTCATCCTCGTTGCATGTGCGACTGATGTATAGCTATCTTGACCATCTATATTGTGGGTCCCATTGGGGATGGAGCGCATATCTCTAAAATCACACCGAACAAGCAATCACAACCATCTAAACAATGGCTATCAATGGTTGGTCCGAAGAAAAAGAGTGAGTTGGTTCAAATCCGTAGGGAAAATCAGATTGTTGTTGTTACATTGTCAGTTCAATAGTGAGTGGTTATGCTCCATCCGCAGTCAGCTCAGCAATTTCAGCAGCCTAGATTGCTCGAGAAGATTAGGTGAGGCCTGGGAAACACATTACTAGGTGTTGCTGATGGCCTAGCTCACCTTGATGTATGTGTTATATATCCACGTTGTTTATCAAATTTTCCAGCTCATTTGAAGGCATGATCTCAAAATTGAATTAAATCCAAATTTCAGGTGGACCACATAGTAAGGACTAGATGGCTACTGTTAAAAACTTCCCTGGGGCACAAAAGTTTTAAATGAAGCTAATATTTGTATTTTTCCTTTATTCATATCTACATGATCTCATCAACACAAGTTGGACGGCAAATAAACATCAAGGTGAGTCCTAGGAAGTTTTTAATGGTGTATGTTCGATGACCACCATTTTTTGTAGTGTGGTCCACTTGAGAGATTTGGATCTACTTCAGGTTTTAAAGGTGGCGTTTAATGACCATTGTTTCCTCCACGTGTACTTTGGAGGAGCGGCCAAATCTTTTTTATGTTATTGGTTTAAGAATCATTAAATGTGGGTGCTATTACTTGAGCAGTTGCAATGTATAGTACTGGTCAAGGTTAGAACTTAAGATAATTGGTGACACATGTAATATTAAGGTACATATGTAGGCTAATTAACATATGCGGTACATGTAAGACACTTTAAAATTAATTGATACATGCATGCAGTGCATATGTAAGGTACTTTAAGATTAATGGTAGAACATATGGCACGTGTGTGTGCTTAAGAAAGAATGATAGCAAGTGTAAAACATTTAACATTATGGTACATGTGTGGAAACAACAAACTCCTATATGCACATGCAAGGTTCTCCCTGCTTGTAGTCCACACCAACTTCTTAACAAGGAAGCATACTTGCCTCCTGTTGTAGATATCAGTCCTGGTAGGGTCCCCGAGGGGACAAGCATGATGTATGGATTTTATCCACACCATTCATCCATTTTTCCGATTATTATAGGGTAAGAGCCCAAAAATGAGGCAGATCCAACGCTATAGCAGTGATAATGATAGCCACCATTGAAACCCTCTTAAGGCCCATCAAGATGTTTACTTGCCACACAACCTATTCAAGAGGTTATATAGACCTAGATGAAGGGAAAACACAAACGTCAACTTGATCGAAAGTTTCCATGGTGAGCATTGAATCCTCACCACCGTGTAGTCCACTTGAGCCTTGGATTTGTCTCATTTTTGAACTCATGCTCTAAAATGACCTGAAAAAATTGATGAAACTCATACATCATGGTGAGCCCCACAGAGATTTTGTCCACACATGGTAGGACTGCAATTCCTTTTAACAAGGTATAATACTAATTAGCAAAGTATTATTTATTGAACAAGTTATATGTAACCATTTTTCTCTTCTTGCATGCAAAAAGGCTGCTCCACAGAAATGGCCATGTGCTGTTAACCGACGATAGCGTGGTATCCAAACAGCCCTTTTCTAAATGGTGCAAAACTAGAACAAGACTCTAGGCGTCCGTAGTCATTTTCACTTGTAGAGCTTAAAGAATGCTTGAGACGTAAGCTAGCAATCACAGGCTTAGCAGAGTAGAGCTTACTCAAACTTACTTAAATGATGCCACGTTGTTCAAGAAAATGATGATGGGTTGACCCATGATCACAAGCCAATGGCCCACTGACATTATGCCATATTACTTCAATGGGCCACGCTACATCCCTGCCCCAATCGACGCCTTGAATTCTGCCACGTGGCATGCTGGGGCAGTTGACATTAGTAAGGGTTGAGTGCCAGCCCATCCATATGCGGCGATCATGTTTTTTTGTTTTTTTTTTTTTTTAATTTCAAAGTTGGCGTGATCTTCTTTCTTTGACTCTTTTATCACCCGCGTGACAAGTCCTTCAAAAGTATAAAATTAGAATACTCTGCAGAGGGTAACAGCTGATACACGGTCACTAAGAAATGTATACATGGCATATGATTAGCTCAAAATAAACGGTCCAAATGGTGAGCCAAAATCTAGATGGAACATATACCAAAAAAAAAATACTCTGCTTTTGTGAATTAATTTGTTTTTTGGTGGACATTTATTAGACGGTTTAGATGAAAAATAGCCAACGGTCTAAGTTAAGCAAACAAGTTTTCGTGAATCAGAGATTAAGATTGTTCAACCATTCTGATTTTCTGGATGGTAATCTACTTAGATTGGGACCCAGAATTTTGATTATTCAAATCTGAGCTAACATTGCCACGTGTACACTTTACAAGTGCCTGTATATCGGCCATCAAACATCTGCCGGAGTATCAAGTAACTCCCCAGTTCAGAAAGCAAATTAAAGAGGAGGACCTCCCAAGGATGATACTGTCCAGTTCAAACGTGGCATGCATATACATACAGCGCCAGCGGCGTTCGCATTGCCACGTAAGTTTTCAACGGCAGACTTTCAATCTTCTTCTCTTGGCATAGCTCACTTGAGCCTCCATCTGCTTTTTTTTTTTTTTTTTTTTAATCAAATCCTAAAATTATCGGTCAAAGATGAACAACGTGGATAAAACGGACGCCGATCAGCTACTTAACAGGTTGAGTAGCGAGACTCGCTACTGCAGTGACGTCATCAAGTTCCGTAGGCCCCACCATTACGTATGTTTTATATTCACACCGTCCATCCATTCAGAGATATCATATTAAGTCATGATCAAAAGAATGTGTCAGATCCAAAGCTCGAGTGGACCCCACTACAAAAAATAGTGGGGAGAGTGACACACGAATATTTGTGTTTTCCGTGCTTTCATGTCTGCGTTAACACATAAACAAGCTGGATCTCAAATAAACATCATGGTAGACCTTAGGAAGGTTTCAACGGTGGACATCACCCTTCCCATTATTTTCTATGGTGGGGTCCACTCTAGATTTGGATCTGCCTCATTCTTTGGATCATAGATTAAAATGATCTCTCCAAATGGATGAATGGTGGGGATACAACACATACATCATGGTGGGGCTAACAGAACTTGGTGACGTCACTTCCAGTCTCGCTTCTCAATCTGTCGGTAGCTATCCGCGTTCGGATAAAACATGTAAGTTGAGGTAGGCGACACAGAACCCCTTATAGGACCTTTCTTCTCTAGCTGGCTAATTTCCAATGGAGCCGCCCAACACGATGTGACTAAGAGGACGTGGATTAGCTACTGAATCCAATAATAGTGAGATTGGTGAAGTGACGTCACCACTTTATGTGGACTCCATCGTGATGGGAAACGGATTGGCTACTCCCCTTGCCACAGTGCTCCGTGGGCCCACCATGATGTATGTGTTTCATCCATAATGTCCATCTATTTTTCTAGATCATTTTATAGGATGAGACCAAAAATTAGCTATATCTCAATCTCAAGTGGATCACATTACAGGAAACAGTGTTGAATGACGTTGAGCATTAAAAACTTTTTGGGAGCTATAAAAGTTTTTGATCAAGTTTATCTTTGTTTTTTTCCCTTCATCTGAGTCTATGTGACCTAATCAACAGATTGGATGTCAAATAAGCAGTACATTGGACCTTAGGAGGATTTCAATGGTGGATATCCAATCATGCGCTATTGTTTTCCTGTGGTGTAGTCCACCTGAGATTTATATTCCTCTCATTTTTTTGTATCTTTCCCTAAAATGATCTGTAAAATTGGATGAACGGAATCGATGAAACGCATACATCATGGTGGAGCCCACAGGCATGAGCCAAATGAATGAGGCAGATTCAAAGTTAAGTGGACCCCACCATAGAAAAAGTAAGGACACTGACTCAGTTGAAGCCTTCCTAGAGCCTAACATGATATTTATTTGAGATCCAACCTATTTACAGGTGAACACAGACCTTGAATAAGGGAAAACACAGATATCAGCTTCATCGGAAACTTCTATGGCCCAGAGAATTTTTAATGGTAAGTGTTCAATCCCCACTATTTTTTGTGGTGGATCCAGTTAAGCTTTGGATCTGCCTCTTTCTTTGTCTCATGCCCTAAAATGATCTCTCCAAATGGATGGATAGTGTGGATACAACACATGTCATGGTGGATTTCACATAATGTATGAAGGCATTTCAATAGCGATACTTGCTAGGGTCTAGTTCAGTAGCTAAATCCAAAACCCAAGTGGGCCACATGAAAGGAAACAGTTGAGATTTAGTGATAATTGTTGAAACATTCTTGTGGCCATAAAAGTTTCGTATCAAGGCAATTTTTTGTGTTTTCACTTCATCCCACTAGGAATGACCTCATAAACAGTTTGGATGACATATAAACATTAAGGTGGAGCTTATGAAGATTTAACCGTAGGCATTTTTTTTCCCTCAATTTTCCCTCTCAAGTGACCCACTTGAGAATGAGATCCCAAGACAGATGGATGGAGTGAATTTTTCACAAATATCTAGTCCACCCAGCATCCTTGTACATAAACTTGTTGCGAAAGGCTACCGTGGGAAATCGGCATCAATGGTTACGAGGTGTTGCCATGCTGGGACAAGGAATTATGTGGGAGGTCGATTCCCTGGGAAATCTTTCTCAGAAACTACCTGCGAGAAAAGCTACGTGGGCCCACCATTACATTTATGGGAAATCCACCATGTGCATCCGTTTTGCCATATCATTGTAAGAGATGGGCCCAAAATCAGGGCAGATCCAAGACTCAAGAGGGCCACATGACAAGAAACAGTGAAGATTGAATGTCCACCACTGAAACATTAGGGGAGCAACTGAAGTTCCGGATCAGGTTAATATTTTTCTTTTCGGTTTATTCCAGTAGGAATGAACTTATGAACGGCATGGATGGATATAAACATCAGAGTGAACCCCAAGAAGGTTTTAATAATAGGGATTTCTTTGTAGACTTTTCTTGTGGTGTGGTCTACCTGAGACTTGGATCTACTTCATTTTTTACCCATGAGCTAAAATGAGCTGGCGCAACAGATAGATGATGTAGATATACAACAAATACATCGAGGTGTGCCCCACGATCCGGGTCCCACCCACATGGTTGGACTGGAGACCGCAGCTAAGCCGCATTCAAACAGAATTCGGACTCCACGGTGACCTGTCCTTACGCATGTCGATACTGGTCATTGCTGGAAAAGCTCTATGGGCTGACCATGATGTTTGCATCTTATCTAGAGTTGGGCAGAAATGAACCGATCCGGCGGATCCGACCCGAACCAAAGGCTAGGATTGGGTCGGATCGAGTTGACCCAGTCAAATCCGACCGTAGATCGGATCGAGTTCGGATCAATGGTCAATCCGGACCGATCCGATTTGGAATCCGATCCAATGGGGTATATATAAGTAGTTTTTTAGATAAAAATTTTTTAACTTTTTACCTACCTGCCAGCCCCTCCCTCACCCGAACCTTAAATCCCAAATAAGCATGAGAATGATTACAATGCACCGAAGATCCTAGGTCTTCTCTGGTTTTTCAAACATACAAGGACTCCAACCTCCTGCAAAATCTCATTAATTCTCCAAATATTTCTGGGTCTTCTCTGGTTTTCCCAATCCCTTCCCAAAAATCGTGTTTGGGTGTCTTTACTTTTCCAAAACCTCATCCAAAACACCAAAGATTTCTGGGTTTTCTTTATTTTTTTCCCAATCCCCACTCGGAAATCTCTTCTGGGTCTCTCTCCTTTTGAAAGAATATCTTCTAAAACTACAAAACATTTCTAGGGTTTATAAGGTTTTGATAGTTTGTGAGAATCTCTGCTGCATTTTGCTTGAGATGTCTTCTTCAGATAAGAAAAGGTCGGATATCCTGTTCATTCGCTATTCAGCCGGATCAAGCCGAACAATCCGAAGGATGTGTTGGCCCGATCCAACCACTCAGCAGCCCGGACCACTCATCATCACCGTTGATCAGGTAGGTACTGTAGGTTTCATTTGGAAATTTTTTATTTTTTTTTATTTTTCAAAAAATAAAATAAAAACATTAGGACCGATCCAAACCGTACCCAATCTGATCTGACTCAGTTTCCCTGACCGAGTCGGACTCGAATCGAATCAGTCCAACAGGGCACCAGATCGGATCGAGTCAGATAACTCGGACTCGGTCCCGGATCGGATTAAGTTCGGGTCCGGCCATGGAAATTTCGGACCGAGTCGAGTTGGACCCAATCCGGTCCAACTCGACTCAATGCCCAGCTCTAATCTTATCCATGCCATCAATCCATTTTCCCATCACATTTTTGGGCAGCTCTCAGGTGGACCACACCATAGGAAACAATGGTGATTGAACGCCCACCATTAAAATTTTCTTAGTGAAGTGGATAAAATACATACATGATGGTAAGGCCCACAGCACTGGCCAATACTGAGAGACAGAGGGATCACTGCCCAGTTGAGTCCAAGTCCGAGCATGTTGGGGCGAAGGATTCACCCTAACACCACGTGGTTAAGTAGTGTTGTTTGATTGGGCCAGGTGCTATTATTAAGAGATGAGGCAGGCAATGCATGTTTGAAAGTTGTCACATGGAGTATGTACTTGATCGGCCCATTTTTAACAGTGGCACCTAGCCTAATTAAATTCCACCACATCCTAATTAAAATTATGCCACTGAGCCACATGGGGTTGCAGTCACTATGCAACCATGTTCCATTGGTGGCTTAGCCATTGCGAACTTCGGTGGTGACCCAATGTGATGAGATTTGATTGGGAAACATTTTCCTATAAGAGATGGGTCCACGCAAAACGTGTTTGAAAATAATTAAGCCAAAGCATGTATTATTCATGCAGATTGTGTGCTAACATCTGTGGTTACCCAACGTGATAGTATTTTTTTTATTTTTTTTCTTTTGTTAGCTTGTTAGTACACCCATTGTCAGTTCACACTTCACTGTTAGCCACCCCCTCTAGGGAATCGATACCAAGACATCAGTGTTGAAACGAGGTATCTTTCACTCAGTCTACCACTTGAGCTGTGGATCTCGGTGTCCCAACGTGAGAGTATTTGATTGGGATGAGTGCCTCTGTTAGAGATGGGGCCTGCTTAACTTAATAACTTTCAAATATGCTTCGCGGAGATGCAGATCGATCATGAAGATTCAATGGCTAGACATGCTTTGAGCATCCTTTCTGGTTGTTTTCCCCTTCTCATTGTATCCCACATTTCAACTTGTTTCAATCATGAAGTTAAACAAGTAAAGAACTACCGACTGCCGACATGTGCCAGCTGCATGCATGTGAGGATACCCAATTGTCCCAAACACTTTCTTTGGGGCCACCATGATGTATACAATTGAAATCAAGTGGTTCCTTTGGTGAACCCTTATGTTCACCGTACATAAAAAAGTAAAGAAGAGAAAGAAGAAGAAAATTCAAATGGGCCACACCAATGGAAACTTATGTGAAATTGTGCTTAAAATCTCTAAGTTTTCGGGCTATACATACCTGATGAATGGATTTGATGAAATATAATCTCATGGTAAAGCCACACACAAACCTATCATTGTCGACCCACATCTTGACTTTTCCCAGTGGTGTAGCTGACCTGAGTTGTAAATCTGATTGATTTTTGTCTCCAGGGCCTAGCATCGAGGAGTGCACCTGATGAACGGAGTGGATTTCACATCTACAACTTGGTCGCCCCCAAAAGCTTGGATGTAAAATGTAAAACAGGTGTTATCCCACTTCATGTCAAGCCCGACTCAATAACATGGCCGTTCAGTTTGTTGGGTGGGCCACACTTGTATGTTGGTGTGGCCCACCTGCCCATTTTTTCAATCATAAAAAATCTTTTTTCTGTGCACATGTGACGCATTCCGTGAGTGGTAGGCCCGATTCTTACAAGATAACGTTCACTTGGTCTCTGTACGTAACTCACGTTGTCTATCTCGGAATTCTTGCATGGTAACGTTTACTTGGTCTCTGTAACTCACCTGCTCTCTCTCTCTCTCTCTTTCTTGAATTCATTTACCTACTATGTGAATCTTTTATGCCTATCTCAATCATTTAATGTCGCCCACATACATGCAGAGATGGTCCAATGATGGGAATCCTGTATCTGGTTTATGCCGTGTACGAGACAAAACATGAAACCCACACTAAATAGGTGATTCTGACCGTTGATATGGATAAACGAGTTTCCAAGTACTAAAAAGAAAGATTCAATGGTCCATATTCAACTCCAGCAATAAATGATTAAGATGTCCATTCAGAATCATCAATGATAATTGATAATAGGCATTTCAGAATACCACTCAGAAATAGGCCGGTCAATACCCTATGGGCGCCGCCTAATTTTAACGGATCCAATATCCAATTTTGGACACTTTACAAAATCGGGTCGGGTCCGGGTCCCACCATCCCAAACCTAGTTAAAAACCGATCTAGCGGGTCTGGGTCGGATCTATCAACTTAGACCCGGTTAAAATCGGTTGGGTCAGGTCAATCCGAATTTGGGTTAGGTCTAACTAATTTTTAATTTTTATAACACTGTTATATGTATTTAATAAATATTGATTCTGGCAGCAAATTGAGATTTTCTGTCCACACGCATACAAGAGACCTTGATTACACACTATGCATGTGACAACGTTGCACATGTGTGCAATCTAATCCATCGATTGGGTGCCCCAGTGATGTAAATGCTCTTATTTGTCTTGAACCCAATACTAAACCTAAATCCAAAGCGTCGATGGACACCTAATAGGTATCGGAACCCCAAGTTAATCCAGGTTTAAGTCTTTAAGAAAAAGACCACAACCTAAAAGGATCCCGACCTGGAGAGACCTAAAGCCAATTATTTTGGGTATGGTACTCGTTGGCTATTGATCAATCAAATGCAAGGCCACAAGTGTTAACAAAGGCCTATATTTAGTCAACCATGTGCGATTAAGATAGTGCGGGTGTAACAAGTAAGTGTTAAAATAGATTGATTAAGACCAAATTTGTGAAAACCAACCATCTTCACAGCAACTGATTATTATAGCAATCACGCAATGAAGAAGGAGAGGGTTAATCCTTCTGAATGGGAACATTTTATCCTGCATTAAGGACTTTTGTTTTAATGATGATTGGAGAGCCTTGAGTTTCTTAATAATACAATAATGGATGGAAAAGACTAAACTAAATGCTATATTAATTTATTTTTGAAGCTCAATATAATCAATAAATAGAATAAAATAAGTAAAAAAATAAAATAAATGAAAGATAAATACATGCGATCACATGTATAGACAAACAATCGAGACGGATGGTCAACAGGATGTAAGGACTCGATTGATTGAGAATTCAACTACGGTATGTCGTAGATATTTATACTACTCATAAGTATACTACAACGATAACGTTGGGTATTAGCTGTTGGGAATTGTTTTGCGGAATCACACGGAGATGGATCTAGGATAGCAATCCAAGAGCACCAAGCAAACACAAGAGAACACAGATTTAACATGGAAAACCCTTTCGGAAAAAAACCACGGCATAAAGCGACAGATCTTCACTATAAAAATGGAAATTTCAAAGAGAGAAGACTTACCCTATTTGAACAACCTCGAATCTCACCCTTGCTACAACCTTTGTAAACCCTAGAACCCTTGGAGTACTTTAAGAAGCCTTAGAATGCACTTAGAATGGCCCTAGGAACTCCTATTTATAGTTTAGGAAACCCTACTTTCACACCGACTTGGAATAGTCCGCAAACAGCCTCAAATTTACGCAGTCTGCGTAACCTTTGACTAGTCAACCCAGAGGTTGGGCTAGTCGAAGGGTGCCCTTCAATTGGTCGAATATCTCGGAAGTTCTAAAATACATTGTTGCTGGACTTCCAGCCAAACTTTCTCGGGCTAGTCGAATTTCCTCAAATTTAAGATATTTGTTAACAACAATCCCCACCATGTCTTCAATCTTCAACTGTGTAGCTTCTTGACCCCTTCTCTTATCTCTGCATCATATCATACATTCAGTCAATGCTTCTCATGCACACTCCGTCCTTCTTTTATGCCATCGCCAATCCCAGAGAAGTTGCACAGAACTTGAACTTCTCTATAGAAATGACCTTGGTGAGCATGTCTGCCAAATTCACACTGGTGTGAATCTTTTCTAGTATTACGCCTCCTTCTTCAAGCACCTGTGGAATATCAATGTGTTTAATACGTGAGTGATAAACAAAATTTTTATCCAAATTAATAGCGCTTCCGCTATCACAATTAACCGACATGGCCTCCTATTGAAGTCTCAACTGATTTATCATGCCTCTTAACCAAACACCTTCTTTAAACGCTTCCGTCACTGTCATATATTCTGCTTCGGTCGTGGAAAGAGCCATCACGGACTAAAGCTTCGACATCCAACTAATTGCTCCACCTGTTAGTACAAACAAGTAACCAGAAGTTGACTTTCTGGAATCCACACTGCCTGCGTAGTCTAAATCCACATACCCTACCAACTTTTCTCATGTCTTCTCAAAAGTTAAGACGTAGTCTTTTGTACCTAAAATGTATCGAAGTAGCCATTTCACCACTTCCCAATGTTGCTTGCTGGGGTTTAACATGTATCTGCTCACAACATCGACTGCCTGTGAAATATTGGTCTCGTACAGACCGTGGTATACATTAAACTGTCAACCACATTCAAATAAGGCACATGCGACATAACCTATTTTTCCTCAATTAATTTAGGACATTATTCTCAGAAAAGCTTGAAGTGAGCCGCGTAGGGAACGCTCACTGGCTTTGCCTAGTCCATCCCAGACTTGATCAGTACTTTTTCATGGTATTTTGCCTGTGATAACCAAATTCTACTCCACTTCCTGTCTCTATGAATATTATGCCAAGAACCCTCTTTGCAGCCCCCAGATCTTTCATCTCGAATGTCTCTGATAACCAAGTCTTCAGTACGTTGATTTCAGATATATTATGACTAGCGATCAACATATCATCAACATTTGTCTTGTAATAGATAGTGATCGTATTCACTCCGAGTAAACTTCTGACTCAACATAAAAGAATCAAATTTCTTATATCACTGCCTAGGCAACTGTTTCAAGCAGTTCAACTACCTAATTAACCTGCAAATATTTTTCTCTACCCCTTTAACTTCGTAACCCTATGATTATTTCATGTAGATCTGCTCTTCCAACTCCCCATGTAGGAATGCAGTCTCGGCATCCATCTGTTCCAGCTAGAGATTGTATTAGGCAACCAGCGCCAACACGAATCTGATGGATACTTGCTTAACCACCGACGCGAATATCTCTGTGAAGTCGATTCCTTCTCTCTGAGCATACCCCTTCATTACCAGCCTCACTTTGTATCTATCATGTTTCCTTTTGAATAACCACTTGCATCCGATCGCTTTTCGGCGTACTGGGAGCTCCATCAACTCCCATGTATGGTTTTTGTGCAACGAGTCTATCTCATCATCCATATCTGACTTCCACTTTTCTACATCAGGCTCATCAAGAGACTCCTGAATAGTTAACGGGTCCCCCTCATCTGTAATGAGGGCATATGCGATATTAGAGTCGTCTCTGTATCTTATCGATAACCTGCGATCACGCGGTAGGTTCCTTCTCACAAGTGGCTGCTCCACATGCTCTTTTACCTCTGTTTACGTATCTTTTTCTATCTGAGTATCATCTATGTCAATCTAGACGTCTACGATCAACCTTTCTGGTTCTTCTTGCTCCTCCTAATCATTCTTGTGGAATAGGGAGCTTTCATTGAACCTAACGTTACGACTAATGATGACCTTGCGTGTGACCTTGTCGAATAACCTGTAACCTTTCACACCAATACCATATCCAACAAAGATGTACTTTTTGGCTCTATGATCTAACTTATCTCTCTCAATTGACGATACATGAGAGTAAGCCTCACAACCAAATATACGCAAATCTGAGTAGTCCATCTTATGACCACTCCATACTTCTTCTGCAATTTTACATTCAATTGTTGCAGACGGGGATTGGTTCACCAAGTAGCAAGTCGTGTTAACGACCTCAATCCATAAGTCCTTACCCAACGCATGCAGCATTACTTAACATGCATTGAGCCATCTCCAAGAGAGTCTGATTCATCCGCTCAGCCACACCATTTTGTTTGGGCGTGTGGCGCACTGTGTTGTGCCTAATAATTCCTTCATCTTTGCAATATTCATTAAACTCAGTGGAAGTAATTAAATTCTCCACTATAATCAATCCTTAAAACCTTTATTTTTCGCCCTGACTATTTTTCCACCATTGCCTTCCATTATTTGAAACTCAATATAATCAATAAAAAATAAAATAAGTAAATAAATAAATGAAAGATAAATACATGCAATCACTTATATAGACAAACAATCGAGGCGGATGGTCAACAAGATGTGACCGGGTTGTGATATTCCAAGTAAGGACTCGATTGATCGAGAATTCAACTACGGTATGTCGTGGATATTATACTACTCATAAGTATACTAAAACGATAACTTGGGTATTAACTGTTGGGAATTATTCTGCAGAATCACATAGAGATGGATCTAGGATAGCAATCCAAAAGCACCAAGCAAACACAAGAGAACACAAAGATTTAACGTGGAAAATCCTTTCGAAAAAAATCACGGCACAAAGCGATGGATCTTCACTATGAAAGTAGAAATTACAAAGAGAGAAGACTTATCTGATTCGAACAACCTCGAATCTCACCCTTGCTACACCCTTTGTAAACCCTGGAACTGTAACGCCCCGATTTTTGGAACCCGAGTATGTGACTCGTTCTTCAAAAACCGGAGTGTTAGCCTATAAAATTCAGTACAAATTTGAACCGCTTATCATCAATCAGAGTTAACAACAACGAAGCTAGAATAAACCATGCATTGTATAAAAACATTCCAACCATAATAAAAATACAAATATAGCGCCCATACAGGACTTATACAACCCTCAAATAGCAAAGTTCATATAAACAAAAATAGGAATCTATCAACTAGTGGTGGAGCTCAATATGGGCCATAGGGACCCCATCTAGCTCCTCAGCTACTCGATCTGGTCTAACGACCTAGTGAATGTCATCGACTCACGCTACACTTGCATCAACTGTTACGGTTTGATAGCGTCAATGGCTATCGCAGTGAGGAGCACCCTCTAAGATTGTGCACTCGTCATTCATTATTCAATATAGATCGCAAGTCATGAAATTAGATATATTAAAAAGGGCATTTTATAATCATACTCATATACTGAAAAATTAAGTCATTCAATAGAATCTCAACGTAAGTAAAATATAATAGTAATCACAATATAAGGGAATATGTCCAAATAATCAAATAATCAATCATACGACTTTCTATTGCACCTGAAATCACATTGTACGTGAACTCCGCAAGATGATTAGAAAATTGATAAGCGAACTTCAGCTCCACCCTGAAATCATGGTACAAGTGAAGTCCGTAAGGTGAATAGAAAATCAACCTTTAAACCTCTACTTTACCTGAAAATCGTATTGTATGTGAACTCCGCAAGATGGCTAGAAAATCGATAAGTGAACTTCAGCTCCACCCGGAAATCATCATGCGACTGAACACCGCAAGATGAAGAGAGAACCAACATAGGAAATTCGGCGTCGTTCGAAAATCGTATGAACTCCGCAAGATGGCTAGAAAATCGACAAGAGAACTTCAGCTCCACCCGAAAATCATAACGAACTCTGCATAATGACCCGAAAATCAACAAAATATGCAAATATAACCAACAAGCCAAAGAATGGCGTCAATGTTCCATCAAAGTCATGAAGGGTAAATAAACAATCCAAGCCACGTAGGGCAAATATGTGGTCCAAGCCAGGTAAGGCATATGTGCGATCCAAGTCGCGTAAGTGAAATATGGACCGCAAGATGGTGAGTTCTTGACATGTTTCATTCATTACATCAATCAATCACAAACAGCAAACATACAGTTAATTAACAATGTACGACTAAAGATAGCATGTTATCATCAATCATTTATGCTTGCTATAAAGCCCAAGCCTAACTCGACCCAGTCAGTCTCGCTTTTAGCCGAGTTGACTCGATGACAACCACAATCAGCCCCTTCTCTCCTCTCGCCTCTCTTCCTCTCTCCCCTCTTCTTTCTTTCCAGCTGGAGTGTCCAGCAATGGGTCTAGACTAGGCCCACGCCTGACTCAACCCAGTTAGACTCGGTTTAAACCGAGTCGACTCGATTTTGACCGGACAGCAGCCCCAACATCCCTTCTCTCTCTCCCTTCTTCTTCCTTTCTCTCTCTTCTCTCTCGTTTTTCTCTCTTCTTCTTTCCACTGCTTCGTCCAGCAACCTGGACCAGTCAGCACCTGATCCGCGCTCGACTTGGCTGGGTCGAGTTTAGGACAGTAACCAACCCTCTCCTTCTCGTTTTTTTTTTCTTTCTTTCTTCCTCTACCTTCCTCTCTTTTCTCCCTTCTTTCTTAGGCTTAATCAGCCAGAAAGCCAGACAACAGATCCCGAGCTCGAGTGAACTCGGCCTGACTGAACAGCATCACAGTCGAAAGTGCAGGCAGCGGCAGTGTAGCTCGTCACCACTGCCACTTCTCTCTGCTCTTCCTCCTTCTTCCCTCAACCTTGCTGCTTCCCTCTCTTTTTAGACCTTCACAAGGTCCGGTCTCGACCAAAATCGCACCCAACTCTGACCGAATCTGTGCGGCTTAAATGAGGAAGACGCTTCAAGCGTCAATGGTAGAATGAAGCTTGATGCATTTTCCTTCAAACTACCACTGCTAGAAGGTCTAGTTTATCTCCAGGGAGCTTGTGGAAGTGGGTTTTCAGAGTTTGAACTTAGTTAGCTCGGTGGGTTTCAAGGGAGGAAGAACGGCTGGTTTTCTTACACCGGTTTTCTACCAAAAACCTAATCCACGTGAACAGCGATGGATGGCTGAGATAGGCTCGCTCGCTCCAACGGCTGAGATGCGTGGATCTAGCCTCACGTGGATCGCCAGCGTGGAAGAAAATCGGGCTTTTCATTTTTGGAAAGAAAAGAAGCACAATCAGCCCTCGTGTGCTGGTGTTTGTGAACACCCAAGTGCGATTCATGGGGTGAAACTGGTAGGGATTTTTCTTCTTTAGGTCCTCTACAAGATGGACGGACCAGATCGACCATTTGGGTCGAGATGGTCGGCCACAACTCATCGAGAACGGACCGTGTCTGTCTGTTTGCTTCAGCGGGAGAAGTTTAAAAAGAAGGAAGAATCCTTCCTCTTTTGTAGCTGGCGGGTCAACCGAGCTTGACCAGCGCCTACGGTCTAGTGCACAGTGAGTGTGCACTTGTTGTGCACATGCACCACGCGAAGTGAGGTCTGCCATGAGGATTTCAACTAATCTACTCCGTTCATCTGTTTTGTCAGCCCATATTAGGGCCCAGTCTAAAGAATGAGGCAGATCCAAGACTTAGATGGGCCATCTCAACTAAAATTCTTCCTTTGAATGCTAATCATTGTTGATTCGACAGCAATCCGTGGTCCAATCCCGCGATCAGAATCATTCATCTACCTAGTGAGCCACCCAGGGCCACTATTGATTTTAAATTGATATTATTTTAACTAGATGGGTCACCCAACGTTTAATTCTAGGTTCAAACTATGATTTCCATCCAACCGACGATCTAATCAATTTCAAACCTAACCATTAGTGATCCTTAGAGTTTGGTATTGACGGTAGACGGTCTAACCTGCCTATTGAGGTGATTTATAGGGATGGATCACCCAAACACAGATCGTTAGCGGTCCACTAAGGTGTCTACCCGAAATCTAGCCCGACTGTCAGCTCCAACAGCTTAATATGGGCCATCAATCTGACTATGAGGTAGACCCATAGCCCAGGGGCCTTATCAAGTGGATACCTATTTTAACTATCGATCTCTACTGATCTGACGGGCAAATTGATTCCAATTGCACATTAAGGGTTCTGTGAGTCTAATAGCTATCTGTGTGGGCATTAATAATAAGGTTTATAGCCTTTTCAACCATTCAATCCTAAATTAAATCCTGAGTGGTTCCTAGGGCCTGATTAATGATTCAATTTGTATAATGAGATTATCGAAACAGGTTTAGAGATAATGTGATGACCTATTTTTTGGAAATCAATGGGTGGATGACTTGTTCATTGGACCAGTGTTATCTCATTTATCATATCTAAGTTGGGTCGTATGGCTTAGGTGTGGATTACCATTTGATCTACTAAGGATGCGCTAAACAAGAGTTGTGTAGCTTATATCCTAAAGGATATGACGACTTCTCTCAATAATTAACAGATGGATGGGTTGGTCTATCCCAACCATTAGATCAAGCCAAGACGAGGGTCAGCGTTTTTAGATACATCATATTGTGCTTAAACTGAATTTGGTCTTCCTGGTAACACCCGAGTACTGAAACGTACGGGGTGTTACAAGAACCCTTTTAGAAACCCTTGGAGTACTTTAAGAAGCCTTAGAATGCACTTAGAATGGCCCTAGGAGCTCATATTTATATTTTAGGAAACCCCACTTTCGCACCGACTTGGAATAGTTTAAAAACTACCTCGAATTTCCGCAGTTCGCGTGCAGTCTGTTTAACCTTCGATTAGTCGAACCAGAGCTTGGGCTAGTCGAAGGGTGCCCTTTGACTAGTCAAACATGTCCTTCGATTTGTTGAATATCTCGGAAGTTCTAAAATATATTGTTGCTGGACTTCCAGCCTAACTTTCTCAGGCTAGTTGAATTTCCTCATATTTAAGACATCTGTTAACAACATTAGTGATTTAAGCTAACCTAAACTTCAAACATTCTGAAGTGTGGTTGAAATAAGTAGAGGAACTAGAAACTAAACTAAGATAGGTAACATTGCGCAATGTAGATAAATTATGTTTGTCGTGAGCCCCGAGCTCTTCATCACATGCTCATTATATAACTCAGGAGTTGGCAAATCATTTTGAGTTTCCTAGCCGGTCCAGGATCCTTGTCAATTATGGGATCCTTGAAGGGTGGGGAATTAAACCATGTTTAAATTTTCTTTCCAACTTAGCTACAAAGATTCTTAAATATTATAAGATTAGTCTTGTTGGGCTTGGATTAATTCCTTATCATGTCCTGCTATTTTCTTCCGTTTTAAGAGAAATTAGCTTCTTAAACTTTCGTAGTCACCGCGAAAGTGAGGAATCGACTTCTCGAACCTTATTAGTCACCACAAAAGCACCGGTCGTCTTTAGAAAGTCTTCCCATTTTGGCATTATTATATGAGTGGGTATTTCTAAATTGTGATAGAATCCCTATCTCAGCAGGTTTTTATAAATTTGTCGAGCTTACTGCTTCAATCATACGTACCACTCATGTGATGGCCACGCATCGTTCATCACAGTGTCTTATCTATAAGCAAGAATATGTCTCTAAACTATTCTGCTTTTAACAAAATATCCTAAGGGTGCGAGTAGGATTTCATCTATCATTTAGTTGTTGAGGGTCAAATATTGCATAGTATCCCCCATTAATATCTTAGTTTTATGAACATGATAATGCTTAATGTTCTATTTTACTCATGTTTGTGTTGTCAGGTGAATTTAAGAGCTTGGATTGAAAAGGGTGTTAAAAGCATGGATTTGATGCTCGAGAATCACCAAGGCAAGGGATGGATCTTAGGAGACTAAAATTGAAGAATTCACATGCCAAAGATCTAAGAAAACCAAGTGAGGAATGAAGAGAATCAAATATTTGAAGTGAAGAAAAGGAATCCCGAAATTGTCCTAAAAACAAACATATTTCTAAAATTGTCCTGAAGAAGCATATTCTGAAACTCCGGGTCATTCTATGAAATTGGGCAGAGTGAAGTCTTGCTATTTTGAAAAACTGTGTAAATTTGAGGCAGTTTCTAGAGTTTTCCAACTAGGTGAGAAAGTTGGAGTTCCACAACTATAAATAGGACTCACTGTGATGTTCCTAGGCATCTTCGAGGGTTTAAGGAGTGGAGCAAAATGGTGGAGAAGCCATCGCCAAAAGTTTTTCTTCTTCTTCCTTAGTTGTTTTCATGTTTTTCTTAAGAGACTTTGGTCGAATCATGTCTATGGTTGGCTAAACATCTAAGTTAGGGCTAAGAAGTGAAGCTTATAACGTGATGGGATGTTTTTCTTACTTTGATTCATGTTTATGTTGAACCTTCTTTGATTCTAATTTGATATTTAAGGAATACTTTCAGTTTTTAATAGTTTATTGTTACTCAAATTACAGTAAATTTGTAATAGATTTGAGTATCTTCTTTTCCTGATTATGAGATTGTGGGATTGGTAAATCCTGTTGTTGGCCATCGTCCCATGGGCATGGTTTGGTGATGGAATCCCTTCAAATTATCATAATTCTCCTCCATTGAGAATTAGGTCAAAGAAAGTTCGAATTTGATTTTATTGATATATTTTCCAATTGGATAGGATAGGACTTCAATTCTAATTGTGTTACTTGAATCAAGAAAGAGGGCTCCCTGATCACTACAAGTGGATCCTTAGCACCGTAGTTCCCACCTTTAAATTCTTAGTTTTAATTACTTTATTCACAATTACTCTCTCAAATACTTCAGAATTAGTTTCACATCTTCTTCTAGTTCTACTTCTAGTTAATTTCAGAAACATACAAGTTTCAGTCCCTGTAGATTTGACCTTAGTCTTACCGAGATTATTACTACATCGCGACCCTACACTTGGGGTTGTGAACAAGTTTTTGGCGCCGTTGCCGGGGACTAACAATTGCGTTTTTCTGAGATTAACTAGTTTTG
Organism: Magnolia officinalis; assembly: GCA_021015155.1. Classification (NCBI taxonomy): domain Eukaryota; kingdom Viridiplantae; phylum Streptophyta; class Magnoliopsida; order Magnoliales; family Magnoliaceae; genus Magnolia; species Magnolia officinalis. The sequence goes on from JAJHSJ010000003.1 coordinate 79,258,454, forward strand.
GAATTAGTTTAAGATTAGGATTTTTTTACTTTTTATTTTTAGGTTAAGGTTTTTTTTTATCTAAATTATTTTAGAAATTAACTTAGCTTCCTATTTCTAGATTTAGAAACTTTCATTTTCTGTTTTTAGAAACTAATTTAGTTTCTAATTCTAGGATAGAAACTTTCCTAATTTGTTTTTAGAAACTAATTTTTTAGAAACTTTCTTAATTTGTTTTTAGAAACTAATTTCCTTTCCTTTTTCTTTTTTTAGAAACTAGTTTACTTTCCTTTTTCGTTTTAAGAAACTAGGTTGCTTTTTTTTAGAAACTTTCCTAATTTGTTTTTAGAAACTTTCCTTTTTCATTTTTAGAAACTAAGTTGCCTTTTTTTAGAAATTTTCCTAATTTATTTTTAGAAACTAACTCATTTTTCTATTTTTAAAAACTTTCTATTGCTCTTTTTAGAAACTAATTCACTTTCCTTTTTCTTTTGCAGGATCCAAACATAGAAACTTCTAATTTGGTAACTTTTGTCTAATTCTTTCCCTTTCTATTTCTAGATTTCTATTTCCCTTTTTCTTTTTAGGTTTAGGTTAGATTCTGAAATTGAGGGCTGTTCATGCCCAAGTGGGTCCGTGACAACACTCGACGTCTCTTGAGTAAAGGAGGATTGGTTGAGAGGTTATCTATCCATCACAGGATTAGACACTACTCGAGATCCACAGAGTTAACCGAAGTTATGGCTGCAAATCAACTGGCCAATCAACCTACAAATCCACCCCAACATAGGGTGGAGAAAATCAAGGATGAGAACGAGGTGCATCGAGCACCCTCACCTCGTACTTTATGAGACTATTTACAACCGGCGTGGGTGAGCACCCTTTCCTGTATGATTTTTTCAGAAAATAAAGGAAACATAGACATCAAGCCAGGAGTGATCCAACTCCTTTCAAAGTTCCTTAGGCTTGAATCTGAAAATCCATATTTACACTTGAAAGAGTTTGATGAGATCATATCCACTTTATATATACTTTCCTAATGTATTTGAGGACACAATCCGGATGAAACTCTTCCCTTTCTCCCTGAAAGAAAAGGCTAAGACGTTTACATTCACTATGTCCACGATCTATTGGCAGATGGAATGACATGACAAGGGAGTTCATAAAGAAATTCTTCCCATATCATAAAACGAACACCATCAAAAAGTCGATCATGAACTTCGCCCAAAGGGAAGATGAAACGTTCTTCCAATGTTAGAAGCGGTTCAAAGATCTTGTCAGTTCATGCCGACAACATGGTTTTGAAATATGACGCATAACAAATTTCTTCCATGAAGGACTGACATCTTCCATGCGCGAATTTGTCGAGACAATGTGCAATGGGGAATTCCTGAACAAAGATGTTAATGAAGTGTACTTTGATAAACTTGCTGAAACCGCACAATCATGGGACACCTCCCCAACAAAGAGCATCACGTCTAAGCCTACTCAATTAAAAGAGAGAGATGGAATATATCTTTTGAAAGAGGAAGATGATATCAACGCTAAAGTAGTCGTCTCACAAGGAAACTCGAGGCCATTGAACTTAGGAAGGATAAGGATAAGGAAGTTGTTTGCGGTATTTGTGCTTGTAACATTCATACAACTGAAAATTGCTCAACAATACCTGCGTTTCAAGAAATATTGAATGAGCAATCAAATGCCGTAAACAACAACCAAAGGCCTTTCAAGGGACTCACTTTAAACACATACAACTTCAGTTGGAGAAATCATCCAAATTTCAGTTGGAAGAATTGACACTCTGTTACACCTTAAGGAATCCCTAATCAATTCTTAAATCAAGGGAAACCTCAAAAGGAATTGATTAAAAATCCTTAAGAGCTCATCCAGCAAAGTACTCTTTAAGCCTTACAAGAACTCACAAAGGTTATACAAAAGATAGACTCACACGTTACGGTTATAGAAAAAGAGATACTTCTAGCCCAACTTATCCCAAATCCTAAACCGCAATATGGATTTAGTGAACCAAGCTCTTCAAATTCAATGGAGCAAGCTAAGTCTATCATCACTCTTAGGAGTGGGAAGATAATTGACAAATCTATTTTGGTAAGGGCTGAAAAGTCTAAGGACCCGGATGTAGATGAGAATGATAAACCAAGCGATGCTCCACATGAGGTAGAACCAGAACTTCAAAGCAAACCAGTTGCTTCATTCCCCCAATGGTTGATTACACCAAAATCTCTTTCTAACTCTCAGGACATCCTAGAGGTGCTGAAACAAGTAAAGGTCAACATTCCTCTACTGAATGTCGTAAAACAAATACCTTCATACACCAAATTTCTAAAAGACTTATATATGACCAAAAGACGGTAAAATATCCAAAAGAAAATATTTTTGACAGAGAAAGTGAGTGTCATCCTAAAGCAAGATGTGTCACATAAATACAAAGATCCCAGTAGCCCAACCATTGCTTGCATAATTGGGAATTATCGGATTGAGCACGCACTTCTTGACTTAGGAGCAAGTGTAAATTTTATCCCTTACTTGGTCTATGAACAACTGGGTCTAGGTGAATTAAAACCCACCTGTACTACATTACAACTTGTCGTTCGCTCAGTTCGTGTACCGAGAGGGATAATTGAGGATGTGTTGGTCCAGGTTGAAAAATTCTACTACCCAGTAGATTTTATCGTCCTAGATACTCAACCCATTGTGGACATGAGCACTCTAATTCCTATCATCCTTGATCGCCCATTCTTTGCTACATCAAATGCAATCATTAATTATAGGAATGGAGTCATGAATTTGTCTTTTGGGAATATGACTATAACATCTCAGAAAAATTCGTACAAAGACCCGATTATCACCTCAGGCAAAAATCACTAAGGACTGAATCCTTTAGAAATTAGACAGAAATTAATTAAGTACTAAACTGAATTAATCGACGAATTATCTCAAATCACTTTCAATATGAACTGCAAGACCCAAAGCTAGTAGAATCACTAACTCTACATTACTTAAGAACCTAGGATCAATCTCAAAACCCAGTTGCTCTCGGGAGCATCTTCAAACTCCGTTTCGAACCTGGACCGCACGACGAAAGTCCGATTACCTCAAAGATATACGATTATGACCGCCTTACTGGGCTTAACAACCATCTCGGGATTCAAGTCCAAATAATATACAGAAATGCACAACTTGAGCCTGGAGCGAAGTGCGCGAGAAATGCGGATATCTTTAAAAAATGAACTCAGATTTAAGTGAATTAGGTCGTTCGCTTGCAGGGGTTTCTGACCGTCAGAATCTGACCCAACTACACCCTCGGGTCAGGGAAATTTTCCTACATATGCTAGTGCACTTGTAGCCCTGATCGAGAGACGATGATCGTTGAACTGAAATTGGTCCTCCACGGTCGATTTACAAACCCAATCAGACCGAAAACTTAACCTGACCTAGATCCATTGTCAGGGAACTCTCTCTAAACCGTATACAGAAAATGGGCCTCCATATGAGCTCCATTGGCCCGAAATAGCCATCCTTTGGTTATATCCTAAGTATACCATGGCCCTGGGGCCATTGGCATCAGTTCCGGGGCTATATAAGGGCCTAAACCCACCCCCCTCTCATTTCATACGAAATTTTGAACCCTAGGAGAGAAAAGAGAAGGAGAAAGTGAGGAGAAGAGAGAGAGAGTGTGCGAGATAGTTGCTGGGATTCGATCTCATCACTCCACGTGCCAAATCATCCTGCCTGAATCGTTATACTGGCGATTTCAATTCCATTTTTGGATAAGAAACCCTAACCCTAATCTGCTTTAGGTATCCAAGTAGAGGAATCGATGGAAAAGCTAACCTATTTCGTTATTCAGTTAGTCGTTGTGCCGTAGACAAAGGCATAGTGTTCGAACTGAGTTCGATACGAGTTTATTGACGAAAAGTGCGGACTATAAACGTTTAGGTTATGGTTTTCAAGACTTTCAATGTCAATAATGATTTATGACTGGCTTGATTACTGTCACATGTGCTTAGATACGATGGTTTCCGTGTGTTACACATATATATGAACTATGTTGACTTTAATGCACTCTATGTGTTTGTTGAAATGTTTAAATGAATATGAAATTTGGATTTGTACTTTCCATGACTATTAATCTTCAATACATGTTTGTTGTATGTATAACAACTCCTTTGTGGAAGGATTTGCTATAATATAAGTTATAACTAAGTTAGGGTATGTACGTAGTAGTGTGTAGGTTGTGTTTGATAAAATGCCTGAATGAGTAATTGTTTGTTGAATTGTAATTATTAAGGGCGTTGAGATAGGATTCTCAACTACCTTATCTACATGTATAAATTCTTTCATGTAACCTACCTTACTACTACGTGTATGCTAATATGCTCACTATGTGTTCGTTAAAATGCTCAAATGAGATTTATATTTGAATGGTTTGCTAAATGTTGTTTTAACTATCACATGTGATTACTTAGTACACTTGAGTGTGATTGGGACTACTATGTAGTCAAGGCAATCAGCAATGGATTCCAGTTTAGTGGTCGAACTAGATTCGCCACATTGGATACGTTCGAGGAATCTGAGTCGTATGATAATTTTTCGACAGTGGTTAGACCACATGGAGTGCTTACACGCTCCATGTCGACTAATTCAGCGTACGCTCGTACCAGTCGAACTTGTTAAGTAACCCGATTGGCCTAAATGTGTGTTTACCATGTATGGACGCAACTGCTTGAATCTAAGGTACCACTTACCACTGAAAGCCCTTGTAACCTTGGTACCACGATCTGCTAAGACTCATGAGTCAGGCATGGTGGTATGGGATACCATGGTCAAGCTGTCGGCCTACGCTGGGGTGACGAGCCTCCCCGTAGTGACCAATGAGCAACCCAAACTTGTGAGCCGAATACGGTAGTATGGGACACTATATTCGAGTTGTCAGCCTACGAGCAGGTGATGAGCCTCTCGTAGTGGCCTCGAGTATACACTAAGACTATGTTAAGGTGACGACCTTTCCGTAGTGACCTCGAGTATAAACAGGCCTACGCAAATGGTGACGAGCCTCCCGTAGTGACCTGAACTTGCCTATCGTATGTGATTGACTAAGATTGACCACCCTAAATGGATCATTGTTTGGGTAATGACTTAAGGAAGGTACCTTAGCTTCTCGAATCTACAGTATGAATAAGACTAAATAAGAACTTGGCTAACACGATCATGCACCGCATTGCATGTGCTTTGGCGAGGAAGCGTACGTTTACCGGGAGTGTTACATGCGCGATCGTGAGATAATGTCGCTGAGGGAGTGCAAGCGAGGGCATACATCATTATCACATACCATTCTTGCATTAACAAGAGTACTTAGGACATGATTGTTGTACTGCTTTATCATTACTGCTTGACTGAATTGATAACATGTTAACCTTTGCCTTATAGATCCACTGAGTTGATCACTCACTCCCACTCTGGGATGGTGTTTTAAAACACCAACCAGACTCTATTGTAGTTTCAAATGGTGGCGAGGCTTACGAGACGGAGCCTGCCTTTTATGACGATGAGGATGAGTTCTCCTATCTGCAACTCTGTGGTGGGTCTATGTAGATCTGGAGTTGCGTCACCGGAGCTATAGGGATATAGATTAGATGACATTACACTTTATCATTTTGTACATTTTGAAGTTATACATATAATTATTTAACCTAGTAACACGTTCATACTCTGTGGACTTACAACCACTTATATGCTTTATATATCTATCACAGTCTTCCGCTTGCTTAATCTAATCGTTTCTGGAGTATGATATATTGATTTAGTATAATCTCATTCATGTTTAAATGCACTAAACCGGACAACGTTTAATCATCATTATCTATGTTGCATAAGTGATGCGACGGATCTCGGGAGTTGGGCCTTTGCTCGACCCTCGAAATTCAGGGCGTTACAATGACATTGGAGCTCAATATCTTTTTCAATATGAGCAAACATGCAGAGGATGATAACGATGCCCACGATGTTACTTGATTGATTCTTTCGTGGAAGATAGAACTCTGATGACCTTATCCTCTGACCCTCTAGAGACGTGCTTGGTCCACTCTCATGATTTAGATGATGATATGAATAGGGAGACGGGTGTAATGCTTGATACTGTGTCGGTACTTGAATTTAACCGGTGGAGGCCACAATTTGAAGAATTGCCCCAAACTAATATAGGGCATCTACCGTCTAACCTCAAGGCACAGAAGCTTGACCTAAAACCTTTGCCCTCTGATTTAAAATATGTTCATTTAAGTCAAGATGAGATAAATCCGGTGGTGATTTCTTCCCACCTGGAGCAAGAACAGGAAAATATGCTTATATCTACTCTCATTGAGCACAAAGAAGCCCTTGGATGGTCGATTGCAGACCTCAAGGGAATTGATCCTTTGATTTATACTCACTGCATTTATCTAGAGGATAATGCGAAGACCTCCCGGCAATCATAACGTAGACTAAATCCAAATATGAAGGAAGTGGTTAAGGCCGAGGTTCTTAAGCTATTAAATGTGGGTATCATATACTCAATATCCGATAGTCAATGGGTGAGTCCAACTTACGTGGTTCCTAAAAAGTCAGGAATCACCATTGTAGCCAATGCCAACAATGAACTCGTGCCAACTAGGATCACTACCGGTTGGAGAATGTGCATTGACTACAGGAAGTTAAATACCATCACGAGGAAAGACCACTTTTCTTTGCCCTTCATCGATCAAATTTTGGAAAGGCTAGTTGGTCATTCCTATTACTGTTTCCTTGATGGATATTCAGGCTACAATCAGATCGAGATAGCCCTTAAAGATCAGGAAAAGATGACATTTACATGTCCTTACAGCACCTTTGCTTACCGAGGGATGCCATTCGGACTATGTAATGCTCCCACCACTTTTCAGCGATGTATATTGAGTATTTTTCTAATATGGTGGGGTAATATTTGGAGGTCTTCACGGATGACTTCTCGGTCTTTGGTCCATCCTTTAGTGAATGTTTAAAAATTTTGAAAAATATACTGACGCGATGTGAGGAAAAGAATTTGGTACTTAATTGGGAGAAGCGTCACTTCATGGTTCATAAGGGAATTGTCCTAGGACATATCATCTCTTCCAAAGGAATTAAGGTAGATAAGGCTAAGATTGATCTTACCTCTAACTTACCTCCACCCAAAAACATACGTGACATGCGATCCTTTTACAGAAGATTCATAAAAGACTTTAGTCACCTCTCTCATCCTTTATGCAATCTACTTCAGAAGGATATACCATACGAGTAGACTGAGCAATGTCAGAAAGCTTTTTCTAAGCTCAAGGGCATGTTAACCACAGCACCTATCATGTTGCCACCCGAATAGAGCATTCCTTTTGAAATTATGTGTGATGCATCCGATTACGCTCTTGGGGCAGTGTTAGGTCAGAGAAAATAGAAGAAGCCCTATGTTATACACTACGCAAGTAGAACTCTAAATCCTGCCCAAGTGAATTATTCAAATACAGATAAGGAACTCTTAGCTATAGTATTTGCTTTGGACAAATTTAAGTCCTACTTGATCGGATCCAAGATCATTATCTACACAGATCATGCAGTACTCAAGTATCTTCTTTCTAAGAATGATGCTAAGCCCCGCTTGATTAGATAGATCCTCCTACTTCAAGAATTTGATTTGGAAATAAAAGATAAGAAGGGAGTAAAGAATGTAGTGGCTGAGCATCTTTCCCGCCTTGACCTCTCTGATTCCCTTGAGACGATGAATATAAATAACATGTTCCCTGATGAACAACTATTTAAAGTCTCCCATTCACCTTGGTTTGCAGATATTGCTAATTATCTTAACATAGGTTTTACGCTGACACATTGGACGGCGCATGATAAGAAGAAATTTTTCGTCGAGGTACGAAAATTCTTCTGGGATGATCCGTATTTATTTAAATATTGCTCAGACCAAATCTTAAGGAGATTGTGCCAGATAATGAACACCAAAGTGTCATCTCCTTCTGTCATTCTCAGGCCTGTGGTGGTCACTTTTCTACTAAAAAGACCACGGTCAAAATTCTGCAGTATGACTTTTACTAGCCCACTATGTTCAAGGATACTCATGAGTTTTGTAAAGCTTATGAGTGTTGTCAGAAATTGGGAGCATTGTCCCATCGAAATATGATGCCCTTGAACCCCATTCTGATGACTGAAGTATTTGATTGTTGGGGCATCGATTTCACGGGACCATTTCCTCAATCTTTCGAAAATTTATATATATTGCTCGTAATAGACTATGTTACTAAATGGGTCGAAGCAATCTCGTGTCGGAACAATGATCATCAGACGGTCATTAAATTCTTAAAAGAGAACGTCCTTTCTCGGTTCGGAACGCCTCGAACCATCATTAATGATGGAGATTTACATTTCTGTAACAGGCCATTTACGAACTTAGTGAAGAAATATGGTATCTCCCACAAAATGAGCACTTCATACCACCCACAAACAAGTGGGCAAGCTGAAATTTTCAATAGGAAAATTAAACATATTTTGAAAAAAACGGTTAACCCTGACCCCCGATGCTTTATGGGCTTACCGTACTGCATATAAGACCCTTATTGGAATGTTTCCCTTTAGACTTGTCTATGAGAAGGCTTGCCACTTGCCTGTGGAGTTGGAACATAGGGCCTTCTGGGCGATTAAAAATCTGAACTTCAATTTGGACAACACTAGCTCGCTGCGCAAACTTCAGTTAAATGAACTGGAAGAAATCTGGAATGATGTATATGAGAACTCAAAATTTACAAGGACAAGATGAAGGTGTTTCATGACCAACACATTATTCAAAAATTATTCACACCAGGTCAAAAAGTCCTTTTGTATAATTCTCGATTACACTTTTTTTCGGGTAAACTCAGATCTCGTTGGATCGGCCCTTTCACTATTACTAATGTTTATCCTCATTGGGCTGTCGAGATTCGGAATCCAAACAATGGCAGTAAATTCAAAGTAAATGTACATCATTTAAACCCATTTGTTGAAAATTTTGATTCAGAGGACATGTCAATACCTCTGATTGACCCTGTTTACTAAGATTGAACTCCTAGTCTGACGGAGGTATAGGTAGATTTATTTGCTTTCATATGATTTAGGATTAAGATAGTTTGCTTTTCGTTGTTTAGGATAGTTTGCTTTCCACTGTTTAGGATAGTTTGCTTTCTGTTGATTTAATTCTTGTGCTAACCCATCTTCACACTAAGACCATTCAAAAAGCCTCAAAATTTTTCCTTCAGGTATTACTTTTCCATCACTTCGCTTCTCTTTTCATTGTCTCTTTTGCATTACATGCTTATTTCTTTTACATTGAAGACAATGAAGATTTTTCGGTTGGGGATGGGGGATTAGATGAACTAATCAGTGTTTTCTTAGTTTTGAGCAAAAATTTTAAAAATTTTCAATGTTTCAAGTTGAAATCTGTTTGGAAAGTGATGAATTGTGTACTTAAGAATGTATTGGGTATGATAAAAATAGAGATTGAATTTTGGATTGTTAGAGTTTGATCAACTAAGTAATCTATCACCTAAGTTCTTGCGCTCAATTGATTAAGAGATAGTTTGAATATCATGTTAATCTAAATCAAAAGACACATTCAATTTATCTTCTGTAAGACATGCTAGAAGTTATGATTGTTAGTATGTGAATCATTAATAGATGGTGAGAATCGAATCTGGACAATTTTATCTACCTTAAAAGAAAAAAAGAACCAGTTAAAAAAACAAGAGATCGACAAAGAAGTCATGAAAAAGAATAAAAGAATGAAAAATATAGAAAAGAATGCAAAAATAAAAAGAATGAATAAAAAATTAACTGTCGATATAAAATCAAAGACTGAAAAAAGAAGGAAAATGGGATAAGTTTAGAATCAGTACTTGATTTTCAAACTGATCTTGAAGTGATGAATATGGCTAATATGATGAACTAATAGTATTCGTATAGGAAATAAGTTGATTTTCACTAAGCACATTGAAAAACTTGTTATGCAATTTATGCTCGATTTAATGGACAAAAAAATTTACTTGATTGGTTGCTTATGTGGTTCGGCTCTAAGTTGTCAAAACTCCACTTTCGTATCTTAATTCTACCCATTCATACTTGGGTGTGCAAAAGATTGTTTTCCTATAGAGGTTTTGGACATTAAGCATTAAGATTTATTTCACGCATACTTTGCTTGAGACTAGCAAAATGCTGGTTGGGGATTGTGTTGAGGGTCAAATATTGCATATTATCCTCCATTTATATCTTGGTTTTATGAACATGATAATGTTTAATGTTCTATTTTACTCATGTTTATGTTGCAAGGTGAATTTAAGAGCTTGGATTGAAAAGGGTGCTAAAAGCATGGATTTAATACTCAAGAATCACCAAGGCAAGGGATGGATCTTAGGAGACCAAGATTGAAGAATTCACACGTCAAAGATCTAAGAAAACCAAGCGAGGAATGAAGAGAATCAAATATTTGAAGTGAAGAAAAGGAATCCTGAAATTGTCCTAAAAACAAACATATTCCTGAAATTATCCTGAAGAAACATATTCAAAAACTCTGGGTCATTCTGTGAAATTGGACAGAGTGAAGTCTATTTTGGAAAACTACGTAAATTTGGAGCAGTTTCTAGAGTTTTCCAACTAGGTGCGAAAGTTGGAGTTCCACAACTATAAATAAGACTCACTATGATGTTCCTAGGCATCTTCGAGGGTTTAAGGAGTGGAGGAAAAGGGTGGAGAAGCCGTCGCCAAAAGTTTTTATTCTTCTTCCTTAGTTGTTTTCATATTTTTCTTAAGAGACTTTGATCGAATCATGTCTATGGTTGGCTAAACCTCTAAGCTAGGGCTAAGAAGTGAAGCTTATAGCGTGATGAGATGTTTCTCTTACTTTAATTCATGCTTATGTTGAACCTTCTTTGATTCTAATTTGATATTTAAGGAATACTTTCAGTTTTTAATGGTTTATTGTTACTCAAATTACAGTAAATTTGCAATAGCGTTGAGTATCTTCTTTTCCTGATTTTGAGATTGTGGGATTGGTAAATTCTATTGTTGGCCATCGTCCCATGGGCATGGTTTGGTGATGGAATTCCTTCCAATTATCATAATTCTCCTCCATTGAGAATTAGGTCAATAAAAGTTCAGATTTGGTTTTATTGATATATTTTCCAATTTGATAGGATATGACTCTAATTCTAATTGTGTTACTTGAATCAAGAAAGAGGGCTCCCTGATCACTACAAGTGGATCCTTGGCACCGTAGTTCCCACCTTTAAATTCTTAGTTTTAATTACTTTATTCACAATTACTCTCTCAAATACTTCATAATTAGTTTCACATCTTCTTCTAGTTCTACTTCTAGTTAATTTCAGAAACGTACAAGTTTCAATCCCTGTGGATTCGACCTCAGTCTTACCGAGATTATTACTACATCGCGACCCTACACTTGGGGTTGTGAACATTAATACATAGTGCTAATACATGGCAGCATCTTATTAGTCCACGTGAACGTGTTAGGACGAACCCCACCCGTTAACAACACTACTTAGAAGATGGACAGTTTTTTTTTTAAGGATAATTTTACTCCAGATTTGAGGAAATGTACAGACAAATACATATTCAAGCTGACCCCACACAGTAAAAAGGAGGAAGGGTCAACCTATCATAACTACCACCTCACTCTAACCGCACCAAGACTCATTCTATCAAGAACAAGCTCCCCTCAAGAGAGAAGGGGAAGATCGGAGACATTAGAGAAGATCTTGTTCGACTAAGTGGCGCTGCCCCAACGGGCCAGATCGCCCGCCACTTTATTAGCCTCTCTCAGGATATGCTTCATCGAGATGTTAACTCTGGCCTAAATATAGTCAAACTGATTCTTCCCATAGAAGATGCTCCATGGGATTCTCCCTTCCGTGGAGATCATAGAGCCACCACTTCGATCCTATTGAAACCTTTCTCTCAGGAGAGATTGAGCCCGTCAACCACTGCTTTGGCTTCAGCTTGGAAGTTGGACCTGATACCATAGCCTTTGGAGAAGGTTTGGAGAAGGAAAAAATAAGATCACCTCTGTCATTTCTGCGGACTCCCCCACTACCTGATGGGCCCGGGTTACCCCTAGATGATCCATCCACGTTCAACTTCATCCAACCCTCCTTAGGCCTTATCCACATAATGATAGAGATTGTCGAAGTGGTGTCATTGTTTGGAGAGAGGCCTAAGTCTCTGACTACCTCCAGGCTAATTTAATTTGTACTAGGCAGGAGCGAATATGAGCACGCGATAAGGGCGAGCCAACTTCGAATCTTATAAATAGTCTGGTCCGTCCTAACCTGGGACTCTTCGAAGCGTTTCCTATTCCTGGCCCTCCAAATTTCCCGGCAGATAAGGGCTGGGGTTAGCCCTCGAAGAATTCCAATAGTAGACGTTTCATTGGCCTTGGACCACCACTGGGATGCCCGACCCGCTATCGTTTGACCCTCCAAGAAGGAGACAGAAAAGATAGACGAGAAGTGGAACCACATATTTCTGGCCAGCGTGCCTTCCACGAAGAGGTGGTCGAGGGACCCCTCCTGGCGGCAATTACCTAGCTCGCAGCAAACACAGCAAGATGTCTCAGGTGATCCGACGTGGCACAATTTGATTGGGTCATGTCTCTATTAGATATAAGACTACGTTAAATACTCGACTAAACAACTTTCAAACATATTTTATATAGGGGCTGGTTTTAGTAGTGTCATCATTGTAAACCATGACAATGGGGTGATGATCCGGAGCTGCAGAAAAGACCTATGCAAGCCAACTCCTATTAATGACCACTATATTTTAAGTATAAGGATTTTCTTGTATCAATTGTAATTGCACGTGTCCTGAAAACTTACATTGGACTTGCCTTTTCTGGGAATGATTATGGCTTTAGTAAAGATGTCACAAAAGCCATGTTCACACCCCGAGTATAGGGTTGCGATGTAGTAATAATCTCGGTAAGACCAAGGTCGAATCCATAGGGACTGTACCTTGTACGTAATCTGAAAGTAACTTGAACTAGAACTTGGCAAAGATGTAATCTAAATCAGGGAGAATTAAGGGAATAATTGTGAATTTAATTAACTAAAACTTGTAATATTCAAAGGTGGGGAACTAGAGTGCTAAGAATCCACTTGTAGAGATCAGGGAGATCTACACTTGATTCATGAACTCAACTGGATTCAGAGTCCCATCTTCATCCAGTTGGGGGATATAACCATAAACATCAAATTTAAACTTCCCTTAATCCAGTTTTCAAGAGATGAGAGGTATGAGAATTAGACTTGATTCCATCACAAAACCATGCCCATGAGACAAAGTAAACAACAGAATTTAACCAATCCACATCCAATCCAAGAGAGTTATGAACATAGGGAAGGATTTCATCATCCAACCATGTCCATGAGACGATGGTGAACAACAGGGTTCCTACGATCATAACCTCTATGCATGCATGAAAAATACTCAAAGATATCGCAGATCCATTGTAATTTAAGTCACAACAAACCATTAAAAACTATGAATATTCTATAAAATCAAACTATAATCAAAGAGAGTTCATACTCATGAATCGAAGCCGTAGAAACTACCCCATCACGCTACAAGCTTCACCTCTTAGCCCTAGCTAAGAGGTTTAGCCGATCACGGTCATGATTAGCCAAAAATCTCTTAAAAAAATCATAAACAGCAATAGAAATGAAGAAGAAAAAAAAAACTTCGAATGATGAAGTTATCCAAGCTCTCTCTCTCTCTTTCTCTCTCTTCCTCCACGTCCGTGGATGATTTCTCTCTCTTTTCTTCTCCTTTATATAGGCACCAGGGGCGGTTTAGAGGGCTGGAAGTCGGTGGAAGTCGTGCTTACGCAGCAAGGATGGACCGCGCAGCGAAAATGCACTCAACTTGCGTTTGGAAGGAGTTTTTAGCCGTTGGACGTCCAAGAAATCTGTTTTGGCTCCATGGTTGGAGTAAAGACCCCCTTCTGAAGATTCTGAACGGTTTGGATCAACCATCCGACCACAAACGGTGGCCCACAACTCCTCGCAACGTCTGAAAAAACCAGACATGCATATGGTGCGAATGGACCTGCGCTGAGATGCTCGGTGGGCCCCACAATGATGTTTTCAGCGAAATCCACCCCGCTCATTAGATTCCTGGCGAAAAACTAATTGGAAAGGAATGGTTTTGGTCGAGTTTTGGTGCGGTCCACTATATCAAATTAACTCGTCATTCATCCTGTATTTTTCGGCAATATACGTGTGTATGTGTGCATGGGGCCAAAAGGTCATCATGGTCAGGGTCGTGACCACCCCTTGGATGTAATGGACGGTTTTGATCGTGTAACGGAACCATGATGGGGGCCCACAATGTGCAACCAGATGGATGCGGTGCATCCGCTGGCTTCCTGCGCGAAAAGGGTCGAGTCAGCCCGACTTTGACGGGATGCCTGACCGGTGCACGTCCAGTGCACGTTCTTTTTGTGCACATAGATCCCCACGTAGGGTCCATCGTGATGTTCGTGAGAAATCCGCTCCGTCCATCTGTTTTGCCACATCATTTAAGGGGTTAAGATAAAAATTGAAGCATATCTAGATATTAGGTGGGCTCCAGATCGGTGTTTTTATGGGCTGATCTATCCGTTGGGCCATTTTCACAAGGATCCAATGGCTGAAACTTGACGTGTACGGTTAATTTAGGGTCTTCGGGCCAGATATAGCCAAACAGATGGTGAGAACCCTGTGATCTTGCATTCAGGACGATTTTCAGGCCTCTTTAACGTTAATCACTTGATTTTCTCAGATCTTTGGCGTGTAAATTCATCGATCTCGGTCTCCTGGGATCCGTCCCTTGCCTTGGTAATTTCTAAGCATTAAATTCATGCTTTTAATACCCTTTTTCAGTCCAAGCTCCTAAATTCACCTTGCAACACAAACATGATTAAAATTGGGCGTTAAACAGTATCATGTTCGTAAAATTAGGTAATAACTGGAGTCTAATATGCAATATTTGATCCTCAACAAGCCACCTCTTACTCTTAGGGCATGTTTGGCCAGCTGCATTAGAGAGGATTACGTGGGATATTGAATTAGAAAAATCAATGGTTCAAACTTCATGCATATTTGGTTAGTAGCTTTGGTGGTATTGATTCAAGACTTTGGAAACTGAACCGGATAGAAATTTGAATTCTCCCGATCCTGCTGGATTTATAACTAATGGAGTGAATCCCGCATGGATTCAAGAAGAAGAAAATTTGGTATGTTGCACGGTAGTGTATGGGCGTCACCAAGTTTTATGGGGCCCACTATGATATATGTATTATATCCATACCGTCCATCCATTCTAAGAGATCATATTAAGCCATAAACCCAAAAATGAGATAGATACAAAGATCAAGTGAACCACACCATATAAAGTAGCGAGGATAATGATTCCCATCGTTAAAACCTTCCTAAGGCCCATCATGATCTTTATTTGTCATCTAAGATGTTCAAAAGGTCACACAGACCTGGGTGAAGGTAAAAATAAATAAATATCAAACTGATTCTAAACTTCTGTGTCCCACTAGAAGTTTTCAATGGTAGATGTTAAATCTTACTAGTTTATGTGGTGTGGTCCACTTAAAATTCCGATATGCTTCATTTTTGGGCTCGTGCCTTAAAATGATCTCGTAAAATGGATAGACGGTATGGATGTAATACATACATCACTGTGGGTCCCATAGAATGTGGTGACATAAATTTAAATGCGGTGCGTCTTCATCACAGTCCACGGCATTTCATCCACCGCAGTTGGTTGGTTTTCACCATTGCTAGCCAAACACGACAACCATCGTCATCCCAGGATATTCCAACTTATCTAAACAGACCGTCAAAAGTGTCCCGAGATATTGCAATACCGTGGAACTCCAACCCATCCACCGATAACATCATCATTACCTTAAAACTAGTTCTATCTCTTCTAATCTCACCTAAAGCAAACCCGCCAAACACACCTTAGGGGGCAGAATTTTAGTCCTGTCAAATTCCGCCAACACAAGTTGGGTTCTCCGAAATATCCTACCCTGGGACACCGACGTAAGAAGCTTTGATTGTAACATGCATTGTTGTTGGCAATAGAGCCCGAGTTGATTACGTACTTAAACAAGTATTTTTAGAATATCCTTTGTGTGGTTACATCTCTGATTGACACATGCAGCCCACTCAAATTCTTCAAAATCAGATTTTTCAGGCAATAAGTGTCAACCGTACAAGGCCTGAGCAGTTTCGGTGAGGCGGATGCACTGAACTCGGTGAGACCCTGACGCAGCGAGATTTGACTGGGCTGTTAGAAATAGCAATTCACAATGAAGGATAGAAGAAATCGATCAGATCTATCAGGTTCAAGGCTCGACTTGAATAGTCGATTTCTCAAGACAGATTTGCTGCCCTTTTTCTGGAATTTCAGCAAGTGCAAACGAAGGAAATCTGCAAATTGTCTTCAGGATACAATGAACTCTCAATCTGATTTTCAACACGAAAATTTGCACATTTAAGTGTTGAACAGATCTCTAGTTTTAAACACCGATATGCCTTAAGACGTTCAGAAAAAATTCAGCAAGAGATTAAATCGAGAGTAATTGCACAGAAGATGATATAATCGTAAGGATTTTGAGTTAATAATACTTCTGGATTAAAGTATCCAGGATTTATATCATTTGAAAGGTTATGGATTTCTTCCTGAAGAGGTGTTAAAGAGTCTCTTCAAGAAATCCATACCCATTCACAGCAAATAATTGCCTTTTCATGAAAGGACATGACTCTTGTCCTATGGCAGTTATTCTGTACCCATTCAGACAGAAAACAGTTATCCAACAGGAAAAACTGTATCCACATAAGCGACACGGCATAGGTGCCACATGTACAATCATGTCATAATTACTCTCAATTAAAAAAAAAAAAGGTAATAAAAACATCAGGGTGCCATGGCCCAAAAAATTTGAACCGAGTGCCAAAAAGACTAAGGCTTTTTTAGCTCCTTGCGAAGTGCTAAGTGCGCCTAATAAGCGCCAAAAAGCACCCAAGCAGCCCTACAGCCCACGCCGCGCGTGGACGGTGCTTAGCACCGTCCTCGAGGAGATTCGAACCCTGGTTGCATAAGCAAAAACCCCTTCTCTTACCGACTGGCTATACACACTATTTATGAAAAGTTTAAATAATTAATATATTTATTTACTTTCTACAAATAATTTTTATTTTTGAAATTTATTTTTATTCTAAAAAAAACACCAACATGGGCTACATCACAGGAAGCGTATTGACCGGTGTATCACACATCACCGATCTGGCTGGTGTGCTGACATCACCAAGTTTTGTGGGCCTCATCATAAGGTATGTGTTATATCCCAACCGCCCTTCCATTCGACGACATGGTCATGAGGCTTGAACTAAAAGATAGGACAGATCAAAAGATCAAGTGGACCACACAGAAAAAAGCAGTGTGGGATTGAATGTCTATCATTGAAACCCTTTTGGGGTCACAGAAGTTTTGGATCAATAGAAGTTTTGGATAATATGATATTTGCTTTTCCTCTTCATCCATGTCCGTGTGACCTTATAAAAAGATTAGATGGAAAATAAACGTTATAGTGGGCCCTAAAACATTCGGTGAGAATCATTGTCCCACTCTTATTTGTGGTGTGGTCCACTTAAGCTTCTGATAAGAATCATTTTTGAGTTCATGCTATAAAATTATTTGGCAAAATAGATGAACGTTGTGGATATAATAAATACATCATTTTTGGGGCCTTTTAACTTTGATCTACTTTGAACCGTTCGAACAACTCGGAGCTCGGGGGAGGGGCAGCGCTCGTCTTCGCACGACACGTACCGACACCAGCCAGATCGGACGCGGATTTCCTGCAAAGAAGTTCCTGCCAAGGATACTGGTTGGGGCCCACCACCATTTGTTGTTGGAAATCTACTCCGTTAATCCGTTTGGAGATATCATTTTAGGATAAGATACGAAAAATTATATGTATTAGAAAATCAAGTGAGCCACGCGAGAGTAAACAGTGGGATTCAGTGAGAACAGTTAAAACATTATTGTGACTATAAAAGCTTTGTTTCAGGCTAATTTTTTTTTATTTTCCCTTATAAAAGGTTTGGATGGTATATAAACATCAATGTGGAGCTCAGAAGAAAGTTTCAACGGTAGGTATTTCTTTCCCCAATTTTCCTTCTCGTGTGGCCCACTAGAGTTTTGAATCCAACTCATTTTTTATGTCTTATATTAAAATGAGCTCTATAAACGGATTAACGGATTAGATTTCCCACAAACATAATGGTGGCCCCACCTAGCATGGCAGGCTTTCGCAGGAAACCGCGTCCAGCCCGATCGGTGTCTGTGGTACACCAGCCAATCCGCTTCCCACATCACACGTGGGCTGAATCAATCAAATCTTACGTTGGGAAAACGGACTGTATGTCTAATGCTATATTCACACGTTGTTGCGGACATTTTTTGGCAGCAAAGACAGTTCAAACCCACGCGACTTGTGCATCCGCGGATAGAAAAACCCATGCAATTGCACTCGCGCCACTGCACTTTCACACACTTGCTGCTCCCACTCGCCAGCGTGGACAATACGAGAAAGATCCAAGCCGTTCATTAGGTGCCACTGCACTTTCCACACACTGGCTGCTCCCACACGCCAGCTCGGCCAATGTGTTCAAGATCCAAAGCCGTTGATGAGGATGGCCACCACATATAAATGATGTTTTCTTAAAAAAATGAATCCAGTCTGCACATCTAGCATATCCCAGAGCAATGTTGGCACGCGTAAGTAAGCAGGTGTGCACTCATGCATAAGGGCCCGTTTGGCCGGACGGATTAAGAGGGATTACGAGGAAGGGATGGTAAAATCCCGGGATATGCCAAACGAGCCAAACAGACCCAATCAACTTGTCCCGGGATATAGAGCAAACTTATGGATCTTAAATCAATCCACTGACATCACCATCATTATCTTAAAATTGATCTCATCCCTCCCAATCTCAATCAACGTGCCTGGGGCCGTTTGGTTGGACGGATTGGAAGGTAAAATCTCGAGATATGCAGGGCGTGCCAAACAAACTCGGTGAACTTGTCCCGAGATATAGCAATCCCATAGATCTTAAACCAATCCAATGACACCACCATCATTACCTTAAAATCCATCCCATCCCTCCTAATCCCATGAGATCCGTCCGGCCAACAGGCCCTAGGCATTTCTCAAAATCCATACGTGATGCCATTGGCGGGCGCAGATTGCTTATTGAGTGACTGAGTAAAGCCTGTGAGGGCCCACCTTGATGTATGTGTCTTATCCACCACGGTCCATCTGTTTTACTAGATTATTTT
>JAJHSJ010000003.1:79277987-79333901 GCA_021015155.1 Magnolia officinalis
AGCTGCAGAAAAGACCTATGCAAGCCAACTCCTATTAATGACCACTATATTTTGAGTATAAGGATTTTCTTGTATCAATTGTAATTGCACGTGTCCTGAAAACTTACAGTGGACTTGCCTTATCTGGGAATGATTATGGCTTTAGTAAAGATTGTCACACAAGCCATGTTCACACCCCAAGTATAAGTTTGCGATGTAGTAATAATCTCGGTAAGACGAGGTCGAATCCACAGGGACTGTACCTTGTACGTAATCTGAAAGTAACTTGAACTAGAACTTGGCAAAGATGTAATATAAATCAGGAAGAATTAAGGGAATAATTGTGAATTTAATTAACTAAAACTTGTAATATTCAAAGGTGAGGAACTAGGGTGTCAAGGATCCACTTGTAGAAATCAGGGAGATCTACACTTGATTCATGAACTCAACTGGATTCAAAGTCCCATCTTCATCCAGTTGGGGGATATAACCATAAACATCAAATTTGAACTACCTTGATCCAGTTTTCAAGAGATGAGAGGTATGAAATTAGACTTGATTCCATCACAAAACCATGCCCATGAGATAAAGTAAACAACAGATTTAACCAATCCACATCCAATCCGAGAGAGTTACGAACATAGGGAAGGATTCCATCATCCAACCATGTCCATGAGACGATGGTGAACAACAGGGTTCCTACGATCATAACCTCTATGCATGCATTAAAAATACTCAAGATATCACAGATTCATTGTAATTTAAGTCACAACAAACCATTAAAAACTATGAATATTCTATAAATCAAACTATAATCAAAGAGAGTTCATACTCATGAATCAAAGCCGTAGAAACTACCCCATCACGCTACAAGCTTCACCTCTTAGCCCTAGCTAAGAGGTTTAGCCGATCACGGTCATGATTAGCCAAAAATCTCTGAAAAAAAATCATAAATAGCAATAGAAAGGAAGAAGAAAAAAAAAAAAAAAAAAAAACTCTGAATGATGAAGTTTCCAAGCTCTCTCTCTCTCTTTCTCTCTCTTCCCCACGTCCTTAGATGATTTCTCTCTCTTCTCTTCTCCTTTATATAGGCACCAGGGGCGGTTTAGAGGGCTGGAAGTCGGTGGAAGTCATGCTTACGCAGCAAGGATGGACTACGCAGTGAAAACGCACTCAACTTGCGTTTGGAAGGAGTTTTCAGCCGGTGGACGTCCAAGAAATCTGTTTGGCTCCCTTTGGGGTAAAGACCCCCCTCTAAAGATTCTGAACGGTTTGGATCAACCATCCGACCACAAACGGTGGCCCACAACTCCTCGCAACGTCTGAAAAAACCAGACATGTGTATGGTGCGAACGGACCCGTGCTGAGATGCTCAGTGAGCCCCATAGTGATGTTTTTAGCGAAATCCACCCCGCTCATTAGATTCCTAGCGAAAAACCAAACGGAAAGGAATGGTTTTGGTCGAGTTTTGGTGCGGTCCACTGTATCAAATTAACTCGTAGTTCATCCTATATTTTCCAGCAATCTACGTGTGTAACGTGTGCATGGGGCGAAAAGGCCATCATGGCCAGGGTCGTGACCACCCCCTGGATGTAATGGACGGTTTCGATCGTGCAATGGAACCATGATGGGGGCCCACAACGTGCAACTGGCCGAATGCAGTGCATCCGCTGGCTTCCTGTGCGAAAAGGGTCGGGTCAGCCCGACTTTGATCGGGCTGCCTGACCGGTGCACGTCCAGTGCACCTTCTTTTTATGCACGCAGATCCCCATGTGGGGTCCATCGTGACGTTCGTGAGAAATTCGCTCTGTCCATCTATTTTGCCACCTCATTTAAGGGGTTGAGACAAAAATTGAAGCTATCTAGATATTAGGTGGGCCCCAGATCAGTGTTTTATAGGCTGATATGTCCGTTGGGCCACTTCCACAAGGATCCAATGGCTGAAATTCGAAGTGTACGGTTAATTTATGGTCCTTGGGCCAGATATAAAGTTTCGAGCCAAACGGATTGTGGGAACCCTGTGATCTTGCATTCAGGACGATTTTCAGGCCTCTTTAACGTTGATCACTTGATTTTCTCGGATCTTTGGCGTATAAATTCATCGATCTCAGTATCCTGGGATCTGTCCCTTACCTTGGTGATTTTTTAGCATTAAATTCATGCTTTATTACCATTTTTCAGTTCAAGCTCCTAAATTCACCTTGCAACACAAACATGATTAAATTGGGCATTAAACAATATCATGTTCATAAAATTAGGTAATATTGGGGTCTAATATGCAATATTTGACCCTCAACAGCCACCTCTTACTCTTAGGGCTTATTTGGCCAGCTGCATTAGGGAGGATTTGTGGGGATCGAATTAGAAAAATCAATGGTTCAAACTTCATGCATGTTTGGTTATTAGCTTTGGTGGTATTGGTTCAAGACTTTGGAAACTGAACTGGATAGAAATTTGAATTCTCCCGATCCTGCTGGATTTACAACTACTGGAGTGAATCCCGCATGGATTCAAGAAGAAGAAAAATTTGTATGTTGCACGGTAGTGTATGGGCATCACCAAGTTTCATGGGGCCCACTATGATATATGTATTATATCCATATCGTCCATCCATTCTAAGAGATCATATTAAGCCATAAACCCAAAAATGAGATAAAATACAAAGATCAAGTGAACCACACCACATAAAGTAGCGAGGATAATGATTTCCCATCGTTGAAACCTTCCTAAGGCCCAACATGATGTTTATTTGTCATCTAAGATGTTCATAAGGTCACACCAGACCTAGGTGAAGGTGGTATATATATATATTATATATATATATTATATTATATATATATATATATATATATATTAATATATCAGACCGAGTCTAAACTTCCGTGGCCCGCTAGAAGTTTTCATTGGTAGATGTTAAATCTTACTAGTTTAATGTGGTGTGGTCCACTTAAAATTCCGATAGCTTCATTTTTGGGCTGTGCCTTAAAATGATCTCGTAAAATGGATAGACGATGTGAATGTAATACATGTACATGCATCACTGTGGGCCCCATAGAATGTGGTGGCATAAACATAAATGCGGTGTATCTTCATCACAGTCCATGGCATTTCATTCACCACAGTTGGTTGGTTTTCACCATTGCTAGCCAAACATGACAACCATCGTCATCCCGAAATATTCCAACTTATTCAAACAGACCGTCAAAAGTCTCCCGGGATGTTACAATACCGTGGAACTCCAACCCATCCACTGACAACATCATCATTACCTTAAAACTAGTTTCATCCCTTCTAATCCCACCTAATGCAATCAGCCAAACACGCAGGTGCAGAATTTTAGTCCTGTCAAATTCCGCCAACACAAGTTGGGTTCTCAGAAATATCCTTAGTCACACCCTGGGACACCGACGTAAGAAGTTTTGATTGTAACATGCATTGTTGTTAGAAATAGAGCCCGAGTTGATTACGTACTTAAACAAGTATTTTTAGAATATCCTTTGTGTGGTTACATCTCTGATAGACACATGCAGCCCACTCAAATTCTTCAAAATCAGATTTTTCAGGCAATAAGTGTCAACCGTACAAGGCCTGAGCAGTTTCGCTGAGGCGGATGCACTGAACTCGGTGAGACCCTGACGCGGCGAGATTTGACTGGGCTACATCACAGGAAGCGTATTGACTGGTGAACCACACATCACCATCTGGCTGGTGTGCTGACATCACCAAGTTTTGTGGGCCTCATCATAAGGTATGTGTTATATCCCAACCGCCCTTCCATTCGACGACATGGTCATGAGGCTTGAACTAAAAGATAGGACAGATCAAAAGATCAAGTGGACCACACAGAAAAAAGCAGTGGGGGATTGAATGTCTATCATTGAAACCCTTTTGGGGTCACAGAAGTTTTGGATCAATAGAAGTTTTGGATAATATGATATTTGCTTTTCCTCTTCATCCATGTCCATGTGACTTTATAAAATGATTAGATGGAAAATAAACGTTATAGTGGGCCCTAAAACATTAGGTGAGAATCATTGTCCCACTCTTATTTGTGGTGTGTCCACTTAAGCTTTGGATAAGAATCATTTTTGAGTTCATGATATATAATTTTTTGGCAAAATAGATGAACGTTGTGGATATAATAAATACATCATTTTTGGGGCCTTTTAACTTTGATCTACTTTGAACCGTTCGAACAACTCGGAGCTCGAGGAGGGGCAGCGCTCGTCTTCGCACGACACGTACCGACACCAGCCAGATCGGACGCGGATTTCCTGCAAAGAAGTTCCTGCCAAGGATACTGGTTGGGGCCCACCACCATGTTTGTTGGAATCTACTCCGTTAATCCGTTTGGAGATATCATTTTAGGATAAGATACAAAAAAATTATATATATTAGAAAATCAAGTGAGCCACGCGAGAGTAAACAGTGGGATTCAGTGAGAACAGTTAAAACATTATTGTGACTATAAAAGCTTTGTTTCATGCTAATTTTTTTTTATTTTCGCTTATAAAAGGTTTGGATGGTTTATAAACATCAATGTGGAGCTCAGAAAGTTTCAACGGTAAGTATCTCTTTCCCCAATTTTCCTTCTCGTGTGGCCCACTAGAGTTTTGAATCCAACTCATTTTTTATTTTTTATATTAAAATGAGCTCTACAAACGGATTAACGGATTAGATTTCCCACAAACATAATGGTGGCCCCACCTAGCATGGCAGGCTTTCGCAGGAAATCCGCGTCCAGCCCGATCGGTGGTCTGTGGTACACCAGCCAATCCGCTTCCCACATCACACGTGGGCTGAATCAATCAAATCTTACGTTGGGAAAACGGACTGTATGTCTAATGCTATATATCACACGTTGTTGCGGACTTTTTTTGGCAGCAAAGACAGTTCAAACCCACGCGACTTGTGCATCCGCGGATAGAAAAACCATGCAATTGCACTCGCGCCACTGCACTTTCCACATACTTGCTGCTCCCACTCGCCAGCGTGGACAATACGAGAAAGATCCAAGCCGTTCATTAGGTGCCACTGCATTTTCCACACACTGGCTGCTCCCACACGCCAGCTCGGCCAATGTGTTCAAGATCCAAGCCGTTGATGAGGATGGCCACACCATATAAATGATGTTTTCTTTAAAAAATGAATCCAGTCTGCACATCTAGCATATCCCAGAGCAATGTTGGCACGCGTAAGTAAGCAGGTGTGCACTCATGCACTAAGGGCCTGTTTGGCCGGACGGATTAAGAGGGATTACGAGGAATGGGATGGTAAAATCCCTGATATGCCAAACGAGCCAAACAGACCCAATCAACTTGTCCCGGGATATAGAGCAAACTTATGGATCTTAAATCAATCTACTGACATCACCATCATTATCTTAAAATTGATCTCATCCCTCCCAATCTCAATCAATCGTGCCTGGGGCGTGTTTGGTTGGACGGATTGGAAGGTAAAATCTCGAGATATGCAGGGCGTGCCAAACAAACTCGGTGAACTTGTCCCGAGATATAGCAATCCCATAGATCTTAAACCAATCCAATCACACCACCATCATTACCTTAAAATCCATCCCATCCCTCCTAATCCCATGAGATCCGTCCGGCCAACACGCCCTAGGCAATTCTCAAAACCCATACGTGGATGCCATTGGCGGGCGCAGCTCGCTTACTGAGTGACTGAGTAAAGCCTGTGAGGCCCACCTTGATGTATGTGTCTTATCCACACGGTCCATCTGTTTTACTAGATTATTTTAAGGCACAATCACAAAATTGAATCACATCCAAACGTTCAAGTGGACCACACCAAGGAAATAGTAGGAATTGAATGCTTACCATTGAAAACTTTTTAGGTCCCACATAAGTTTTGAATTAAGCTAATATTTAAGTTTTCCCTTCATCCATCCATTTCTGACTTTCTGAATAGGTGAATAGGTTAGACGACAAATAAACATCACTGTGGGCCTAGGAAGGTTTCAACAGTGGATGTCAGTATACCCGCCGTTTCCTGTGGTGGGGTCCACTTGAAGTTTGGATGTGATTCGATTTTGGACTCATGCCATAAAATGAGCTAGTAAAACTGATGAACGGCATGGATAAGACACATACATCACGGTGGACCCCACAGAGTTTACTCAATATGCTATTGCTGCTGTCATTGTTTATTTTTCTCCTTGCATTGGCCCACTTTCTTTAATGCTGAAAGACACTGAATGAAATCTGTAAGTCCTATCTCTTAGTGCTAAACAAGCACTTAGAAAAATCTAATAGGCGCTACCTCCAAGTGACTCCTTCTTTCCGAGAAATTGCGGGCATCCCTTTTCAAATTGGATGCTTTTTTGGACTCGATGTCGCACGTTTTCATATGGGTTTCTAGCATATAAATACCAATGGGCATGTGATGCAGGAGTCTTGAACTTGAAGGACTCTGTTTTTCATCCAGACATTGGAAAGATGGTGAGAGCACCTTGTTGTGAGAAGATGGGATTGAAGAAGGGGCCATGGACAGCAGAAGAGGACCAGATATTGGTAGCTTACATTCAAAGGCATGGCCATGGGAATTGGAGGGCGCTTCCGAAACAAGCTGGTAAATTCGAATTCTGAAATGGGTTTCTTTCTACGAGTCTAGATCTAGAATGACTTCTTTGATGCTTTGATTGATACTCGAGAAAATGACCCATGTAGTAGGACTAGTGAATAGCTTAGTCTTGTTTTTGTGGGGATGATGCAATGAGGCAATCTTCATTTGGGTATCAGTCATCAAGGCCGATTCTTATTGTTTGTATCCGATCCAGACTCGTGGCAGTTGGGGAGGTGAATCCAATCCCTCTACAGAGTGGTCTGGGTCTGTAGATGGTCCTTGGTTGAAAATCATACCAACTGGACAGTCCTAATCATTGGTTTCTCCTGTTGAAGCCATTTTCATCTTAGCCTTCAATTTGAAGGAGACCATTTGTATGGATAGGATCATATGTTTGGTTTGATTTTTCAAGGTAAGGACACAAGATGGGTGGTCTGGATCCACTGGACCTCCTGTCATGTGTCTGACACGCAGAAGGGAAAAACCCCGTGTTCCTCATTTGTTACATATTTATCCATTCTGTGATTCTTTTGTGGTGAATTTGCAATGAAATGAAGGGTGATTTAGAAAATAAAAGATAGTTTGTATGTTTTCATGTAACTTCACTAATTCATATGGAGTCTGAGATTCTCTTTGGCGATAGACTTTCTATGAAAATCAAGGTGATTTTCAAAATAAAAAATATGGTTCTTGTGTTCTTATTAACAAGTTCAAGGATCTTCTTCAAATTCTCCATGAATATGGTATCTTTAGATCTTCTCAAAAGCCTCTTTCGTTGCCCCTGTGAAAATAAAAATAAGTTTCATGAACTAATGAAGTCATTAAACTAATTTCACACAATCTTTGGGATTAAGGAAAAAAAAAAAAAAACAAGATTCTAATATTATTGCTTGCTTATGATTTCCAGGTTTGTTAAGGTGTGGGAAGAGCTGCAGACTCCGATGGACGAATTACTTAAGACCAGACATCAAAAGAGGAAACTTCAGCAGAGAAGAAGAAGAAACAATTTACAGATTACATGAATTGCTTGGGAATAGGTACAGATCGGTTCAAATACGATTCCCCTTTTCTTTTGTCATTTTCCACCAAAATCATCAATTGAAGGGCGTCTTTATATCTACTAGAATTTTCGTTTGGTGGCACCAAATATCATGAAATTTCTTGATATTTATTGCAACCAAGGTGCCCTTAATCTTCATTAAGATCAACAAACCTCTTAGACAAGATTAGGAGTAAATTACCGTGAATTCTTACATGTTCTTCACTTGATTCCAGATGGTCAGCAATTGCAGCTCGGCTTCCAGGACGGACAGATAATGAGATAAAAAACGTCTGGCACACCCACTTGAAGAAACGTCTGGACCGAAATGGGGAGACTCAACCTGTAAAACAGTCGGTGGAAACATCAAAATGCAATGCAGACATAGAAAGAGACTTGAAACCCGTGAATTTTCCGACCCATCAGAGATTGGGACGTCCCAGCATCACTTCCATATCCCCGCAGTCATCCTCTAGTGATTTCTCTTCAGTGACCGATTCCTCCTTAGTCACTGGCGAAAACCTTAGCATGGCTGTCAAGAGCGATGGCATTGCAGATGCCGATGAGAATCTATGGTCGGAAGTGCTGTCGGCAGAAAACACTGGCATGTCTGAGTATTTTCCAGCAGCAACAGAGGACCCACGACTTCAGTTTCCGTTCCCTCCAGCTTCCCTTGAAACTGATCTACCCAAGGAAGACGGAATGGACTTTTGGTTCAACCTCTATGTTGATGCAGCCGAATTCACAGAATTTCCAGAATTCTAATAGCAGCTTCACAGATTTTTCGAATTTATGTAGTTTTATGAACCAGGTGGAAACATAACAAGAAAGAGAAGAAGCAGAGAGCCATCTAATCCTGGTGACCGGGTTACCTCCACTACTGTACACAAATTCAATGATCAAGACCATTGATCTTGATCTTTCATGCAGGAGAGAGAGACCCATTTCGAGTTTTTGACCGTTGGGGAACAGGGCAGGAATGTAAGGGGTAGAATTATCCAGAGACTTGAAAGAAAGTGAGATTACTTTTGTATGATAGTGGTATCGGTGTGGCTTTGGGGAGGCTAGCAAATGCAAGCTGATACCACTGTATATTAACATTGCCAGAGGCATTTCTCAGTAACATTAGTCAGCTGTAACTCTAACCACATTTCACTTAAAGAAATCATTATCCTTCATGTCTATCTTATTTGTTGGATTCAAATCTGCCTTTTGCATTAAGTGATCAGATACTCAGATTTATTATTTCTATTATTTTATGACGAGAGGGTTGAGTTTGTGCATTGTGGAGAGAAATAGAACTCGCATCCACAGGGAGCAAACCCATGATGCTAGCCATTCGCCCAAACAGCAGGCGGGTTCTCAGATTCTATTATTATCTGTTCAACATGCAGAATACCAGTTCGGATGTGATGGTCCCACACTTGTGTTCTAAGGCTCGGGTGCACACGGTTCGATGGGTTGTATGTGCTGTGGAACGTATAATATGGCCCATGAGGTCTCCTTTTATGTTTGGTGTGTTCAATACACCGTTGGACTACATATGGTCTCCATCCAATAACACCATCAGCAAGATTACATAGAGAGATTTCTCTAACCAAATTTGCTCTATCATCCTTAGGTTTATAAGATGTGGAAATGTATAATGGTCATATGGAACGAAACCAAGACCTTGTTGGGTTAGGATTCAGTTGATACCGGTTAAAGGCTATAAAAAGGCAAGGGAAAATCTCAAAAAAGAGGTGAAAGTAGTAAGAAATAAGAAAAGACTTAATAACCTATGGTCTAAGAAGGTGTGACCCTTAATAAGATTAAAACGGTGGAACAAGATTCATATAGCAAATTCCAAATAATTAGAGCAAGGTTTAGATGATGACGACGTCAACATTCCTTAGCCTGTTTGAAAGCCGAATCCCCATCTCAAGGAGCCATAAGAAATCCTAGTATTTGAGCCTGCATATGGCTACGAGCTGATCGTGACCAGCTGCAAGGAAACTAAGAACCCCTCTTCTCTCTGCTCGTCCACAAAAAACAATAATCACACCGCCAATATCCAGCCTTATGACACCATCTTCCCTTCATCAGCGCAGATTATAACAATTCATCCCATTTCATATAATTAGTAACGTTCAAAGCCCAAATACCTCTTTGTGCGAAGGCTTGAAAGGCACCCCACTGGTTGATAAAAGAAATGCTTAAGGTCTTTGGCCGTTGGATCAATTGTTTAACCCACAAGCATCTACATCTACGGTGTGGAGACCATCTAGAGCAAGATCTTGATTACGGACTGTTTGATCTCAAGAAAATGTGGAATGGACCTTCATATGCTAGAACAGTTGGTGATGAAGTCGGACACCCCGAGGTTATATGGGCCTATCAAACTATGCATATGCACATGCATACAAGCGTTCGCATACAACTCCACCCACCCGTAAAATACACTTGTTACGCCAAAATTCCTTAAACGGGCTGTATATGGAAGTGGAATGTAAAAGAAATTCGAACACTTCCAAGTGTCATTCATGTGGAAAGCTTCCGTGGACATTCTTGGTGACAAAGGTGCAAGGGTGCAAAAGGTTCAACAAAAATATTTCTTGAAAAGCAAGGTCTAGAAAACGCAATGACACTTTAACAATGTCATAAGGTACTAGTCACTCTTCATTGTATTATGTAATTTAAAAATCCCCATTAAATAATGCCTATTATTTTAAAAATAATAGCCATTATGTACGGAGAATGCCGCGCAATGGTTCCGTATAAAAAAATGGCTGTTATTCTCAAGGGCTGGATGCTTTCCCCTTTCCCATTCTCCTGGCACGTGAATTGCCTGTAACTTGACATGTCAAAATGAGAATACGCGGCATGATCGCATCAGATGGGGAGGCCCACAAATCAGTTTGGAGATTTCCCTGGAATAGCCATGGTTACCAAATGTTGGACCCCAAATGTATAAGCTAAAACAATATAGAAACACTGTACAAATACTCATAATTCCATTCACTCCTCTTGCTTTCATCTTTCAGTGTTGGTGTCAGCTCAACACACTGCTTTCGCCATTGGTGTTTTTTCGGATCTCTACACATTTCAGCTCTCCACCAGAAATAATTCCCTCTGCACGGTGTACTCCAACTTGATAGTTTCCACAGCCTGTAAGGGTTGAGCCCTGTGATTTGACAGGGGACTTGAAAAGCCACTCACAGACACCAGAGTTCCTTATTTTTGCAACCCGTCTTGTATGAATCCACTAAAACTCTGAATAGGCCCTCAGGTAGGATAAAGCTCTAGCTGCCGCTTTTGTTTTTTATGGCACGTGATGAAAAGGGTAAAATTGCCCGGAAATCTCCATAGTGATTTGCAGGCTCCCCATCCAATGCATGCATGCTGTACATTTTCATTGGGCCCCGTGACCTCAGGGCACGGTGTTTTGGAATTTGTTGGAAAGATAGGATGAGATTTATGATATTATAGGGTTATGATGCCGATTAAAAAGAAAAGGCTTTTTTATTCCCATCCTATACGAGTTGAAATGGGTTCTTGGGCAGGGAGAACAGAAGGATGCCGGAGATGGATGCCCCCAGTCTTGTCTTGCCTTGAACGCGGTTCTTGCATTGAGCTTTGAACATGGGCTCTATAAAGAGGGTAAATGAAAATAAGCAAGAAAGAGACGAGGCAAAAAAAATAAGCAGCAGCTAAAGCTTGATCCTGCCTGAGTATGTGTAATGTTTGGTAGAATCATATGATATGGGTTGCAAAAATGAGTTATATGGTCCTCGCCCTGAGTGAAGTGAGGATTTGTATAGCATCTCCGGTTCATTTCACTTTATACATATGGGGCCCATGATTTGGTGATCATGATTGTCATCTGATGGCCTTGAGTTGGAACATTCTCTAAAAAAGCCCCTCAACAGGACCATCCAAACCCCCTGTAAGACTGCCTATGAATAGAATCAGAAGCAAAATAACAAGTCCATATTCAACTTTTAAAAAAAATGACCCGATAATGGGTGGCTAAGATCTTTCCATCTTGGAAATTTTTGGGTCAAAGATCCACACATGGTGGGCCTCATATCAACTTTTTCAATCAATAAACCATGGGCCTTACCAATAGAAGATGAACAACAGCCAAAAATGTGCGTGCATTTTATTTGTATACAATCCTTCTATAAACATATATACACTCGCTAAAAAGTTGATGGATGCACTCGTGAGCGACCACAGTGTCTATTCCTTGGCCCAAAAAGCCAGACCACTCCATCAGCTAGGCCACACATGTATCAAGATATGTATGATAGAAAAATGATAACCAATGGTGAACATCCAGCATGCATGCATTGCTCGCATAATGAGAGGGCCAACCTTATTTCTAGGATAGGACACAGTGAGGGCTAACATACACACGCAATGTTGGCACATGCAGTGAGTTGTTTGGCATTCGAAGATGGGAGCATCTGGAATTAGTCTGCATACAAACCTGACTGGTATTACCAACCAAGGGTCAGCTGTCCAGGTCCAGCTAAACCCATGAGCTGAAGATCTGTCTCAGGCCCAGCAGGGCCGACAAGCAAAAGATATTCAGCCAACAGTGTTGGAGAAGAGAGAAACAAGTCATAAACACCGGTAGCAAGTCGAGGACTCTTGCCCCCAATAAACAAACAGGAACAAACCACAGTAGTTTTAGATCAATGAGGGGTTGGAGAAAATAGGATGAGGACTATCTGATTAAAATAGAGGATCAAAGTTAAATCAGAACGGCATCTAATTATGCAAGTAGGATCTGAACAGACCAAAAGGGACATCATATTCTTGAAGTTCCAAAACTCAAATCACTACATGAGAATGGCACAAAACAACAATAGGGAAGAAGTGACTTCTCCATCAAAAGTTCCTACAGAAGCTGATCGCTTTATTGTTCAAAAACCATAGCTGGTACTCACATATATAAACTCAGAATCTTACCACTCAAAAAGCAAGGGAGGTTTAAGAGAGACAAGAATATGCCAGAGCCTTTTCCTCGGTCAGTTCATCTGCCGTTGCATCCAGTTTCTTCCTCGAAAACTCATCAATTGGAAGTCCTGCATGGAAGAAAAAGGCATGTGACATTCAGCCATTTTAGTCAGAATTTCTGCACCTCACTGAAGTTGGAAATGTCAAGTACAAGAACACCAGTTTACAGCTTGATGGAGCATGATGGCAAGTCACTGGATCTGTTGTAGTACATTCATTTGCATAGGCAGTTTTAATCTTTTCTATTTTGCAATTCAATAAAATTGACGGAACAATATGATATGAGAGAGAGAGAGAGAGAGAGAGAGAGAGAGAGAGAGAGAGAGTTCAAACAATTAGAATTCTCAATTCTCTACTACGGCTAGGAGATGGAATATTTTCAGGAAATAGCAAAGCATAATTATTTTCATCTCCATTCACAAGCACCTTTCCATGTTGTGCAATGGATCTATGGAAATAATTCTCATTAACATTTTTTTTTCTCCGGCATATTCAATTTGTTTGGTACTTGTTCTTATGGACCAATGAAATACCGATGGTTTGATACATAATCAATTGTCCATCCCATTTTATAGACAGATGAACCGATTCGATATCAATAGGCCCTTTTTTATCAATTCTGTAAGAGTTAGATCCTTCTGAATCAGCATTACAACCAGGCACATATCTCCTCTTTGAATAGAGGATATAGCAATTTCCCTTGGATTTATTAGCCTAAACAGGAGACAATATACCTTGATATTATTGATCATTCTTTGATTCAAAGGATCATCTCATATCAATTGAAAAACAAATACCATTTCAAGAAGAAACCTAGTTCTGCTTCCTTAAGGCCTGTTTGTTTTGGTGTAAATACCAGCAAACTATGGTAAAAGCATAATGATGAACAGGGGCACCTGTTTGAAATATTGGTGGAAATTCATTTTGAAATTTGTGTAAAATGCAACCTCGTAAAAGTGAAAACTTTGCAGGCCCCACAATGATGTATCCGTTATATCTACGCCATCCATTCATTTCCTCATATCATTTTAGGGCATGGACCCAAAAATGAGGCAGATCTACCACTCAAGTCAACCACACCATAGAAAACAGCATCATTATTCCCATTGCTTCCTTTGGTGTGGTCCATCTTGGATTTGCGCCATTTTTTTGGCACACGTCCTAAAATGATCTAGCAAAATCAATGGATAACATGGATAAAGCATATACATCATGGTGGGGCCCACAAAGTTTTGCCATGTAGACAAGGTAAGGATGTCACGCAAATCGAGTGACCCTCTGCCTGTCAAATCTTGCTAGAGGAAATAGTGAAGTAAATAATTATTACTTATTTACCTTATTTTACTAGTAATCACATGGAACCAAACAGACCCCTTATTGCTCTTGGGTTGTCTTTTCTTTCTGCGTTTTTTAATGTCTAATTCCGTGGAATCTTTTTCAAGATCTTTTTGCCGGTTTCATGGATCTGATCTAAGTAACTTTGGCCCAACTGTTCTTTTTCTTCTTGATTTTGATTCTCTAATTCAAGTTTTTTTTTTATTAGATGACAAACAAAGATCCTTTTTATTTCCGTTGATGTTTTTATTTTCACTTATGTTTTCATTTCCATTAAAATTGAAAATAAGTAATTTGATTGGCATGATCCACAGTTTAATCTTATGTGCATCTTCAAGTAACACAAATTCCAAGAAGAACTAGGCTTCTAGATTCGATAGCATTTCTTCATTCATTCCCATTGGATGTGTTTGATTTCATGATGAATCGTGAGATAAAAAAGATTTTCCTTATCAATTATTTGATAATCATTAGTCCCAGTCTTAGTATTTTTATTAATGTCGGTCCCAGTATCTACATCAGTCCAGGTCTCAATATCAAAATTCTTTCTGAGATCATCCCATATCGAATATACGGGGGGAGAGAGAGAGAGAGAGAGAGAGAGAGAGAGAGAGAGAGAGAGTGTGTGTGTGTGCGTGTGTGTGTGTGTGTGTGTGTGTGGGGGGGGGACTTTTTCCTACATTTATAAGCTATTTCAGAGAAATAGAGAGGAACACGGTAGTAAAGAAAAAACAATAAACACTAACAACTTGACTTTTTCCTACATTTATAAGCTATTTCGGAGGAGGGGGAGAGGGGGGGAGGGGGACATGGTAGTAAAGGAAAAACAATAAACACTAGCAACTTGACTCTTTTTTTTCTACATTTATGTTTTACAAAGAAGAAGAATATGCTATAAAGCTATTTCCAGGTCATCACTCTTACCTTGTACAATAGTCCATTCCCCATTGCAGCAAGTAACTGGGAAAGAATAGATGAGCCCAGCCGGTACGTTGTAAGATCCATCAGAGTATACCCCCATGGAAACCCAAGTACCCTAAAATTCCGAAGGAAAGATAGTCATAGAGACTCACTTTAAAAGATAGGTAAACAAATTTGCATTATAAACAGCCCTATAACGGTAATTATTTATTTACCTCTGGTGTTCCAAGCACCCAGTCGCGTATGTGATCACAAGCAGCACTAGCAGCAGATAACGCACTTGAGAGCTTTCGCGCTTTGATGATTGCAGCACCTCGTTGTTGGACAATGGTGATGAATTCCCCTTTCAGCCTTCAAAAACAAGTACATGACATTTCACTGAACTAGAGGTATTATGTAATGCTTGACCTGGGAATATCTCTACAGTACACCTGAGTAGTGGGCCCATGGTCCAACAATCGTATTATGCACCCCACTACAGAGGCCCCAAGCACTAAAGATTAGAGCTGCACATCGAGTCGAGTCGGACCAAGCTAGGGCTGACACAACTCGATCCGGTTTTGAAATAGGCCTGACCCGAACTCGATACCGAGTCCAGCATGCCTGACTTGATCCGAGTCCGGTCTGGCCTGGATTGATCCGGACTGAGTCCGATCCAATCAGAAGTACCGAGTTGGGTCGAGATGGCACCAAGTCGATCTGACCCATTTCAATCCAAGAAAAAGCCACTCTCCAAGCACCACATCATTATTTAAAAATTTTAAAAATAATAATAATAAAAGGAGCAAAATAGACACAGGAAGCAGAAAGTGATTTCTCTATGGTTCTAGTTTTCATGACTTTTTTTTTTCTTATGTTGTTCTTTAAGAAGAGAGAAAAAAACATAATTCCCCAAATCCATCAGGATTTGAAATAGGCCTGACCCGAACTCGATACCGAGTCCAGCATGCCTGACTTGATCCGAGTCCGGTCTGGCCTGGATTGATCCGGACTGAGTCCGATCCAATCAGAAGTACCGAGTTGGGTCGAGATGGCACCAAGTCGATCTGACCCATTTCAATCCAAGAAAAAGCCACTCTCCAAGCACCACATCATTATTTAAAAATTTTAAAAATAATAATAATAAAAGGAGCAAAATAGACACAGGAAGCAGAAAGTGATTTCTCTATGGTTCTAGTTTTCATGACTTTTTTTTTCTTATGTTGTTCTTTAAGAAGAGAGAAAAAAAACACAATTCCCCAAATCCATCAGGATCTATGACAACAAAAAGAAAACATTAAATATTTTTTAAGGAAAAGAAAGGCAAGAAATGGTAAAATACATGGGAGTCTTTTAGGAAAAGAAAGGCAGAAAATGGTAAAATACGTGGGAGTCAGTGGAGACTCATTGGGGGGGGGGGGGGGGGGGGGGAAGCCGAGGCACTGTTTGGACACACAGCAATGCGAGCAGGAGGATGGGTGCAACTAAGGTGTTGTTAGGACGCACAGCAATGGCAAGCGGGAGGATGGCACAACTGAGGTGCTGTTAGGACGCACGTCAATGGCGAGTGGCAGAATGCCACTGACACACAGCAATGGCGAGCTCTGGAACAGCATGGCAGCATCGGAAGAGGCCGCTTTGGGGGGGGGGGGGGGGGGGGGGGTGGGGGGGGGGGGGGGGGGGGGGGGGGGAGGGGGAGGAGGAGGGTGTTGGTGGTGGGTGGTTGCCGGGCTGGAAGATGGGAGGATGGGGGAGAGTAGAGAGAGAGGTTGGGCTTGGAAGATGAGGAGGATGAGGGAGGGAGAGAGAGATTTTGTGATCGGGTCGGGGTAGGTAGGGTGCGGCAGGTAGGGTTAGAGGGTCGGGTTTCAAATCGAGTTGGGTCTAACCTGATCGAGTTTTGGGTTGAGTTACTAGGTAACTTGACTCGGTTTGAGTGAAGCCTACTCGGTTCGGACCGATTCACCCATTGGTTCGGGTGGAGTCGGACGAGTCGAGTTAGTCGGATCAAGTCGTCCGGTGCCCACCTCTACTAAAGATCTCACAGATCAGAAGATTATGGTTCTCGAATCTTTACCATTTTCAGCTGAATGTGGGCCACTATAGTTTCTTTCTTGATCATCTCTTTGTTGGTGACCAATCAAAGGACTAGGATTCTCCCAAATGAGAGATTTTCAAAGCATGGGCCATCCATAGACCACATTAAGGCCCATTGTCTTAGTTTGGATCGAGGATCATAGGCCCCACTTGTCCAATATCGAAATCCAATAGTGTTGTAGATATTTTTAGGTCAACTATTGTATAAGATCCATTCTTAAAACTCGATGACTCAACTTAAACTCAAAAGTCTGTAGATTCGTGTCAAATAACTCAATCAAGTTTCTTTCAAATCTTGAATAACAAGACTCGGTGATATTCATTATTTAAAAAATATTAATATTGAAGAGTTCTAGCGAGTCGAGTCCAGTTTTTAGGAGTTTTGTCTCTTTTTTTTGTAGGCAAAGCCCAATTGAGATGACCGATGAGTCTTGATGAATATGAACAAGTTCAGTCAACTCAGCTGGGTCAAACTCTAGTTTTTTTGGACTTTCAAATACATATAGGATCTCAAAAAGTATGTAGCACTTTAAAATAACATCCAGATGACATTCATACCATTCATCGTCGGCAATAAGCTCCTTAACAGGCTTTTCCCCACCTTGTATTTTAACAGTTGCATGGTTGACATCAGGATACTGACTCGAGGAATGATTTCCCCATATTATAACATTCTTAACGTCACTGACTTGAATGTTCAGCCTCTCTGATATCTGACCTAGAGCCCTGTTGTGATCCAGTCGTGTCAAGCATGTTATGTTTTTCTCAGGGATGGATGGAGCAAACTCTTTGAGGATCAATGCATTGGTGTTCGCTGGATTAGCAACAACCAGCACCTGCAACGAACAGCAAACAGAAATGTTGGCAAACAGCAGGGCAGTAGTAATAGGAATAGGAGCATGGATTTGCTGCTTTCTAATGACTTGAGGTAGTTAAAATGAACAGGTTGTGTGAAGTTTGCAAACACAAGTGGTGTTTTCACCTTGCAATTTGCAGCCGCATGCTTCTCTAAAGCAGAGGCTTGAGACTTGTAGATGGAGACATTTTTTGTCATCACATCTTTTCTTTCCATTCCTTCCTTCCTTGGGAACCCACCAACCATGACAGCAATATTGACACCAGTGCATGCCTCAACAACATCAGTAGTAGCAACAACACCTGCAACATCATAATAAAACAAAAATATTGCTAAATTGGTAGCTGCAACAACACCAGCAACATCTCTTTTTTTAAGATATGCAACATCTTTCTTCTTCCTTGAGAGAGAGAGAGAGATCCCATTTTATTGCTAAAGTTGTAATAGAATGGAGATACTGAAAGTGGCACTAGAATAATTTTGGAGTAACAGGGCAGAAAATAATATGGAAGGATTAGAGATGGTACCTTTAAGAAGAGGAAATGCAGCATCAACCAACTCCATTTTCACCCCATTCAAGGACTCCGCAGCAGGTGGAATATCAAGCATGTGCAAAATTACAGGCTGGTCAGGACCCAACATCACTCCTCTAGCAATCATAGGGACAAGAGCATACCCTATTTGTCCTGCAAATCAACCAACTTTGCTATAAAAAAAAATTCACAAAAAAACAGATACACATAAAACCACCCTTTGCAACTTGTTAGGAGGCGAGATTAACCTTATGCTCTAAATTCTAAATTTGTAATGCTAGTTCACTTTGAATCATGTAATCCTTTTGATCAGCTTCAGACGACAATAAAGAGGGAATGAAGGTGATCTTAAGACTGTTATTTTTATGAAAATCAAACCACCATATTCCTTTACATGCAATCAAGACAGCTGATTTCTACAAACACGACGCGTGATCCAAAATCATTTAATTAATTGGTCCATCACCACATGCATTTAGTAAGTCTTTATATGGACCGATTCATTAAATAATTTTGGGTCGTGAATCACATTTGTAGAAATCAGTTGTCTTGATTACATAAAGACTTCTTTAGTTCCCTTCCCTTTTCATTTTGAGATTTCTGCTAACTATCAGTAACAATGATATCTATTCTATCCAACTAAAAGATGAAGGCACTAAATAGGCACATAAAGAAAGTAATTTAAACCCCAAAAGGTGAAGCAAATAGATCAATAAGAGAAGAAAGAGATTGCGTTATGGAAAATAAGAGAATTTCATTCAACTTGTCTTATTCCATAGGCCATATTTATAATCAGTCCTTACAATCTGCAATAAAGTTATGGAATCTAAACATAGAATTCCTAGCTAACCAATATTTGAGAAAATAGGAACTACCTAAATAAAAAAGCTCTGCAATTAAGAAAATACCTAAATAAGAAAAATCTAAAATTACTCCTTGCCTAACATAAAGATAGGAAAGAAAATGAAAATTTCCTAATGTAGATATTTGAAAGAAAAGGAAAGTAGAGATGGGCTAAAAGAGGAAAGTGGGAATTTTTATTGTGCACACGTGTTGAGTGTGCACGCATGAGATGTAAGCCTTTTCTTCAAATCTCGATCATTCGGATTGTGTGGCCATTTGATTGCATCAGAAAGGTTGCCTAGATTTTTGAAGGGAAGAGATCCAGTCCCTGCAGACGCAAAAAACCTCCATGCCTCCATGTTCCATGTGGCGCATGTGTATGATAATCCGGAACATGCATCTGCCTGCTCTGTCATTGATTGACCGCTAACCAAATTGCCTTGATTTGGCTACACTAACCAACCAGCAAGTGACCTTTTGCTACTGAATATGAGCAGTCGGGACTGTTGTTTTTTATCATCCATTTGTATAGCACAAAGTGGAGGGTTAGGTTCCTTGAAACTGTTTTGTTTTTTTTTTTCCCTTTTTTTTTAAATCCAAGGGCCGTTCGCCTATTGGACCTATTGAATGAACAGTTCTGATCTCATCCATGTACACCACATGTGCAGATATGATATGGAGGCACAAAACCTGCTATGCCTCAGGAGAGACAGGATCAGCTGCCTCAAGGAACAACTTCAGTCCACAAGAGGTGATAGATTATAGATCTCTACAAGATTAAGACATGAGAATCATACATAACAGTAGACCCTTCACTGTCTAGATCTCCAGATGAAAATATCCGCATCATGATCTATATGGAAATCTTCAAATACTCGAACAGATCAAGTAAAAAATATACTCTAACGCGCAATTCCCATAAAGATTTCCACATAATCAAATTTGAGAGCCTGTTAAAATCCATCTAAAAGGCTTACTTCTCTAAATCTTTCACTAAGTCAACAAAAACAGCAAAAAGAACACATATTGCATTAATAAGAACATCTACAGAGTATCCTTTTCAATCATCAGATTCCCGCTATCTATTCCAGCCCTTCTTAAAACCCTAGTTTTGAGAGGACCAGATGAGAAAACCTGCCACATAACATGCTTCAAACCCGAATTTCGCCAAATCCTTACTCAAGTCAAGAAAAAGAAAACCTCTTTTCTGATCTAAAAATCAATTGTAGTGTAAAGGAGTACATTTTTAGATCGGATCGCTTTGTTCAAACCCTGATTCCGTCGGATCATCAATCGATTAGCAGTATAAAAATAAAAAATAAAAATAAAAATAAAGGAAGGTAAGTAAATTCTAGTAGAAGTAGTCTCAAGCGACTACGTGAAGGGATCTGAAACGGATCCGAAAAGAAGAGAGATTTAACGAACCTGCGGCTCCTGTGACGAGAATTCGAACGGGCTCTTTCGCCATTGATGGAGATGAAGTTGAAATTACGGAGCAGAAATGTCGATTGTGGAAAAGAAATAAGGAGGAAAAGCTCAGTGGCGATGAAAACGAAGGTTATAAAGTTCTCTTCAGAGTCTTAAAAATGCGCATAATGCGTAGGGTGCGTATGCGGCTACGGTGAAATTGGATTGCGTACTGAGTTACTCAGTACGCTCTTATCGTACTGAGTAAACACTGTTGGACCCACCGTGAATGCATGTGGTTCATCCACGCCGTCCATCCGTTTTTAAAGATCATTGTAGGCGTTGAGACCAAAATTGAAGTATATCCACACCTCAACTGGACCATACCACATGAAACAGTGGAAATATTGATTTCCACCGTTGAAACCTTTCCAAGGCACGCAGTGATTTTTATTTTTAATCCAACCTGTTCATAAGATCAAACAGATATGGATGAAGCGACGAAAACAAATATAAGCTTACTCAGTACGGTTAGGGTACTGAGTTACTCGGTACGCAATCCGAATCCGGCTAGGTACGCTGTTCTAAATTCAAAAGAGAAATTTCTACTGTACGACCCATTTATGGTCCATCAGCCATTTTAAGCCCACTTCTATTTAAGCTTCCAAGAACACTCCCCTGTGTACTGACGACTTGTCAAAAGTTGAAAATACCCCTGCTTTTTCATTCAAGTGAACTGTTGATGCTTGAAGGTTGGGGTTCCTATGGCTACGGATTATAACCGTAGCCATAGCCGTAGCCATTGAAAAAAATTTTACTCTGGGATCAGCGGCAGTCCTCTGGACGTTTGTGCAGTAGTGCCGCCCGATTTTTTTTTAATTGGGTGGGTCCTATCGTGGGCGCCACACTTAATGTTCATGATTTTGGTAGGCTTCACATCCACCTATGCATTTTTTTTTCATATAGATAACTTTATTCTACCTACATTTTTCTCTTATACATATTTATATAAATATGTATATATATAAGCATATAAAATTTTTTTCTCTTTTCTTTATTCATTTAACAAGAATATCTTCTAAACCAAAATTAGTTACTTTATAACTACTTTAGCCAACCAACCTGTTTATTTTCCAAGATTCCATCAGGTCGATGGTCAAAAATCCATTTCATTCACTTCGCGGTCAATTTCAATTAGTTTGCGGTCAATTTCATTCATTTCATTTACTTCACGATCAATTCCATGCATTTCATAGTCAATCCCGGCAATTCCGCTTCACTTCACGGTCAATTCCGTGTATTTCACGGTCAATTCCCTTCATTTCATGGTCAAATCCATGCATTTCACGGTCAATTCCCTTCACTTCACGGTCATTTATATGCATTTCACGGTCAATTCCGGTGATTCCGCTTCACTTCACGGTCAATTCCATGCATTTCATGGTCAATTCCCTTCATTTCACGGTCATTTCCATGCATTTCACGTTCAATTCCGGCGTTCCCGCTTTACTTCACGGTCAATTATATGTATTTCACGATCAACTCCCTTCATTTCACGGTCAATTTCATGCATTTCACGGTCAATTCCGGCGTTTCCTCTTCATTTCACGGTCAATTCAATACATTTCATGGTCAATTCCCTTCACTTCACGGCCAATTACATGCATTTCATGGTCAATTCCCTTTACTTCACGGTC
Source organism: Magnolia officinalis (assembly GCA_021015155.1). Taxonomy (NCBI): domain Eukaryota; kingdom Viridiplantae; phylum Streptophyta; class Magnoliopsida; order Magnoliales; family Magnoliaceae; genus Magnolia; species Magnolia officinalis. Next base: position 79,300,260 of record JAJHSJ010000003.1, read on the forward strand.
ATTTCCATGCATTTCATGGTCAATTATGGCGATTCCGCTTCACTTCACGGTCAATTTTATATGGAAATAATATAGATATCGTCAATAATATCATTGATAACCGGAAATATCGGTATCGCTACAAGTTTCACTGGCCAGGGATACAGAAACAATATCGATATCATCGATAATATCGCTGATAACCGGAAATATCAGTATCGCTACAAGTTTCGCTGGCCAGGGATACAAAAATAATATCGATATTATCAATAATATCGCTGATAACCAGAAATATTGATATTGCTACAAGTTTCGCTGGCCAGGGATACGGAAACAATATCAATATCTTCGATAATATCGCTGATAACCGGAAAGTAGCGGTATCGCTACAAGTGAAGGGGATTGACCGTGAAATGAGTGGAATTGACAGTGAAGTGAAGGGAATTGACCATAAAATGCATGGAAATGACCGTGTATTGAAGGGAATTGACCGTGAAGTGAAGGGGAATTGTCGGAATTGACCATGAAATGAATGGAAATGACGGTAAAGTGAAGCGGAATCACCGGAATTGACCGTGAAATGCATGGAATTGACCGTGAAATGAAGGGAATTGACCGTGAAAATGCACAGAATTGACCTTGAAGTGAAGGGAATTGACCGTGAAATGCATGGAAATGACCGTGAAGTAAAGAGAATTGTCCGTGAAATGAATGGAAATGACTATGAAGTGAAGTGGAATCACCAGAATTGACCGTGAAGTGAAGGGAATTAACCGTGAAATGCATGGAAATGACCGTGAAGTGAAGGGAATTGACTGTGAAATGAATGAAAATGACCGTGAAGTGAAACGGAATCACCGGAATTGACCGTGAAATGAATTGAATATTGACTGTGAAGTGAAGGGAATTAACCATGAAATGAAGGGAATTGACTGTGAAATGTATGGAATTGACCATGAAGTGAAGGGAATTGACCGTGTGAAATGCATGGAATTGACCGTGAAGGGAAGCGGAATCACCAGTATTAACTGTGAAATGCATAGAATTGACCGTGAATTGAAGTGAAGGAATTGACCGTGAAGTGAAGGGAATTGACCGTGCAATGCACGGAATTGACCGTGAAGTAAAGGGGAATCGCCGGAATTGACCGTGAAATGCATGAAATTGATCATGAAATGAAGGGAATTGACCGTGAAATGCACGGAATTGGCCATGAAATGCATGGAATTGATTGTGAAGTGAAGGGAATTGACCGTGAAATGCACATAAATGACCGTGAATCAACATGGAATCGCCGGAATTGACCGTAAAAATGAATGAAATGACCGTGAAGTGAAGCGAATTGACCGTGAATGAATGTGTGAAAATGACCGTGAAGTGAAAGGAATTGACCGTGAAATGCTTGAAAATTACCGTGAATCAACACGGAATCACCGGGAATGACCGTGAAATGCATGGAAATGATCGTGCAGTGGAGCGAATTGACCGTGAAATGCGTGGAAATGACCGTGAAGTGAAGGGAATTGACCGTGAAGTGCATGGAAATGACCGTGAATCAACACGGAATCGCCGGGAATGACCATGAAATGCATGGAAATGACCGTGAAGTGGAGCAAATTGACCATGAAATGCGTGAAAATGACCGTGAAGTGAAGGGAATTAACCGTGAAATACATGGAAATGACCGTGAATCAACACGGAATCGCAGGGAATGACCGTGAAATGCATGGAAATGACCGTGAAGTGAAGGGAATTGACTGTAAAATGCATGAAAATGACCGTGAATCAACACGGAATCGCCGAAAATGACGGTGAAATGCATGGAAATGACCATGAAGTGGAGCGAATTGACCATGAAATGTGTGAAAATGATGTGAAGTGAAGAGAATTGACCGTGAAGTGCATGGAAATGACCGTGAATCAACACGTAATCGCCAGGAATGACCATGAATTGCATAGAAATGACCGTGAAGTGGATCAAATTGACCGTGAAATGCGTGGAAATGACCGTGAAGTGAAGCGAATTGACCGTGAAATGCATGTAAATGACCGTGAATCAACACAGAATCGTCGAGAATGACCGTGAATTGCATGGAAATGACCGTGAAGTGAAGCGAATTGACCGTGAAATGCTTGGAAATGATCGTGAAGTGAGGGGAATTGACCATGAAATGTCTGAAAATGACCATGAATCAATACAGAATCATTGGGAATGACTGTGAAATACATGAAAATGATGGTGAAGTGAAGCGAATTGACCATGAAATGCGTGAAAATGACCGTGAGTGAAGGGAATTGACCGTGAAATGCATGGAAATGACCGTGAATCAACACGGAATCGCCGAGAGAATGACCGTGAAGTGGAGCAAATTGACCGTGAAATGCGTGGAAATGACCGTGAAGTGAAGGGAATTGACCGTGAAGTGCATGGAAATGATCGTGAATCAACACGGAATCGCTGGGAATGATCGTGAAATGCATGAAAATGACCGTGAAGTGGAGAAAATTGACCGTGAAATGTATGGAATGACCGTGAAGTGCATGGAAATGACCGTGAATCAACACGGACTCGCAGTGAATGACCGTGAATTGCATGAAAATGACCATGAAGTGGAGCGAATTGACTGTGAAATGCATGGAAATGACCGTGAAGTGAAGCGAATTGACTGTGAAATGCATGTAAATGACCGTGAATCAACACGAAATCGCCGAGAATGACCGTGAAATGCATGGAAATGACTGTGAAGTGAAGCGAATTGACCGTGAAATGCATGGAAATGACCGTGAAGTGAAGGGAATTGACCGTGAAATGCTTGGAAATGACCGTGAATCAACACGGAATCGTCGAAAATGACTGTGAAATGCATGAAAATGACAGTGAAGTGAAGCGAATTGACCATGAAATGCGTGGAAATGACCGTGAAGTGAAGGGAATTGACCATGAAATGCATGAAAATGACCGTGAATCAACACGGAATCGCCGGGAATGACCGTGAAATGCATGGAAATGACCGTGAAGTGGAGCGAATTGACCGTGAAATGCGTGAAAATGACCGTGAAGTGAAGGAAAATGACCGTGAAGTGCATGGAAATGACCGTGAATCTAAATGGAATCACCGGAATTGATTGTGAAATGCATGGAAATGACCGTGAAGTGAAGCTAAATGACCGTGAAGTGAAGGGAATTGATCGTGAAATGCATGAAAATGACCTTGAATCAACACGGAATCGCCGGGAATGACTGTGAAATGCATAGAAATGACCGTGAAGTGGAGCGAATTAACCGTGAAATGTGTGGAAATGACCGTGAAGAGAAGGAAATTGACCGTGAAGTGCATGGAAATGACCGTGAATCAACACGGAATCGCCAGGAATGACCGTGAAATGCATGGAAATGACCGTGAAGTGGAGCGAATTCACCGTGAAATGCATGGAAATGACCGTGAAGTGAAGCGAATTGACCTTGAAATGTATGGAAATGATCATGAATCAACATGGAATCGCCGGAAATGACCGTGAAATGCATGAAAATGACCGTGAAGTGAAGCGAATTGACCATGAAATGCTTGGAAATGACCGTGAAGTGAAGGGAATTGACCGTGGAATGCTTGAAAATGACCGTGAATCAACACGGAATCGTCGGGAATGACCGTGAAATGCATGAAAATAACAGTGAAGTGAAGCGTATTGACCGTGAAATGCATGGAAATGATCGTGAAGTGAAGGGAATTGACCGTGAAATGCATGAAAATGATCGTGAATCAACACGGAATCGCCAGGAATGACCGTGAAATGCATGGAAATGACCGTGAAGTAGAGAGAATTGAACGTGAAATGTGTGGAAATGACCGTGAAGTGAAGGGAATTGACCGTGAAGTGCATGAAAATGACTGTGAATCTAAACGTAATCGCCGGAATTGATCGTGAAATACATGGAAATGACCATGAAGTGAAGCTAAATGACTGTGAAATGCATGGAAATGACCGTGAAGTGAAGGGAATTGACCGTGAAGTGCATGGAAATGACCGTGAATCTAAACGGAATCGTCAGAAATGACCATGAAATGAAGGGAATTGATCGTGAAATGCATGAAATTGACCGTGAAGTAAAGGGGAATCGCCGGGATTGACCGTGAAATACATGAAATTGATCGCAAAGTAAATGAAATGAATGAAATTGACCGCAAAGTGAATGAAATGGATTTTCGACCATCGACCTGATGGAATCTTGAAAAATAAGTAGGTTGGTTGGATAAAGTAGCTTCTCCTACCCCAAAATCATATAGGGTACGTCAATTAACTAATTTTGGTTTAGAAGATATTCTTGTTAAATGAATAAAGAAAAAAATGAAAAAAAAAAAGAGAAAAAAGAATTATATGCTTATATATACATATTTATATAAATATGTATTAAAGAAAATGTATGTATAGTAAATTTCTCCATGTAAAAAAATAAAAATAATAATAATAAATAAAAAAATAAATTTTTTTTGTATTAACTGGCACAGACTAGAGTTATGGCTACGGTTATAATCCGTAGCTATAGGTAAATTGTAGGATTTTTGAAGCATACTTGCTGGACATTTTTGGACCTTTTTCGATATATCGAAAGGTCTTTGATATATATCAAAGTACATATCGAAATAAGGTTATTGCTACGGTAATGGCTACGGTTATGAACCGTAGCAATAGGATACCCCAGCTTTACATTTCTTTTGTGGGTCCCATCATGAGGTCTGTGTTATATCCAAACCGTCCATCTATTTGGCGAGCTCATATTAAGGCTTGAGACGAAAAATAAGATAGATCTAACTATCAAGTAGACCACATTGTAAAAAGCAATGGGGAATTGAACTACTATCATTGAAACCTTTTTAGGGTTATATAAGTTTTGGATCATTATGAAATTTGTTTTTACTCTTCATCCAGGTGTTTGTGACGTTATGAATGAACTTAGATGGGGAGGATTTCTCAAAACATCACAGGGGGCTCCCAAAAAGTTTTTAATGGTCGACACTCATTTAACACTGTTTCCTGTAACGTGGTACACTTGAGATTTGGATATTCCTCATTTTTGGTCTCATGCCATAAAATGATGTGGAAAAATCTATGGACGGCATGGATGAGAAGCATACATCATGGTGGGGCCAACAGACCAGCGACCATCAGCCATTGGCTGGTGGCAGGGGAGTACCCAGTCCGTTTCCGTGAAAGGAGGGGTATTTTCGTCCCCAAATTTGCTGTCCGTACGAGCAGGTCTAAGTACCCAAACTAAGTTTGTATTCCTTCATAAAAACAGCTGGATAAAAGGTGGGGTCTACAGTCCCAAATTTCTCTAATTTTTCCATTTTAAAAAGTAGCGGATAAAGGAAGGTGCACTGCGGGAGTACCAATTTCTTTTAAATGGGAACGTTTGAGATTGAAAAGATCCGTTAAAAAGCTAGGGCCCACCACTGTCCCAATAAAGGATTTTGTCTTTTTAAAACGACGATCACTGAAAGCAAAAACCATTAACAGATTCATGTCCGTTGATCCCACAAAGTAAACCAACAAATGCTGGTATGTAGATTTTCATATGATTGTCCGGTTTTCTCTTTAGCATATTGTTAAGAACTTTAAATGATCGAATCACAGTTATAGTTTCTAGATCCATGAGGCATGTTTTTCTTCCCTAGTCATATCTTTATCCACCAAACTTGAATTTGCATATGTTCTATTTGAAAATTAAACTACTGATATAAACAAAGAGAGCTGGAGATTTGGTGCAATTCTCTTTTGCTTACTCTTTCTAGTTATTAGCTTCCCTTTCTCGTACTGAGGTTCCTGTTTGTATATATGCACAATTTTCTCTTAACAGTTTACGTTGTCCCATTGCTTCCTTCACATATTACAATGTGGTGATGCAAGTGAATTCTGCTGCGAAATTTGACAAAAATGATGTAGCTATGGTGAAGTTTACGGAATCAACAAAGGCTTCTGTTGTGGTTATATATGTCGGAGAGCTAGTCTCATCTTCTGTTTTGTGTCGGATGTCGGAGAGCTAGTCTCATCTTCTGTTTTGTGTCGGATGTCGGAGAGCTAGTCTTGTTTTGTGGCTGTGATTTGCTGAGGAGAGGATACGGCTATTTTCAGTCCCTATATGATTCATGGTTTTGCTTGTTTGGTTGTTTGGCTATATGAGGCTATTTCAATCCCAGTCTCCACCATCTTGTTCATGTGCATTTGTAGTTTGTTTTGAAAACTTTAAATAGACCGTTAACTAATTTATTGGTATTGTGCGGGTTGTTTTATGTCTTGATAAATGTTAAATGGGTGAAACAAACACGGGTTTAATCATCGGTTGATTATGATACAGTTGATAGAAACTCAGGCTAAAGATGGATTTAATCTCCGTTGGCATCAACTAAGGTGAAAAACTAAATTTAGTCTCAGTTGTTGAAAACTGAGGTTAAAAACTGAATTTAGCCTCAGTTGATGCCAACAGAGGCTAAATCCATCTTTAGTCTCAATTGATGCCAACAGAGGCTAAATCCATCTTTAGTCTCAGTTTTGCCTCAGTTACCTAAACTGAGAGTACAACTCCCATGACTAAAGGTTTTATCTTCGATTATTCAAAACCGATGTTAAAAATAGTTTTAGCTTTAGTTGGAGGCAATTGAGGCTAAATTTTGAATATAGTCTTGGTTGAAAACAACAAAGGTTAAAATTTTGATTTAGCCTCATTTCGAGGCAACTAAAGCTAAAACGATTCTTTTAGCTTCACTTGAAAAACCGAAGGTATAAAAGCCTTTTTAGCCTCGGTTGCTGAAACCGAGGCTAAAGCCTTTACTCACGGGGTTCTAGCCTTGGTTTGGATAATTTAAGCAAAACATAACATAAAGGCTTTAGCCTTAGTTTTTAACCTTTTTAGCCACAGTTTTGACTTACCTTAGTAATTTCAAGTGCCCTATTTTAAGACCCCGATTCTCTATTGTTTCGGGTTAGTTTGCACCAATATGTTCATATTTGTAAAGCTCATGTGGAGGAGTGTTAAACATCATTGATGCTCAAGATTTATGGATCTCGCAAAATCACGGAGAGTCCTTAATGTTGTTAATTTTCTCTGTCTTCTGCATAATTGAATTTATATTCATGATTGGATATTAGATTGGGAGTTTTATGTTGATTGGTCCAATGTTTAAGAGAGCTTAGGAGGCGTTTGGCACATGGTATTAGATGAGATTAGGTGGGATGGAATTGCATTTGGTACCGTGCCAATTCCACTTAATGTTTAGGAAGAATGGAAAAGCTTGGAATTAGATCAGATGGAATTGCATTGGGTCCCATGCCAAATCCACTCAATGTTAGCAAGTTGCGTAGGTCCCACCATGATGTGTGGGCTATATCCACACCATCCACCCATTTTTCGAGATCATTTTAGAGCATGGGCCAAAAATTCAAGTAGATCTAAAGCTCAAGTGGACCCCACCATAGAAAGTAGCGAGGATTGAATACCTACCATTGAAAACTTTTTTAGGGCCACGTAAGTTTTGGATCTACCTCATTTTTAGGCCCATGTCATAAAATGAGGTTACAAAATAGATGAACGGTTTGGATATAACACATATGTGTTATTCTCAATAGTTTCAAATGATTGTGAGTATATCCATTCAAAGTACCACTGTATTACAAACATAGGATGAAATTAAGCTTATCCCATGGTAACAGGGGACAATCCCTGCCATATGTAATAATTATGTTTTTTTAATCCCATCCCACCCAATCCTTCCCAATACCATGCGCCAAACACCCCCTTAAGGTCTATTATAATTGGTTAAGCTTATGTGAATGAGTTTCATTAGTTGCTTTATCAATAAAAGGAGCTCCATATATAAGGAATTGGCAATTCAGGTTTTCTGGAATTATTTTAGATCGTGTGTGTGTATACATTGTCGATTGAGATTCATGGAACCCTGCTTTAGGAGCTTGCAAACCCTCAATCTCATGGTTTTGTAAGCCCATTGTTGATCTTTCGGTCAATCTAAAAGAATGAGTTGTTTGGTTATTCACAACATTACTTTTCATTTCATGACCTATTTCGTCATTCTTCGCCTTCAACCCAAACAGCCTCTCGTGTTGTTTCAACAAATTAAATAATTTGTATTATATTTCTCACTCAATTGACGAAGGCTTGCATACAGGCACACCATGTTGTGTGTGGCATGCAACCTGTCTAGTAAGGTCACTCCATGAAAGTTGGAAACTCCAAAAATAGGATGATCCAAGCATCACGTGGGGCCCACATGATTTAGAGGTTTTCAGGTGGTGGTTGTTTTATATGGTGTGGCCCAACTAATAATTGAATAGGCCTGATTTTTGGGGTGCACCGGTGATGGTGGGGCTCGCTTAGCACGTGAGTTGATGGCATACACACAACATCATGGGTCACACTAGTGAACATTCATATGAATAATAGGAGAATAATTTTTGGCCCAGATGGATAATTTTTTTAGATGGAGTTGGACTAATTTTTAGAATAAACTTATTGTACAAGGACTAGCTGACGCAGGGATGAACGTGATGAGGATAAATACTCTGAATCCACGGAGCTTCTCTGGACTCCTCACAGAGACTTCTCGAATCCACGAGGAAAGAAAGCAAAAAATAGAAATAATTTCTAATATATTTGAAACTGATTAATTAATTCATAAAAATGAGTTCACAACCCTTTAAATAGAGGTACCAAGCAATGGGAAAGAAATCAGAATCAAACTACAACTACAACTCCTAGAATTCGCGACTTACTATAACTTACTATTTATAGACGGTCGTGATGTCTACTAGTGTGCAAGGTTTTCGGCCAAAAATAGTAAGTGTCCTATTTGGCTTCACCAAACCGTTCTCCTAATTATTCTAAGATCTTTTCACGTTGGGCGCAACTCCTAAAGCCCAACGGATTGAAGAGTTATAATCAAACAAAAACTTACTATTTATAGTAAAATTGAAATTAAAACAGGGAAACGACCGTCAATCCAAGGGTTTTTCGCAATTCCGGGCATTGCAACCCTGCATAGCAGGGTTGGTTGGCTAAAGTAGCTCGTTCTACCCCAAAATCATATATTTTGCGTCAGATAACTCCTTCCAGATTGCGAGATACCCCTGATTTAAGGTCCGATGGTCTTGATCACTTCTGTCGTCGACTGGGCCTTTTCTGATCCATCTTGGCCATGTAACTGTTCGCGACCCGCTCTACATCAGTCTCCTCCACTTCAAAAGAACTCGTCCTCGAGTTCTCGTCATGCTCTGGTTCATGATACTCGGTCAGGTCCGCGACATTGAAAGTCCGTGAGATCGCCATGTCATCTGGAAGATCAACAACATAGGCGTTGTCATTGATCTTTCGAATGATTGGTACCGGTCCAATCTTTTTATTATTCAACTTATTGTACGTTCGGTCGAAAATCTTTCTTTGCGCAGATGGACTATTACTTGGTCGCCACCTCGAACACTTTTCGTCGCCGATGCTTGTCCGCTTGCTCCTTATACTTCTCGTTCGAGGTATGTAACTTGGTTTGTACCTCCGCATGAATGCTCATAATCTGTCTGTCATATGTTCTGCTGCAATGCTCATGCATGGGAGCTTGGGCAGAGGGATCAAGTCTAGTGTGTGGCGAAGTACTCGACCGTAAATAACTTGGAACGGGGATTTTCCTGTCGAGAGGTTCACCATGTTGTTGAATGCAAACTCCGCCTGAGACAAAGTCAAATCCCACTGCTTCGGTTTTTCTCCTGAAATACATCGAAGGAGGTTTCCCAACGTGCGATTCACAACCTCAATTGACCGTCAGTTTGTGGGTGGTAGGCGCTGCTGAACTGAAGTCGTGTATCGAATCGAGTTCACAAAGTCCGCCACAAGTGGCTTATGAACTTCGTGTCACGGTCAGAAGTAATAGTCTTGGGAACCCCGTGTAGCCGCACAATTTCTCTGAAGAATAGATTTGCCACGTGTGTTGCATCGAGAGTCTTCTTGCATGGAATAAAGTGCGCCATCTTGGAGAAACGATCTACTACCACGAACACCGAATCCATGCTGCGTTGTGTTTGTGGCAGACCAAGCACGAAGTCCATTGATAAATCCTCCCAAGGACCGTCAGGCACAGGTAACGGGGTGTAGAGGCCCGTATTCTGAGATTATCCCTTGGAGGTCTGACAAACATGACAACATTGTACGGCTTTTTCCACATCACGTACTAATTACGGCCAGTAATACCACTCTTCCACAAGAGCTCGCGTCTTGTCTCGCCCAAGGTGTTCACTGAGGCCACCGCCATGTAGCTCCTGAATAATCTGCTCCCTCAGGGAACTTTGGGGGATGCACAATCGATTCCCTTTGAAGAGAAAATCGTCCTGTATATGAAGGTCGCTGGGGTGACCTTCTTGGCACTTCATCCAAGAATCTTTGAAGTCTTCATCCTCGGCATACAGCTCCTTAAGACAGTCGAAGCCGACCACCTCGTTGCTCATTGTAACAAGTAATGATGCACGACGACTAAGTGCATCAGCTACCTTGTTCTGTTTCCCTGACTTGTGCTTCAGAACGAACGTGAATTCCTGTAAAAATGCAACCCATCTAGCATGTACACGATTCACGTTAATCTGACTATTAATAAACTTTAATGCTTGATGATCAATGTACAGAACAAAGTCTCTTTGAATTAAATAATGTCGTCAATGTCGCAGTGCCTGAACAACTGCGTACAACTCAAGCTCATAAGTCGACCACTTCTTTCGGGCTTCGCTGAGGTTCTCGCGTAGAAGGCTACCGGCCTGCCTTCCTGTGATAAGACTCCTCTAATTCCGATATATGAAGCGTCACATTCAACCTCAAATAATTTGTCGTAATTAGGAAGCACTAAGACCGGTGTTGTAGATAAACGATACTTGATCTCATGAAAGCTCTTGTCACTTTTATCGGTCCACTGGAACGGTCCCTTTTTCATGCAATCTATTATGGGCGCGACTATGGTGCTAAAATCTTGCATAAATCGACGATAGAAAGTCGTCAACCGGTGAAAACTCCTCACCTCATGAATGTTTGTCGGGATCGGCCATTCCCTAATAGCTCGCACCTTTTCATCGTCCACACGAATGCCTGTGGACGTTACAACAAATCCTAGAAACAATAGGCTGTCAGTTAAAAAGCTACACTTCTTCAAGTTGAGGTACAACTTGTTAATTTGTAGGACCTGCAGCACCTGCCTGAGATGTTTCCTGTGCTCCACCTCATCCTGGTTATATATCAATATGTCATCAAAATATACTACCACAAATCGGCCAGTGAACGGTTTTAGAACTTGATTCATCAAACGCATAAAAGTACTTGGTGCGTTCGATAGGCCGAAGGGCATGACCAGCCACTCATACAACCCTTGGTCTTGAATGTCGTTTTCCACTCATTACCGGGTCGGATAAGAATCTGATGGTACTCGCTCCTTAGATCAAGTTTAGAGAACACCTTGGCCCCTTCTAGCATATCGAGCATGTCGTCCAACCATGGTATTGGGAACCAATATTTGATCGTGATTTTGTTGATTGCCCGGTTGTTGACACACATGCACCAGCTTCCATCTTTTTTTGGCGTTAATAATGCTGGTACGGCACATGGGCTCATGCTCTATCTCAAGAGACCCTTACGGATCAATTCCTCCACCTGCCCCTGAAGTATCTCACACTCCTTCGGACTCATCCGATAATGAGGGCGGTTGGGCAGGCTAGCCCCAGAGACGAGGTCTATGTGATGTTGGATATCCCTCATGGGGGGCAATCCATCAGGTAAATCCTCAGGTCAAACTTCTTTGAATTCGTTTAGCAACAGCCTTAAGCTTAGAGGGATGTTTGAGGGTTCCTCTTCCTCGCCCTTTACCACTACGGCGTATACCTCGCTGGTTTCCTTGGATTCCTCCATGAAATCCCAAATGGTCAAGAGGTAACTCCCCTCCACTTTAGAAGCTTTAGGGTGTTTCTCTGGTGTCATAAGGGTAAGGATTATTTTTCAACTATCCTTGACGAATATGTAGACATTATCTCGTCCCCGATGGGTCGCATCACGGTCCGACTGTCAGGGTCGACCGAGTAGCATATGACAAGCTTCCATGTCGACCACGTCACAAAGTATTTGATCCTTATAATTTTTGTCAATTGAAAACGAGATAATGCATTGTTCAGTTACCTTGGTCTCATTCACCTTTTTTATCCAGCCAATTGAGTACGGGGAAAGATGTTTTGTCGTTGGTAACCGCAACTTGTTCACCATCACTCTTGAGACGATGTTCTTGTTACTACCGCTGTCTATGATTACATCACAAACCTTTCCGTTGACAGTGCACCGAGTACGAAATATATTGTGTCGCTGTGGATGTAATTCCTTTCGTGGGGCATACAGTAATTGCCTCACAACTAGAAATTCGCCACGATCTTCGCCCGTCACTTCATCTCCACCTGCTATTTCTTCAGTGATTTGTTCATGTTCATCAAAGCCATGGTCTTCTTCTGCGGCCTCATCTTCAGTGCCCCCTTCATTTATAGTCAAGTGTGCTGCGGGACGTTGAGGGCAAGTGTTTGATAAGTGGCCCGGCTGGCCACATCGGTAACAATTGTTCGACCTTGGCCGAGCATAAGGATTTAGAATCCTACTCGGGCCCGCTGTTGTGGGCGTTGCACGTTGAGGTCTGGATGAGCTGCTCCCCATATCACGGTTTGCAGTTGTAAGAGGTTGAGGACGTGCCAACACTGGATCCTGCGTAGGACCCGTCATGGGGGGCCGAGTTAAAAGATATGGACGAGCAGGAGCTCTTGCAAGTTATGTTTCTGCCCTACCCGCCAATTGAACTGATTCATCTACGGTCACGACCGGGTACATCTGAACTCGGTCCTGTATTGTCGGTCGCAACCCACCTGTAAATCGTGTCACCTTCTATGACTCAGATTCTGACAGATCGTTTCATGTAGCCAACCGCTGAAATTCTTCAGTGTAATCTGTGACGGTTCAATTTCCTTGTCGGCAATTTTGATATTGCTGGAATAATATCTGCTCATAATCACTGGGGAGAAATCGTGATCGAAGAAGGCGTCTCATCCGTGGCCATGATAAGATGGTCGCCTTATTCTGACGGGCTCGTGAGAGTTGTAATTGTTCCCACCATGCAGAAGCACCATATTTTAATTTAAACGCTACCAATTTTATCCTTTTATGATCTGGCACGTCCATATAATCAAAATATCTCTCTACTTCGGCTAGCTAATCGAGAAAATCTTCTATACGTAATAAACCATTAAAACTAGGAAGTTCAGCCTTCCCTCAATGGTCTCTTTCAGCACGATCTTGGTGATCGCCTCCATGGATTGGTCGTCAGGTAAAACCCTCATTAAGGTCCTCGTCGCTAGAACTTGAATCATCTGGCATAGCCTTACGGTTTGCCACTGGTAGTGCTCTACGAAAATCGGGGTTGTGTCGTACAGCAACCACGAGTGGTGGAGCCACCCTGGGTGGTGGAACAACCATAGGTGGTGGAGCACCGCCTAGGGCTCGGGGCGGAAGTAGCGCATCCGCAAGATGGTCGAGAGTTACCTACAGCCCTTGCATGGTCAACTGACTCTCCCGGTGGAAAGCTTCCATTCTTTCTGAAAGATAATGAATCCCTGAATCACCGTCCACAGGATTTTGATTCATACCTTCATTGTTTGCCATCAGCCCATGGGGAAACCTCGCTCTGATACCAATTGACGCAGGGATGAACGTGATGAGGATAAATACTCCGAATCCACGGAGCTTCTCTGGACTCCTCACAGAGACTTCTCGAATCCACGAGAAAAGAAAGCAGAAAATAAAAATAATTTCTCATAAATTTGAAACTGATTAATTAATTCATAAAAACAAGTTCACAACCCTTTAAATAGGGGTACCAAGCAATGAGAAAGAAATCAGAATCAAACTACAACTACAACTCCTAGAATTCGCGACTTACTATAACTTACTATTTATAGACAGTCGTGATGTCTACTAGTGTGCAAGGTTTTCGGCCAAAAATAGTAAGTGTCCTATTTGGCTTCACCAAACCTTTCTCCTAATTATTCTAAGCTCTTTTCACGTTGGGCGCAACTCCTAAAGCCCAACGGATGAAGAGTTATAATCAAACTAAAACTTACTATTTATAGTAAAATTGAAATTAAAACAGGGAAACGACCGTCAATCCAGGGGTTTTTCGCAATTTCGGGCGTCGCAACCCTGCATAGCAGGGTTGATTGGTTAAAGTAGCTTGTTCTACCCCAAAATCATATATTTTACGTCAGATAACTCATTCTGGATTGCAAGATACGCCTGATTTAAGGTCCGATGGTTTGGATCACTTCTGTCGTCAACCGGGCCTTTTCTGATCCATCTTGGCCATGTAACTGTTCGCGACCCGCTCTACATCACTAGCAAATGAACTGATCACCTTGAATGTTGGTGGGATCGTAAGTTTTTTAAGTTGCAAGTTGCAGGTAACCTACTTAAAAGTAAAAGAAAGTTACATGTAATTTTGTTTGGGTGTAAGTTGTAGCTAGGGGTGTACACGGGTCGGGCCGAGTCGAACTGGCCTCGGCCCGTCTAGGCCCGTTCAACAGCCACACAAGGCTCGAACCCGACCGGGCCTGGTCACCGGGCCAACATCTTTGGTCCGAACCGGGCCTGGCGCGAGTTCAAGCCGAGTTCGGGCCAGTTTCGAACCTTCGAGTTCGGGCCAGTTTCGAACATGAGTTCGAGCCAGTTTCGAACCTGAGTTCGAGCCAGTTTCGAACCTTACAACAAGTTTATGGGAAGGGCTTTGGCAGGTAATCCGCGTCCCATTACAAGGCCATCGATTAACAGTTTAGATAGTTGAACTATAAACTCCACAAAAAAATCTAACTAGTCAGGACATTTACATACATTTGATAAAGCATAAAACAAAACATTTTATACAAATTAAATATAGTCATACACGGGTCGGGTCGGGCCGGGCCGGGTCGGGTTGGGTCGGGGCGAGTCGGATTTCGGACCGAGTCGGGCCAAACTGGGAGGTATCCGAACTCGGCTTGAACTCACTTTCGGGCCTAAAAAATTGGTCCGTCCTGACCCAAATTCAGTTTCGGGTCGGGCCGAGTCGAGCTTTTTGGGCCGGGTCGAGCGAGCTAACCGGGCTAGCCCGTTTGTGTACACCCCTAGTTAGCATACTTACGGATAACATGTAAGATATGTAAGTATTGCACATCGACTTGAATTTGAAGTATGGAATCGTTTAAAAATCAGATCGACACGTAAAAAAGCACAAATAAAAGTATGTATTTTATTAAGCCAATCTATATGAATAGTTGGACTGATTCTTGTAACCATTTGGTGGGTTCTAAAAGTGGACATGCGTATTAAAAAATATATAAAAGTAAGCTCACTTATATATAGCTTAAAAACGTCTTAGGGGTCATAAGTTTAAAATCAAATTAATATTTATTTTTCCCTTCATCCAGGTCTTTAGGACTTAATTATCAGGTAGGATGTCAAAAAAACATTATAGTGGGCCCTAGGAGGTTTTTAATTGTGAACATTCGATCACTACCATCTTTACATGGTGTGGTCCACCTAAGATTGAGATCTACCTCCATTTCCTCATTTTAGGATTAAGCCCAAAAATGATATAAAAAAATAGACGGACGACATGGATAAAACACATGTAACATGGTGGAGCCCACAAAGCACCAACCAGTAACAATGTAGCTATTGGCTAACATCACTAGCCAAACCGGAATGGATCCATCAAGGTGGGTGGGATCCTATATTGTGGAGCCCACATTGTGATGTATTTTCCTCGTATCCATGTTGTTCACGGGTGTTGAAAGCTCTTCTTAGGAGATGCAAATTGTATCCTACCCCTGTCTCTGGCCATGAATGGGCAGCTCCGTTGGCAGGCCTACCATGATGTATCTGTTTATCCATGCTGTCTGTCCCTTTTCTATTATGAATTTAAGGTATGAGCACACGTATGATACTCTTGCACTTAATGCAACCCAAGCTTATTATTTGATGTGTTCCACTTGAGCTTCGCCTCGGCCTCATTTTTATGCACATATCTTAAAATAATCGAGAGAAGGGATGGACGGCACGGATAAAAAGATAATCAGGGTGGGCCTGCCCGCAGAACTGCTCGTTGGTGGCCAGAGATAGGCGGACGTAGGACGCAATGTCTTAATTTTAGTACATGATATAAAAAATAAGAAGTTCTTAATATTAGTGGACCATAGTATACGGTACGGTAGAGTTAAAAACTTCCCGTGGGCCACGAAAGTTTTTGGATCAGGATGATATTTGTCTGGTATCTTCATTCGTGTCTTTGTTACCTTACCAGCAGGTTGGATAGCAAATAAATATTAAGTTTTTAATGGTAGAGATTCAATTAAGATTGTTTCTCGTGGTGTGGCCCACTTTAGATTTGGATCAGCTTCATTTTTATATCATTCCCTAAAATGATCTTTCAATGCGGATGGACGGTGTGGATGTAATGAAAGTACATAAAGGTGGGCCCGGAAGTCAGGGATCCGAAACCGATAATGGTAAGCAGCGCCGGACGCGCATTTCCTGCGAAAGGTTCATGCGCTGGGATGCTAGGTGGAGCCCACAGTGATGTTTATGAGAAATCCACACCGTTCATCCGTTGTGGGAGATAATTTTAGTTTACGAAACAACATTCAGGTGGATCCAAAACTCAAATGAGCCTGAAGAAATGGAAAACCGTGGAACGAGTTTCCTACCGTTGAAACTTTCCTGGGATCTACCTTGATATTTACATGCCATCCAAACCGTTCATAAGGTCATTCCCACTCGGATGAAGTGAAAACATCGAAAAATTCGCCTGCTATGAAACTTTGTGGCCATACGAATGTTTGGAACGGTAGTCACTGAATCTACACTGTTTTCTATTGTACGGCCTACTTTAGTTTTGTTTACAACTCAATTTTTGGTTGCATCTACTAAAGTGACCCCCAAAACGGATGGACGGTGTGGATTTCTCACAAACATCATGATGGGGACCCACGTAGCATCCCAGCGCAGTAGCCTTTCGCAGGAAATCCGCGTCCAACAGCGCCTGATCCGAGTTGGGGCGTCCTAAAACGGCCGATTTTGAGGTTCTGAGAAAATAAAATAAAAATCGAAATTTCCCTTTTCTAGGGTTTGCGTACGGTCAAGGTTTTCACATTCGGCCCTTCGTCTCAAAATCAGAAGCCGAGAATGGCGACGGCATCAGGTAAATTTCATCATTTCCATTGAATTCTCTGTATTGATTCCTTTCTTTCGCTTTTATATGCTTCCATCGAACGCATTCGTTATCTGAAACCGTTTTTTTCTCCTCCGTAACTGATGAGAAGAAAGGAAGAAGAATAAAAGTCTTCTTTGGCAGATTGGTGTTTCGTTTCTTATCAGTTAGCGCTCCTTGCGTGATTTGCGATTTTATTATTTGGAGTTGTTTGGAAATTAGATTTTTATCAGGCGGTCGGGTTTTCGTATCTGGTAGTGGTAAATTAAGGTTTTGGATCGGATTAATGATGGATTAGGGTTTATCAAACATTAGCTTTTGTAGAATGGACGGGTTAATGCGGATGGATTTCGTATCTGGTAGTGATAACTATTAGGGACACATTCAAAACAGATGCCAGCAACATTACGCCAACAGATGACAGCAAAGCTTGATTCCATTCATTCAAAAACAGATGCCAGCAAGATTACGCCAACAGATCTGGAATTGTATTCATTCTCTCCTTCCATTTATGTGAAGATTGTAATCTATGTATTATAGCTATATACTGTAAACTGCTATATATAAATATACAATTCCTCTCGAGCAAAACTGCGCTCTTGATGTCTGGCATTGTCGGATGGGCCATCCATTTATAAAAAAACCGTTCGGCAACTCGTCTCCAAGTTCTCTCTACCACTCTCATCAATAAAACGGCGGGTGTGTGTTTCCGCTTGTCAAACAGGAAAGAGTCATCGTCTTCCATTTTCTGATTCAACGTTTATTTCCCATTCTCCTCTTGAATTAATTTTCTCTGATGTATGGGGTCCATCTCCTATTATGTCAACCAATGGAAAATAAATATATGCCTCATTGTTGACCATTTTGTAAATTCACATGGCTCTTTCCCATACCCAACAAATCGGATGTCATGCAAATTTTTCATTCCTTCCAAAAACTAGTTGAACAACAATTTGAAAGCAAAATAAAAGCAGTACAAACGGATTGGGGAGGAGAATACCACTCCTCCACAAATACTTTGACAAAATTGGCATTCAAACATCGTGTACTTGTCCGCACACATCACAACAAAACGGGTCCGTTGAGAGGAAACACCGTCACATCGTTGAAACGGGACTCTCTCTTCTCTCTCATGACAGTGTTCCCCATGCTTATTGGGATCATGCCTTTTTAATGGCGACGTATCTCATAAATCGTCTTCCCACAACTTCACTTGGTAATTGGTATTTCACCATTTGAAAAACTCTATAAACATGCCCCGACTTTTTCCCTACTTAAAAATTTTAGGTGTGCCTGCTTTCCCTTCCTTTGTCCCTTCAATCAACACAAACTTGATTTCGCTCCAAGCAATGTGTTTTCATTGGTCTTAGCAACATGCATCATGGATGCAAGTGCTTGGACATTTCAAGTGGCAAAATATTCATATCTCGGCATGTTATATTCGATGAGACCATCTTCCCATTTGCCAGCACATCACACAAACTCACTCCCACCCAACCCGTACATACAACCCATCTGTTGCTCTACCTTTTCCCTCACATCACTGACAACCCACTCATCCTCCCATGCATCATCTCCTCTACCAACGACATGTTCCCCATTGCCCACACATCTTAATGCAACGACATCGTCCCACTCCAATTCATCCAATCGCATGTCGTCTCCCACTTCAACTGACTCCCCTGTTTCTGGTTCATCACCACCTTCTCCTGCTCTTCCCTTAACCATGTCCACCACCCAAGTCCATAGAGCTTGCCGATGCCTGCAGAACCTCCGACACTCTGTTCCCACCAAATGACCACACGGTCCCAGAACCTCATCGTGAAACCAAAGATCTTCACTGATGGAACAATCCGCTACCCACTCCACAGTCCTTCTTGGTTGCAGGTGGTGTTCCTGACTCCCCCATGAATTATACAGAAGCTAGCAAATACAATGAGTGCGCAATGCAATGGATGAGGAATTCAAAGCTCTTATGAAGAATGGCACCTGGTCTCTAGTGCCATCACAACCGAACATGAACATTGTCGGCTCCAAGTGGATTTTCAAATCCAAACTCAATGCCGACGGCACTCTCGAACGCCGTAAAGCACGGTTGGTTGCAAAGGGCTACCACCAACAGCCCGGAATCGACTTCGACGACACATTCAGTCCAGTGGTCAAGCCCACAACCATCCGGCTTGTTCTAAGCATTGCAGTCTCCAAAAGCTGGCCAATTCATCAAATTGACATACAAAATGCATTTCTTCACGGGAATCTATCGGAGGAGGTATATATGCATCAACCTCTTGGATATGTTCATCCCAATTTTCCTAATCATGTATGTCGACTGCACAAAGCACTCTACGGCTTAAAACAAGCCCCAGGCCTGGTACCACGGCTGCTGATGCATGAACACCTTCAATCACTTGGCTTTGTCAACTCAAGCTCCGATTTCTTCTCTCTTCACATTGAAGCAAGCTTCGGCTACTCTCTTTGTGCTGATATACGTTGATGATATAATCATCACTGGCTCCACATCGCAAGCTATATTTAAATTGATCTCCGCCCTGCCAGTGAATTTGCTGTCAAAGATCTGGGTTGTTCTAAGTTTCTTTTGGGCGTTGCAGCTCACCACGTGAAAGAGGTACTATTCTTATCTCAAAGTCAGTATATTTATAAATCTTAGTCGTCGCACGAAATGCTCGATTGCAAGCCTGTATTCTCACCCATGTCTTCATCCCAGAAAGCTATCATATCTTCAGGTGTCTCGTACTCTGATCCCTTGCCTACCGAAGCATAGTTAGAGCCTTGTAGTACTTATCTTTGACACGGCCTTATCTCCTTCGTCGTAAATAAAGTGTGCCAATTTATGCACAAAACCCACGGATGAACATTGGACAGGGTGAAAGGTACTACGTTACCTCAAGTTTCCATTAATTTTGGATTAACTTTTTCGGCTTAGCATGTCTACACAGCTCTCAATTTATTCCGATGCGACTGGGGCGGGCTACCCCGACGATCGGAAATCAACCTTGGTTTTTGCATATTTTTTGGTGACAATTTAATCTCATGGAGCTCTAAAAAAGCAACCGACTGTGGCTCGATCAAGCAACGAAGCGAGTACCGAAGCAGTTGCTCTTGCCACGGCTGATTCTTATATGGCTCCAATCTCTACTACGTGAGCTCGGCAATTTTTCTTTCTCTCAGCGCCCCGTTCTCTGGTGTGACAACATAGGGGCGACCTATCTCAACGCAAACCCATTGTTTCATGCCCGTACAAAACACGTGGAAATCTACTACCACTTCGTTCGTGAAAGAGTTTAGCGAAAATCTTGGAAGTTCGCTTTATATCAAGCAAGGACCAATTAGCCGATGGCCTACAAAAGCATAGTCTCTCCAAGGTTTCTCATCTTCGGTCCAAGCTCAAAGTGCAACCTTCCCCGATGAGCTTGCAGGGGCGTATTAAGGACACATTCAAAAACAGATGCCAGCAAGATTACGCCAATAGATCTGAGGAATTGTATTCATTCTCTCCTTCCATTTATGTGAAGATTGTAATCTATGTAATTATAGCTATACACTGTAAACTGCTATATATAAATATACAATTCCTCTCGAAGACAGAGTACGAGAGATTCCATCCTGTGAGATTTAATTTTTATATGTTACCAAAGTTTTTTTCTTGATTCGTACAGATTGTAATTTGATGATGTTATTCATGAACCCTCTCAATTTCACATTTTCAGTTATTTATTATTTTGATGGAAATTAGGTTTCATCAGGCAATTAGGGTTTTCGGATCCTCTAGTGGTAAACTAAGGGTCATTGGATGCCTGCTATTTTTTAGTTGTAAGAGTTTCAGGTGTAATCGGTTCACATGCTATTTTGTTTGGCTTTTAAGTGGGTAATATGTTTACGGGTAACACAAATTGTGTGTTTGGGTACTATAAAGTGTGTACAATGATATAAAGGAGTTCATACCATAGAGCTGCGGTGAACCTTCCAAAATCCACCAAATCACATAAGGACTTGATTTTTTTAGGGCCCTGAGAGAGCATTAAAGCATGCACACACTAGACGGATTGAATGTCTTCCACTTATCACAGTGTGCCCCAAATGCAATCTAAAAGTTTTTAATGGTGAACGTCCCATCCTTCCCTCGTGTGGTCCATTTGACAATGGACGAGCTGTTTTTTAGGGCCACAGGAGAGCATCAGGGAAGTATATGTTGGATAGATTGGATGTACCATACACATTATGGTGGGCTCCCCAATCATGAGTGTATAGTACAACCATTGTGTTCTAACATGTATAATGCATTTTAGCTGTAAAGACTTTACCTGTAATGAAACATGACTTTTTACTAGGTTTTAGATTACAACTAAAAGCCGTAATAGTTTACAACTGTAAAGCCTTTACAGGCAAATACATATCCAAACGGCCCCTGTAATCAAATTACCTGTAATCCCTTTAAAACTTAAGGACTTCACAGGCATCCAAACGACCCCTAAGTTTTGGATGGGATTAATGATAAATTAGGGTTTATAAAATATTAGCTTAGGGGATAGGGGTTGTTTGGATGGTGGTAAATGGTTTAAGTTGTAAGGGACTGTTTGATTTTTCAGCTCAATTGTAATTACCATGTAATAGGTAATAATTATTTACCTAGGTTAGGTAATACTGCATCTTTCCCAATGCATATTCACAACTTACTTTTTAACACTTAGATTGATAATTTTATGAAATCATGTGGGGGCCATCGTGATGCATGTGACTTATCCACACCGCTCATTTGTTATGTCAGCTGAATGTAGGGCATGGGCAAAAAAATGAGCCAAATGCAAAGCTCAAATGGACCACACCAAAGGAAAGTGGGAATCGAATGCCTACCATTAAAAACTTCTTAGGGCCCTTAAACAGTTTTGGATCAAGCTGATATTGTGTGTTCCCCTTATCCATGTCTGTGTGACCCTATGAATGAGTTAGATGATAAAAAAAAACCTCAATGTGGGCCCAGTGAAGGAAACAACTTTCAATGATGGAGAAGAATTAAGGCCACTGTTTCCTTTCATGTGGGCCGTTTGAGCATTGGATTTGCCTCATTTTTTGGCTCATGCCCTAAAATGTTCAGATAAAATAGATGGACGTCGCGGATATATCATATACATTATGATGGGGGCACAGATTTAAGTCAACACTTTTGTATATATTTTCGAAGGTGGAATTACTATCACATTTTCAAACTAGGTGAAAAGTAGTAATTACTAATATAGGTTATTTACCAGGTTTCATGTATCATGGAAAATCAAACAGGCCCTAAATGATTTACAGCCTGATGTTTGGCTTAATTGAAATCATTTACAGTGTTGGATAGCCTTTAAATGGTTTAATCCTGTATTGTATATTCACACCTGAGATATTTTAGAGAAGTAATTCATTAAAAAACATTCAATAGCATATAAGAGTGGATTTTAAAGTGGATCATTGGGTTAAGCCTATCTCATTAAAGCTTAGGGTTGATCCTCACATAAAACCAAGCAGTGTGAGCCATAGAAGTGGGCCCACGAATTCAAATGCTCTTTTATAGGGCTGGTAGCAAGATTTGAGTTATTGGTGGAGAGGAGACGAGAGAGAGAGAGAGAGAGAGAGAGAGAGAGAGAGAGAGAGTAGAGAGATAGAGAGAGAGAGAGGAGAGAGAGAGAGAGAGAGAGAGAGAGAGTTCTTAGATACAATGGAGAGAGGGAGGTGTGTATCTCACAACCTTAAAAAAAGAGCCGTTGGAGGCTTCTTGCTGGTAAATCATTTGCTAGCAAATGCAATCCCAGCTTTTTGCTAGCAAATGAAAAAGGAGAAAAGGTGGTAAATCATTTACAACTAGTAAATGATTTACAAGCATTTTAGGGCATCCAAACGCCTCATTTACCACCATCCAAATGACCCCTTAGTAGAATGGTTGGGTTAATTTAGGTTTGCTGTCATGAGCTTATAATGGACGGATTTGTTACCATGAGGTTTTTTCTTGATTGGTACAAATTTTGATCTAAGTTATCCACAAACCGTCTCAATTTCACATTTTCAGTTATCTGATTTGCCTCAATTTCACAATTCAGTTATTATCTGATTTCGATGTAGTAATGGGCACAGATTGGTTTGAAATATTGAGATGATTTTGGTTGTCAGTTGTCATTCATTTGTCGCTTACCCTTAGGTATTGTTACCCTTAGGTATTGTGTTTTCCTCCTTTCGTCCCCTGACTAGTACAAAACCAGGCAAATGCATGGGTAGAATAAGGGAACAGTTAATAGTGGGAAAATCAGAAGGAGAGGGTCTGGGAGTGAACGCTTTCATATAAGCTGGTTGTCAAGTACACCTTCTCCTAGATCCAACGTTCATATTGTATCCCATCGTGGATGGGCTACACCCTAAAATCACAAAGCTTGGCTGCCAATTGGAGAATTTCGCCCATTGTATGTTGAGATTGGTTTAACCATTTCTGATCATATTTATCTTCAAGTGTTGTCTAGGATCATTCGACTGATATGATTTTTTTTGGGTTCTTGCCATCCATGTTAGCCTAGTTGACGAATGGTACGGCTCCCATGCATATGCGAGCCATGCACATAAATAGCATGCTTGATAATTTAGTTTTAAGTAAGCACCTGGTACTTTTGTTATTATCAGTTTTGTGGGTTGGTTGTTGATTGTGTATCACAGCTGGGTAGCAGAATTTGGAATGAGGGGAATGAATATACTTTCTTTAAGCTCTTTCTTACTTTCTAGTTTTTCTATTTTCTTTCTTTGCATGCACATATTTACTGACTTTGGTATTGCAGTGGCATTTAAATCGCGGGAGGACCATCGGAAGCAACTAGAACTAGAGGAAGCTCGCAAAGCTGGGCTTGCACCTGCCGAGCTTGATGAGGATGGAAAGGAGATTAATCCTCACATTCCCCAATACATGTCTTCTGCACCTTGGTATCTTAATGCAGAGAGACCAGTATGTTGTCTTTAAAATCTGGTGCATTTTTCCTACTTGCTCTTTGCAGTTGACTTTGTATGCTGATTATATGGTTGTTTTATTTGCTTGCTTTTTCACCAGAGTTTAAAACATCAAAGGAAATGGAAATCAGATCCGAATTACACCAAGGCATGGTATGACAGAGGTGCGAAAATTTATCAGGCAGATAAATATAGGAAGGGTGCTTGTGAAAAGTAAGTGGATCTTGTATTTCTCTGTTTCACCAGTTCTTGTTTTCTTTGGTAAAAATAGTAAGAAACTCCAAGGGAGAACTTAAATCATGATAATTAATACCTTAATTGATCAGATCCGAATGATGGACAGGAAATAGGAACATTATATCCATGTTTTTTTAAAAAAAAAAAAAAAAAAAAAAAAAATTTAAGAAAGGCAAATAATATATTAAGCCCGAAGGCAAAGAATACAAAAAGAAAAGGCAAAGAGACAAAACTAAGGGGGGATTCCAATCCTTGCAAGGGAAAACACCATAGAGATAGCTACCGAGAGGGTGCTATTAGTATTCCTAAAACAGTGGTCATTCTACTCGCTCCAAATGGTCCGAAAAACAGCAAGCATCATGAATCTCTACCTCTTCTTGACACTACCCACTGGCATACCATCATTCCGGGCCAATAAAAAGCCATCCATAGAACCAGGTATGGTCCAGGAAAGGTGAAAGAGTTGGAAAATGCTAGACCAAATCTCCGTGGCAAGAGGGCATCAAAGGAAAAGGTGGTCGTCAGATTTTGCATCTCTCTTGCAAAGGATGCAGATTGGGAATGGCAATCCCCCTCTTACAAAGGTTGTCAACTGTGAGATTCTGTTTTAACATGCTAACCATGTAAAAACAACTCTATTTGGAGGGGCCTCACATGCTCACACCAAGCTGCAATGGTCAGCATTCAACATAGGGCTTTTGCGATGAATGGCATCGTGCAAGGATTTAACAGAGAAGGGTCCAGATTGATCTCTCATCTAGTGCAAGGAGTATGGTTCTTCTGGAAACAACAATACACTTGAAGAGGAGATACAAGTTGGCAAAGATCTTGAAACTCCGAATCATACACAACACCCCTACAGGGGGGATCTAGACCCCATTAGACCTGGACAAGCAATCTTCCATCGAGACATTATCCGAAGGCTGAGGGCTGCAATACTGGGAAAACAGCTCGAAGTAGAACCTCACCAAGCCAGGGATCATCCCAAAAACGGATTCTAGATCTGTTTTCCAAGGAGAATCCAATGATGACCCAAACCATCTGCTCCAGCTGCATAATCAATTTCCAAAGAGCAGAGGCTTTGTAAAGAGAATGCTTATATTTCCAGCCAAACGGAAGAGTGCCATACTTGCTCGTTATTATGGATTGCCAAAAATTGTTGTCTTCAGTCTCGAATCTCCAGGTCCCTTTTTCCAAAAGGGCGTTGTTCCTACCTTCCAAATGCCTGATACCCCCCTGATGTAGGGACATGTGATAGCCTAACCCTAGATGCATGTATCATATGGATGATGAGATTCAAGTAAATAAATTAATCAACCAATTATTTTTAATTAAAGTGATCAGGCAAATCTCAACACAGATGAGATCATGCCGTCAGGATCATGCCCCCTAGCATAAAATCACATAAATAGTAAAAAGGGGAGGACCTAGGGATATGGGGATATCCCAGATCTAGCATAAGTCAGTCCATGGTCAAGTTTGGATCTGATTCTACTGATTAGCCATCCCTCTTTTCCCTTTAAATCAAAAGGAAATGTTTAGAAGAAAGCAAGGGATGAAGAAGGGAGGATTCGAGATGAAGAAACTACAAGTCATTTGTCATCAAAAGAAAAGAAGGCGGATTTCTTACCTTTTCCTGCACCTCGAAGATCTGGGAAAAAAGAAAATCTGAAATCGGGGCGGAATCCTCAACACCCCAAGGGCCAATCCTAAAACTCTCATCTCTTGATAAAAGAAGTTGAAAAGATACAAATTTCTATTCATTCAATAATTAATAAAATAGGGTTTCTCACAATGTATATATAAAACCTGGAAAAAGTAAAAGTGCACTAAAGCCCCAGAAAACAAGAAAAATAACAAAAAATATGAAAAAAAATAAAAAAGTGCACTAAAGCCCCTGAAAACAAGGAAAAGAACAAAAAAGCCTAAAATTAAAACACCTGCGCGATAGGGTGTGAAATCCGCCCCATGGGCGGTAATGCTGCTCCTGCACTCTTAGTGTGTCAAAAAATGGGTCCGATAGACCTGACGTCTATCTACATGAACCCCTCCGCTCCGGTACTATGTCGGCGACGCGTCCTCCTTTACACTCTAAAGGGTGCATCTCCCCCTCCTCCCCAATCAACAATTTGTACAACTCATTCCAGTCAAGCAAATGGAATTTAGTCTTCAATGTTGCACCGTTCCTAGAAAATCCCTTCTTAGGTTCTCAATCTTTGAAATCGCTGCTTTGGGGCACTTGAATAAGGAGGAAAAAATAAAGTAGAAGGTTTGAAAGGGCTGCTTTTACAAGGGCTAGGCCAACTCCAAGAGAGAGTTGTCTACTTTTTCATGGGGATGACTTTTGCTCCATCCTTTCTAGGGGTGTCAATGGGCCGGCCTCGGGCCTGAAAATCAGAATTTTGACTAGGCCCGACCCGAAACAGTTCAAAATCTGGGCCGAGACCTACCCCAGGCCTGACCCATTGACAATCCTAATCCTTTTGATGACCTCGTCCCAATG
This sequence comes from Magnolia officinalis, assembly GCA_021015155.1. Taxonomy (NCBI): domain Eukaryota; kingdom Viridiplantae; phylum Streptophyta; class Magnoliopsida; order Magnoliales; family Magnoliaceae; genus Magnolia; species Magnolia officinalis. Next base: position 79,327,263 of record JAJHSJ010000003.1, read on the forward strand.
ATGCTTTGGAGGCTTGTCTATACACCGTGGCCAGTGGGAAACCCAAATAAGTGGAGGGGGGTGATTTGGCCCAACACTTAGAACATAGAGGCCAACCCAAACACCTCAGCCTCTGAGCGATGGACACCCAAAACCTCACATTTGGAAATGTTGATCTTCAGCCCAGAAGCCACTTCGAAACACATGGTAATTTTGTGAAGATTGTCAACCATAAAATCTTTTGCCTCATAGAAGATAATTGTATTATCTGCGAATTGTAGATTAGAGACTCGGGATGAGATATTCTCCACCTCAAAGCATTGAAAAAGCCTCGCTTCTTGACCTTTGGTTAACATTCTACCAAGAGCCTCATAAATAACCAAGAAGAGGAAAGGGGGTAAAGGGTCACCTTGCCTAAGGCCTCTAGAAGCTGCAAAGTAGCGGAGGGAAAATCCATTGAGAAGGATTGAGAAGCGCGCAGAACAAACATAGATCTGAATCCATTTGCTCCACTCATCTCCACCACAAATTCTCTTCAGTGTGTAATCGAGGAACTTCCAATCGACATGGTCGTACACCTTCTAGCTTGCAGACTACACCATTTGAACCTGACCAGTGGCGCAAGTCAAACACTCATGAGCTACATGCGGGCAATCTAGAATCTGCTTACTAGCAATAAAGGCGCTTTGAGAAGGGGAAATTTCTTTCGAGAGGATAGCTTTGAATCTTTGTGCTAGGATTTTAGCGATGATTTTGTACGGGCTGCCGATAAGACTGATGGGCTGACCAGGCATGCTCATGGATCACTCACACATGTGACGAGTTGGTACCTTGCCTTGATTCACCTCTTCAATCATTCCCCATGTGAATTTGCTTAAGCAAATCTCAAGTTCTTCAATCTCTCCCCAGTGTAACAACTATTGCTGTCAGAAGTTTGATGAGAGATTCCATGATGTAAGCGCGACGATGGCTCCGGCGTTGAATGCGATGGATGAACCTAATCTCCGCACTCCGGCCATTCATGGTAATGTCGGGGATAACCCGGACTGCCGTCTTTCCGTGGATCTCCCACAGCCTTGGCAACAAGTATCGGGCAGGAAGTGCAAAGAGAGACCGTTTCTTGCAAGCCAGACCAACAGCGGACCTCCCTACCCTTTTCGTGAGAGGCTTTCCGGAAGGCTGGTTCCCCATCAACCTGTCGAGGGTGTTTGGTCGTGTTGGTGCAATCATGGATATTATCATGCCTAGAGATAGGATTAATGGCCATTACAGAGGTTTCACTTGATAAGGATGGGCTCAGAGGAGGAGCTGCATGGTGAAAGATTCAGCGGATCTCCTTTGTTTGTCCAAAGGACAAGATTTGGCCCTAAACAGAACCCAAGAAATCTCCTCTCGCCAAGTCTAAGGTCGCCACAGACAGGATAAGCGCAACTCGTCATCGCATTTCTAGTCAGACATCCGGCGATGCTTCGTTCAGAGATGTTCTCCTCGGCCCCTCATCTTCCCAGAACACGCAACTCCCTACTCATCGGAACAATGGAGTTAAGCCCAAACCGTCCTCTGAGCCTGATCCTCCTATCATGGTTTCAGAGAACGTCTTGCGCATCAACCAAGCCTCCCTCAATCGTGCAAAGAAAGGTCTAGAAGACACAGTCGTTAGCTTTATCTAAAGAGGGATCTTCAATATCCCAAATCCAAGGTTGGATCGAAGCGTGCTGTAGAATCAAGTCGTCTGATTACATCATGAAACCTATCAGTTAAAACGAGCTCTGGATCAACCCAAGCTCGGGCGTTAATTTGGACCTCCTACTTATGGCAGGGGTCTTACACAAAGACGGACCCGTCTTGAAAATCTAGAGGTGGGACGAGTTCTCCTTCGGCACGGAGGAGGTCTGGGTCCTCATTTGGGCGATCCCGCTAGAACTATGGTATGGAGAGGAGTTCTTCATGGCCGCGGCGTCCATGGTGGGATCCTTCATAGAACTGGATCCTAAAACCAAGTGCGGAGAAGAAATGACGGTTCTCAGGGTCCGAGTTCGGAGAAGAAAAGGAGAAAGCCTCTCATCCCACATCGTAATGTTCGTCGACAACCGGAATCTATCTCTGCCAGTTCAAATCGAGGCTCCTAATGACCCGTTGCCCAGATGGGGGATCTGTGGAGCCTGAGGGAACAATAGCCTCCTGCTGCCGGCGCCGGTGCTGTAATCGACTTTCTCCCAGTTGCGTGCTCCCGCGGACCACAGTGCCATGAAATCATGACAGTTGGCCGTCATGATGGATCGGTCAGTCCTCGTTCAGCTCGCTCGAGTCGTGGACGCCCTTGCTCATCGACACGTGTCCCACGTGGCTAAAAAAGTCACCCCTCCTGCTTCCATTCTGTCTACCAGCGACCTCGGAGCCACATGGCGAGATCTCGGTCGTCGCCTCAGGATCCAGTACGTTCCTCGACCTCAGATCTCGCCACATGGACTTTGCCTTCTCCGCCAAGCCTCCTGGGCACGACCCCCATCCTCGGCGCAGGACACCCGTGACGTGCCACCTTGTGCCTCGCATCCACGTGTTGGGGACCTTGACAGCGCAGCTGGTGATGTGCCCCATAGCCTCTCGGGCTCGATTCACGGTCTTGGGTCGGGTTTAGTCCCAAATGCGGCGCTCGGGTCCAAATCGGTTCCCGAGTTGGGTCCGACTGTTAACCTCAACCTATCCCATAGACCCAACCCACCCCTCGACCACAGCTGCCTCTCAGCGCTTCGTCCTGAATCTTCTGCCAATAGCTTCGCCATTCCCGATTTCCTGCTAAAGAATCGTCTTTTCCTTCAATCAACAGGTCACTGAGCTGGGACCCCCACATCTCTCGGGGCCATCTGGGGATCGAAACTGCCTTTCCGATCATTTCCTTCCAGAGTGTGAAGTCACGGGGGAATTGGATCACTTGTCCTGCAACTCGGAGGACCCATCCTCACTAGCTTCCCTCCCTCCGCTACTGCCTCTCTCTCCTCGATACCAGAGCAAGCCCTCATCTCCCTCTTTTAGGAAGAGTTAGGGGACGGGAGAATTGATGCAGAACCTCTTCAGATTCGCATCAGGCCTTCAACAGAGCAAGGGATTCTTCTGGAAATGAATTCGACTGATAATGAGAATAGGGGAGACTCTCATCAACACCATTCAGAAGAAGAAATGAATCAGAGACGTGATTAGGCATGTCGGCAGAGCTGTTGGCTTATCTTTCGGGGACTGCCCGAGGAATACATTGCGCTATTCCAATGCGGGGAATCTCGCGATAGACCTCTAGCCGCCTCCAAATCCCCAACCCTCGTCTTTCCAAGTCCTGCAACAATAGAGAATTACAAACGCCTACCTCCTCCACGGGCACAGGGCCGGATCCTATCAACGATCCAGCTCGACAGGCTTCTCGGGGCAGTTCGGTTCCCCAATGAAGATCATCTCTTGGAACGTTAAAGGCGTGGGCTCTAAGCAGAAAAAGGAGATTGATAGAGACTTTGTAGCTCCCGCAACCCGATATTCTATCTTTCCAGAAACAAAAATTCAGATCTTTAGCGATAGGATTATGGGCTCCCTGTGGAAGGCTTCTGATGTCAAGTGGTTACTTTGGATGCCTCAGGAAGTGCTGGCGGTTATTTTGATTGTGTGGAGATCTTCCAAATGGAAGCCAGAGGAATCTTGGTCGGGGTCTTTCTTAGTTTCGGTCATCCTTCTTGACATCTCTTCTAACCAGAAGCGTTTAATCTCTTATGTCTACGGCCCCACCCTTGATGCTAGAAGAGCTGACTTCTGGTTCGAGCTGAGCTCCTCTAGGAGGAATTTCAAGGTCCTGCTGTTTCGTCAGCGACCAACATCACCAGGTATGCCGAAGAAAAATCCCATGGTCGAAACGTCTCCCCTGTTATGCGCTCTTTCTCCAGCTGGATCGACGATCTCGAGCTCATAGACCTCCCTCTTCTGGGCTCTAGGTTACCTAGACCAATTGCAGACTGAATCCCTCTCATTGCAGATTAGATAGATTCCTCCTATCTTCGGATTGGCTGGAGGGTTCTCCCTTCGCCACCCCGACCACCCTCCCAAGATCAACTTCGGACCACTACCCAGTTATGCTGTCTTCTGACGATTATAATGGGGTCCAAAAAACTTTTAGAATTGAATTCTCCTGGCTTAATTTTAATGGTTTCTTTCAGTTGGTTTCAGATTGGTGGGGCAGCTTCCAGGTCGAGGGCTTCGCGAAGGAAATTTAGAATGCCGAAGGGAAAGCTTAGAAAGTGGGAACCAAGAAGTGTTCTCTAAGAGGGACTCTGACATGGACTCAATCAAGGCAGAAATTCAGGTGATCGATGTTGAAGCTAAAGATGGCTTAATGTCTTTGGAGATCTATCCAAAAGAATCTAGCTTATTCAGTCGCTGTCAGCCAGGGTTCTTGATAACGAAATAGCCTGGAAACAAAGATTCGTGCCAAATGGCTTGAAAGAAGGGGACAAAAATTCCAAATTCTTCACTCTGTAGCCAGTATGAACGCCAGGAACAACAGAATCATCAACATTTCTGTTAACGGGCGCCATATCGAAGATAAAGAAGAAATCGCAAAGGAAGCAGTTCATTACTTTAGTTCCTTGCTTAGTACAGACTGCTGGGGCAGACCGGTTTAGATCACCTCCAAATGGAACGTCTTCTCCTTAAGATGCCGACGCTCTTGAAGCCCGTTTTCTGAGGAAGAAGTGATGGGAGGAGGTTGATCTCTTTAGGCAGCGACAAGGCCCCGGGTCTGATGACTTCCCTAAGTTTCTTCATTTCCTTCTGGAGGTGATCAAAGTCGACGTTATGCTCTTCTTCAAAGAATTTCACGACAGAGGAATCTTATCCAAAGGCCTCGGGTCTTCCTTCATCGCGCTTATCCCTAAAATCCCGGGCGCAAGTTCTTTCTCAGAATTAAGATCCATTAGTCTGATTGGGGGCCCCTACAAAATTCTGGCTAAAGTTTTGGCCTCCTTGCCCGAAGCTTTCCCTTGGTAAGATCTTCTCCTCCCACCAATGCGCCTTCATCCAGGGAGACAGATCATTGACTGCGCGTGATCGCCAATGAATGTCTGCATTCTAGTTATAAAGACGGGTCGAAATCTGTCTGCTGCAAGCTTGATATCGAAAAGGCTATGACCATGTTGATTGGAAATTTCTCCAATACATGATGAGGCGTATGGGCTTTCCTGTTAAATGGTGTAGGTGGATTGGAGTGTTTAGGGTTGGCTCACTTCTCTATCTCCTCAACGGGACCTCGAAAGGTTTTTTCAAGAGTTCCAGAGGCATTCGTCAGGGGGATCCACGTCCCCATTTCTCTTCCCAATCGTTGGAGAAGCTCTTTCCAAAATGATCAAGGCAGGCCAAGACGCTGGCATTCTAAGCGCATCAGAATGAGAGGCCTGTCATCCCCGGTCTCCCATATTCAATACGTTGACGAACACTATCATCTTCAATGATGTTGACCCGATTAAGGTGACAACGTCCGCACCACGATCAGGTGTTTTGAGGCAGTTTCGGGGTCTAAGGATCAACCTGTCTAAATGTTTGGTGTTAATCTGAAGGACGAAGTGGTTAGTTCTTTTGCTAATTCGTTTGGTGCTCCTCTGTATCGCTTCCGGTTTCTTTCGTTGGTCTCCCGTTATGTCTGGGCTCGCCCTATTATTCCTTTGGGACAAGGTCATCAACAAGTTCGAGAGATATCTGGCCAGATGGAAGTGTAGTATACCTGTTGCTGGGCGGCCGCATTACCTTGATAAAGGCAGCCCTCTCCAACCTTGCTAGTCTACTTTGTGTCTCTTCTTAATGCCCTGCACCCGTTCTCACTAGGCTCGATAAACTCAGGCGAGATTTTCTTTGGAACGCGAAGGAAGATTCTAAGAAATTTCACATGGTTAAATGGTCTCAAGTCTACTAGAGGCCTAACCTTGGTGGAGTAGGAATTAAAGATCTCAAGAGGATGAATAGAGCCCTCCTCGGGGAAATGGATCTGGAGGCTTGGTACTGAGGATGATACTCTTGGAACAAGATCATCAAAGGCAAATATGGAAAATCGATCGGCGGTTGGTGGGCCAACGACTCTTCTCGATATAGGGCCTCTGCCCTTTGGAAGGGGAACTCTCTTGAAGAAGGACGTTCTTCCAGGCGTCGGCTTCAGACTAGGAAACAGGACCAAAATTCAGTTTTGGGAAGATGTTTGGGTGGGTGAAGCCCCTTTTGAAAACCGACTTCCCTAACATTTTTCGTCTCGCCTCCAACCCTGCTTCTCTCGTTGCCGATTGCTGCTCCTTTCTTGACAATAAGATCGAGTGGAATGTGGAATGTAGGAGGAAACTACAGGACTGGGAGTCGAACAATTCGTGGGCCTCCTCCAGCGCATAAACACGAGTACGCCAGCCATCTTCAGCCCGGACAAATTATTTGGAAGGCGGGACAAATCAAACATCTTTTCTGTCAAATCCCTCTACCACCAGTTGGACCATGGTGCGATCTCCTTGAGGATCATCCCCCTTCAAATTCTGGAAATATCCTGTTCCCCCTAAATACGCAGCTTTCGCCTGGCTGGTGGGGACCGAAGGAATTCTCACGGTGGATAATCTGAGAAAAAGGGGTATGCAAATTGTCAATATCTGCCTT
>JAJHSJ010000003.1:79334001-79464727 GCA_021015155.1 Magnolia officinalis
TTTTTGCAGTCATTTCCCTTCACTTCGCAGTCATTTCCATGCATTAAACCGTCATTTCGCTTCAATCCTAGCGTAACTCATCATCTCCTACCCTTGTTCATGCAGATTAACCCTTTCTATCGGTGGATGGTGGTCCACCTCCACTAGGCATCCTTCACCTGATGATGAGAGAGGCCCTTTCTCTATTGACCGATGCAATATCACATCCTCCAGTCCATTGGTAGTACGATCCATAGACCCAATTTCGTATATTGAACCTGCACTCAGGCCATGTTTTAGTCGCAAAACAGAGCCTTCATTCAGGCCGTATTCAGGCTTCTCTATGGTCAGATTTATGGCCCCAATTGTGGCTTATAACAGCCCTCATGACTACTACTTGCTGAACTATATAGGCTGCAAACCGGGCTCATTGACCCTCCCAACACAGTCATTTCCATGCATATCACACGGTCACTTAGAGCATGGAAAAGGGAATACTTCTATAATCCTTCCCAACACGGTCATTTCCATGCATATCACGGTCACACGGTCATTTCCATGAAATCGGCGAATGGTGGCCCACCTACAAGTTCATTGTAGTTGATCTCAAGTGAAGGGAAATCACCGCGAAATGACTGTGAAGTGAAGGGAAATGATACTTGCTGAAGTGTGCAACATTCGGTGCAAGACAAATAAATCTTCTTAAAAATGCGTGAAAGAGCGTGACAAGAGTGCAGGAGCACTCATTCAAATATAGAATCAGTGCTACATCAATAATTTCTTTCTTCAAGTTAACTTCGCACAAAAGTATTTCCTTCATCGTCTCCCATGAAGAGTTGTTGCTCTAAAAAGAGTCAAGAACTGCTTTATATGCAGGATTTGATACTGCAGTAGCAGCCAATACACCACCTGTCCATACTCTTTGAATTGTAGAATTGTTGCAGAGCTTTTTCACTGTGCCATCATATCTTCAATAACACAAGCCTTGGGAATGTCAAAATCATTTATATCAACACTATAAATGATGTCACTTCTTCTGCGGGCACTTTCTTTTCTAATGACCAGAACTTTGTAAACCATATGTTTTTCCAAGTCCCCAACATTTCTCCAGCCTCCTATCCACAATCCCAGAATCATCACAAAATTAACATACAGTTGAAAACCAAAAATATCACCATTCATTCATTGATTCACCATGGAATAATCAAAATTACTACCCCAAGTTTGAGTAGTATAATCATCATCCAAAAAAAAGAACAAGAAGCCCTTTACGGGCATACAACATCCAAAAATTTACAAGTACCCAAATTTTGTGGTTAAACATCAGGCTAAGTCCCAGTCCCAAGACCGGCCCCATGTGGCACGGTGTCATCTCGTCTGCATGTGATGATCGACGTCAGGTCATGTAGCGTCTTCTCCACTCGCTCGACAGCTTCTTTTGTCGCAACTACGATCTTCTCGATCTGCGACAATCGTTGATTGTGCTGGCGAAGTTGTTCATCTTGCTGGCGAAGACGGTATATAATCGATGTGCGACGGTCTCGGTGGCCAGCATGACGATGAGTAGGTGGGACAAGTGAGAACGTCGGGTCACTGTGTTGTGGCCGCTCATCTCCAGTGGCTGCTGCCTCGGTGTCCATCGCATCAGTCTCAGCTCCTTCAGCCTCAGTTTCGGCCATTTTATCAACTGGAGCAGACGAGGAACCTGGTGTGTCAAACAATTTCATTTTTTTTATGTTTATTATCGTAAATTTGCTCGGTTGTCGGGGACGGTCAGTGGTGGGAAGCAATCCCACATGTCGAGACAATAGACAGATGAGATGAGGGAACGGAAGGTACACATCTCTAGAGGCTTGGATTGCCACAGCCAGCTGATGCAACATGAGAGTGGGCAGACACAGTTTCACTTTTTGGCTGACGGCATAGAGAATCCCCAACATGAATGGGGTAGATCAGACCTGTTGGTGCCCCTGGGATAGACGTTTGTACAAAAAATAGCATGAAGAATGCGGAATTGTGCAGACATGTGCTTTGCTTGCAGAGAGTTACCCCTGTACCAAGGAACGTCTTCGCCATTGCATACATGTCTTGTAATTTTTTCGCGAACTTCAATTTCGCTGAGGTTGTAGTCTGCAAAGCCTTGAGATTTACACGGAATTCCAATTAACTGACTGATAATGGGAGGAGTGTTGTGAGTTGTGGTTTGGCCAATGGTGACATCTATGGCCGGGGGGTCAGATACGGGGGAATGACAGTAAGCTAAAACCTGTACACTTGTTCATTCCGTGTCACACTCCGCCAAAGTCAAGCATACGAGACCACTCAATGGCCTCGAGCATTGGTACAATCCCATATGGAGCTAGACAAGACTTATCAACTTGTCTTTCATAGTCCATCTTCCTTCCCCTAAACTTTTGATATTGATCCTCAGGAGGCGGTGGCACATTAGGGATTAGAAGTTCGGGTGGCGGAATGTTTGTAGGTGGTGGAGAGACATTTTGTGTTGCCGGCTGAGCATTTTTTTCTGTGGGCAACTGATTTAGCACGTTTGGCCTAGGATTGGATGATTCTCCCTGATGAATCAGTTTACTCCGTTCTTTTTCCCATGTAGATGAAACTTGAAGAGGATATCCTGATAAAAAAGGAAAATCAAGGAGATTGAAGAAGTGGATGGCAAATAGGGATGAACAACAGAAGGAAAAGGGGCGGAAAAATCTAGGGTTTCGAATGATGTGAAGTACCAACCTTAAAAAGCTCTGGAAAATGGCTGTCCTTCACCGCCACCGCACTTCTTGGGAGGCTGCGCCGCAGAGGAGGAAGAAAGGGAAGGAATGAAACGAAATGGAGGGGCCGCAGTTTAAATACATCGACCGATTCGATATATCGAACATCAATCGATATATCGAACAATCCAGCTAACGGGCATATGGAATTTCTGTTTTCAAATCATCGATTGATGTTCGATATATCGATTGATGTTCGATATATCGATAATCGCATTTAAAGGAGGACTTCATCACTGGAGAGATTCATGGTATTTTTCGATATATCGACAATTAGCCGATATATCGACATATACCCTCCGTCGATATATCGAAGTCCTGTCGACATATCGATAATTGCATTGAAAGAGGAATTCGTCACTGGAGAGTTTCACCGCAATTTCGATATATCGACAATGTGTCCATATATCGACAAATTCCCTCCTTCGATAGATCGAACGTGTATCGATCTATCGATAATTCATTCTAAAAAGGGTTCGTCACTGGACACTCATATAACAATTGCGATATATCGACAATTGTTCGATATATCGACACATTCCCTCCTTCGATGCATCGACGTTGCGTCGATATATCGATAATCCCTTTTATTTGTATATTTCATCGCTGGACAGTTGGAGAACATTTTCGATATATCGCCAATTAATCGATATGTCGACGGGTTCATGAGGGGACTTATTTCGATAACATCGATTAATGTTCGATCCTATCGGTAACTTGATCCCGTTGTCATCGATTAGTGTTCGATAACATCGAGGTTGTAGCCTTCGATATATCGTATGACATTCGATATATCGGTAATTGTTTAAAAGAGGACTTCGTCACTGGACAGTTGCATACCATTTTCGATATATCTACAATTTGTCGATATATCGACACATACACTACTTCGACAAATCGAAGTAGTGTCGATATATCGAAAATTCCTTTTAAAAGTGGACTTCCTCCTTGGACAGTGTCAGGCCAGTTCCGATATATCTATAATTAGTCGATATATCGCACATACATTACTACGATAGATCGAAGTTGTGTCGATATATCGACAATTGCCTTTGTAAGAGGAGTTCGTCGCTGGACACTTTCAGACCTTTTTCGATATATCAATAATTAGTCGATATATCGACACGTACTGTTTTTCGATATATCGAACTAATGTCGATTTATCGATAAGTCCTTCTGAAAGTGAACTTCCTCCCTGGACAGTTTGAGGCCACTTTAGATATATCGACAATTAGTCGATATATCGACAAAATACATACTACGATAGATCGAAGTTGTGTCGATATATCGATAATTGCCTTTGAAAGAGGAGTTCATCGCTGGACACTTTCAGACCTTTTTCGATATATCAATTATTAGTCGATATATCGATACGTACTGTACTTCGATATATCGAAGTGATGTCGATTTATCGATAAGGCCGTTTTAAAAGTGGATTTCGTTACTGGACAGTTGCAGGCCAGTTGCGATATATCGACAAGTAGTCGATATATCGGTTCGTACTCGACTTCGATATATGTTTGGGCTTTCACTACGGATTATAACTGTAGCTAGATCCATATTTTAATAACTTGATTGTTGATTTAAATTTTTTTGCTTTTTTTTAAATGGAGAAAAGTCATTTCGAGAATCAAACAAAAGCTTGTTAATTGATATCATATTCAATTCACAATACAATGAAAAATTTACAAATTTACTTTTGTTTTTTCCTTGCAAGAATTCGATTGAAAATAGAACTGCCATTTCCATCACTTTTCTTGTAACTACTCTTGACATATCACACTTTGAAATCACGTGAAACTATCCTTGGAAAGACCATTAAATTAGTTTTGTCATAATGAGCCTAAGCTCGTGAAATTTTGATATCATGTGAGCTATTTATGACGGATTTTCTAGTTTGCCCCCAATCAATTTCATGCTTGCCCCTGCTTAAAACCTAAACCTAAAACATAAAACCTAAATGTATTTTCAAATCCATAAACCTAGACCTTAACTTATTCTTGATTCCCAAAACCTTAACCTATAGTCTAACTTAAACGTAAACTTATAACCTACACGCATAAACCATTACTATGCATATCTCTCTCGCACCCTCTCCCTCCTCTCCTCTGTCTCTCTCTCCTCCCCTCTCTCTGATCTCTCCACCCTACCGCGCGTTGCCGAACGCCCTACCCACGCACGTACGCCCCCTCTCTCTCTCTGTCTCTCTCTCTGAAGCTCGGTTGAAGGCTGGCATTCACAACGTGAGTATCTCTCTCTCTCAATCTCTCCCAATCTCTCCCAATCTCAATACCGATTTAGGGATTTTGCGATTTGTGGATTTAGCAATTTGTGGATTTAGCAATTTGTGGATTTTAGGGATTTGGGGATTTTAGGGCGCACTACTTTACATTGTTGAGGTGGTGCATCCAAACAGCCCAAAATCCGCTTGGTAAATGAAGCGTAGCCGTAAATCTAGACTGGTAATTATAGGATCATTACCGCTGATTGATGGAGATTACTTCTGTTAAACTCCCACTTGTGTTTACCCATCCATTAGATGGCCACCAATCTGATAGTGTGAGCCATCCATATAGTACTGTTCTTGGATAATGGCCCATCTAAAGTGTAGCCTTTAATGGATAATATGGACAGATATTTTTTATTTTTACAATGATATGTGGCCCATCTAAAGTGTAGCCTTTAATGGATAATATGGACAGTATATTTTTATTTTTACAATGATATGTGGCCCATCTACCGTTCCATCAATTGGACGGTAGGGGTGCACACGGTTCGGTTTCGGTTTGAAACTGGAACCGAATGGCCAAGCGTGGAAATGACCGTTAATGCAAATTGGGCCGTACAAAGTGTTTTTTCTCAGCCTAAAAACAGCTGGAATCACAACCTGTAAACACCTGATGTTTCTCATTTAAATGCGAAATGCGCCGAAATTACCGTTAAATGCATAGAAATGACTGCGAAGTGAAGGGAAATGACCGCGAAATGCGTGGAAATGACTGTTAATCAACACGGAATTGTTTGGAATGACCGTGAAATGCACGGAAATGACTGTGAAGTGAAGCGAAATGACCGTTAAATGCATGGAAATGACTGCAAAGTGAAGGGAAATGACCGCGAAATGCGTGGAAATGACTGTTAATCAACACGGAAATGACTGTGAAGTGAAGTGGAAATGACCGTTAAATGCATGGAAATGACTGCGAAGTGAAGGGAAATGACTGCAAAAAGCGTGGAAATGACCGTTAATCAACACGGAATTGTTTGGAAAGATCGTGAAATGCACGGAAATGACTGTGAAGTGAAGCGAAATGACCGTTAAATGCATGGAAATGACTGCGAAGTGAAGGGAAATGACCGTGAAATGCGTGGAAATGACTGTTAATCAACACGGAAATGACTGTGAAGTGAAGTGGAAATGACCGTTAATGCATGGAAATGACTGCGAAGTGAAGGGAAATGACTGCAAAAAGCGTGGAAATGACCGTTAATCAACACGGAATTGTTTGGAAAGATCGTGAAATGCACGGAAATGACTGTGAAGTGAAGCGAAATGACCGTTAAATGCATGGAAATGACTGCAAAGTGAAGGGAAATGACCGCGAAATGCGTGGAAATGACTGTTAATCAACACGGAAATGACTGTGAAGTGAAGTGGAAATGACCGTTAAATGCATGGAAATGACTGCGAAGTGAAGGGAAATGACTGCAAAAAGCGTGGAAATGACCGTTAATCAACACGGAATTGTTTGGAAAGATCGTGAAATGCACGGAAATGACTGTGAAGTGAAGCGAAATGACCGTTAAATGCATGGAAATGACTGCAAAGTGAAGGGAAATGACCGCGAAATGCGTGGAAATGACTGTTAATCAACACGGAAATGACTGTGAAGTGAAGTGGAAATGACCGTTAAATGCATGGAAATGACTGCGAAGTGAAGGGAAATGACTGCAAAAGCGTGAAAATGACCGTTAATCAACACGGAATTGTTTGGAAAGATCGTGAAATGCACGGAAATGACTGTGAAGTGAAGCGAAATGACCGTTAAATGCATGGAAATGACTGCAAAGTGAAGGGAAATGACTGCAAAAAGCGTGGAAATGACCGTTAATCAACACGGAATTGTTTGGAAAGATCGTGAAATGCACGGAAATGACTGTGAAGTGAAGCGAAATGACCGTTAAATGCATGGAAATGACTGCGAAGTGAAGGGAAATGACCGCGAAAAGCGTGGAAATGACCGTTAATCAACCGCATAAACCATTACTATGCATATCCTCAATATGGTAATGAACTATTTCCGATTTTGGGTCTACAGAGGTTTAAAAGAGAAATGTAGCAATGGTCCATAAATAAGACCCTGTTGCTTCAGGAAATTCCACACCAGAAATAGAGAGAATAGAGAGTGAGAGAAAGAGAAAGAGAGAAAAAGGAAAGAGAGAGAGAGAGAGAGAGAGGAGAGGGAGGGGGGGAGAGTCTGTGTTGGAGGACGGTTCAGCCAAGCAAAACTAGGTCCTCCTCCTTCCATTGTTCCTCTTCATTTTTCATGTAGTCATGAGGGCTGTTATAAGCCACATTTGGGGCCAAAAATCTGACCATAGAGAAGCCTGAATACGGCCTGAATGAAGGCTCTGTTTTGCGACTAAAACATGGCCTGAGTGCAGGCTCCGTTAGAGGCCGAGCATGGCTTGAGTGTAGGCTCTATTTGAGGCCAAACAAAGGCCTGTGAATGGGGCTGAAACTCAGACAAAAAACAGCCCATAAACAACCCCTTTTGGAGCTACAACATGCCCCAGGAATCGGACTGATAACAGTTCTCAAAATTGGGCCGTACAAAGTGTTGTTTCTCAGCCTAAAAACAGCTGGAATCACAACCTGTAAACAGCTGATGTTTCTCATTTAAATGCGAAATGCGCCGAAATGACCGTTAAATGCGAAATGCGCCGAAATGACCGTTAAATGCATGGAAATGACTGCGAAGTGAAGGGAAATGACTGCAAAAAGCGTGAAAATGACCGTTAATCAACACGGAATTGTTTGGAATGACCGTGAAATGCACGGAAATGACTGTGAATTGAAGCGAAATGACCGTTAAATGCATGGAAATGACTGCGAAGTGAATTGAAATGACAGCGAAATGCATGGAAATGACCGTTAATCAACACGGAATTGTTTGGAATGACCGTGAAATGCACGGAAATGACTGTGAAGTGAAGCGAAATGACCGTTAAATGCACCGAAATGACTGCGAAGTGAAGGGAAATGACCGCAAAATGCGTGGAAATGGACGAGAGAGTGCTACAAGGTCGGCCATCTGCCTAGCAAGGAGCCCGGTTTACATACGGATGGGGGTGTAGGAGATGTTAATGGACGAAAGAGTGCTACAAGGTCGGCCATCGTCTGCAGATCGAGGAACTTGGGTCGCAAGGAGAAACCATAGACTGTGAAGTGAAGCAGAATTGGAGGAATGGACCGTGAAGTGAAGCGATTTGACCGTGACGTAAAAGGGAATTGAGCGGGGAGTAAATGAAATTATATAATACACAAACAAATCACAATTCAGACTGAAATCACTATTATGAACACATCATTTACTATAAAATTATGACAATATATACAAGGCATCGTTTACACCATTTCACCCTGAATGTTTACACAAAATCATTTACATTAATTTACAGTTCCCACAAAATTTACATCAGTTGGAGGACAATTATATCATATCTTGTGATCACTGAGGCAGTCATAGGCTATAGAGTTCCTAAAGCTGGGAGTGTATTGCTGCAAGTCTCTCCCTGATAAAATTTCGCCACTGCACAAAATGTCCATGTATTTCATGACAAAAATGCCACAATCATATCCGTTCGACTGCTTTGGTACGGAAGTATCTTCTCTGACCATCCAAGACTTCCCATCCAACGCAGACATATCTCCTGCGGCATGGAATAATATAGGCAACGCCTCCTTCATCAGCTCGATATGTTGCCTATGTCGACTGAGTGCCCTCAAATACAAACTGTCGAGTATAACAATTTCTCGATCTCGGGGGTGGATGACCATCAGGTACCAATGAGCGTTGGCATGGTTGACTGGTATATATACCTGTTCATATTTGACAAGATAAGATATCATTATAGACATCATAGAAATGGGTACACATAGCATTAATAACTTGTACCGATACCATTACCTCTTCATATTGCCACATGGCCTTTTGCCGTTCACGATGTTTAACAATACCGTATACTGAGAGTTTTTCCACATCTACAAGTGAACGGACATCGTCACCTCGAATGTCCCGATACAGTCTCAATGTTGACATGGCAATGTCGATACATGGCTATTACAAACAACATACCAAATTAGAACATATATCATATAATGAAATAACATAATAACCATGATCCAGTTCATACAGTTACCAGGAAAAATGTGGGGCAGCACTTGCAGTCCTTTGTATATATAGTAGGAAATGAACGGTGTCTTCTCTCCAGGAAATCAACGTACTTGTCAATGGCCTAATCAACAAATATGGGGAATTAAGCTCTAGTCTAATATAATTGTTGAATAACCATAGATGTATGTGTGGGAATTACTTACAACGCTATCAACCCATGCATTTTTCTCCCATATGGTCTTGAACCAACCAAATTCCGCCGTTTCTTTGTTTGCGTTGGCCCAACTTTCCAATTCATGTAGTTCCTCCTCCGATATTACCCTAAATGAATCAATCTTGGCCTGGAAGGGTATGGGAGAACTACACAATTCTTTCGGTTTCTCACCGTCGGCGGCCTTGCTTGGAGTTGTTTGAATGGCAGATATGGAAGTGAATGGAGAACGCTTGTATACAGACGGCTTCAACGCCCTCTTAGTTCTCCTCTTATATGCTGCAATGGAAGGCAGTGATTTCTCACATATATCAGTGTCTAAGGCATTCGAGTGTTGACCATCCATCTCTCTGTTTCCCTGATCCCTACATTCAACATCAACATCCTCCATCTCAAACTCTTCCTTCTCTTTCTTTAACTCATTCTCCTTCAAAAACTGCATCTTCTCTAAAAGAAACGCCTCCATCTGCTTCTTCAACTCCCTCTTACCCTCCTTCAACTCTTCTTTCTCCTTCTTCAATACATCATTTCTGATCCTCAGTTCTTCCTTCTCTCTCATTAACATGTCCCTTTCCATCTTCAAAACTGCCTTCTCATTCAACTCTTCCTTCTGTACCCTCAAGGCTTCCATCACTTTTAGCATTAGTTCCACCTCCATCCGTACTACTTCTCTCTCCCTCTCTATCGATTCTTCTCTCTCTTTTAGCGTCCGTTCCAGCCGCTTCAACTCTTCCCTATCTCTCTCCAATTGAACCCTCTCCGCCTCAAGCTCCTCCCTATCCTCCCTCGACTCCGCAGTCAGTTGCAATTTCACTCCCTCATCGTCACTCTCTTTCCTCTCCCCTTCTTCCCCCCCTTCTTCTCCCTCTCCCTGTCCCGATCTCCCTTCCATATCTTCATCGTCTTCATCTTTAATGCCCTGCAAAGTGAAGCAATGTATGTATCAGTTATATAACATGTCAAAGTAAATATAACATATCAACATAACAGAATACTTCTCTGACATCTTACATCAAATCTATCACGGACCAAACGAACGGCCTCCGTCTCCAGCTCCTCAATGGTAGGCTCTAATCTAAAAACTATCTCAGTCTGCAAGAGAACAATCTTCAATTTCATATATAGAAACATATATATATATATATATATATATATAATATATATATATATATATATATATATATAGTTCAATACGTGATCACTTAGCTTCTTAGCAATTGACTTACATCTTCACTCTCCAGTATTTCATGAATCTTTTTATACTTCCAAACCTTCCATCCTCGATATTGTGTGAATCTTGGAATTTGGGAGGGAACGTATGAAATGATACATTGTCGGAGAGCTGGTACTCTCTCAAGGGCCCATATCTATTACAATGAAATGACAAGATGATGTTAAATACATATAGTTTCATATAAACTATAAATTAAAATAGACAAGGACAGAATCCTTACTTGTAGGGGAAATACGCAACCGCGGACATTGTATTGAAGGCCATATGATATCAACACGGCATGTTCGATCCCTTCAGTCATCGTCCGGAAGGCCACACTACCCCAAGGGTAGTGTTTAAAGTCTTCCAACGAGTCAAGAAGGTCGATAAATTCTGTACGACACATAATATTCGGGTCGCTTCCCCTAACAAACCACTCTACACATAATATTAGGGCTACCTTCACGACATCTTCGTGCTTCTTGCTATCAACTATCCTATTGAACACCTCCAGTACATGTTTCTTTAGGATAGGATATGAATTGAAGTATTTTTCTCTTATTGACTTCTTCAAACGAGGGATATTAGGTATGGAGAGGTCACCAAACTTCAGCCCAGTTATTAAGGTGAAGTCAATCTCGGAAAACTTTATGCGGTTCCCATGTATCTCGAATACAAGATTGCCTATATATCTCTCAATAAGTGAGTGAAAAATGGCTCCTATAAACTTAAATGATGGAATGTGTAAAAAAAATGAGAACGGGGTCTCCCTAAATATATTTATTCTACTGTCATTCTTCTCCAACCCAGGCTTGACGCTATCAAACCACCATGTCAAAGAACATCGGCATGATATGGAGGGGGCCGACTTGCCAAATCCCTTATGCAAGGGTTTGTTATCTGCAAGGATGAAAGAGAAATTCGAACAACGATAACATTTAATATTTAACAAAGCATAATGTTAAAGTTTGGAATGACCGTTAAATGCATGGAAATGACTGCGAAGTGAAGGGAAATGACCGCGAAATGCGTGGAAATGACCGTTAATCAACACGGAATTGTTTGGAAAGACCGTGAAATGCACGGAAATGACTGTGAATTGAAGCGAAATGACCGTTAAAAGCTCGGAAATGACTGTGAATTGAAGCGAAATGACCGTTAAATGCATGGAAATGACTGCGAAGTGAAGGGAAATGACCGCGAAATGCGTGGAAATTTGCCGTTAATCAACACGGAATTGTTTGTAAAGACCGTGAAAAGCTCGGAAATGACTGTGAATTGAAGCGAAATGACCGTTAAATGCATGGAAATGACTGCGAAGTGAAGGGAAATGACCGCGAAAAGCGTGGAAATGACCGTTAATCAACACAGAATTGTTTGGAAAGACCGTGAAATGCAGGGAAATGACTGTGAGGTGAAGCGAAATGACCGTTAAATGCATGGAAATGACTGCGAAGTGAAGGGAAATGACCGCGAAATGCGTGGAAATGACCGTTAATCAACACGGAATTGTTTGGAAAGACCGTGAAATGCACGGAAATGACTGTGAAGTGAAGCGAAATGACCGTTAAATGCATGGAAATGACTGCGACGTGAAGGGAAATGACCGCGAAATGCGTGGAAATTTGCCGTTAATCAACACGGAATTGTTTGGAAAGACCGTGAAAAGCTCGGAAATGACTGTGAATTGAAGCGAAATGACCGTTAAATGCATGGAAATGACTGCGAAGTGAAGGGAAATGACCGCGAAAAGCGTGGAAATGACCGTTAATCAACACAGAATTGTTTGGAAAGACCGTGAAATGCAGGGAAATGACTGTGAGGTGAAGCGAAATGACCGTTAAATGCATGGAAATGACTGCGAAGTGAAGGGAAATGACCGCGAAATGCGTGGAAATGACCGTTAATCAACACGGAATTGTTTGGAAAGACCGTGAAATGCACGGAAATGACTGTGAAGTGAAGCGAAATGACCGTTAAATGCATGGAAATGACTGCGACGTGAAGGGAAATGACCGCGAAATGCGTGGAAATGACTGTGAAGTGAAGGGAAATGACCGTGAAATGAATGAAAATGACCGTGAACTGAAGGGAATTGACTGCGAAGTTAGTTATATGTTTCTTGCAGTTGTGAGTCGAATTTCACTTAGCGCGAAGTCAATTCCATTCACTTTGTGGTCATTTTGAGTCAGTTCACAATCATTTAAACTCAATTCACGGTCATTTTAGGTCAGTTCACGGTCCTCATCAATAACTCAGTGGGTCCTCAGTCTATTAACTCAGTCGGTGCTCATCGGTCTTCATTTAGCTTCACATCTCATTTCGTTCTTTGTTTCAAAAACCCTCATTGTGGGCCATTTGAGCATTAACTTTTGCACATTTATCAGGACATGCTATACCATTCAGTGTTTAAAATAAAATAGGGCTGTACACGAGTCAAGCTAGCTCGAACGGCTCGCTTGAGACGTCCAGAGCCAGCTCGGATTGACTCGCCTAGAAAGGCCAACTCGAGTCAAGTAAAGTTGAGTTCAAGCCGAGTTAGACCATGGTGTATTGCAACTCGACTCGAATCGAACTCGACCGAGTTAGACCATGGTGTATTGCAACTCGACTCGAATCGAACTCGACCGAGTTAGACCATGGTGTATTGCAACTCGACTCGAATCGAACTCGACCGAGTTAGACCATGGTGTATTGCAACTCGACTCGAATCGAACTCGACCGAGTTAGACCATGGTGTATTGCAACTCGACTCGAATCGAACTCGACTTGACTCAGCATGGACGAGTCCATCCGAGCTTCGCCCACATCGACTGGACCCGGCTCGATTTACGACACTAAAATCTTGTGGACCGTGAGCATATGACCGTACGCATATATAGTATAAAATATAGTGGGGTCCACAAAAAGCGAGGGATTTGAATATACCAGCCGTTCGAAGCTTCTTACGTGGGGGGACCATTTTCGTCCTTTCTTCGGTTCCCAAAAGACGAAAATGACGTGCTTTGGGTCTGTATTTTCGACCGGACAAAGGGGAAATAAAAAATAAAGAAAATGGAGGGTTTTAATGGAAGGTGAATATTCACAGAGGGGGAGAAGTAATCAGATAATCAGATTCGGTCCGCTAGGATGAAGGATCAGGGAGAGGAAAGAAGAAAAAAATAAGATTTTCGGTGGGGATGGGGCTGGCAGCGTTCGAAGGGCATTTTTTAGAGCAGGGGCATTTTCGTCATGTGCAAGGGTGTCCGTACGCCTGGGGAGTATTCACAGAAACTAAAAAGAAATGGGCTTAAAAAGGTTGTGGGCCTTATACTGGTCGTACAGTGGGAAATTTCTCTTTTTTCATTCTAAAAAGTAGCGGATAAAGGAAGGTGCACTGCGGGAGTACCAATTTCTTTTAAATGGGAACGTTTGAGATTGAAAAGATCCGTTAAAAAGCTAGGGCCCACCACTGTCACAATAAAGGAATTTGTCTTTTTAATACGACGATCACTGGAAGCAGAAACCATTAACAGATTCATGTCCGTTGATCCCACAAAGTACACCAACAAATGCTGGTATGTAGATCTTTCATATGATTGTCCGGTTTTCTCTTTAGCATATTGTTAAGAACTTTAAATGATCGAATCACAATTATAGTTTCTAGGTCCATGAGGCATTTTTTCTTCCCTAGTCATATTATTATCCGCCAAACTTGAATTTGCATATGTTCTATTTGAAAATTAAACTACCGTTATAAACAAAGAGAGCTGGAGATTTGGTGCAATTCTCTTTTTCTTACTCTTTCTGGTTATTAGCTCCCCTTTCTCGTACTGAGGTTCCTGTTTGTATATATGCACAATTTTCTCTTAACAGTTTACGTTGTCCCATTGCTTCCTTCAGATATTACAATGTGGTGATGCAAGTGAATTCTGCTACAAAATTTGACCAAAATGATGTAGCTATGGTGAAGTTTATAGAATCAACAAAGGCTCCTGTTGTCGTTCTCAGGTGTCGGAGAGCTAGTCTCATCTTCTGTTTTGTGGCTGTGATTTGCCGAGGAGATGATACAGCTATTTTCAGTCCTTATATGATGTATGGTTTTGCTTGTTTGGTTGTTTGTGTATGTGAGGCTATTTCAATCCCAGTCTCCACCATCTTGTTCATGTACATTTGTAGTTTGTTTTGAAAACTTTAAATAGACCGTTGATTAATTTATTGGTATTGTGCGTGTTGTTTTATGTCTTGATAAATGTTAAATGGGTGAAACAAGCACGGGTTTAATCATCGGTTGATTATGATTCGGTTGATAGAAACTTAGGCTAAAGATGGATTTAATCTCGGTTGGCATCAACTAAGGTGAAAAACTAAATTTAGTCTCAGTTGCCTAAACTGGGACTACAACTACCTTGACTAAAGGTTTTATCTTCGATTGTTCAGAACCGAGGTTAAAAATAGTTTTAGCTTCAGTTGGAGGCAATTGAAGCTAAATTTTGGATATAGTCTTAGTTGAAAACAACAAAGGTTAAAATTTTGATTTAGCCTCATTTAAAGGCAACTAAAACTAAAATGGTTCTTTTAGCTTCACTTGAAGAACCGAAGGTATAAAAGCCTTTTTAACCTCGGTTGCTGAAATCGAGGCTAAATCTTTTACCCACGGGGTTCTAGCCTCGGTTTAGATAATTGAAGCAAAACTAAAGATAAAGACTTTAGCCTTAGTTTTTAACCTTTTTAGCCACAATTTTGACTTACCTTAGTAATTTCAAGTGCCCTATTTTAAGACCTCGGTTCTCTATTGTTTCGGGTTAGTTTGCACCAATATTTTCATATTTGTAAAGCTCATGTGGATGAGTGTTAAACATCATTGACGCTCAAGATTTATGGATCTCGCAAAATCATGGAGACTCCTTAATGTTGTTAATTTTCTCTGTCTTCTGGATATTTGAATTTATATTCATGATTGGATATTAGATTGAGAGTTTTTTGTTGATTGGTCAAATGTTTAAGAGAGCTTAGGGGGCGTTTGGCTCATGGTATTAGATGAGATTAGGTGGGATGAAATTGCATTTGGTACGGTGCCAATTCCACTCAATGTTTGGGAAGGATGGAAAAGCTTGGAATTAGATTAGATGGAATTGCATTGGTCCCATGCCAAATCCACTCAATGTTAGCAAGTTGCATAGGTCCCACCATGATGTGTGGGCTATATCCACACCAACCACCCATTTTTCGAGATCATTTTAGAGCATGGGTCAAAAAATCAGGTAGATCTAAAGCTCGAGTGGACCCCACCATAGAAAGCAGCGGGGATTGAATACTTACCATTGAAAACTTCTTTAGGGCCACATAAGTTTTGGATCTACCTCATTTTTAGGCCCATGCCATAAAATGAGGTTACAAAATAGATGAACGGTTTGGATATAACACATATGTGTTATTCTCAATAGTTTCAAATGATGGTGAGTATATCCATTCAATGTACCACCGTATTACAAACATAGAATGAAATTAAGCTTATTCCATGGTAACAGTAACAGGGGACAATCCCTGCCATATGTAATAATTATGTTTTTTTTTTTTTAAATCCCATCCCACCCAATCCTTCCCAATACCATGCGTCAAACACCCCCTTAAGGTCTATTATAATTAGTTAAGCTTATGTGAATGAGTTTCATTAGTCGCTTTATCAATAAAGGAGCTCCATATATAAGGAATTGGCAATTTAGGTTTTCTAGAATTATTTTAGGTCGTGTGTGTGTACATTGTCGATTCAGATTCATGGAACCCTGCTTGAGGAGCTTGCAAACCCTCAATCTCATGGTTTTGTAAGCCCATTGTTGATCTTTAAGTCAGTCTAAAAGAATGAGTTGTTTGGTTATTCACAACATTACTTTTCATTTCATGACCTATTTCGTCATTCTTCGCCTTCAACCCAAACAGCCTCTCATGTTGTTTCAACAAATTAAATAATCTGTATTATATTTCTCACTCAATTGACGAAGGCTTGCATGCAGGCACACCATGCTGTGTGTGGCATGCAACCTGTCTGGTAAGGTCACTCCATGAAAGTTGGAAACTCCAAAATGAAGATGATCCAAGCATCACGTGGGGCCCACATGATTTAGTGGTTTTCAGGTGCTGGTTGTTTTATATGGTGTGGCCCAACTAATAATTGAATAGGCCTGATTTTGGGGCGCACCAGTGATGATGGGGCTCACTTAGCACATGAGTTGATGGCATACACACAACATCATGGGTCACACTGGTGAATATTCATGAATAATAGGAGAATAATTTTTGGCCCAGATGGATAATTTTTTTAGATGGAGTTGGATTGATTTTTAGAATAAACTTATTGTACAAGGACTAGCAAATGAACTGGCCACCTTGAATGTTGGTGGGATCGTTAGGTTTTTTAAGTTGTAAGTTGCAGGTAACCTACTTAAAAGTGAAATAAAGTTACATGTAATTTTATTTGGGTGTAAGTTGTAGCATACTTACAGATAACTTAATTTATATGTTAAAATAACATGCAAGTTAGTTGCATGTAAGATATATATTCACATTGACTTGAATTTGAAGTATAAAATCGTTTAAAAATTAGATCGACATGAGACTTGAATTTGAAGTATGGAATCGTTTAAAAGAAGCACGAATAAAAGTATGTAATTTTACTAAGCCAATCTATATGAATAGTTGGACCGATTCTTGAGTTAAACTAACCATTAAGTGGGTTCTAAAAGTGACATGCATATTAAAAAATATGTAAAAGTAAGCCCACTTATATATGGCTTAAAAACGTCTTAAGGGTCATAAGTTTAAAATCAAATTAATATTTATTTTTCCCTTCATCCAGGTCTTTAGGACTTAATTATCAGGTAAGATGTCAAATAAACATTATAATGGGCCCTTAGGAGGTCTTTAATTGTGAACATTTGATCACTACCATCTTCACATGGTGTGGTCAACCTAAGATTGAGATCTACCTCCATTTCCTTATTTTAGGATTAAGCCCAAAGATAATATAAAAAATAGATGGACAACATGGATAAAACACATGTAACATGGTGGAGCCCACAAAGCACCAACCAGTAACAATGTAGCTATTGGCTAACATCACTAGCCGAAACAGAATGGATCCATTAAGGTGGGTGGGATCCTATATTGTGGAGCCCACATTGTGATATATTTTCCTCATATCCATGTTGTTCACGGGTGTTGAAAGCTCTTCTTAGGGGATGCAAATTGTATCCTACCCCTGTCTCTAGCCATGAATGAGCAACTCCGTTGGCAGGTCCATCATGATGTATCTGTTTATCCATGATGTCTGTCCCTTTTCTATTATGAATTTAAGGTATGAGCACACGTAAGATGACTCTTGCATTTAATGCAACCCAAGCTTATTATTTGATGTGTTCCACTTGAGCTTTGCCTCGGCCTCATTTTTACGCACATATCTTAAAATAATCGAGAGAAGGGATGGAGGCGCAGATAAAAAGAGAATCAGGGTGGGCCTGCCCGCAGAACTGCTCGTTGGTGGCCAGAGATTGGCGGACGTAGGACGCAATGTCTTATTTTAGTACGTGATATAAAAAATAAGTTCTTAATATCAGTGGACCATAGTATACGATACGGTAGAGTTAAAAACTTCCCGTGGGCCACGAAAGTTTTTGGATCAGGATGATATTTGTCTGGTCTCTTCATTCGTGTCTTTGCCACCTTACCAGCAGGTTGGATAGCAAATAAATATTAAGTTTTTAATGGTAGAGATTCAATTAAGATTGTTTCTCGTGGTGTGGCCCACTTGAGATTTGGATCAGCTTCATTTTTTAGATAATTCCCTAAAATGATCTTTCAACACGGATGGACGGTATGGATGTAATGAAAGTACATAAATGTGGCCCCGGAAGTCAGGGATCCGAAACCCATAATGGTAAGCAGCGCCGGACGCGCATTTCCTGCGAAAGGTTCATGCGCTGGGATGCTAGGTGGAGCCCACAGTGATGTTTATGAGAAATCCACACCGTTCATCCGTTGTGGGAGATAATTTTAGTTTACAAAACCAACAATCAGGTGGATCCAAAACTCAAATGAGCCTGAAGAAATGGAAAACCGTGGAACGAGTTTCCTACCGTTGAAACTTTCCTGGGATCTACCTTGATATTTACATGCCATCCAAACCGTTCATAAGGTCATTCCCACTCGGATGAAGTGAAAACATCGAAAAATTCGCCTGCTACGAAACTTTGTGGCCATACGAATGTTTGGAACCGTAGTCACTGAATCTATACTGTTTTCTATTGTACGGCCTACTTTAGTTTTGTATACAACTCAATTTTTGGTTGCATCTACTAAAGTGACCCCCAAAACGGATGGACGGTGTGGATTTCTCACAAACATCATGGTGGGGACCCACGTAGCATCCCAGCGCAGTAGCCTTTCGCAGGAAATCCGCGTCCAACAGCGCCTGATCCGAGTTGGGGCGTCCTAAAACGGCCGATTTTGAGGTTCTGAGAAAATAAAATAAAATCGAAATTTCCCTTTTCTAGGGTTTGCGTACGGTCAAGGTTTTCACATTCGGCCCTTCGTCTCAAAATCAGAAGCCGAGAATGGCGACGGCATCAGGTAAATTTCATCATTTTCCATTGAATTCTCTGTATTGATTCCTTTCTTCGCTTTTATATGCTTACATCGAACGAATTCGTTATCTGAAACCGTTTTTTTCTCCTCCGTAACTGATGAGAAGAAAGGAAGAAGAATAAAAGTCTTCTTTGGCAGATCGGGTGTTTCGTTTCTTATCAGTTAGCGCTCCTTGCGTGATTTGCGATTTTATTATTTGGAGTTTGTTTGGAAATTAGATTTTTATCAGGCGGTCAGGGTTTTCGTATCTGGTAGTGGTAAATTAAGGTTTTGGATCGGATTAATGATGGATTAGGGTTTATCAAACATTAGCTTTTGTAGAATGGACGGGTTAATGCGGATGGATTTCGTATCTGGTAGTGATAACTATTAAGGACACACATTCAAAAACAGATGCCAGCAAGATTACGCCAACAGATGACAGCAAAGCTTGATTCCATTCATTCAAAAACAGATGCCAGCAAGATTAGGCCAACAGATCTGAGGAATTGTATTCATTCTCTCCTTCCATTTATGTGAAGATTGTAATCTATGTAATTATAGCTATACACTGTAAACTGCTATATATAAATATACAATTCCTCTTGACAGACAGAGTACGAGAGATTCCATCCTGTGAGATTTAATTTTTATATGGTATCAGAGCAAAACCGCGCTCCTCTTGATGTCTGGCATTGTCGGATGGGCCATCCATCTTATCAAACCGTTCGGCAACTCGTCTCCAAGTTCTCTCTACCACTCTCATCAAATAAAACGGCGGGTGTGTTCCGCTTGTCAACAAGGAAAGAGTCATCGTCTTCCATTTTCTGATTCAAAGCTTATTTCCCATTCTCCTCTTGAATTAATTTTCTCTGATGTATGGGGTCCATCTCCTATTATGTCAACCAATGGAAATAAATATTATGCCTCATTTGTTGACCATTTTGGTAAATTCACATGGCTCTTTCCCATACCCAACAAATCGGATGTCATGCAAATTTTTCATTCCTTCCAAAAACTAGTTGAACAACAATTTGAAAGCAAAATAAAAGTAGTACAAATGGATTGGGGAGGAGAATACCGCTCCCTCCACAAATACTTTGACAAAATTGGCATTCAACATCGTGTAACTTGTCCGCACACATCACAACAAAATGGGTCCGTTGAGAGGAAACACCGTCACATCGTTGAAACGGGACTCTCTCTTCTCTCTCACAACAGTGTTCCCCATGCTTATTGGGATCATGCCTTTTTAATGGCGACGTATCTCATAAATCGTCTTCTCACAACTTCACTTGGTAATTGGTATTTCACCATTTGAAAAACTCTATAAACATGCCCCTGACTTTTCCCTACTTAAAATTTTCGGGTGTGCCTACTTTCCCTTCCTTTGTCCCTTCAATCAACACAAACTTGATTTTCGCTCAAAGCAATGTGTTTTCATTGGTCTTAGCAACATGCATCATGGATGTAAGTGCTTGGACATTTCAAGTGGCAAAATATTCATATCTCGGCTTGTTATATTCGATGAGACCATCTTCCCATTTGCCAGCACATCACACAAACTCACTCCCACCCAACCCGTACACAACCCATCTGTTGCTCTACCTTTTCCCCTCAACATCACTGACACCCACTCATCCTCCCATGCATCATCTCCTTCTGCCAACGACATGTTCCCCATTGCCTCACATCTTAATGCAACGACATCGTCCCACTCTAATCCATCCAATCGCATGTCGTCTCCCACTTCAACTGACTCCCCTGTTTCTGGTTCGTCACCACCTTCTCCTGCTCTTCCCTTAACCATGTCCACCACCCAACCGTCCATAGAGCTTGCCGCTGCTGCAGAACCTCCGGCACTCTGTTCCCACCAAATGACCACACGGTCCCAGAACCTCATCGTGAAACCAAAGATCTTCACTGATGGAACAATCCGCTACCCACTTCCACAGTCCTTCTTGGTTGCAGGTGGTGTTCCTGACTCCCCCATGAATTATACAGAAGCTAGCAAATACAATGAGTGGCGCAATGCAATGGATGAGGAATTCACAGCTCTTATGAAGAATGGCACCTGGTCTCTAGTGCCATCACAACCGAACATGAACATTGTCGGCTCCAAGTGGATTTTCAAATCCAAACTCAATGCCGACGGCACTCTCGAACGCCGTAAAGCACGGTTGGTTGCAAAGGGCTACCACCAACAGCCCGGAATCGACTTCGACGACACATTCAGTCCAGTGGTCAAGCCCACAACCATCCGGCTTGTTCTAAGCATTGCAGTCTCCAAAAGCTGGCCAATTCATCAAATTGACATACAAATGCATTTCTTTCTTCACAGGAATCTATCGGAGGAGGTATATATCATCACCTCTTGGATATGTTCATCCCAATTTTCCTAATCATGTATGTCGACTGCACAAAGCACTCTGCGGCTTAAAACAAGCCCCACGGGCCTGGTACCACCGGCTGCATGAACACCTTCATCACTTGGCTTGTCAACTCAAGCTCCGATTCTTCTCTCTTCTTCACATTTAAGCAAGCTTCGGTTACTCTCTTTGTGCTGGTATACGTTGATGATATAATCATCACTGGCTCCACATCGCAAGCTATATTTAAATTGATCTCCGCCCTCGCCAGTGAATTTGCTGTCAAAGATTTGGGTGTTCTAAGTTTCTTTTTGGGCGTTGCAGCTCACCACGTGAAAGAGGGGCTATTCTTATCTCAAAGTCAGTATATTTATAATCTTCTTAGTCGCACGAAAATGCTCGATTGCAAGCCTGTATCTTCACCCATGTCTTCATCCCAGAAACTATCACTATTTTCAGGTGCTCCGTACTCTGATCCCTCTGCCTACCGAAGCATAGTTAGAGCCTTGTAGTACTTATCTTTGACACGGCCCGATATCTCCTTCGTCGTAAATAAAGTGTGCCAATTTATGCACAAACCCACTGATGAACATTGGACAGCGGTGAAAAGGATACTACGTTACCTCAAGTTTTCCATTAATTTTGGATTACTTATTCGGCTTAGCATGTCTACACAGCTCTCAATTTATTCCGATGCCGACTGGGCCGGCTACCCCGACGATCGGAAATCAACCTCTGGTTTGTGCATATTTTTTGGTGACAATTTAATCTCATGGAGCTCTAAAAAGCAACCGACTGTGGCTCGATCAAGCACCGAAGCTGAGTACCAAGCAGTTGCTCTTGCCACGGCTGATTCTATATGGCTCCAATCTCTACTACGTGAGCTCGGCATTTTTCTTTCCCAGCGCCCCGTTCTCTGGTGTGACAACATAGGGGCGACCTATCTCACCGCAAACCCATTGTTTCATGCCCGTACAAAACACGTGGAAATCTACTACCACTTCATTCGTGAAAGAGTTCAGCAGAAATCTTTGGAAGTTCGCTTTATATCAAGCAAGGACCAATTAGCCGATGGCCTCACAAAAGCATTAGTCTCTCCAAGGTTTTCTCATCTTCGGTCCAAGCTCAACGTGCAACCTTCCCTGATGAGCTTGCAGGGGCGTATTAAGGACACACATTCAAAAACAGATGCCAGCAAGATTACGCCAACAGATCTGAGGAATTGTATTCATTCTCTCCTTCCATTTATGTGAAGATTTGTAATCTATGTAATTATAGCTATACACTGTAAACTGCTATATATAAATATACAATTCCTCTCGATAGACAGAGTACGAGAGATTCCATCCTGTGAGATTTAATTTTTATATGTTACCACCAAGTTTTTTTCTTGATTCGTACAGATTGTAATTTGATGATGTTATTCATGAACCCTCTCAATTTCACATTTTCAGTTATTTATTTTATTTTGATGGAAATTAGGTTTTCATCAGGCAATTAGGGTTTTCGGATCCTCTAGTGGTAAACTAAGGGGTCATTTGGATGCCTGCTATTTTTTTAGTTGTAAGAGTTTCAGGTGTAATCGGTTCACATGCTATTTTGTTTGGCTTTTAAGTGGTAATATGTTTACGGGTAAACAGATTGTGTGTTTGGGTAGCCTATAAAGTGTTTACAATGAATAAAGTAGGTTTTCATACCATAGAGCTGGGCGGTGAACCTTCCAAAATCCACAAATCACATAAGGACTTGATTTTTTTTAGGGCCCTGAGAGAGCATTAAAGCATACACACACTAGACGGATTGAATGTCTTCCACCTATCACAGTGTGCCCCAAATGCAATCTAAAAGTTTTTAATGGTGAACGTCCCATCCTTCCCTCGTGTGGTCCATTGACAATGGACGAGCTGTTTTTTTAGGGCCACAGGAGAGCATCAAGGGAAGTATATGTTGGATAGATTGGATGTACCATACACATTATGGTGGGCTCCCCAAATCATGAGTGTATATTAACCATTGTGTTCTAACATGTATAATGCCTTTTTAGCTGTAAAGACTTTACCTGTAATGTGACATGACTTTTTACTAGGTTTTAGATTACAACTAAAAGCCGTAATATGTTTACAACCTGTAAAGCCTTTACAGGCAAATACATACATCCAAACGGCCCCTGTAATCAAATTACCTGTAATCCCTTTACAACTTAAGGACTTCACAGGCATCCAAACGACCCCTAAGGTTTTGGATGGGATTAATGATAAATTAGGGTTTATAAAATATTAGCCTTAGGGGATTAGGGGTTGTTTGGATGGTGGTAAATGGTTTAAGTTGTAAGGGACTGTTTGATTTTTCAGCTCAATTGTAATTACCATGTAAATAGGTAATAATTATTTACCTAGGTTAGGTAATTACTGCATCTTTCCCAATGCATATGTCACAACTTACTTTTTTAACACTTAGATTGATAATTTTATGAAATCAATGTGGGGCCCATCGTGATGCATGTGACTTATCCACACCGCTTATTTGTTATGTCAGCCGAATGTAGGGCATGGGCAAAAAAATGAGCCAAATGCAAAGCTCAAATGGACCACACCAAAGGAAAGTGGGAATCGAATGCCTACCATTAAAAACTTCTTAGGGCCCTTAACAGTTTTGGATCAAGCTGATATTTGTGTTTTCCCCTTATCCATGTCTGTGTGACCCTATGAATGGGTTAGATGATAAAAAAAACCTCAATGTGGACCCAGTGAAGGAAACAACTTTCAATGATGGATGAATTAAGGCCACTGTTTCCTTTCATGTGGGCCGTTTGAGCATTGGATTTGCCTCATTTTTCGGCTCATGCCCTAAAATGTTCAGATAAAATAGATGGACGTCGCGGATATATCATATACATTATGATGGGGTCCACAGATTTAAGTCAACACTTTTGTATATATTTTCAAGGTGGAATTACTATCACATTTTCAAACTAGGTGAAAAAGTAGTAATTACTTATTTACCAGGTTTTACATGTATCATGGAAAATCAAACAGGCCCTAAATGATTTACAGCCTGTATGTTTGGCTTTAATTGAAATCATTTACAGTGTTTGGATAGCCTTTAAATGGTTTATATCCTGTAATTGTATATTCACACCTGAGATAGTTTAGAGAAGTAATTCATTAAAAAACATTCAAATAGCATATAAGAGTGGATTTTAAAGTGGATCATTGGGTTAAGCCTATCTCATTAAAGCTTAGGGTTGATCCTCACATAAAACCAAGCAGTAGGTGAGCCATAGAAGTGGGCCCACGAATTCAAATGCTCTTTTATAAGGCTGGTAGCAAGATTTGATGTTATTGGTGGAGAGAGAGAGAGAGAGAGAGTTCTTAGATACAATGGAGAGAGGGAGGTGTGTATCTCACAACCTTAAAAAAAAGAGCCGTTGGAGGCTTCTTGCTGGTAAATCATTTGCTAGCAAATGCAATCCCAGCTTTTTGCTAGCAAATGAAAAGGGAGAAAAGGTGGTAAATCATTTACAACTAGTAAATGATTTACAAGCATTTTAGGGCATCCAAACGCCTCATTTACCACCATCCAAATGACCCCTTAGTAGAATGGTTGGGTTAATTTTAGGTTTGCTGTCATGAGCTTATAATGGATGGATTTGTTACCATGAGGTTTTTTCTTGATTGGTACAAATTTTGATCTAAGTTATCCACAAACCGTCTCAATTTCACATTTTCAGTTATCTGATTTTGCCTCAATTTCACAATTTCAGTTATTTATCTGATTTCGATGTAGTAATGGGCACAGATTGGTTTTGAAATATTGAGATGATTTTGGTTGTCAGTTGTCATTCATTTGTCGCTTACCCTTAGGTATTGTATTGCCCCTGTTTTCGGCCCTGACTAGTACAAAACCAGGCAAATGCATGGGTAGAATAAGGGAACAGTTAATAGTGGGAAAATCAGAAGGAGAGGGTCTGGGAGTGAACGCTTTCATATAAGCTGGTTGTCAAGTACACCTTCTCCTAGATCCAACTGTTCATCTATTGTATCCCATCGTGGATGGGCTACACCCTAAAATCACAAAGCTTGGCTGCCAATTGGAGAATTTCACCCATTGTATGTTGAGATTGGTTAACCATTTCTGATCATATTTATCTTCAAGTGTTGTCTAGATCATTCGACTGATATGATTTTTTTGGGTTCTTGCCATCCATGTTAGCCTAGTTGACGAATGGTACGGCTCCCATGCATATGCGAGCCATGCACATAAATAGCATGCTTGATAATTTAGTTTTAAGTAAGCACCTGGTACTTTTGTTATTATCAGTTTTGTGGGTTGGTTGTTGATTGTGTATCACAGCTGGGTAGCAGAATTTGGAATGAGGGGAATGAATATTACTTTCTTTAAGCTCTTTCTTACTTTCTAGTTTTTCTATTTTCTTTCTTTGCATGCACATATTTACTGACTTTGGTATTGCAGTGGCATTTAAATCGCGGGAGGACCATCGGAAGCAACTAGAACTAGAGGAAGCTCGCAAAGCTGGGCTTGCACCTGCTGAGCTTGATGAGGATGGAAAGGAGATTAATCCTCACATTCCCCAATACATGTCTTCTGCACCTTGGTATCTTAATGCAGAGAGACCAGTATGTTGTCTTTAAAATCTGGTGCATTTTTCCTACTTGCTCTTTGCAGTTGACTTCGTATGCTGATTATAATGGTTGTTTTATTTGCTTGCTTTTTTCACACCAGAGTTTAAAACATCAAAGGAAATGGAAATCAGATCCGAATTACACCAAGGCATGGTATGACAGAGGGTGCGAAAATTTATCAGGCAGATAAATATAGGAAGGGTGCTTGTGAAAAAGTAAGTGGATCTTGTATTTCTCTGTTTCACCAGTTCTTGTTTTCTTTGGTAAAATAGTAAGAAACTCCAAAGGAGAACTTAAATCATGATAATTAATACCTTAATTGATCAGATCCGAATGATGGACAGGAAATAGGAACATTATATCCAGTTTTTTTAAAAAAAAAAAAAAAAAAAAAATTTAAAGAAAGGCAAATATATATTAAGCCCGAAGGCAAAGAATACAAAAAGAAAAGGCAAAGAAACAAAACTAGGGGGGGATTCCAATCCTTGCAAGGGAAACACCATAGAGATAGCTACCGAGAGGGTGCTATTGTATTCCTAAAACAGCGGTCATTCTACTCGCTCCAAATGGTCCGAAAAACAGCAAGCATCATGAATCTCTACCTCTTCTTGACACTACCCACTGGCATACCATCATTCCGGGCCAATAAAAAGCCATCCATAGAACCAGGTATGGTCCAGGAAAGGTGAAAGAGTTGGAAAATGCTAGACCAAATCTCCGTGGCAAGAGGGCATCAAAGGAAAAGGTGGTCGTCAGATTTTGCATCTCTCTTGCAAAGGATGCAGATATTGGGAATGGCCATCCCCCTCTTACAAAGGTTGTCAACCGTGAGAATTCTGTTTTAACATGCTAACCATGTAAAAACAACTCTATTTGGAGGGGCCTCACATGCTCACACCAAGCTGCAATGGTCAGCATTCAACATAGGGCTTTTGCGATGAATGGCATCGTGCAACGATTTAACAGAGAAGGGTCCAGATTGATCTCTCATCTAGTGCAAGGAGTATGGTTCTTCTGGAAACAACAATACACTTTGAAGAGGAGATACAAGTTGGCAAAGATCTTGAAACTCCGAATCATACACAACACCCCTACAAGGAGGGATCTAGACCCCATTAGACCTGGACAAGCAATCTTCCATCGAGACATTATCCGAAAGGCTGAGGGCTGCAATACTTGGGAAAACAGCTCGAAGCAGAACCTCACCAAGCCAGGGATCATCCCAAAAACGGATTCTAGATTTGTTTTCCAAGGAGAATCCAATGATGACCCAAACCATCTGCTCCAGCTGCATAATCAATTTCCAAAGAGCAGAGGCTTTGTAAAGAGAATGCTTAGATTTTCCAGCCAAATGGAAGAGTGCCATACTTGCTTGTTATTATGGATTGCCAAAAATTGTTGTCTTCAGTCTCGAATCTCCAGGTCCCTTTTCCAAAAGGGCGTTGTTCCTACCTTCCAAATGCCTGATACCCCCCCTGATTAGGACATGTGATAGCCTAACCCTAGATGCATGTATCATATGGATGATGAGATTCAAGTAAATAAATTAATCAACCAATTGTTTTTTAATTAAAGTGATCAGGCAAATCTCAACACAGATGAGATCATGCCGTCAGGATCATGCCCCCTAGCATAAAATCACATAAACAGTAAAAAGGGGAGGACCTAGGGATATGGGGATATCCCAGATCTAGCATAAGTCAGTCCATGGTCAAGTTTGGATCTGATTCTACTGATTAGCCATCCCTCTTTTCCCTTTAAATCAAAAGGGAATGTTTAGAAGAAAGCAAGGGATGAAGAAGGGAGGATTCGAGATGAAGAAACTATAGGTCATTTGTCATCAAAAGAAAAGAAGGCGGATTTCTTACCTTTTCCTGCACCTCGAAGATCTGGGAAAAAATAAAATCTGAAATCGGGGCGGAATCCTCAACACCCCAAGGGCCAATCCTAAAACCCTCATCTCTTGATAAAAGAGGTTGAAAAGATACAAATTTCTATTCATTCAATAATTAATAAAATAGGGTTTCTCACAATGTATATATAAAACCTGGAAAAAGTAAAATTGCACTAAAGCCCCAGAAAACAAGAAAAATAACAAAAAATATGAAAAAAATAAAAAAGTGCACTAAAGCCCCTGAAAACAAGGAAAAGACAAAAGTCTAAAATTAAAACACCTGCGAGATAGGGTGTGAATCCGCCCCATGGGCGGTAATTCTGCTCCTGCACTCTTAGTGTGTCAAAAATGGGTCCGTAGACCTGACTCTATCTACACAACCCCTCCGCTCCGGTACTATGTCGGCGACGCGTCCTCCTTTACACTCTAAAGGGTGCATCTCCCCCTCCTCCCCAATCAACAACAATTTGTACCTCATTCCAGTCAAGCAAATGGAATTTAGTCTTCAATGTTGCACCGTTCCTAGAAAAATCCCCTCTTAGGTTCTCAATCTTTGAAATCGCTGCTTTGGGGCACTTGAATAAGGAGGAAAAAATAAAGTAGAAGGTTTGAAAGGGCTGCTTTTACAAGGGTTAGGCTACTCCAAGAGAGAGTTGTCTACTTTTTCATGGGGATGACTTTGCTCCATCCTTTCTAGGGGTGTCAATGGGCGGGCCGGCCTCGGGCCTGAAAATCAGAATTTTGACTAGGCCCGACCCGAAACAGTTCAAAATCTGGGC
Source organism: Magnolia officinalis (assembly GCA_021015155.1). Classification (NCBI taxonomy): domain Eukaryota; kingdom Viridiplantae; phylum Streptophyta; class Magnoliopsida; order Magnoliales; family Magnoliaceae; genus Magnolia; species Magnolia officinalis. Next base: position 79,362,869 of record JAJHSJ010000003.1, read on the forward strand.
CGAGACCTACCCCAAGCCTGACCATTGACAATCCTAATCCTTTTGATGACCTCGTCCCAATGATGCTTTGGAGGCTTGTCTATACACCGTGGCCAGTGGGAAACCCAAATAAGTGGAGGGGGGTGATTTGGCCCAACACTTAGAACATAGAGGGCAACCCAAACACCTCAGCCTCTGAGCGATGGACACCCAAACCTCACATTTGGAAATGTTGATCTTCAGCCCAGAAGCCACTTCGAACACATGGTAATTTTGTGAAGATTGTCAACCATAAAATCTTTTGCCTCATAGAATAATGTATTATCTGCGAATTGTAGATTAGAGACTCGGGATGTTGATATTCTCCACCTCAAAGCATTGAAAAAGCCTCGCTTCTTGACCTTTGGTTAACATTCTACCAAGACCTCATAATAACCAAGAAGAGGAAAGGGGGTAAAGGGTCACCTGCCTAAGGCCTCTAGAAGCTGGCAAGTAGCGGGGGAAAATCCATTGAGAAGGATTGAGAAGCGCGCAACAACATAGATCTGAATCCATTTGCTCCACTCATCTCCACCCACAAATTCTCTTCAGTGTGTAATCGAGGAACTTCCAATCGACATGGTCGTACACCTTCTAGCTTGCAGACTACACCATTTGAACCTGACCAGTGGCGCAAGTCAAACACTCATGAGCTACATGCGGGCAATCTAGAATCTGCTTACTAGCAAAAAGGCGCTTTGAGAAGGAAATTTCTTTCGAGAGATAGCTTTGAATCTTTGTGCTGGGATTTTAGCGAGATTTTGTACGGGCTGCCGATAAGACTGATGGGATACCAGGCATGCTTATGGATCACTCACACATTGACGAGTTTGTACCCTTGGAAGGTAGACGCTTCCTTTCTTCCCTCTTCAATCATTCCCATTGTAATTTGCTTAAGCAAATCTCAAGTTCTTCAATCTCTCCCCAGTGTAACAACTATTGCTGTCAGAAGTTTGATGAGAGATTCCATGATGTAAGCGCGACGATGGCTCCGGCGTTGAATGCGATGGATGAACCTAATCTCCGCACTCCGGCCATTCATGGTAATGTCGGGGATAACCCGGACTGCCGTCTTTCCATGGATCTCCCACAGCCTTGGCAACAAGTATCGGGCAGGAAGTGCAAAGAGAGACCGTTTCTTGCAAGCCAGACCACCTTCCTACCCTTTTCGTGAGAGGCTTTCCGGAAGGTTGGTTCCCCATCAACCTGTCGAGGTTGTTTGGTCGTGCTGGTGCAATCATGGATATTATCATGCCTAGAGATAGGATTAATGGCCATTACAGAGGTTTCACTTTGATAAGGATGGGCTCAGAGGAGGAGCTGCATGGTGAAAGATTCAGCGGATCTCCTTTGTTTGTCCAAAGGACAAGATTTGGCCCTAAACAGAACCCCAAGAAATCTCCTCTCGCCAAGTCTAAGGTCGCCACAGACAGGATAAACCGCAACTCGTCATCGCATTTCTAGTCAGACTTCCGGCGATGCTTCGTTCAGAGATGTTCTCCTCGGCCCCTCATCTTCCCAGAACACGCAACTCCCTACTCATCGGAACAATGGAGTTAAGCCCAAACCGTCCTCTGAGCCTGATCCTCCTATCATGGTTTCGGAGAACGTCTTGCGCATCAACCAAGCCTCCCTCAATCGTGCAAAGAAGGTCTAGAAGACACAGTCGTAGCTTTAATCTAAAGAGGGATCTTCAATATCCCAAATCCAAGGTTGGATCGAAGCGTGCTGTAGAATCAAGTCGTCTGATTACATCATGAAACCTATCGGTTACAACGAGCTCTGGATCAACCCAAGCCTGGGCGTTAATTCGGACCTCCTACTTATGGCAGGGGTCTTACACAAAGACGGACTTGTCTTGAAAATCCAGAGGTGGGACGAGTTCCTCCTCGGCACGGAGGAGGTCTGGGTCTCATTTGGGCGATCCCGCTAGAACTATGGTATGGAGAGGAGTTCTTCATGGCCGCGGTGTCCTGGTGGGATCCTTCACATAGAACTGGATCCTAAAACCAAGTGCGGAGAAGAAATGACGTTCTCAGGGTCCGAGTTCGGAGAAGAAAAGGAGAAAGCCTCTCATCCCACATCGTAGTTTCGTCGACAACCGGAATCTATCTCTGCCAGTTCAAATCGAGGCTCCTAATGACCCGTTGCCCAGATGGGGGATCTGTGGAGCCTGAGGGAACAATAGCCTCCTGCTGCCGGGCGCGCCGGTGCTGTAATCGACTTTCTCCCAGTTGCGTGCTCCCGCGGACCACAGTGCCATGAAATCATGACAGTTGGCCGTCATGATGGATCGGTCAGTCCTCGTTCAGCTCGCTCGAGTCGTGGACGCCCTTGCTCATCGACACGTGTCCCACTCGTGGCTAAAAAGTCACCCCTCCTGCTTCCATTCTGTCTACCAGCGACCTCGGAGCCACATGGCGAGATCTCGGTCGTCGCCTCAGCCGATCCAGTACGTTCCTCGACCTCAGATCTCGCCACATGGACTTTGCCTTCTCCGCCAAGCCTCCTGGGCACGACCCCCATCCTCGGCGCAGGACACCCGTGACGTGCCACCTCGTGCCTCGCATCCACGTGTTGGGACCTTGACAGCTGGTGATGTGCCCCATAGCCTCTCGGGCTCGATTCACGGTCTTGGGTCGGGTTTAGTCCCAAATGCGGCGCTCGGGTCCAAATCGGTTCCCGAGTTGGGTCCGACTGTTAACCTCAACCTATCCCATAGACCCAACCCACCCCTCGACCACAGCTGCCTCTCAAGCGCTTCGTCCTGAATCTTCTGCCAATAGCTTCGCCATTCCCGATTTCCTGCTAAAGAATCGTCTCTTCTCCTTCAATCAACAGGTCACTGAGCTGGGACCCCCACATCTCTCGGGGCCATCTGGGGATCGAAACTGCCTTTCCGATCATTTCCTTCCAGAGTGTGAAGTCACGGGGGAATTGGATCACTTGTCCTGCAACTCGGAGGACCCATCCTCACTAGCTTCCCTCCCTCCGCCTACTGCCTCTCTCTCCTCGATACCAGAGCAAGCCCTCATCTCCCTCTTTAGGAAGAGTTAGGGGACCGGAGAATTGATGCAGAACCTCTTCAGATTCGCATCAGGCCTTCAACAGAGCAAGGGATTCTTCTGGAAATGAATTCGACTGATAATGAGAATAGGGAGACTCTCATCAACACCATTCAGAAGAAGAAATGAATCAGAGACGTGATTAGGCATGTCGGCAGAGCTGTTGGCTTATCTTTCGGGGACTGCCCCGAGGAATACATTGCGCTATTCCAATGCGGGGAATCTCGCGATAGACCTCTAGCCGCCTCCAAATCCCCAACCCTCGTCTTTCCAAGTCCTGCAACAATAGAGAATTACAACGCCTTACCTCCTCCACGGCACAGGGCCGGATCCTATCAACGATCCAGCTCGACAGGCTTCTCGGGGCAGTTCGGTTCCCCAATGAAGATCATCTCTTGGAACGTTAAAGGCGTGGGCTCTAAGCAGAAAAAGGAGATTGATTAGAGACTCTTGTAGCTCCCGCAACCCCGATATTCTATCTTTCCAGGAAACAAAAATTCAGATCTTTAGCGATAGGATTATGGGCTCCCTGTGGAAGGCTTCTGATGTCAAGTGGGTTACTTTGGATGCCTCAGGAAGTGCTGGCGGTATTTTGATTGCGTGGAGATCTTCCAAATGGAAGCCAGAGGAATCTTGGTCCGGGTCTTTCTTAGTTTCGGTCATCCTTCTTGACATCTCTTCTAACCAGAAGCGTTTAATCTCTTCTGTCTACGGCCCCACCCTTGATGCTAGAAGAGCTGACTTCTGGTTCGAGCTGAGCTCCTCTAGGAGGAAATTTCAAGGTCCTTGCTGTTTCGTCAGCGACTTCAACATCACCAGGTATGCCGAAGAAAAATCCCATAGTCGAAACGTCTCCCCTGTTATGCGCTCCTTTCTTCAGCTGGATCGAACGATCTCGAGCTCATAGACCTCCCTCTTCTTGGCTCTAGGTTTACCTAGACCAATTGCAGACTGAATCCCTCTCATTGCAGATTAGATAGATTCCTCCTCTCTTCGGATTGGCTGGAGGGTTCTCCCTTCGCCACCCAGACCACCCTCCCAAGATCAACTTCGGACCACTACCCAGTTATGCTGTCTTCTGACGATTATAATTGGGGTCCAAAAACTTTTAGAATTGAATTCTCCTGGCTTAATTTTAATGGTTTCTTTCAGTTGGTTTCAGATTGGTGGGGCAGCTTCCAGGTCGAGGGCTTCGCAGGAAATTTAGAATGCCGAAGGAAAAGCTTAGAAAGTGGAACCAAGAAGTGTTCTCTAAGAGGGACTCTGACATGGACTCAATCAAGGCAGAAATTCAGGTGATCGATGTTGAAGCTAAAGATGGCTTAATGTCTTTGGAGATCCTATCCAAAAGAATCTAGCTTATTCAGTCGCTGTCAGCCAGGGTTCTTGATAACGAAATAGCCTGGAAACAAAGATTTCGTGCCAAATGGCTGAAAGAAGGGGACAAAAATTCCAAATTCTTTCACTCTGTAGCCAGTATGAACGCCAGGAACAACAGAATCATCAACATTTCTGTTAACGGGCGCCATATCGAAGATAAAGAAGAAATCGCAAAGGAAGCAGTTCATTACTTTAGTTCCTTGCTTAGTACAGACTGCTGGGGCAGACCGGGTTTAGATCACCTCCAAATGGAACGTCTTCTCCCTTAAGATGCCGACGCTCTTGAAGCTCCGTTTTCTGAGGAAGAAGTGAGGTTGGCCTTGATCTCTTTAGGCAGCGACAAGGCCCCGGGTCCTGATGACTTCCCTATACGTTTCTTCATTTCCTTCTGGGAGGTGATCAAAGTCGACGTTATGCTCTTCTTCAAAGAATTTCACGACAGAGGAATCTTATCCAAAGGCCTCGGGTCTTCCTTCATCGCGCTTATCCCTAAAATCCCGGGCGCAAGTTCTTTCTCAGAATTAAGATCCATTAGTCTGATTGGGGGCCCCTACAAAATTCTGGCTAAAGTTTTGGCCTCCTTGCCCGAAGCTTTCCCTTGGTAAGATCTTCTCCTCCCACCAATGCGCCTTCATCCCAGGGAGACAGATCATTGACTGCGCGTTGATCGCCAATGAATGTCTGCATTCTAGTTATAAAGACGGGTCGAAATCTGTCTGCTGCAAGCTTGATATCGAAAAGGCCTATGACCATGTTGATTGGAAATTTCTCCAATACATGATGAGGCGTATGGGCTTTCCTGTTAAATGGTGTAGGTGGATTGGAGTGTTTAGGGTTGGCTCACTTCTCTATCCTCCTCAACGGGACCTCGAAAGGTTTTTTCAAGAGTTCCAGAGGCATTCGTCAGGGGGATCCACTGTCCCCATTTCTCTTCCCAATCGTTGGAGAAGCTCTTTCCAAAATGATCAAGGCAGGCCAAGACGCTGGCATTCTAAGCGGCATCAGAATGAGAGGCCTGTCATCCCCGGTCTCCCATATTCAATACGTTGACGACACTATCATCTTCAATGATGTTGACCCGATTAAGGTTGACAACGTCCGCACCACGATCAGGTGTTTTGAGGCAGTTTCGGGTCTAAGGATCAACCTGTCTAAAATGTTTGGTGTTAATCTGAAGGACGAAGTGGTTAGTTCTTTTGCTAATTCGTTTGGGTGCTCCTCTGTATCGCTTCCGGTTTCTTTCGTTGGTCTCCCGTTATGTCTGGGCTCGCCCCCTATATTCCTTTGGGACAAGGTCATCAACAAGTTCGAGAGATATCTGGCCAGATGGAAGTGTAGATACCTGTTGCTGGGCGGCCGCATTACCTTGATAAAGGCAGCCCTCTCCAACCTGCTAGTCTACTTTGTGTCTCTTCTTAAGTGCCCTGCACCCGTTCTCACTAGGCTCGATAAACTCAGGCGAGATTTTCTTTGGAACGCGAAGGAAGATTCTAAGAAATTTCACATGGTTAAATGGTCTCAAGTCTACTAGAGGCCTAACCTTGGTGGAGTAGGAATTAAAGATCTCAAGAGGATGAATAGAGCCCTCCTCGGGAAATGGATCTGGAGGCTTGGTACTGAGGATGATACTCTTTGGAACAAGATCATCAAAGGCAAATATGGAAAATCGATCGGCGGTTGGTGGGCCAACGACTCTTCTCGATATAGGGCCTCTGCCCTTTGGAAGGGGAACCTCTCCTTGAAGAAGGACGTTCTTCCAGGCGTCGGCTTCAGACTAGGAAACAGGACCAAAATTCAGTTTTGGGAAGATGTTTGGGTGGGTGAAGCCCCTTTGAAAACCGACTTCCCTAACATTTTTCGTCTCGCCTCCAACCCTGCTTCTCTCGTTGCCGATTGCTGCTCCTTCTTGGACAATAAGATCGAGTGGAATGTGGAATGTAGGAGGAACCTACAGGACTAGGAGATCGAACAATTCGTGGGCCTCCTCCAGCGCATAAACACGAGTACGCCAGCCATCTTCAGCCCGGACAAATTAATTTGGAAGGCGGACAAATCCAACATCTTTTCTGTCAAATCCCTCTACCACCAGTTGGACCATGGTGCGATCTCCTTTGAGGATCATCCCCCCTTCAAATTCTGGAAATATCCTGTTCCCCCTAAATACGCAGCTTTCGCCTGGCTGGTGGGGACCGAAGGAATTCTCACGGTGGATAATCTGAGAAAAAGGGGTATGCAAATTGTCAATATCTGCCTTTGCTGCATGAAGGACGAAGAAAACATCGATCACCTGTTGCTCTCCCGCCCGTTCATCTCTGCAATCTGGTCAGAATTTCTCAAATGCTCCAACTTGAAGTGGTGTTTTCCCGGTTCGGTCTCTCTCCTTATCAAAGCTTGGCATGGGGTTAGTCTGGGCAAGCATAGGACAAAGATTTGGCGGATGGCAATTATAGCTATTTGGTGGTCGGTTTGGGAAGAGAGAAACAATAGGTGTCTTAGGGATGTCTCAAATTCTGAATCGGTGACTGCCAGTAAAGCCAAGCGCCTTCTGATCGAATGGATGGTCTATGTAGTTGGTTCTAAGGAAGTAGATTTTCTTTTCCTTGGGGTTTAATCGTTTGTTTGCCTGCTCGGCAATCTCCATTTGCCCCCGTTTTTGTTTCCCGTCTTCTTTTTCTCTCCCTTCTTTTATATATATATATTATATATATATATATATATATATATATATATATATATATATATATATATATATTCAGTGAATTTATAAAAAAAAAGGACTGATGGCCCTGAAGTCCTTCATATTCTCAGCACCTTCAGACTTGGGAATGAGAGCAATGAAGCCATGGCCCAATTCAGTGAGAACCCAAGCTGAAGAACTCGAAAGCAAAAGCAATGAGATCCCCTTCAACCATCTCCCAACAGATCTGGAAAAAGGTGATCGGGAATCCATCTGTCTCTAGGGCTTTATCCTTTTCAAGAGACATCACAACCAACTTAATCTCATCTTCTGATATTGGCTTTTCTACTTCAACCTCTTCAATAGAAAGAACAAAAATGGAGGCCATCAAGATTGGGGCGATCTAGATTCTCCTCGGATAAAAGGCTTGAAAATTATGAAACGACTGAATTGGAGATCACAACTTTATCCTCTATTCTCCTACCATTCACCAAGAGAGCAAATTCTATTGGACTGGGCTCTCGCGCGAGCCACCTCATGAAAGAATTTGGTGTTCTTGTTCTTAGCCAAATAGCCCTAGAATGCTGGCACCACTTGACTACTTTTTCCTCAATGCAACTGTTGTAATCCGAGAGAAGGCAAGCCCTAGCTAGTCTTTCATCTTCCAATAACTGATCCCTTTCTTCTGAGGTCTATAGGCTGAATATTCTGTAAAATACTTCTGGTCTTCTGCTCTTTGAGACGGAGAACTTCTCAGTTCCAGGTTTTCAACTTATCCTTCAACAGTTTCATTTTCCACAAAAGCTGAATTCCTGGGGGGGCCCTCAACTGAAAAGGAAGACCACCATTGCACCACCAGCTCCTGTAAGCCTTTCTTCCAGCCATGCTAGCTCAAAGTGAAGGGCTTAGGCCCCCAATTATCTGGATAAGAAGTTGTGTGAGGAAGGCATCGCTGGACAGCCAACGGATAATGCTCCACCCATGAAGAAGAGACGAGGAACTGATCGAGTCTAGACATAGCTGGAGGGTCCCTGCCGTTAGACCACGTGAAGTGAGAGCCTGCGAGGGGGAGATCAACCAAATCCTGGCTTAGGATCCAGTCCGAAAAGTCCCTCATACTGCTAGAGATGCGATCACAATTAAGCTTATCATGGGGAAAACACACCACGTTGAAATCACCACCTAAGCACCAGGGCACACTCCACCAACGCAAGTTTGGTGACAGCTCATCCCATGGCAATTTAGGTAACATTGATCTAGACTGTTCATTAGCTTCAGTGTACATTTCTCATGGGCTACCATGCAAGCATCACACTAATCTGACAAATATTAACCAATTTATCAATGGTCTTTAATATGAAAGGTCAAGATATTTTATACAAAATAGGTCCAATCAATAATTTGATCCATCTTCTTGTTAGGGACTATGATGGATTGCTTGTGATTCTAAAGACTCACTTATTTTAGGCAATTATAACCTTACCATCCATGGCTTCAAAATGGATGATTGTAGAAAATAATGCCAAATCAAAGATGGATTGCGCATTATCCGATCAGTATGATTATAATAGCCTATGGAATTTGTTTCAGACTTAATGCAGAGTTCATATCGATTGAATGGACTGTCCAACTGAACCTATGCAACTTGGAGCACTATAACTCGTAGTGATCTGAGAGAACTGGACCATTTCTCATAGTTACATGCTAATGTTTTTTAAATATGAGTTGTATGCTACATTACCACACACATATAATATAGTAGTTTAACCTTAAAAAAATAGCAGTTAAGTAATAAGTGTAACACAATTGGTTTCAGATATGGACATACATCAAAACTATGCCAGTAATTTGTGAAAACAAGAAGAGATATATAAAGCTTTTCTGTATAAAATAAGCGTCAATTTTTGTCCAATACCCATGCCTTGCATATCTATCTGGCGAAGTGATTACTATGAAAATGGAATTCCCTGATTATATAGTCGTCATCACACCTTTTCATCTTACAGGTTTGGGAATTGGTTAATTGATGGTGTCACACAGTTTGATTTCAATACATGTCTTTATTATCACTTTAGAGTTTTGGTCCCCTGTTGTTAATTCTCTTAGAATCAATTACACATAATTTCCTTTGGGTCAATGGAAGTCATAAACCATTTGAGTTACTTTTGTGCTGTAGTTGTGGGGCGATGACACATGATACAAAGTCGTGCATGGAGAGACCAAGGAAATTGGGAGCAAAATGGACAAACAAGCACATAGCACCTGATGAGAAAATAGAAGCTTTTGAGCTGGATTATGATGGAAAACGTGATCGTTGGAATGGATATGATCCTTCCACTTATGCTCGTGTTATTGAGAGATATGAAGCAAGGGATGAGGCCAGAAGGAAATACCTAAAAGAGCAGCAGCTGAAGAAGTTAGAAGAGAAAAATAATAACCAGGATGCTGCTGAAGTCGAGGTTAGTGACGAGGAGGATGATGAAGATGCCTTGAAGATTGATGAAGCCAAAGTGGATGAGAGCAAACAGATGGACTTTGCAAAAGTGGAGAAACGTGTTCGTACCACAGGTGGTGGAAGCACAGGAACCGTCAGGTAATTTTGAAGGCTTTCATTATCAGGAATGTTCTTCTCTCTCCTTTTTTTTTCCTTTTCCGGAAGGTACAAAGTTTTGTGAGGGTTCATTATCAGGATTGTTCCTGCTTATGTTTATTAATTGACACATTGATCCCTTTGGCCAAGACGGTAAGCCACATACTAGGTTTCTCGCATTGGTTTTCTTTCAGATAAAGAGGGAATATTTCTCATGCTTCTGTGCATTTTTTCTGTAACATATCTGTAACTGGAATATTTTTGTCCAGGAATCTCCGTATTCGAGAGGACACAGCAAAATACCTTCTGAATCTCGATGTCAATTCTGCACATTATGATCCAAAAACCCGGTCTATGCGTGAGGATCCTCTTCCTGATAGTGATCCGAATGAAAAGTTCTATGAGGTAAGCGCCTTGCAAAAACTTTGGACACTCTGTAGTTGGCGAACCAATTATTATTCTTCTATTTTTGGTAAAGCAATTATTCTTATTATGATCATGTTGGTATCATATTAAATTGCATCATTGACTGTACCGTCCTTCAGGGTGACAACCAGTACAGAGTCAGCGGGCAAGCATTGGAGTTCAAGCAACTCAATATTCATTCTTGGGAAGCTTTTGAGAAAGGACAGGATATCCACATGCAGGCAGCTCCTTCTCAAGCTGAGCTTCTGTTTAAGAATTACAAGGTTATTAAGGAGAATCTGAAGTCCCAAATGAAAGACACCATCATGGAGAAGTATGGCAATGCAGCTTCTGAAGAGGAACTTCCAAGAGAGCTTCTCCTTGGACAAAGTGAGAGAGAGGTTGAATATGATCGTGCTGGTAGAATTATAAAGGGCCAGGTAAGTTCTGCCGTCATTTGAGGCATGCATATTTCATTTATTATGGGACATCAGTTATCACATCGCTACTACAAGCTATACCAGGAAAAAAGGTATACAGAGTTTCCAAGATGGAAATCTTTAAAATATGCAATGAAGGTCATCTCCTTGAATTATTTTGTTCACTAGTTGACACAACAGAGCTTTCCCCCAAAGAACTAAGATCTCTAGCATAGGTGATTGTACTTTGTACTCGCTACTATTTCTATGCTTATAAAATTACATAAGCTAACGCACAAGTTTGTCAAAATCATTATCCTATAGCAAATCGTGGTAGGGGTTGAATCGTATCGAATCAAAAACCTTATTATAAATCATAAGATTTTTTCTGATTTTCTTAAAAAAAAATTCTGAAAATATAAATATAAATAAATGAGAAGAATTTAAAACTAATTGAGCATCCCATCAATATACGCCATGTAATACATATCATTATAGTGTTAAAGAATCTGTCTTTTTTTTTTTTTTTTTTTTTCTCTTCCAAGAAATTTACCTTAAAAAGAAATCTTTTAATAATTTATGTTCTTTTTACCTTTTCTTGAATATACAATGGCGTTGGAAAAAAGTGGCATTTGGCTGATGAACAAGAGAATTGGATTTCTTTGTTTTGGGTTTTTGAATATCAACTAGGTTACACCTTTCTCACACACACACACACACACACACCACACACATATATATATATATAATATAATATAATATAATATAATCTAATATCAACTAAGTTACTGATTATACATATGCTTGTTGGGCTCCTTTTGGTTGATCAATTAGAAAATTAGAAAAGAACTTTACTATAAAAAAGAGCTTTACTGATATTTGGTGAAGAAGAAAAAGTGATTCCAAGTTGGGCATATTGTCCCAAATCATCAAAGTGTTACTGTATTACACATTGCACCTTACGCAGAATATCCCAAATCACAAGTCAGGTACACTCACTTCCCAAGTTCTTTGGCCACTTCTCAAACTTTGTGCTATCATCATCATCATCATCATCTAAGCCTTATCCCAATTAATTGGGGTCAGCTAGATGAATCCTGTTCTGCCATGCCACCCTACCACGGGCCATACCTTCAGTTATACTGATTATACCCCAGACACTTTGTGCTATAAGTTTTAAATTAATATCAGCATAAAAATATATAACTGAATAATAAAAATCCCTGCAAGCAAAGGAAAAGGTGAATTATGGTTGTCTTGATGAACTGATACAGAACCCTTGCATTGCTCATTTCACTAAGAACAAAGAAGATAATTTTCTTTCAATTATTTGGAAATTGATGGTATAGGTTGACCGCTTCTGAGGAACTGTTGGTAGCTGCAAAAGTTCTACAGTTGGTGATCGTCTTTCAATTTTCTCAATCTTTTTGTGGAGGAGCTAATTTAGTATGACGGTGTATTGGCAGGAGACATCCCTTCCAAGGAGCAAGTATGAAGAAGATGTTTATATCAATAACCACACAACTGTTTGGGGTTCGTGGTGGAAGGATCATCAATGGGGCTACAAATGCTGCAAGCAAATTATCCGGAACAGCTATTGTACAGGCTCTGCTGGAATTGAGGCTGCTGAAGCTGCTGCTGATCTCATGAAGGCTAATATGGCTCGTAAAGAAGCTACAGAAGGTTAGTAGAAGAGACCAGTGAATGTGGTTTAACTGAAATATCATCCAGGATCTGAATTACATTTATCATTTCGTTCTAATTGATTGTTATATTTCTGGTTGGTCTCTGGCCATCCTTTTAACTGATGCCTGAATTATGTCGTATTGTGATTGGCACATGATCACCATTAATCAACTTTTTGATGCAAATCGTCAATTGTTTCCATGTCTTTCTCTGGAGTACTCTGGCTTGGAGTTGCCAGTGTTGTGGAGGTTATCTCTTTTAGAGAAGGTGTTAAGAATTTTTTTTGTGCAAGATTCTCTGGCCATTGATCATGAAAGGGACTGCAAGAATGCCATCCCTTGGGCCTCTTGTGCTTATGACATTGGAGACTCTCCTTTTTGTTCAGTGAAGTTCAGGACATAAACTCCAAGATAAACATTTCATTACTCCATTATCTCTCTCTCTCTCTCTCTCTCTCTCTCTAACACACACACACAAACACACACCATCCATCGCTCTCTCTCTCTCTCTCAAAAAAAAAAAAAGTTTGCTTTTGTACCTACTCTATGCTGTCTTTCTCAACAACTGAAGTTTCTGCAATTTTTATCATATGATTGTCCTGTCTATACACTAACATGTCCGCATCATACAGAGAAGCCCGCAGCAGTGGAAGAGAAAAGGCTTGCTACATGGGGAGCTGATGTTCCTGAGGATTTGGTTCTTGACCAAAAGCTACTTGCTGAAGCCCTCAAGAAGGTAATTTTCGCTATCTGGCTGACATGTGATGATGCAATGTACAAAATGTGGATTAGCAGTCAAGAACATTTCAGGGTCAGCTTGGCTCTATCATTTTTTTTTTTTTAAAGAAAGTAAACTTGTCTTGGGTCTATGGAAACTGTGGTTGAAGTTGTAATTTTGTTTCTTAAAATTCAATTGAGCACTTGAAAGTGTCAACCAAGTACATGGAACAAAAAAAAAAAAAAGGCCCTGGTCAAGTGTTGAAGTTGTAATTTCATTTCTTAAAAATCAATTGAGCACTTAAGTGTCAACCAAGTACATGGAACAAAAAAAAAAAAAACCCTGGTCAAGCAGTGATACTCCAAATATCAGATTAGATCATAAACCTTTGGATCCGAAACTCTCGATCTAGTACTTGACCAAACCAAGTTTCAAGTTATGTAACCTCTTGAGAGATTTTCAGCAGCTTACTTTGTGTTTATGGTTGGACAGGAGGATGAAAGAAAGAGGGAAGAGAGAGATGAAAGAAAGAGAAAATACAACGTGAAGTGGAATCATGAGGTATGTTGCCTTTATTGATCAGTCAATGCAATTGTGAAATACTTGTCATTTTTGTGCCACCTGGTTTTATATCATGTTGTGTGTACAGGTGACCGTGGAGGACATGGAGGCTTACAGAATGAAGAAAATCCACCATGATGATCCAATGAAAGATTTTCTGCACTGATCTGGATACTGGTCTCCTTAAAGTGGTTGGTTGCGCTGCTCCTGGGCATGCGGCTTTCAGAGCTTCTGAACCTTGCTCCGTGCATGCCACCCCACCAAACAAGGAGAAACCACATCAACTTTGGCCATTTATCCTTCTTACTTACCAAGTAGAATCTTGGATGTTGTATATAAACATATGGAAGCAAGGGTTTACATGGCAGTTTTTTCTCCCTGTATTGGAATGTTCTCTTAAATGAGACATGACCTTAGGTTTGTATGAAGTCTATTTACCAAAAACAGGATGGAGAAATAATTTCTGATGTAGAAAAGAGTTGCTTGATGAGAACATGGGCTGTGGTGCTTGTATTGAAGTTATTAGCCTCATATTGCTCAGGCAAAAGAATCACATCTTATTTTCCTTGGAAAATTTCATTCTGAAGCAGACCTGGGAACTCTTGAAGAACTATACTGTTTTTGCCCAGATGCACCTGCTAGACAGTAGCCAATCAGTTCGGTGAATGGTTATTCTTGAGCTTGAATACGAAAGCATGAATCTGTTTTTTTTTTTTCATTCAGTGTATTACTCTTTAAATTCTGCCTTTGTATTATGGAGAGAAGATGATGCCTGTAACTCGAACCATTGTTCAAAAACCCCACACTCAATTCTATTCGATTTGATTCCTGGTTGTGTCGGACAGACCTAAAGACTCGACTTAATATGCGAATGATTAATATTTAATAATTAAATTAAAAAGGTGATAATAGTGGCAATGAATATTTTAGAAATAAAGTTGTTATGACTAGCGCATTTGTAGTTGATGGTGCGCTGGTTCTGCCTTTGTGCTCTCTTTGAGAAAGTTGCATGTTGGAATACAGAGAGTGGCTGTTTTGCATTTTAAGCGCCATCATGATTTGACTGGGCGAGGCACTTGGTTCTCATCTACTGGCTGTGTTTGACACCTGAAATTTGAAATGTGTATTTCTTGCCAAAATGGCTATATAGAACTCTTAACTCCAACAGAACTGCAAAACTATTGAGTCGGAAAACGCCCAATTGTAGATATGTGCATTTACACTCTCCCTGTCACAGTTAGAACCGATACAAGATGCCGACACAAAACGCCCAATTGTAGATATGTGTTTACACTTTGCTTGTCATATTTAGAACCGATGAGCAGGCACACTTGAACGGAGATGTAGAAGAGGTATTGGGTAACCCATCGATTTAGAAAGTTTGGGGGACAATATGCAAGGCCGTTACCTTTTCAAGTTTATAAAAGTAGCAAAGAAGGAAGAGCTCCGGGACTGTCATAAATTGAAATCATTTAACTTTTTTCAGCTCAACTGTCTATTAGACTATCCACTTCTGTTCAACACCATGTTATAACAAGTTCAGATTGATAAGTTTAGCCTAGTTTAATTTTTACTTCCATCTAACATATAGTTACAGTAAGTCAGATTAGTTTATGTAAAATATTCATGACCATTCGTTGAATTCCCTTCAAATCCCTAAATCTTTATTTGGTGATTCCTCCTTCACATTCTGAGACCAGAAGTCATGACTGTCATAGTTTTTTCCACGACTGTCCAAGTTATGGTGATCATTCAATTTTCTACTTTATTTACTTTTATACGGCCATTTACTAAATCTTCATTTATATCAATAAAATTAGCATTCAACCTTTAAATTTATGTTTTACTTTCGTATATTAATTTTGTAGGCAAACCTGATCAACAGGTGATAAAAGTTACAGTTTTTAAATAAAAAGGAATTTATCTAAAGTGCTAATCATTCCTTTTATAAATTACTTGATTATCTTGTCAATTGGTGGTCGAGTAATTAGGCCAATTTTCATCGATCTAGTACTAATCTGACTATTTTGGTACATGTATTTATAAGGCATTTAGTTCAATTCAAGTTGATCATGATTTTAGCATGCCTGGCATATACTTTCTCTATAAACAAAATTAAGACTTGTCTTAATTTGTCTTAATTTTGAATTGAATAGCAACAACACGCATGTGAGCGACAATTCAAAAGGTTGGACGGTGGGACCCATTAGTGTGGAGGAGCCGGTGACAGGAATTGGAAACCTAGATTAAATAGACTTGTCCAATCATCACATCATTAGGATGAAAAATACATATTATTTACTTTTAGAAGATGCTCTTTTTTTTTTTTTTTTTTTTTTTTTTTTTTTTTTTTTTTTTTTTTTTTTTTTTTTGTCTTAGTAAAATGAACGGTTGATGCTCTGCCATATCTACATCATTAGGAGAAGGCTAAGATGATGGGGACAAACATGGGTCATCTTCACATCATCATGCCTGGCAACACATGGATTTAACAAACATCTTTTAACTGATAAAGTGTCTTTATTAGATAGCATCAGATCATACTATATAACAATCCTTCAATTTATAAAGACTATATGACAACAAAAGCCAAATTAGAACAGAGTACGGACACCCAAACCCAATTAAAAAAGAAAAAGAAGAAGAAGAAGATATCTATATTTAAATTTTAAATACAAATGAAAGAAGAAAAGGAAAAGAAAAGAAAAAGTGTTCTACCAAACTGATGGTAGGATATGATCGTAAGCCAAGGGTCACACATGAATAGGACCCACTAGATGGATGGACCAGATCACCCTCCCATATGCCATTTTCATGCATATATTGGGCGACGAACGTATCTTTCTGATCCAGCGCAACATATTAACGTCGGATTCCATATCGACATAATCAAACACAAAAAGACTGCAATAACAAACAAGCCCAAGAAGAAGATACAACTGTATTAGGAATACAAAGGAAAGAGGGTCTCTGAAATACAGGAAAACACGTCGAATGCGTCAGATGACGCTACATGCCACGTGTCAGCATCTCCTGGTACTCTCCAAAGGATCTCTGCCTCTGGAGCCTCATATCTTCCTTGAACTTGGCAATGAACTGCTCAGCTCTCTCATCCACTCCCCACAGTTGCAGTTCCGCCGCTGCTGCAGAAGCCTTCGGTCCATCGGCCACTACCGAAGCGCTCGGTGCAGCAGACTTCTCACCTGCCTTGCTTGTAGACGGCGGTGGCTCGACGAGCTTGACGGGTGCCGAGGCGGGCTCGTTGAAGAGGTCGTCGATGTATACAGGTGCGAAGCTCTGATGAAGGTGGTTGGAATGGCGGTGGGGCCGAAGGGTGATGGGTGTTTGGAGTCGAGGCTTTTTTCTATCTCGAAGATGAGGAGATGAACGAAGATAGCGGTGGGGGAGGAATGTGGAGAGGGTGGAGCTGAGACGAGTGGTGGCCTTTTTTATGGATTTGGAGCGTTTGAGCTTATGGAGTTTTGTTTGGAGAGTGGAGGTTATGCCCTTCAACGCCTTTCCAGCGGGCAGAAGCTTCTTACCTATGTTCAAGAACGACATGAATTGCTTTTGAGAGAGAGAGAGAGAGAGAGAGAGAGATGGGCAGAGCTGCAGAGATCAGGGAAGTCGTTCTTAAGAACGGTTGTTTGACGAACTGCTTTTTGGATTTTTAGTTGCTTTTAAAGGTTTTTTTTTTGGAAGGTGGAATATGGCCCTGTTTGAGGCTGAAACTACAGAAATGCCACCTCTAGAATATGATTAGTGGCTTTAACCCCAGTTGGCAGAACTTTTCTTATGCTCTCTATTTTTTATTATAAGCTGTACAATTGATCATACGTTTAAAATTCCATGTAGTTGAAAATTAGAGACTATAAGGGAAAAGGGAAGCGGATTGTGTGGTCTGCCACACACCACCGGCTGCAGCAGTGTGTTTACGTCACCAAGTTTTGTGGCCTAGTTACCATGATGTATGTGTTATATATATCACCGTCCATCATTTTTTTTCAAGATCATTTTAAGGCATGGGCCAAAACATGAGGTAGATCAAAAGCTCAAGTGGACCACACCGAAGAAAGTAGTGGGGACAGTGATACCAACTGTAGAAAGTAGTGGGGACAATGATACCAACTGTCGAGACCTTTCTAGGGCCCACTGTGATGTTTATTTGCTATCTTACCTGTTGGTGCGATCATGTATACTTGGACGAAGGGAAAACAGAAATATCCCCGTTGCTTTTCCTGGTGGGGTTCACTTGAGCTTTGGATATACCTTATTTTTAGGCCTTCGCTCTAAAATAATCTCTCAAAGTGGATAGATAATGTGAATATAACACATAAATCATGGTGGGTCCCATAGAACTTGGTGACATCAACAGACCACTAAGGTGGGGACACCTGGCAATCTTTCTCTAGAGAATAGCTCATTTTCTCATTACCCAATTTGGTAGGATTTGATTGGGTCATGTGCCGATAAAGATAAATCAAGTCAAGTACAAGTTCTTAGTTTTTTTTTTTTTGCCTCCATCTTGCACAACCACACATTGACATGGCCCAGTCAAATTCCACTGTGTTGGATCACTATGGAATCTGAGTTCCATTTTCTTGGGCAAACTGAATTAAGCAAGTTTTTAAATAAAAATTATTTTTTTTTTGAAATATAAAACCTTCTAGAAGTAATTTTTTTTTAAAAAAACAGTTGTCATTGTCCATTAATAAAATTGAGTGAAGGTGGATCTTTTTAATTGAAGCCTATTAATATATATATTAGATTTTTTTTTTTTATAGTCCATATATATATATAAAATTTATTTTTGATTACTAAAAAAAAGGAAGGATTTAAAAAGGGCAAAGGACATCATTAGGCTATTAGAAATTCTATTCTAAACACATGCAACTGTTTTTCCTCCCTCTTTCTTTGAAACGAACTCACTGTTAGTTTAGCTAGTAAACGTAGTGTTGGCAATTGAGTCCCCTAGTCAACCTACTTTAGCCTTTTAAACTATGCTCTCCACAATATGGGCATATGCATGGGTTGGGCTATCCATCTATTACCCAATATTATGCCTTATGTTTCAAAAGTTAAGCTAATTAGAGAATCCTATCCACTAAAACTCTCCTATTCTCCTCAATGAATGTTTGTGTTTACATCCATTTTCGGCACCCTGACGTGGATTAATGAGAGGCTGTCACATGCAGTCACTACTAAATAGAATTATACCCATGCTCGAAGATACCTTTCTTTAATCTTTATTCGACAATACAAATTATGTTATTAATGTGATGACACAGAACCATACGTGTGCCTTTAGAGGAGCGAAACATTGCTTGTTACATGCCGTGATTAGAGAGCCAATTAATGAGCAACATGCCCAACACATTTATAAAAATTTACTGAGGGAAAGAATCCTACCACAGATATGGCTATGATACACTCGGTAAGGCTGTCTCTTAAAGTCATTTTAAAATGAGAGATTTCTCAAATACGTTTGGAAGGTTTGCAATGATCATAAAAGTTTCAAATATCCGAAGATCAAATCGATATCAGATCATATTGATATCTGAGCAGATCAATTGCAACACAGACCCAAATAAGAAGAGGGTGGACATCGGTAAATTGGATCTTTGACCATACAACAATCGAAATTAAAAGAATGGGAGAGCTTGATCTAGTGAATCTGGTCCTACCGTTCTACAATCAGAAGGGACCAGGATCATGGAAGGATGAAAAACACCGATTGGGTCATTTAGATGCATGAATGCCCTGATTGATTTCAAGTTCGGGATCAATGGTAGAGGTTTTCCTGATCGATTCCAAATCTTCAATATGAGATCATTTATATAAAAGTAGAGATATGAAAACCAACGGTTTTAAATTTACAGAGATATCCTTACTCAGAATGTATGCTGTAAAAATATGAAGGATCCAACATCAACAAAGAAACCCAATGAGAGTTTTGCCACCTCGACAACCTATAAAAGGAGAGCGCGATGAAGAGCTCGGAGCACACACCAAAAATACAATTTATCTTCTTTTGCATTTATCTTTATGTTTATCTTAGCATAACCTAGTCCTAGTTTAAATCGATACTGTCCAACGCTAACGCTACAATACTGTAGGATTATATTAAACATTCACAACCCTAAGTTATTGGATCCTGATCAACTGAATTCTTATTTGGGTGATCATCTTTTTGGTCACATTCTGTTGATCATTTGCCTCAATTATCTATTCTTATAGACGGTCAAGTATCTATCTCTTATTTTATTTACTTCTCTAATTTGTTTTGACATTCTATCGATTGTAATGAGCTTTATTTAAATATTAATGAAATTGGCATTGTTACAACTTTCTATTACTTATTTGTACACCTTTAATCCTTTGAGAAATAGTAATTATAATTATTGGTGAAAGAACAATCTTTAAACACAAGACAAAAAGAATTCATTGGAGAGAATTAACCGTTACCCTTTTGTAAATTAACTGATCGGTAATCATAATCGATGGCACTTGAGGGTTGAATTTCCGAATATGATATTACTCAATTGTTTCAATGCGAGGTCACCATCGTTCAATCAAACATTGATTTGGGTACAACTTTCGGACGCTTGTACCTCATAAATTCACAAAAATTCTGCATACATGTCCTCGGCCATGTGTATAGCCTTGTGTTTGATTGAATTGGACAGAAAGCTTGGCCATCAACTATTTTCATCTTGTATGTAACTTTGAAAGCCAACTTTCGCATGGATTACATGATATGATATTTTGTGTATTTGTAAAATCTATCCATTTAAAGTAGGGTCAATTAAACGGACAGACCAGATTGATTCATTACCCTGCCCCTTGCATATTCAGGAAAGTTAGCTCGATGTTTCGGTTCTACCGGCTCTACCGTGTATCCATTTCTAGTGATTTGTCCGGGGTGTGGCTTTGGCCAAGGTCGATCGGTGGATCCTTAAATCCACGTTGTCTATCCGTTTTCACATCTCATTTTAGGGAACGATCCAAAAAATGAAGCAGATTAACTTAGGTGGACCAGATCACAGGAAACAGTGGTTATTGAATATCCATCATTAAAAACTTCTTGGGTGCCACCTAAATGTTTATTTACCATGCAACCTGTTGATAAGGTCTCAAAGGCCTGGATGAAGAGACCACACAAATATCAGCTTGATCTAAAACTTGTGGGCCATAGGAACTTTTTAATGGTCAATCACCACTTTCCTGTGGTGTGGTCCACCTGAGATTTGGATCTGTTTCATGTTTGGGATCTCTCCCTAAAATGATCTGTCAACGGAGGATGGACGGTGTGAATGTAAGGCACATACATCACGGTGGGCCCCACAGCCCGGATCCACCGAAGCTGCCCCCGATGCGTCCGAAGGACTTTTCTTTCTTTATTTTTTTTGCCCGACCGGGCTTGAAAGGGTACAGTTGTAGTTTCTTTGAAATCTGAGTGCTTTTGGGAGCTGCACCTTTTCCTTTCGGCGGACGACGTACGCGATCCGTTTGACGAAACGAAACACGTTAATCTCAACGACGGTGGGTCTAAAACGGGTTACTGGGATTCGGGCCAAAGAGACTTCCAGACCCGACCCATTTAGTGACCGGGTTATGTTGACTCATTTGACAATCCTGAGGACTATGTTCAGACAGATACCCGATTCTGATGGGATCGGGTCCTTTAACCCATCGGACGGGCTCCATCCATTTACACTTCTACACACGGCTGCATGGTACGTGCGCCACCCCTGGACAAAGTAGATGGGAGGAGATTTAGAAAAGACTCTCAAGACACGTGCCAACCCAGTACACATCCATAGCATTTACGCCGATGGTTACCTAGCACGCACCATGCTGCCAGTTCCTCCGTGACATGCACGTGGAATCCAAACCGTGCATCTGGTGGGCCTCCTCGTGTTCACCGTACATCCCAAGAATCATTCTCATCCAAAACACAGGTGGGAATGACCTGATTATGGGTTTGTTTCTTCAAGATGACTGAGTACACATTCTATACGGCAGTTCATATGGTGGGCGTCACCTCCCCAATGTCCGGCTTTGTTCCTTTTGGTGTGGTCCACCTAAGTTATATATGGATCTTGGGATCTATGCTTAAAATGGGAGAGCGCATCTAATGGACGGGTTGGATGGCACACACATCACAGTGGGCCCGGCAGAGCTGGGGCACATGGTCATTATCATAAGTTAGGAAGTACGTGATTCTTTCTCATATAAAACTATAAAGTAGCCAGACAAGACAACGTCCGTGATTTGCTAAATCTATGTTACAGCAATATGCGGGGAATGTCCAGTTCAGATGGAATACAAATTATACGGTCGAGATGGAAGAACGGTAACATGGTACAACCATCTCTCAACAGGAATTGTAGCAAAGTGATGTGCAAATCAGGTCCGTCCATTTGCAGGGCCTTAGTATGGATCGTTTATTTCTCAAAAATAACTCCAATTAGACAATCCTATCCAACTCATCTGTGACCACACTAAGGTGACGGTGGAAAACATGGAAAATAGAGACAGTTAACCGTGAAACATGCAGTGGGATAAACTGCAGAAATAGTTAGAAGGTCTACGCGTTTTATCTTTAAAATATAAGCCATTGTTACTGGAAACCAGTATATGAGTGGACCCCATCAATATATAACCCCGCCGCTGCCACGTGCCTTTTCAGTCGTATTGCGGTTTTTCAGGCCTTACTGCACATAAGCCTACATGCATACGTGGCATATATGTACACGTCATGTGGCATATACCATCGGCAGGTAGGCAGAATATTCAAGCCATCTATCAACAGGGTCTGACCCTTCGGGCCTAAAAATAACGCTGCTATGCATGATAGGTTAGGGCCTATTTCCTTGAATGCATGTACTGGTGTTAGAAAATAATAAGTGATGGCTTCATCATTGGCATCTAATAAAGATGTTGAGAGTTCGGTGTTTACTTTGTTGTTAGGTTTGAATTGAGATGCAATTTCAATTCTGCACGCCCACCGAAAACCAATCACCATGGCCTACTCATATTAAAGAAGGTAACTGAGAACAATACCTTTGCTTTAAGAGCGGCGGTTCATATACTATTATAAATATCTTAAATGTGTAAATGAACAGGTCTGTCAATAATAGGTTCGATACCATTGAGCAGATTTTAATGTCATTAAAGTCGATTCGATGTCATCGGCAAAATTTAAGTTGATTGTTGGACACTTTAAGTGTCGTGCTCGATATGATTGAAGGCTGTTCGATGTCATCGAAGGGTTGCACAACGTCATAAAATTCGAAAAATCCATAATTTATCACCGGAACATTTTGATTTTTAGTATGAAGCCATTGAAGTGGGTTTAATGCCATTGACGGTCTGTCGACGCCATTGAAGTTCCATCAAAGGCACCATTGAACTATCGAGTAGAGTTATGCAGTATCTGCGGGATTTGTTTCCGATTCTGATTGTTATTCTCCTTGAGGTTATAAATATAGGTGTAATCGGGATTAAGGTGTATGTAAGAGTTTTCCAATTTATTCCCAAGACTTTCAAGGACTTTTTTTTTTTACACGCACACACACCCCACACAAAAACGCTAGTGAAATTTCACCACCTATGAGTACTCGAACCCTTGACCTGGAGTTGAAACTCTTGAGAGTCTACCACCCGAGCAAGAATAGATTTTTAAGGACTTGTAAGGAGAGATTCAAGGCCTATTTGATTCGGGTATTCTCTCTATCTCTTATAATTTTTACTTTTATAGTGATATTTGTCGCTTTGTGCCGTGATATTTTTCCTGAAATGATTTTTTTCATGTTAATTTTGGAGTCTTTGTGATTAGGTTCGATTGTGCGATTAAAATACTTTGCGTTATTCATCTCTGTGGGCTTCCACGGTCCTCCAACACATACATCTCATAAAGCTTAAGCCATGACTAATTTTTGGGTGGTTAAACTCTACTTGCATTAAATACATTGGAGAGACACCCTGATCCATAGCTCAAGTGATAGACTGAGTGAAAGATACCTGTTTCAACTAGGGGTGCACACGGTTCAGATCTGGTTCCAAAAGGGATGAGAACTAAAGGTGGCCCGGACCACTCTCTACACACCATTCGGTTCCAGTTTCAAAACCGAAACCGAACCGTGTGCACCCCTAGTTTCAACACGGAGGTCTTGGTATAAATCCCTAGTGGGGGGTGGCTAACAATGAAGTGTGAACCGACAGTGGGGTATACTAACAAACTAACAAAAAAAAAAAAAAAAAAAAAAACACTGGAGATGAGAAAATCTTTGATACTTGATCTGATTGGCTAACCATCGGAGTGGTCGGCCTCCAATGGACAGTTAAAGCAAAAAATATGCCATGGTCCTGTTCCAACAAACAGGTGCCCCCCAAATCAGAGGTTAGAATTGCTCTACCAATCTAATTTAGGGACTGTGGCCCATCAACGGTGGGGTCCACAATTAAGTAAGTTTAACTTGAGTTAATAAGGTGTATTTTCAAGGTTCTATTGCTAATAAAACAAAGGCCATGATATCGTACATTGGTTGGCAAGGTATATATCATCATGTATGTGCAGATATTGTATTACCTTTATCTACTTTTCTCTCCACATTTGTGGACGGCAAGCTACGTACGCTCCTACCGTTTCTGCAAGTTGTAGAGATTCCTTTAATGTTCAAAACATAAAATAAAGTTCTTTAGATTCCTTTCTAGGTTGCTTAAAAGCTAAGAGAATGAAAGGATCTTTCGGACGCGGATTGCCTACTGTCACCGTCAAGCTACTGGACGTACGGTGCTCTGTGGGCCCCACTATGGTGTATGTGTTTTATCTATGCCGTCCATCTGTTTTTTCAGATCATTTTAGAGTATGAATCCAAAGATGAGGCAGATTCAAATTTCATATGGACCACACCACAAGAAAAAGTGATGATTGAATGCCTACCATAAAAAGCTTCTTGGGGCCACGAAGGTTTTGGATGAAGCTGATGCTTGTGTTTTCCATTCATCCAGGTATGTGAGCTAATCAATAGGTTGGATGTGAAATAAACATTACGGTGGGCTTTAGGAAGTTTTTAATGATGGGCGTTCAATCATCACTGTTTTCTTATGGTGTGGTCCACTTAAGATTTGGATCTATTTTATTTTTATGATCATGCCCTAAAATGATATAAAAAAAAATAAATGGACGGAGTGGATAAAACACATACATCATGGTGGGCCCACAGAGTACTGTCCAGTAGCCACCTTGCTACTGGTAGACTCAGTGGGCAATCCGCGTCCGGATCTCTCGCCATTTTATTTTCGGTGATCACATGAAACATTCTACTTTATAATAATAACGAGTTTTGATTAATGTACAATCTTGTCTATCTGCACGTAGTGACATGCTGATGTGGCACGTGAGTGCAGCATCTGAGCAGCACATCAGATTTGTTACGCTGTGTAGATTCCCTTGCTCGAATATCTGGCATGTTTATTTATTAGGTGGGCCACAGTGTATAAAAGGAATACATCTGATTGCAAAAAGTTACTTTATCCGTCCGTTTATTTCACTCGCTGTGGCCCATTTGATATGCGGACTGGATTTTTCTTTCGGCTAGAAAATCTACACATCATTGTGTACCTAATGGACAGTTCAGATCTCGCACGTGTTTGCTATATTGAGACATGCTCTGGCGTAGATGGGCTGGGCTGTAAACGTCTGTCAGTCTTGCGGGTTTAGGAAAATCTTCCCTTTATAATAGGATCTGTAGTTCACCTTTACACTTCAGTTCCTTGTCACAACTGAAAGGATGATATAGACCTGGAAGGGCCCACCAGTGAATGGACCATGCCTAAGAAATGATCTTCGACGTAAAATCCTAACCCTTCGTTTTTTTTTTTTTTTGCAAGCAAATAGAAGGTTAGGATAGAAATGCAGCAATAGTGCACATTCAACTGAAAAATGGGCCAGAGATTGGATAGCTAGAACCATCCAATCTTGGTGACCTTTTAGGAGAAGTTTATCCAAGGAGTGGGCCATCAGATCAACGGTGTGGATCACACGTATCTGGACCACACGTACAAGTATTCGGACCACCAATAGCATTGTCTGAAACATATCCTCTGACTGGGACGGATAGTGACCGAACATGAAGATGAACCATTGAATCAGGTTGCTTACCCTACTGGGAGTAGGATTTCAAGATCTCTAGTCTCATCAAACCACTCATCAGATAAGCCCATGTCTCATGTCGAAATGGGGCACGTGTGCCAGATCAGGGCCGTTCATCAGCTAGTCTCCATAAGCCCGGAGTGGCCCAGCTAGCCTTTAGGCCGTATTGGAGACTGGTTGATCTCGGTGAAACAGGACCATTGGATATTTTTCATTTCTAAACGTCCAATAATTGTTAAAAATCGTATAATCATATAATGAAATAAGCTTTATTTTCGGTTCATGATATATCTAACCTCGACCCGTAATTTGGACGGTTTAATTTGAAATATTGAAGTACTTGTGCGCCACGTGTGCAATTTCCGATTAATTCTGACTGCATGCCTATCATCCATCAAACTCTGCCAGAGTATCAAAGCTTATCTCTTGCGTGAATGGCAGCAAACCGTCCATGGATCACGAGACACACATGTCGATCCAGACGGTCCGAATAATGGATCGGCCTCCACTGTTGGATGGAGAACATATAACCTGATGACTGGGATAGCCTCAACCATCAGGCTTGGTTGTCCTGCTCCCTGAATTAGGGTCTATTTGTACAATTCAATCAAACACAAGGTCACATGTGTATTGAAGGAATTGCATTTAGATTTTGTGTGCGATTATGATGTGTGGGAATATCATAGTGCTACTTGACTCAATGTTTGATTAAATGGTGTTGACATGTGCCGAAGTGAATGCATATGACTGGATTCAGAAATCTAGTTACGTTGTCAGCTATTGATTGTGATCAGCGATTTGATGACTTATATATGAAAGATAGAGGTTAAATTCTACTCACCTTATGATTTTACGACTTTTCTTTCACTAGTAATTGTAATCAATATTTCTTAAACGAATGAAAATGCAAAAATAAATTAAAAGAAGGCTAATACAATGTCAATTTTATTAATATTCGAATTAAGCTTATTACGATCTAGAAAGTATTAGAATAAATTAGATAAATAAATAAATAAGAGATAAATACTTGATTCATCTATAAGAACAAATGATTGAGGTAAATGGTCAGCAGAATGTGACCAAGAAGATGTCATCGTCTAACTAAACGCTCAGTTGATCGAAATTTAATAACTTAGGATTACGGACAAATTAATCTCATCCTATGGCATTGTAATGGTGATGCTAGACAATAGCGATTTATGCTAAGCTTACGTTATGCTAGAATAAGCGAAAAAATAAATGTAAAGAAGATAGATTTGTGTTTGGCGTGGATCGTCAAGCTCTTTATTACGTGCTTCTTTTATAAATTGTCGATGTGGCTAAAACCTTGTTGCATGGGTTTCCTTGCTGATCTTGGATCCTCTGCATTTTGAATAGAAAATTTTGTGTAAATCTTGAACCGTGGGCTATCAGAATTTCTTGCATATATGGTCTTATGAACAATGTTGCATCTAATTTGGGATTCAATCAAAGGAACCTTTATTGCTGATTCCATACTTCAAATCGATCATAGCTACTGATACATCTAAATGACCTAATCAAACCACCTCCTGCAAGATACTGAACTCTTACTCCCTTCTAATCGTGGTCCTGGTGGGATTAGATCTATTTGGTGTCCACACTCTCTTGATTTGGGTATGGATTACAATCGGATTTACTTGAATTTTGATATGATCTTCGGATATTCAAAAATTTCATTATAACCACAAACCTTTCGAACACATGCGGGAAGATCTCCCATTTCTAGAAAGACAATGAGATATAATTTTTCATTTTTAAAGGGACCATGAGAGACGACCTTATTAAATATATCATAATCAAATTTGTGATAGGATTCTTTTCCTTGTTGGATCTTTATAAACATGCCGAGTATGTTACCTCATTAATTAGTTCCATAATTAGAGCCACGTGGCATATGACATTTCACTTTCCAAAAAGTATACATATGGGTTTGTGCTATCACATTAACACTAGAATACATATTACCAAAGATAAACATATCTTCATATATGAGTATGATTTCCATGATTAATAAACCTATAGCATTGACACGTGGTGACTTCTTATTAATTCACGTTAGAACGCTAAAAATAGATATAAACATCTATGTAAACACAATCATCACATCAGGATGATAATTTGTTGTGCCTCATTCATGATATGGCCAATGAATTGGATGGTCTACGGTGACAAATATATAAGTCTTCGAATGGTTGGAGTGGATATATCTTAAATAAAAGAAAGCTAAGAATGGTTGGAACAGGATGAGTCCGTCGAATTCACGATTTGCAGATTATCTTCTTTTATTTTTTTTTTTGGGTTTTTACCCTCAACGTAGTTGTTTTCGGAGAGAGGGGAAAATAAAAACCCACCTCTAATCTTTTTCTTTCAAAAAATAGTGAAAGTAGCCCTTGGCCCACATCGTATGTGTGAAACATCCAACCCACCCAACATATGGACCTCAACCTGGTTATACAAACAAATAATCAAGCTGATAAAATCATTAAACGTCTACTTCCATCTCGAGGACCGAAATCGTCTGCCGCACTTTATTATACGCGGCACGTACCATGATAAAAAGCTGTGGGCCCACCATGTGGTCTGTCCGTGGCGCGGATTGGTTACTGACAAGGTCGGTAGCCAAGTTGCTACTGAAGTGACGTCACTAATTAGCTCTGTGGACCCTACCATACCACGATGCATGTGTTGTATCCATGCCGTCCAACCATTTGCAGAGAACGTTTTATGGCATTACAAAGAAAATGAGATAGATCTAAATTTCAAGTGGACCCACCACAGAAAACCGTGGGAGCCGCCGTAGAAACATTTACAGGGCCCACAGTGATGTATTTTTGAGATACTTCCTGTTCATAAGTTAACATAGAGATAGATGAAGTGAAAACAAAAATATTAGCTTCATCGGAAACTACTGTGGCCCCTAAGAAGTTTTGAACGGTGGATGTCATTGTCCCCAGTATTTTCTATAATGGCGTCCACTTGAACTTTAGAACTATCTCATTATCTTTTTATGCCATAAAACGAGCTCTAAAAAAGGTTCGACGGTATGGATACAACACATGCATCATGGTGGGGTCCACAGATCTTGGTGACGTCACTTCAGTAGCCAGTTGGCTACTGACCTTGTCAGTATCCAATTCGCGCCCGTCTGTCCATCTGCGCCCCTTGGACTTGGTGCCATAAATCAGTGATTCATAATTGAGATGGGCCACACCACAGTAAACGGTGGATCTGGACCTCCAACCACACGTGTCGTGTGGGGCTACCGTAGGATATATATTTAATCAAAACGGTTCATCTGATCCAAGGCACAAGATGAACTGGAAATACAAAAAATAAAGCTAATCCAAAAGTCAGGCAGAACAAAAGATACAAACTTAGACGTTTTAGATGCAATATTAAATTCTTTCAATGGATGTGGCACAACTAAATTTACCATCTGTTTTATATTTTGGATATACGGTGAACATAAGGGTCATCTGATGGACGGAGTGGATGACACACATACAACAAGGCGAGTTTGTTCTTCATGCATGCTACAATTTTGTTATGTGTGTCATGCTCCTTCCATTAGTTTTGATATTATCTCCTAGTTGATAATGCATTTGGCATCCAAACAATGCCGTCTAAATGGTGGGGTCCACTTTTGTTCCTAACAATGTTTCACTTGGAGGTTTTGCGAGTGATTTTACATTGTTCCAGATGGCGTGGCCCAACTGAGTTTTGGATCCGGTTGATTTTTTGTGATGCAGAATGAAAATTAGAAGGCGCACCTGATGAACGGAATGGATTTCACATGAACAATACGAATGGATCCCAAAGAGCTGTGGTGTTTCACCCATTGCACAACTGTGGCAGACGATCCCATCCCTACAACAAGACCATTTGATCACATTGTTTTAAGTAAAAGACCCGACTAGGAAAAGCTTGACTCGACTTGTCTTGAAATTGGGTTCAAGCTGAGTTGAGCTGATTTTTTGAGTTCAAAAAATTTTTGAACCCCGAGCTAGACAGAGCTGGACTCAACTCGGCTCATACCTTGAAACTTGACTCCATTCGAATCAATTCACTTAATATAAATATTTATATATTTAAATAAATTATATATATATATATATATATATATATATATATATATATATAATATATATACCACACACACACACACACACACGGAAAGGTACTATGATGCGCTCGACCTCACAATAAGCCCTGTGAGGTCGAGCTGTATATATATATATATTAAAAATCTTAAAACCTAATCTTGAACTCAGCTGATAGACTTGAACTTGTACTTGGCTTGAAAGTTCGAGCTCAAGCTCGGCTTGAATTGGTGAGCTGTTGACTGAGCTGATGTGGAGGCTCGAGGACTGAGCTGAGTTCGAGTAGGGGTAGCTTGTTGTTTGAGCTGAGCTGGGCCTAGCTCAACTCAGTTCGGCTGGTGTACAGCTCTAGTTTTAAGACTCGATGTGACTTGCTCGAGTCGGGGGTGTGACTCATGCAGTTTAATGCTTCCAGTCACTTCCAACTCAGGTGAGTCGTGACTTAACTCAGAATTGAAAGAGTTGGGTCGAGTTGCTGAGTCTTTTAACCATGTTTTATCATGGAAAAATTGAAAAGATTTTCAATGACGTCAAAAAGAGTGTAAAACATATCTTTTATTACCATAGTGAAACATAGTTACACACTCATAACATGCTCTTTTATTTTATGGGCACATATGTGGGCATTGTAAGTTTACAAAACCTCATCTTTCACCACATGTGCAACCTCTCTCTTTACCTATTACTACATTCTACTGAGAAACATAGCAAAATTCAGGTCTAAGAGGAGCGATTAGGAGGGGGGAAGAACATCACTTGGTGTTCCCTATTGAATTTCAGGTTTTGGGCCTCTCTGTATGACATCTGATATGCATTTGTGAGCACCTCCATTGGCATTCCCTTGATCGCTGATGTGGACCCCGCCAGCGGGCTCCTCATTGGAGAGGCTGACGTCTTGAACGACACCCATTCAAAGCCGTTGTTGCCCGCCCTCTTCATGACTGCAAAATATTGGGGCACCACCACAAGGTCACCTTCTCTCACTGTGTCATCGAGCACCGTCTGCCCATTATGGCCCACCACTTGCACACGGGCCTCACCGCGGGTCACGTAGAAGATGTTGTGGGCATTGATCGTCCAGTGGGGCGAGAATATGGCATTCTGCAACAGATTAACTTTCCACATCAGAAATTTATTAATTATAATTAACCTATACGATAGACTATTACATAGACTTTATAGGAGTTTTGTGTTCTCATTACCGGTCTAAAGCCTCAATCGAATGGAATGGCTGAACAAAACTCATGTAGCCGACCCTAATTAGTTGGGATAAGACCTAGACAATGATTAATTATGACTACGAAACTACTACTGCCCTACATCATATGTGGGCCCTACTGCTTAGGCATGGTGGCCAAAAGATCATGCCCATTCATGCATTTGTCCCCAACTGATAACCGGAAAAATCTGGCTCTCAGGACCCGCAGTGGGGGCCCACCTGATGAAGATATCACACAGACATGTAACATTGGCATTAGTATGTACTTTTGAAAATTCACAATTACTAGACTGGGCTATTGACCAACTTTGGATGGGTCTACTCAACATACTGGGCCCAGAAAAACAATCTGGGCTGGCGCATTATGGAGTTGAGGTGGGCCGGGTAGAGGTGATCCAAGCTTGTTCATGTCCAGTATGCAAAGTTACCTGGTAGAGGTAGCCCTTTTCAGCGCTCATGTCCAGCATCCGAAGGATGGGAAGCTTGTTCATGTTGACTGAGTTGAGACGGCCTGCCTGCCTACTGTATATGTCGGCTTCTCTAGGGTTGTCCATGTAATGGTTTACTCTCATATTGCAGTAGACCTCTTCAAATCCGTTTCTCCTACCTTGCTGATATTGCTCTTCATCTTCTGCCTCTTCGTCAGGCCGAACCATGCTCATCTCTCCTCTTTTGACTTTGACGATGTAGCCCCTATCGTCATTTCTCTGCATCTTCCTCACGATGTCCACCGACACGTCGAATGCCTCCGCCAGGATGTTTTCATTAAAAGCTTGCATTATGTTCTCTTCTCCTTCACGTCGTTGCTGCTGGCCCTGCTGTTGTTGTGGGGACCCGCCCGCAAAGTAGAATGACTGCAAAAATCCACCACCTCCGTTACCACCAGTGAACGTGGATGTACTCGTCAAGGGACCCTAAGGGTATTTTTGTCATATATATATTATAAAAGTAACGGTGGTATGCAAAACGTAGCATAGATGTGCATGCATGGAAGTGAAGAAGATGATGGATACATGCATGTAAGCATGTAGTTCCATGCATGCAAAGGTGGGAGTGAGAGTAGGTACCCTAGGCCTCTGGTCGAGCTGGTTGGACTCGCTATTGAAATCCGTAATAGAGAGGGCCACAAGCTCTTCGTTGCCGTCGTTATAGCACCAGTGGGCCATGCCAGCTGGGAGGGCTACGATATCTCCACGTCGGATCCGATGGATCTTCTGGTGTTGGTCACGGATACTCTCACCACGTTGTTGCTGCTGCTCACCTCCGGTGCTCCCAGGCTGCTACTAGAGCGGTAGGTCTCTGCGCACCCCGGGTACGTTATCCCTAGCACTCCTCTTCCTGTTTACACCCTCATTCGTTAATACCCCGTGGATTCGAGTTCCCATAATCTGAACCGTTCATTAGGTAATCTTAACCATCTGATCAGGATACACCAATCAGATGGATCGGATCAGATCGTCCAATTAGTTCCGGAAGGCAATCCATATTACAGAAGGGCCCACCTGATGAACGGTTTTGATAATGGGATTTTGAATGTAGTACAACAAAGAAGGAAATAGGTGAGTCACACAAGTATAACATGCAATAAAGAGAGAAAACAACACGTGCATGAAGGAAGAAAATGCATTGTACGTGAGCATGCACTGTTGCACACGTACGTGCACGCGTGCAAGCTGACAGGCATCAAGTGCAGACCTTGCTGAATGTAGACGAGGCGTGGGGAGGGGGACATGTTTGGCAACGAAAGGGAACTGGGCCTGATTATGTTTCTCATGGCTGCCACACCAGCGCACTGGAACTGGTCGTCGTTCTCGTCCCACAGCTCCGTTATTCCACCCTCAGACTCGATCCGTCGAGCAGGACGGGTCGCGCTCAGGCGCTGGATGCGGCACTGTTGGGCGTCCTGGAGTCGACGCTGGGATTCCTGAGACTGTTGGGCCTGACCCACAACAAGGTGGGCCACGGTGATGAAAGCAAAGAAGAGGGTCACTAGGAGAAGGGAAGGCCTGCCCATGGTTGAGAAAAGTAAAAGAGCTACAGGAAGATGTGTCTGTGGAGAGATGTGGATGGGCCTGTCTTGATGAGCTTTTTATAGGGAGGGGATGGTGGAAGGTAGTGGAAGTGTTTGGGGCATGTGGCAATGCATATGAACGGTTCTGCATGCATGGTTTTGTGTCGTGATGCTAACTAACATGGCCACATTGCCAATGGTACAGATCTTCGCGTTGAGAAAGGCATCTTTTCCTCAGTAGAGTTTGGTGGTATAGGTGGGACCGGTATCGTCTGCCACACCTGTTTTAGGCAGTGCTGGACGCCGTGTGGCCAGTGACGCTGCCACTAGCCAGGTGGCTAGTGGTCGGTGCTACGTGGGCCCTATCATGATCTCTGTGTTCTATCCACGACGTCCATCCATTTTTAAATATCATTTTAATAACCTTTTCTAAAAATTGTTGGCCGAGGGTCATGACGAATTCTTGGTCGTGAGAAGATTATTATACAATCTAAGGAAGAAGGTGCACCGATAGTGGCATAATATATTTCGGACGCAGTGCATTGTCAACGATAAGGTTTATAATATAATCATAGACAATCTCAGTAGTGAGAACATCGTCTCGAAGGTGATGGTAGCAAGTTGCGACTACGTACTCGATTGACTGGATAAGAAGGGTGAACGAGTCCAAGGTAATCGAATAATGCGTTGTCTCATTTTCAACATGGTAGAAATTATAAGGCTCAAATACTTTGTGATTGGTCGACATATAAGCATGTCATAAATTAGTCGGTTGACCATGGCGATCATACTATGATGTAACCCACCGAGGATGAGACAATGTTTACGTTTTCGTTAAGGATGATCGAAAGATAATCCTTACCCCTATGGTACCAAAGAACCATGCCGAAGCTTTTAAAGTGGAGGGGAGCTCCCTCTTAACCATTGGAGATTTCATGGAGGAATCCATTGAAACCAACGAGGTGTAAACTATGATGGTAAAGGGTGAAAAATCAAAGCCCTTAGACATTCCTCTAAGTTTAAGATCATTACTGAACGAATTCAAAGAAATCTGACCCGAAGAGTTATTCGATGGATTGCCCTCTATGCGGGACATCCAACATCACATAGACCTCGTCCATGGGGCTAAATTGCTCAACCGCCCTCACTATCGAATGACTCCGAAAGAGTGTGAGATACTTCAGGGGTAGGTGGATGAATTGATCCGTAAAGGTCTTCTGAGAGAGAGTATGAGTGCCGTGCCAACATTGTTCATGCCTAAGAAAGATGGGAGTTAGCGCGTGTGTGTTGACAGCTGGATAATTAACAAAATTACCATTAAATATTGGTTTCTAATACCGTGACTGGACCACACGCTTGATATGCTAAAAGGTGCCTGTAACGCCTCGAATTTCGGGGGCCGAGTAGATACTTGATTCCTGACATCCCGATTGCCACTTATGTCTTGCAGATTGACAAAATGCGAGTATAAATCTAATTAATACATGAGCAATTGAGAAATTAAATGGATCATGGGACATAAGCCACGACTAAATTATTAAATTAAAGTGCGACTAATAAAATGTATGATCAACAAAATGAAATATTATGCGTGATATACGGAACAACGTCTCAACAAAATATATGGTCCAAAGAATGTGCAAATGTCCCCTTGCCCTAAGGCCCCATCACTAGTCCTAGGACGACTTATGGTGATCCGCCCAAAAGCTGAAAGTAGGAGAGCTCCTCCTCCTCGTCTATACTCACCCCATCCAGCAAGTCGAGCTCCGTGACACCTGCATCTAAAATATGGTCTGGTCAGTATTTTAAAACACTGTCCCAGAGTGGGAGTAAGTGATCAACTCATTGGGTTCCATTAGCAATAAGTGACGCATATTATCAATTCCATAGACGAAGTTAGTGAAAAGCAATCAATCATAAAATCCTAAGTACTCTTATTAATGCATGTGCATGGTTCCATGATATAATGCATGCCCTCACATCCAACACTCCCTCGAGCGACACCGTCTAACGTTCGCAATGCCAAACACTCTCTCAATGCAACCTCGAATGCTGAGTTGTCAACCTAACTAATGCGATGTAAGGGTGAGCATGTTAGCCGTGTTGATTAGTTACATTCATTCATCTAGCAGTTTGGGAAAACTGAGACACCATAACATAATCAATGCCCTATCTTAATCGCAGGGCCTAGGCGGCCATAGCGGCCTTGCGCCCGCGATCCTTGATCCTTTTGGGTTCATCACTCCCATATAACATATACGAAGGTGGATTGTAAGCTAAATCACTCGCGGTTACTACTAGGAGGCTCGTTACCCCAGCGTAGGCCGACTACTCAAGCATAGTGTCTCATTCCACCATGCCCAGCTCATGAGGCGGGTTTGTACCCTAGATTGCTCGCAATCACTACGGGGAGGCTCGTCACCCTAGCGTAGGCTAACAGATCGAGCATAGTGTCCCATTCCACCATGCTCACCTCCCGAGACTTGTGGATCGTATTATAGTTGTTACCAGTGGGTGCTACATGGGCATAGGGTGTCTCAGGTTTAAACAGGCGCGATCATACATGGTTAACAAACATGATTGGTCAGTTAGTGGGCCAATTTATTCAATTCAGGTGAACCGCGGAACACCCGATATTAGGTGCGAGCATCCTACGTAGTACAACTATTGCCAGCTATCTGTGTTCGACCTAAATTGTTTAGATTGGTTGTTGGGCGGCCTAACCGTTGGGGCTGCCCGCACGAGCCTTATAGTTTCACTGGCTAACCCAAAAAAGGGTTTAAATAACTTAACATTATAAAGAAAATCATGAATTACTCCTAGTTACAGAAAATTCAGGCATGTATGTAAATAAAATTTAAATTGCTTAGCATCATAAAGAGGATTATAAACTACTCCTAGCTGAAGAAAATTCAAGCATGCATGTAGATCACTATTAACATTTGACCCAATCTAAACGTATAGAAGACATGCGGCACATTTCCCCCAAATTGTTGCAGATTTGGGAATGAATCAAATTCAATTTCATATAATAGGAAGGAAAAAACAAGGGAAAGGGCAACCATTTAATGACTTAGTTGAGTCTAGCATAGAATTAAGTATTAATTGTTCTAAACATGCTTAGGCAGATTTGTAGGGAAGTAACTACCAACGGATTTCCTATAAATCAACATGCAAAGTAAATTTCACACACACATTCATTAATTTCATCATAAGTTCGATAATTGGTCACCTAAGGATAATGGTCCGCACCTAAGAATGGTTTGACGGCTTGTGGAGCCGCTCCTAAGGTGTCGGTCCTGCGAGTTGGTGTGTAGGAGCCCCGTATCGATAAAATTGCATGTTATAAGGCATGCATGGCTTATTACCTTTCTATGGCTGATGGGCCGCTTCTACGGGGGATGGGGTCGGGGCTTCGATGCGAGTTGTGAGAGGATTTTTCAAAAATCCAGCTCCTTTGAAACTTCCTCTCTCTACTCTCTCCATTCTTTCTCCTCCTTGCAGCAAAAATTCATATGGGAGTGAGGGAGTGGGATTTTGGACTTTATATAGTCTGAAATTTTAATGTAAATGTCCCTAGGAGTTCTTATTCCAACATGCATACCCCTAGTGGGTTGATTTTAGGTCCATGGGGCCATTCCAATGGCCCCCTGGCCCATCTGTGTCATGGGGCAGGTGCCCTATTGTCAGAAAAGTGGTTGGTTCGAATTTGGTGGCAAATATATGACCTGATTGGCCGCGGGGGCCTGATTTGTGATCAACGGTCGCTAATGATCGATCAGGGCCCCAATTATATGGATGTGAGCAGGGAAATATCCCTGACTCATGGCCCAATTTTGATTGTAATTCAACGGTTGGAAAGTCGCAACTTCACCGTTTTAGTGGTGGGGCCAACTCACTTAAGTTTCAAGTTTTAAGTCCTGGAGAGTCGCGCCTTTCAAGCTCTACCTTCACGGTCCAAGTTGTGCGGTTCTGGGCATCGTTTGGGCCCACCGTTTGCGATGGACGTCAAGCTCAGTGAGATGGACATTATTCTATAATTTTGGAACTAGTGGCCCATTATTCTATATATATATATATAAAACTCTTCTCGTATCTCTTAAATGAGCTTTTCTTTTAAGGAGTGTGTCATAAAAATAGTTCTACTCAAACTCAGATATTAACCAAAAGGTACCCTACGTACAACTGAGAAAGGGAGAGAAATAGATGATTTTGGAGAGCTTAGATTGGGTAAGTTTATTATCATTCTTTTAGTTTTTTTTTTTACGCATTTAATGTAATTTGACTCAATTTATAAAATAAATGGTGTAGATTGACCACATGTTCATTGCGTTAATCTATGGGTAGATACGATTAAAGATGATGGGATCTAAATTTTCACATGAAGTTTCTTGTTGTAGAGATTGATTAGTGCGCATATGCTTGAATCAGATTAATTGTAGGGGAGTTGCTATGATGAAGGGAAGCGTGTAGCAAAGACTTTGATGTTTGATTATCACAGGCAACATGGCATAGGTAAAAGATATCACTGTATTGGTCTCTTTTACATGGAAGCAGTTTGTATTTAAATCTTTGATTTTTTAAATACTGCAAAACTATCATGGTATTTCAACATTTTACTGGTATTTGTTACCAAGGGCGTGTTTAATAGATGCAAATAAGTGTGCTCTGCATAAGTGTGCAGAACAGACTTTCTGATTGCCATAGCTTTGGTAGCCACCCTTTTACATTAAATGTATTTTATTACGCCTAAAAAGGGCCATAAACCCTTTGCATTACTAAAACAGGGGTGGGGGGTAACTTCACGTGCCCGTTTTCCTGTTTTTCCAATATTTGAGAAGCCCTATGAAGTTTTTGTGAAGCTTCCTGCAGATTGTTTTCCTTGTGCTGAATTCAGGTCCATCCATATTGAGTTGCATGCTAGTTAATGCTTTTGGAGGTTATTCATTATTTTCTATTGTGTGGTCCATATGATGCTTGGATTGGCTTGATTTTTATGTTGCCCCATTTTAATGGTAGGTGAGCCTGCTGGATGATTGGTTTCCATACAAACAGCATGATGGGCCCCACATGTAGCTAGTTGCAAGAAATTTTTTATGATTGTTGTAGAGGAACCAACCTCCAGACTTTGATTGAGCATAATAGGCTACTTCCTCATTTGAATGCTAGTAATCATCACTAATCTTCATTCTTCCTCCTGATTAGATGGGACGCATCGATTTTGCAATTTAGTTAACTTGTGCATTTAGATGCATCGTTCCAAACTGTAAACGATCTTGATTCTAATCCGATTGAGAGACGGACACAACTAGAATTTCTTAATCCTTAAGACTCTGGATTCTATTTCATGTTTTGGGGCCATTTTCCTTCATGCATGTTGAGCTTCCCACAATCTGCCCATGAACAAGTTCATGAGATCCAAGCCATTCATTATCTAGTTCCAAACGAAGTGCATTTTGGAACCTAAAGGATTTAAATCCTTTTGAATCTGATGAATGTGACCGGTCCTTAACAATTAACACATAAGATCAGTTGAGTTTGGTAGAATCAGTTCAAATGAACCCATGTAGTTGGAGGTTTATCTACTTGCATATGTGTGTACAGCTCTGCTCATCCCCATGTGGGTACATGTATTAATTTGAAACTCGTTTGACTGATCCAAGCTTTTGATCTGGTTTGCAACACTGTTTTCATTTTTGTTCTAAAAATCAGGCTGTTTCACTCCTCTGGTGGGCCACGGTTAAATTTTATTTTACTTTCTAGCCATCCACCTATTTTGCATGTTATGTCCCACCTGATGTGTAAAATGGTCTGTTTTCTGGGACAAGATCCAAAACAGTGTAGGCAATTTGATAGAAATATCAGATTTTACCTGATGTGTAACCCCGTCACTTTGTCTAGTGAACCCCGTCACTTTGCACTGCAACCCCGTCACTTTGTCTAATGAACCCCGTCACTTTGCACTGCAAACTCGTCACTTTGTCTAGTGAACCCCATCACTTTGTCTAGTGAACCCCGTCACTTTGCACTGCAACCTCGTCACTTTGTCTAGTGAACCCCGTCACTTTGCACTGCAACCTCGTCACTTTGTCTAGTGAACCCCATCACTTTGTCTAGTGAACCCCATCATTTTGCACTGCAACCTCGTCACTTTGTCTAGTGAATACCCCATCACTTTGCACTGCAACCTCGTCACTTTGTCTAGTGAACCCCGTCACTTTGCACTTCAACCCCGTCACTTTGTCTAGTGAACCCCGTCACTTTGCACTGCAACCCTGTCACTTTGTGTAGTGAACCCCGTCACTTTGTCTAATGAACCCCATCACTTTGCACTGCAACCTTGTCACTTTGTCTAATGAACCTCGTCATTTTTCACTGCAACCTTGTCACTTTCTCTGGCAGAGACACATGCTGGTTGGATGGAAGAATTTAATTAATTTATTTTTTTAAGCATTTTTTTTGTTATTATTATTATTTTTTTAATTGAAAAAAAAATAGTTATTGCTATGCTTCAAATGATTAACTGGTACCTTGATTTTTTGGCAGTCATATCTTTCCGTATCAAGTTAGAAAATGTGATGGAATCTAGCTTTTGGTTGTCAAATGAGCTTGTTATTTTTTTTTTTGTATATTATTATTATTATTTATTGGTGTTTTTATATTGTATTGGAGGTCCCTGAAGTGTGGAAAACATCTTTACTGTACACATGGCACTTCTACATTGTGATCAGGGCCATTTACTTGGCGGGCCACCACATCTCTACATCTGTATTTGCTTAGATGAGTTGATCAGTCAAGACATTTACCAGCAATGGTAAGAGACCATTCTTATATTTTTTTTTCTAAAAAAGAAAATAGCTACGGATATCGGCCGTAGCTCTAGTTCTAGAATCTGTAGCTATTACTAGCTTCTGCATATTGCTACGGATTTCGTTATACTTTTACCTACAAATATTATCCGTAGCTATTTCATTACATAATACATTGGGGGCCACTGCTTTAAATTTCTAAACTATACATATTTATGGAAAAATGAGATTTTACGTTGGCCAGAATGGGACCCATGTGATGGGGAATCAAATCCCAAAATTAGAAGCCTGGAATGAACATTTTATCTTTGCTATGCTAACTGCTGTAATACAGAGCTGTTATGCAAGAAACTCTTTGTTATGTTAGCATGACCATGAGTTGTAACATGCACGCTTTGCTTTGGGCTACAGGCTGTGTATTATTCTTTTCGCTTCCTTGCATAGAGCCATCTCAGGCCTGTTGTAAAATTATTCTTCAAAAATCCCTTCTCTCACCCATATTGAATATAACTTCACTGCAATGTAACCACAAATGTACTGTTTTTACAAGAGATGTTTGTTTCTTGCAGGGGCCAAGGAGCAGCAATAGCTCTTCATCGAAGCCGGAATCCAAAACTAAGGACAAGTGTGCTGTAATGTAGAGAAAGCATTTGTATATGATGTATTTCCCTCCCTTTTTTGGCCAATTTGTTGCAATACATGAAAAGATCAGCACCTAAGCAATCATCATTTGTGTGAATTTCCAATCAGCTTTTTTTTTTTTTTTTTTGTTATGTAAATAAAATAAAAATTATCAAAAGCAATAGCCTTGTTACAAGACTTTTCATTTCAAGATAAGCCAAACATCGATCATTTCATGTTATCACATTCCCATATGTTCATCATACAACCTCTAGTTTCCCACCTATTGTAAGTCACACAACATCAAATAGAAGCCAATCATCGAGCATTTCACAGGGACTTTGATATGCCCATATAATCATCATGCAATCACTAGCTTTCCACCTTCTATCAAGCCACAATGCATCGAATTAGAAGCAAAGAGCGCAACAAGCAGTGGGTTCCTTCTTAGGCAGACCATGAAATCGTCAGAACTAATAGCACTTTCACTATCACTGTTAAACAGTTGAATAGCTCAGATACCTACATCCATGAACAATTGTTTCAGAACCCAAACAGTGATGGTGAATATAGGAACAGTTGCTTCTGCGCAATACTTACATTATCGTCATTCATGCTCAGCATTGTAGAATGGATGACATCTCCTAACTGTGCACACAATAGGATCAAGACAAGGGGGCAAAAAAGGCAAAAAGCTTGTTACGGGAAAACAATAGAGCAAATGTTACCTGTCTTGTAGGCAAAGCAAAGTAAAAACATAAATTGGATTGTTCAATCTGAAAGACAGGAAAAGCACAAAATCTTGCAATCATACCAAGTCAATGAATATTTCTCACTTATTTATTTCTCTGTATGTTATTAGAAAAAAGAAAATGTTATTCAAAATTTCAACGACCTAAACACCGATCAACACAGTTGAATGTTTCACTGTCCTTGAAACATGCACGCAAATATTCTATAACAGGATATGAAAATCAAAAAATTCAAAAAATGCACGTCATGGTCATGAAAATGAAATCAATCCACATCGTCGACATTAAGAGTAGTGGATGCTTCAACAACTTCGTGATCTATAATAAGTATCTTCTTAGCAAACAATTTCAAGTTATTCCTGCATATATACAGAACCACCAGAAAAATTTTCAGTTATTCATCCATTGAAACTTAACTGTATGCATGAAAAGGAAAATAATAAAAAATGTAGGCATGAAAAGGAAAAGAACTAATATTTAAGTTATTATTTTAATAAAAGGGATAAAATTCATATATGTAGCCAATGTCACAAGCTTCCATTAAAAAGAGCAACAAGATTGTAAGTATGTTTCATACCTTTACATTTCTCATTACTGTGGTGTAATCATTTTGCCTAGTATCAGTTGTGCAACCATCTTTTTTCGTTCAAAATTCATCGGCCCCTGTGATGAAAGTGGATCGTAAGTATGTTTCATAAATATTGTATACGGAAAAAGAATAAAAAGGAAAATTTACAGGGTTGAAATCAAATATCTCTCCACGGGAAAGACATTCCATAAATTTCATTAAGTAGACACCACAATCAACCCTGCTAATACCATACAGAGATAAGTAAATATTATTAAATAAGAGTAAATTCATATTTTAAATGAAAAATGACTTACGAATTTGGTTGCTGGGGGCATTCTTGGTCTATAGAGACAGTAAATCCATCACATTCTATTTCACAATTTTTTAATAAATAAATCTTCAAACGTGAAACCTACATTTATAATGAAGAAGTATTAATGTACTTTCACAATCACAAATCTTGAAGTTGAATATTATTCCATTTAACAAATTAATATACATACCATCGTATTGATATAGTTTGATGTTTGGTGACCTTTGAGAGAGTTGTAAATTGAAAATACTTTTCTCTTTAAGTCGATGACAAGCAAATACCAATGGGACATTTCATTCAGTGGGATCATAATTTTTTCTTTACTCTTTAACTCATAAGGAATCTTCTTTAAAATACATTCAATTTTTGCATCATTGCCATCATAATATATATCTTCAATTTTCTCATCTCCTTTATCTATAATCTCGTTGTACACACATATTTCTGCAATGGTTTAATTTAAATGAAATTAACATCATTTAACACAAATTACTTATATATGATAATTTTGTTACACATTAAGAGAAAACTTACATGAAACCATGCATTGAAGAAGTGACATTTTAACAATTATGCCCACCACTATTTTCTCGAATAGTCATCAATTCGGTATACTTGGATATAACCTGCATCAAATTTAACATATTAATCAATTAAGTCATATCCATGAATGATGGATCATACCTCTTCGTAATATAACATTTAAATTATACCTCATCATCTACTCAATTCATTGGATTCAACAATGACTCTAAGGATCTCCTTTCGACACGAAGTGGGCCAAATGTTTCATCCCTAAGGACATATATTATCGTATTAGTACAAAAAATTTAAAATAATAAGTGGGTGGATTAAAAATTAAATACTTAAAGCATCTTACTTGATTTCATTCTGAGCTTTAAGAGTCGTAATTGCATTCACCTCTTCTTGGGATAACATATTCTCATCACTTTCTTCCATACGTGATTGGATTCCAGTTGTTTCACATATATTTTTAGCTTTGGTTTTACATGAAAATTTAGTGTATGGAGATTGTAAGACTTTTGAAGGAATCCTCTTCCTACCCTGCGCTTTGACACGCTTCACTAAAGAGTATTGATTTGTAACAAAAGTCTCTTTATTCTTCGTATTCGCATGAAAGGGAGTAGAACCTTATGGTATGTCAGAATTTACTTGCATGTCTTTGATTATCTCACATAATGTAGCTTCCCAAACGCAGTTTCTCTTTAACTCTTTCACTTCATTAGATAACTGTTGTATGATTATTTCTTTATCAAATATCTTATCTCTTAACTTTTCGTTTTCCACCACTAATTCTCTGTACTCACTATTGTCTTCATTTTTCTTATTCTATATGAAAAAAAAAACATAATATCTTATTTAGATTAAAGCATTCTTAATTATTATGAATGAAAAATAAATATATATGAAAAAAGTTTATTGTGATTACTTGTATCATTGACTTCTCTATAATATTCACAATTTTAGGTTCAAATTGTCTGCACATTTCATTGATTGCACTTGATATCTCCTGTATAAAAGTCACAATAATCAATGAAATGGAATTAGTATTCTAACACATTATGATCTATAAAATATACACGATTTTTTTTAAAATAATGTTGTATTCAGAATAATTACATTTTTCTCTTTATTTTGTAAAAATATATGCTCCAAACGACTACATGTTTCTTGAGTGATATTTGATGCCTATATGCAAATCACAACAAAGATAATAAGGAATTAGTATCACAAGATAACATGATTAAAAAAATATATGCATACATAAAATATTTGTTAAGTGAGGAACAGTTACAATTTTCTCTAACATGTTGACCAATTTAGGTTCCAAATAACTGCACA
Organism: Magnolia officinalis; assembly: GCA_021015155.1. Lineage (NCBI taxonomy): Eukaryota > Viridiplantae > Streptophyta > Magnoliopsida > Magnoliales > Magnoliaceae > Magnolia > Magnolia officinalis. The sequence goes on from JAJHSJ010000003.1 coordinate 79,406,827, forward strand.
TTTCTTCTGTAGTATTTGATGTATCCTGTAGGCCAATTAAAAATACAAATATTTTTTAATGTGTGATCACTATTGATTGCATATCAAGTACAAAAAAGAAACATGAATCACTTACAGGAGGAAGTAGTAGATTTCTCTCTTCATACGTAGGTTTTATTTCTTCAATAACCTGATGGATATAAATATATAAATGTATATACTTTATTTGAACAAATTAAATATTAATTTTAAATTCTTAATTGAGTTATATAATTGATTACCTGAGTGTAGATGAGATTATCAATATATTTCCTATGTGTGTCAGCATGTTGGTAACCACCTTCTACCCATCTAAATAAATGTGGATATACCATTTTTGTTGTTAACAGTTGCTGATGAATGATGTACTCTTGTAACCATGGCTATGCATAAAAAAAATTTATAAGAGAAAGAGATGAGAACGAAAAGAAAAAAAAAATTGATAAAAGTATTTGTTTACTTACTTCTAATATCATGACATATCCATTCACATAGCTCTTCTTCTCCTCCACGCATTTAGAAATGTTTATAACCAAGAACTCATAAACAGCAGTCGCCCAATTATAATTATTCAACTTTTCCAAGTTATTCATATAGTGTAACAAGAATTTTGGTGTGGCATGATTTGAAGTTGGAAATAAAATTGTATTAAATATATACAAAATAAAGAGTTTAGTAAAGTCGGCTAAACATTCATCCAAAGTTTCTTCCATCCGCCTCTTAATATTATCCTCAATCAAATTCCTCAATATAAGAGCATTTGGAAAGTATTTGTTTTTAAAATTTTCATCGCAAACATCTAGTTTCTTCTTCATATCTAAAGACTCTCCGTTCATACTCAAACTCAATATCAAAGCAATGTCTTGGGGTTTAATAAATAGTCTATTTCCTCTAATGATGAAACTTTTGGTTTCGTTATCCCATCTACGTATAATATTATTTAAAAATGTGCGTTGAACTGTTGACCTTGGAAAACGCAAAAATTCCTTAAAAGGAGTGGTTGAAGTAGCCTTTTTATGTTCATCTTTTAAATTAATTTGATTGATAAAATCAAAAAAATTTGATGGAGTATATCTGGTGTTATAATCATAGTTTTTTTATTGAACTGACTCATCCTGCAATCATGAAAATTAACATCGATTGAGGCCATGGATAACTTTTGTATCTCATTTTAAATTTTGATTTAAAAAATTAAGAAACATAAGGAGAGGTTACTCACCATGTTAAGCACAATATGTTTTTGAAGAACTTGTCAAATTAAAGGGATAGACACCTGTTTAAGGACAAAAGATTGTTGGTCAAAAAAATATTTTTCGAAAAAAAATAAAAAATAAAAATTACATGTATGTACACATGCTTTTATATTATATTTGTACATATCTATATTATATTTGCACATATCTATAAATCCATTGGGGCCCATTAGATCAATGATGTGGATAACTGCTACAAATTGTACATACTACATGCATATCTAATTGATATCCTTGCTCAAGGATCATATAATTCCTCTTCCTGGATTACCATCTTTCTTAATCATATTGAGACATCAAGACTGCAGCAATAAGCTTGAAATGACTATATTCCTGAATCAAGTTTCTTCAGCAAGACAAGCATACATTACAATAGAGAAACTGGAAAACAAGTAAAGAGGTTTTAAAAAATAAAATAAAAAGAAAATAGATGGAATGACCTTTAGGAAGTTTGTTGCTGAGCTGGACAATCTAGATTGTAAACAACGTGCCCTGATTTTCTTAGTGGATTCATAGAGAATGAGGATGGCACATTCACTTGTCACTTCTCGGTGAGTAGGACACCAATCTTGCCTCGAGGCAACTGTTGAAATCCAATCCTTTCGAATACAGGCCTTAAGGCATCCCTGCTTTTCTAGTATGCATCAAGCAATGTATAGAGGGTTCAAACTTCATAGAAGAAACTAAATAGGGACTTTGGTTGCAAAGAAAGCCTATTTGAGGTTCTAGCATTCATTTTGTGATAAGGTTTTTTTTTTTATTTTTTTAGTCCAAGTATTCATCGTATCATCATTTTTGCCTTTCCATACAATTATAAAAAATAAAAATAAAAAAAAAAAAAAAACTTTTTAGCCTTTCCATGAAGAATTTGGTGTTGGATTTTAAATGGTAGATTGGTCCCTTTTCTAACACACATTATTCACTAACTTCACACCAGCCATTGATTTTTTACCCTTCTAACATAGAAGGCAATGCTGCTGATACCCCATTAATCTATGTTGCATCTATATAAATTTCAATTGATGTCCTATTAAAGAATAACAATAACTGCTAGCAACTAAGAGAGTCACAAAATCTTTTAAAATACCAAGAGATAGCCACAAACAGTTATCCCTGCCACAAATCACAAAACGCACAGTGAATTTATGAGCCCAACTAACACATGATGAATCTCTGGATAATTCATGTCATGATCATCTATGTTGCATCTATATAAATTTCAATTGATGTCCTATTAAAGAATAACAATAACTGCTAGCAACTAAGAGAGTCACAAAATCTTTAAAAACACCGAGAGAGCCACAAACAGTTATCCATGCCACAAATCACAGAACGCACAGTGAATTTATGAGCCCAACTAACACATGATGAATCTATTTTATAACATGTTACTGAACATCTCAAATCATCGTCCAGTCAAATTTTCCTCTTATATATCAGCACCAACATTCTGATGTTGGCTGCCTTGGTTCACCAGGATTAGCCCACAAACCCAGCCTGCATACAACTGGATGTTGATTCAGATGGTCCAACAATGGCTTCATCGAATTATCACACCCCCTAGAACATATACAAGAAAATGCACTTTAGGTTTTGTGCAAAAAAACCTTAAGGATTGCAAACCATTTGAAGGAGAAACATTGACAAGTTTTAGTGACCATGCTCATAGTATTGTATTGGTATATTTTCAATTAGGAATGGGCTCTTAAGAAAATCAAAAATCACGAAGAGGGAGGAAAGGAGGGCGTCTTCGACTGGCTGATTTACCAGAAAGTCATGGAGTGGTTGAGGCTCTCTGTGATTTTGATTCGCTTAAGCCCCCATTCCTTTTTTTTCTTTCTCTCCTTTTTTTTTTTTTTTTTTTTTTTGAAGATTGCGTGGGAGTTTTCTTAAAACTAGCAACAGCCGACGAGAAAAAGAATACGAAGGCGCAGAATTTTATTAAGAGCCCATTAGTAATTGAAAATATACTAATACAATGTTATGGGCAAGGTACACCAGTGCCAAACCAAATGAACAGATACAAAGATATAAGTTAGCAAATATAAAGATGACTATTTGTGAGATCCATGTCATGGTTAATTACCTCATTATCATGTTGCTCTTTTTCCTATTCCCATCAGATATTTCACCAAATTATAATACCATGGCTACACTAAAATATACAGGATTCCGAAGATTTACTTGAGGCAAGGTGATGGAGAATGTGGAAACAGAGAGCTCTTCACATACACCTGAATAACAAGGTGCAAACCTTGAATATCAGAAACAGGCAGTGGATAAATAATAGATATTTAACCTCTAGAAAAGTTTACTGTACATCAGATGGTCGAACTTGAATTATTGAATTGATCAACTATTTATAATGAAATATCAAAATTTCTAGAATCAATGCTTGATAGATGTACTTCTAAAAGCATCGGATAAGCCTATGGTACTTGAAAGGAAACTGTTGCTTCTTCTTTTTTTTCAAGAGCTTGAAAGAAAAAGAATGTTTAACCAGTTATTCAATAATACCGAATTTGTGACAAGATAAAAGGCATGCAGAGGAAGCAGTAACAATCATGGTCTTTCTGACAACATGGAAAAGTAGCCTGTAACTTTTTCCACTGTGCTTAATAAAATTTCAGTCATCTTTCAAAGAAAAAAAAGTTCCCAGACATTTTACAAGTTATCTAGTAAAATGATGTATCACTAATTCATTTCTGAATGAATCTAAATCTATGACCCAACTTGCTTGAGATGGACCAGGTTTGTACTCTTCCTTCAAGTGCCAAATGCAGGAGGCACCTATCTCTTAAAGGGTCAAATCTTCCTTGCACTGTCCATCTATTGAGTATACAAGTGATCCTTTGATTTCTTCAACAATGAAATATATATATATATATATATATATATATATATATATATATATATATATATATATATATATATATATATATTCCTACCAGTGTCGCTCTCTCCATGAAACTCCCAATTCAAGGCCACTCCTTCAACGCATGCAGTCAGCAACGAGTGTCAGTACCCACATTACCATCCACCATAAAAGATGGTTGGTGGGAATCTAGCGAGCATTTCAAATTGTGAATTTTCAGATGCTGATTTTGTAATTCGCACTAATGTCCGACCTTCCAAAATTATTTGATGCTGATTTTGGAAAGAAATCTTTAAAATTACTGGTAACAAATTCTTTAAAATGTGAGGATCCAAAATATGTAATCTTTTTTTTTTTTTGACATGTATTTGGTGTAACGGGCCATTGTTTAGTAAGAATGTTGTTTGTCAAGCAGTGTCAGCTTGATTTACTAAAAGTCGAGAAAACAAATCCTGATTGAACAAAAATCAAGCATGCTTTGGTGAATTAGGGCTCATTACATATCATCATCACATCATCATCATCTAAGCCTTATCCTGCTAATTGGGATTGGCGATGACGACAACGATGATGATGATGACATGTAACAGGCCCTGATCCACCAAATCATGTTTGATTAGTGTTCGATTAGGGCACTTTAGATTTTACTACAAATAACACAGCTATAGGGGAATGCCATATTACTTATGCCGTTGTCTGGTAAATCAGTTTATGTGGTCTCCATGCCATCATCACCTTGATATAGTATATCATATTTTTCGGTGCCTAAAGTTGTCTTCAGGCAAGAGAGTTTTATTCTTTGATCATAAGCATATTCATGTACTAGCTTATTGTGATGCCTATTATGCTAAGTCTTTCAATGATCATGACTCCACTACCGATGATTGTACCTTTATGGTGGCAATTCAGTCTCTTGAAAAAATAAAAAGCAGTCAATGGTTGTTTACTCCTTTGTTGAAGCTGAGTATTGTTCCATGAGCCAAGTTGCATACGAAGTTCTTTAGCTGCAAATACTTTTATCTGACTTTGGTATGGATACTTCTACTCCAATACATCTCTTTTGTGATAATCAACCAGTCATTCATAATGTTTGATTCTATCTTTTTGTGAGTGAACTAAACAAATCAAGGTCAACTATCATTTTGTCCATTGGAAGCTTGTTGAAAGTCTTATATATTTCTCAATCTCATATTTTTTTCAAGGAACAATTGGCTAATGTTTTTACTAAGATGGTTTTATCTTCTCATCTTAGTGATCGATTATGTTTAAGAGAGGCATGCTAAATATCTATGCTCTAGCTTGAAGGGGATGCTGAGTGGGTATGTGGGTTTGTATTGTAAGGGCAATGGCCACAAGGCCCAAGGCCCACTACGATTTTCAATATTGTTTAATAAGGAGAAGTTAGAAATCTCATATCTTTAGCTTTTCTCTTTCTTTAACCTCTTAACGTTTTCTAAAAAATAAATTCACCAATTAGGCACTTGGAACTTGAGAAAAATAACTCTGAATTATCTCACTTAGAGTGCAAAACCTTCAAATTTGGCATATGGTATGTTACAGTATGCAGTGGTACTTAACAAATGACCTAAATTTCTAATGCGTGTGCCATCAGTGAGAGCCACTTTCATGTGGGGCTGCGTTCTATCAAACCCCATGATGTTGATGATCTATGGTTAGCATAATCCGGCCTGAATCTAGCAACATTGGATTGGAGGGATGTGGATTGGACTTGAGCTCGATTTACAAGCAGCTTAATGACTAACTGGATGGAGCTGACATTGAAGCTACCTAGGATTTTGAATGAAAGATAAAATATATAAAATAAATAATCTGTAAAAAGTTATATAAAAAAATTAAAATACCTTTGAGGCGGGGTGGATCTTCGATGGATGAATAGATGAAATAGTAGAAATCGACTATCGGCTGCCCGGTGGAAAATGTGCGAGAGGGATTGTGAGAAATTGGGGAAATAGGGCCTCCGATCTTCGGAAGAAAAAACCCCTCTTTTTCTTCCGTTTTGATGAAATCCATCTCGAAAAGGAAAGAATTTGAAATTAGAAATGAGGGGAGGAGAAATCTCTGCAAAATCACCGCAACCGGAAATGGAAACTGTCGTTCGTGGTGCCGTTGCCGTTAGGGAAGACGGCGGAGAGATTTTCTCGTGTTTCTGTTGCCGTTAGGGAAGACGACAGAGGGATTTTTTTTTTTTTATATACGAAACGGAAACGGATTTGCTAGACCTACGTGGCAGGCACGGTGACGTGGACCAATGAGATTGCGGGAGGCAGAGACTCTCTGCCTCCGGGAGGCAGAGGATCCGGACTCATATATATAAGCTCTCTCTTTTTAGAGTTATGTCTTTATTATCTCATCTTTTTTATTTTTTCGGACAATGAAGTTATAGTGGTTTGACATGCACGAGTACTACTTCTAGCGTGGTATGTATTCTCTGGTGGGGCCCACAGTGATGGATGTGTTTTATCCACACCGTCCATTTTTTACAGTTCATTTAGAGCATAAGCCCAAACTTGAAGCATATACGGAACTCAAGTGGACCGCACCAGAGAAAACAGCGGGGGATAATGACGTCCGTCCACCTTTGAAACCTTCCTACATTGATGTTCATCGGTCATCCAACCTGTTGATAAGGTCACACGGATCTTGACGAAGGGAAAACAAAAATATCAGCTTGATCCAAAACTTACTGGCTCCAACATGTTTTACAATGGCAAGCGTTCAATTCCCACTGTTTCTGTGGTGTGATCCACTTGAGCTGTGGATATGATTCAATTTGGGCTTATCCCTAAAATGAGTTGGAAAAATACATGGACGGCAGATAAAACACATACATCACAGTGGGACCCACAGAGAGCTTACTACACAATCAGGGTCCTACGTGTGCGACCCAAGTGGGCCCACACATGATCAACAAAAGCCATTGACATGTGATCCAAAAATAATAACGGTTGGAGGCAATTCAAAGACAGTGACTCAAAGCATAACACTACAAGAAAATCCACTTTTACCGACGAAAAAATTTGTCGCTAAATGACCATTTTTCGTAGGTAATGGGTTTTACTGACGAATTTTTTCATCGGTTAAAGACTGAGGGTAAAGGCTTTTACGAACGAAAAAGTATATTGACATCAAAGGTAAGAATTTTACCGATGAAATTTTTCGTACGTAAAAAATTTTGACAAAACTTTTACCGACGAATTGTCTTTTTTTTTTTCTTCAAAAGCATAATTTTTCTCATGTGATATTACAAATCAATTAAATATTACCTTTTAATTATATATACACACACACACACACACACACACACACACAAACATACTACCTTTATTGATGATTTTTGTTCGTCGGTAAAAAAACATTACCGACGGTTTTCATCCGTCGAGAAAAAGTCCGTTGTTATTTTTCGCTACGAAATTGCTCGTTGGTAAAAGTGTTTTTACTACAAGTGCCATTTTTCATTTTTCGTCGGTAAAAACATCATTCCCAACGGCTTTGGTTCGTCGGTAAAACTCTTACCACTAAAGTATTCAAAATAGCTTGAAAATTTTTCATCTTAAAAATTATTGCAGTTTTACTGACGAAAATTTTCGTTGGTAAAAACATTATTACCAACAAAAAAAATTTCGTCGGTAAAAGTGGTGTTTTACCAACGAAAACATTATTCCCGACGGTTTTAGTTCGTCGGTAAAACTCTTTACCGCGAAAGTTTTCAAAATAGCTCGAAAATTGTCTTAAAAATTATAACAGTTTTACCGACGAAAATTTTCATCGGTAAAAACATTATTACTGATGAAAAAAAATGTCATCTGTAGAAGTGTTTTACCGACGAATTTTTTTTCGTCAGGAAAAACATATTCTTGATGGTTTTAGTTCGTCGGTAAAACTCTTACCATGAAAGTTTTCAAGATAGCTCGAAAATTTTCCATCTTAAAAGTTATAACAGTTTTACCGACGAAAATTTTCGTCGGTAAAAACATTATTCCCGACGGTTTTAGTTTTGTCAGTAAAACTCTTACTGCGAAAGTTTTCAAAATAGTGCGATTTTTTTTTTTTTTTTTTTAATTATAATAGTTTTACCGATGAAAATTTTCGTCGGTAAAAGTGCTGTTTTACTGACGAAAAATTTTTTGTTTTACTTTTACCGATGAAATTTTTTTCATCAGTAAAAATTTCGTTGGTAAAAGCGCTATTTCTTGTAGTGTCCTAAGGGATTCCTAACCCTATGGAAGATTTGGCATAAATGGGAAGAAACGAAGAACATCCCAGTGGAGGGTAGTCGTACCCTGGCAAAAACAAAAGAGATTAATTAAATGATGCATTCTCATTGTTGTGATTTTGAAGCAGATTGCCACGTGACCCTGCCACCAGCTATATTCCCATGATAGGTGTCACACCCTAAAATTCAAGTATGGAGTGTGCACCCTCAGATTCGAGTTTCGAGTCATAACTCATACGTACATTATATACTTATTCCATTATAAGATTATCCAAAGGTAAAAGTAATTTTTATTTTACAATCCAATTAGGTCTATTCACAATCATTTACACAAAATGATTTGAGTATGAACATTCATCTATTCTCAACATTCATAACATTAAATAAGCATAAATCAGACACCATTCATCAGTCAATATAACTAATTACCAATGAGTATTTGCTACAGACCTATAGAACAATTCAATTAAATAAAATGAATCAAATGCTTAAAATCATGCAACTAATACCATCATTCATTATATATGAATCATATTATTATAATAAGTAAAATTCTAATTAAATAATTAGGAAAGGTCCAAATGCGGTCAATTCCTCTTCTGATAGTTCAACCATAACTCGTGTGGGTCGTGCACCAGTTCAGCCACAACTTCTTGTTCATGCGTCAACCCAGCATAGTTTATGCTTATTAAAATTAAGATATAATATAAACAACGTATGCAAAATGATATGAATGCAAATTATATATGAATGCATAAGATTGGATGATCGTCCATCTGCTTGGATTGGAAATCGTCAACCCGCATCTACCCATTAGGTAGGCTTCCAAATTTCGGTAGGCTTTTGCATAACCCGCATCTGGTAACGCTCTACCAGAATCGACATTTCTTCCAGGGAGGAACCCTAGGATCGACAATCTAATGTATTTGTATGTCGGATTATGTATGAATGCATCATTTTCATAATTGTCATAGTTAGTACTTGTCTTGATTAAAACATTTATATGTGAATTTAATGTACAATTATCATAATTCATGCAATTTGGCACAAATTAGCATGTAATTTACCTTAACATACATTCACAATAGTTAAATCAATATCATATTAAGAAAACACTTCAATCAGTACACCAATCAATCAAACTATAAAAAATAATTTATTTTAATCATAGTGAACATGTATGAGATACAATGGGATTACTCACCTAGGTCTACTAGTGAAGAATTCACAAGATGATCAGATTGAGTTGAATTCATAAATCTTATTAATAATATCCACAACATTATTATTTAACCGATTATATTATATGGTGGGGCCTGCCTTTGATTATCATCCTAAGTGGCCAAATGCAAAATGACCAAATAATTGAAATAATATGTTCATTAAATTTAATTATTAAAATTCAAATTTTTAAAAAAATTCTATTCAGACAACTATCGATTGATGAAGTCGAATCGAGAAAATACATTTTAAGGTACACAAATTGTTGGATGGAATTTAATTAATTTAGACAGATCTCCACCAGACATTGTCCACTCTTTGGTTAAACACCAGAGAAGACCCAGGGATATATTAATATGAATAATTCATATGCTTATTTACATCTAGATTCTAAAATTGAATGGCAAATGATTGATCAGGGTGGCCCATCAGATGATTGGATCATCTATATTCTTGAGGTCTTCACATATTTTTCCTATACACATTTGATGAATAGTGTGGATCTAATCACACATACACCGATGACCCATATCGACCTTCTACGCCAAATAATACAAACACTTGCACAAAAATTTGAGCTTTCCTTATTAAACAATTGCAGATCTGACTAATGTGGCCCATCCGATGGTTAGACTGATTTGGAAGTTAAGGCCATTGTATATTTTGGCCTTAGGGATCGTATGATCTATACGGATCCAATATGATTCGATCAGATGCACACAAGTCGATCTATACGACAAGAAATTTCGCATGAAATCTTAGCTTTCCATCGTCTTTACACCGTATCTACCCACAGATCAATGTAATGAACATGTGGCTGATTCATACCGTTCATTACATAAATCGAGTCAAATTACATTAAATGCATTAAAAGTACTGAAAGAATGATAATAAACTTACCAGATCTAAGCTCTCCAAAATCCTCTCTCTCTCTCTCTCTCTTCTCTCTCTCTCCTCCCTTTCTCAGTTGTCGCAGGGTACCTTTTGATTAATATTTGAGTTGGAGTAGAACTCCTCTTACGACATACTCCTTAAAAAGATCAAAGGCTCATTTGAAATATTAAGAGATACAGGAAGAGTTATATATGTGTGTATATACACACACACACACACACACACACACACACACACACACACATGGAAACGCTCACCTACGAACTAGTTCGTACATACTACATACGAACGTTTTTTAGAACCCATCATACGTGATGTGGATCTAAAATCTGAACCGTTCATGTGAAGCAGCACCTCGTGAAACCCCCCGGGCCCAAGTTTTACTTTGATCTAAAACTTTGATGGGCCATGAAAAATGAAAACAGTTTCCTCCCTTGATTTGCATTTCTCTTTGCTATGGCCCACTAGAATTTTAAATCGGGGTGAAAATTTCTCACATAAGGTTTCATGGGATTCCGCATCACATGGACCGTTCAGATTAGACACCCATGGCACGTGTGCAAAGGTGCGCACGTGCGTAAGTGCGCAGGGGAGCATGACTATATATATATATATAATATATATATATAATATATATATATATCTATATCTATATGGAGAAAGATTATAGATAGAGATAAGATATGAATAAGATAAGATAAGATAGGAGATAAAGATGAGATACAAAATTCTCTCTCTCAAATTAAAATTTTTTTTTCACGGATGTTACATTTTACCCCCTTAAAATAAAATCTCATCATCGAGATTTGAAAACTAACATCTCAAAATTTTTATTCTTCTAATGACGCCGGTCACACTGATGTTATCGATATCTTTAGACACTGAATTGGTCTCTTTATTTTTCTGGTGATAAATTTATGAGTATAATTTATTTTTTTTCAAAAACTAAGGTTTAAAAAAGATTCAAAATTTGGACAGTGACGGCTATTTAGAAACAAACGATTTTTTTTTTAATAAATAAAGTACTTCAAATAAAAATTTTAATTTAATAAAATGTAATTATCAAAATGAAAATCTCTATTATTTGAATCGACAGAACACTAGTTTTGGAAATTTGATTATCGGGTTTGATAAATGTTGTTTCTATCACATTTTCTTATACTTTGAGATTTTAGACTACGTTCAAAATTTTTTTGGAGATCCCATTATAAGACTACTATGCTCTGTAAAATTTTAGCTTATTTTACTCATTATAAAAAATTTAAAATTTCCCATAGCTAGATTTGTCCAAAACAACAAATTTTAACCAATCTGCACTAACTCCACGAACCAGTACAGCGAGTATTAGATCCAGATTTTTCACTTATTTTTATTTAAATTTATACTTGTTTATCTTCGATCAGGATTTTGAATCGCCTTGATCCGAGTTCTACTTTTATAGTTACGAATTTTATAAGTTGCCCGAATGTTGTCGTCTATTCCTATCTAATAGAACTTTGTGTACTAAATATCCTTAAAATTCATTATGCTTCATCTCAACCTAAAACATGCTCAATCAAAGTGCAGGGAACATCATAACTTAATTTCTAAGGGTTTTTTTTTTTTATCTACATATCAACGAATAGGGAACCCTAATTTTTGGTTTCTACTTTCTTCATTATACACAATAGTTAACGCAAGTCCAACTTAGCGAGCTAGGTGGTTCCTAGGGTTTGTGTTGGGATGTGCATACTTCCCGTTGGTCGAGCCTTTGCGGTATGCGACTCGAGATGCGCAGGTACTGGGTGGGATAGCTTGGTTGTTGCTTCCAACTCTGCGTGTTGATCGACCGGGAATACGTGTTACCTTTCCAGTAACCTCATGTTGCAGTTGATATTGCCGATCAAAGCTCCCACCTAGTTTTCAAGGGAGACAAGTCGGCTTCCCCAATTTTAAGATCATTGCACATTTACTGGTGATGGCGGCTGAGACCGAGGAGCCGACTGCGAAGCCTAGGGATTCTCAGGCTGCTCCTCCTGCATAGGATCAGCTGGGGCCAATACCCTTCCCTTTTTCTTAGCCATTAAGGTAGAAGAGGTGAAGTGGCGGACCGCGTTGATGTTAAGGGGAACCTTAATGGCTTTACTACAGTTCCCACAGACAATGCCAAAATTATGTTGCTCGAATTTGGATGGGATAGGGCTACACCTATAGGCGTATGAGCACCTGCACCAGTAGCACGCGAAGGAGTACGGCGATACTGGTTATGGTCGTGGATCCTTCAATGCTTAAGTTAGGAGAATCCAATATATTAGAAATGGGATTTGAGTTAGGAATTTTTCGGTATCCCTCCTTCAATGACAGTGGGTGTATATTTACAGGGTGATTATAGGTGGCTTCTTCCCTCCTTCAATGGTAGTGGGTGTATTTATAGGGTGATTAGGCGGCTTCTGAGATAGCGTACCTTGTCGAAATACACCAGATCCTCGTATCTCAGTGGGATATGCTGGATATACCAAAAGGGATATGTATTTGAATAGGGTTTATTTTTGAAAGTATGGTCAAATCCACCTCGATCGACGTGATCTTCGCTATGATCTCATGGAATTTTTTTTCTTTAGCACGAGTTGCAATTTTCTCCGACTATCCCGTTTTTTAGGTCGGGATCGATCAGATCTGCTCAGCAGGTGAGTTGCAATCTTCGCTATGAGCTCACGCCGTTGAGCTCTACCCTTAAGTTTTAACACCGTATTAATCTTTCAAGGTTGGCTCATCTCTCAGTTTTTTTTTTTTTTTTTTTTTTTTTTAAAAAAACAAAACTATGTCACTTTTCTATTGATAGAAAAAGGGATTTACAGCCATTCGGGTGGGCCCCAACAAAAAGGAAAGGGCCACACCTATCATATGCTAGACATTTTTGGTGAAGACCTAACAAAAAAGGAAATACAAAAAACCATAGAGATTATTTACTATGACTTGGACTATCAACGAGGGGCAACGCGAAGGGTGCCGAGACCCACCTTATCTAGGAGAATCAAGCCTCTAATCGCAGGAGGGAGCTCAGAAATATGATGGGCTAGGAAGGAGAGCTGGAGCTTAAACCCTAAGCGGGCCATCCCATCCGCCGATCCGCTCCCCTCCCTGAGTACATGGCCGAATTTAAAAGACCCGGCGGCCCTCAACCTCTCAATTCTCTACAACCAGAATTTCCAACACCAACTCGGCTCGGATGAGCCATTGAGGAGGGCCACCATGATCTTGGAGTCTGATTCGACCTCAACCTGGTGAATACCTAGCTCCAAGCAATAGGCCAGGCCATTATACACAGCCCTGAGTTCTGCTCTAGTGTTGGAGCCAGTGCCATGGCCCACTGAGAAGGCGAAACATAGCTCTCCGTCATGTCGCCTGCAAACGCCGCCTCCCCGTGACATCCCAGGATTCCCCAAGGCAGAGCCATCAACGTTAAGCTTTGCCCACCTACTAATTGGCCTAATCCATTTAACTATTATGGTGGAAATGGATGGAGATGAAGGAGAAGGGGCCATTATGTCCAAATTTAGAAGCCCCGCCTGGCAAAATCTAGGGCCCTTCCTGCCCTTCGACACTAGCGAGATCATGAAATATAACCTCCATTTCACCCGGGCGATCATCAAGGAGGCGACAGGGTCTGCCTCGTCAAACTTAATCGCATTCTTGGCCAACTAAATTTCCCATAGAGCTAGGCCTTAGAGCAAGGGAACATGACTTGAAGTCGGGTTCACATTCCACCATTTCGAGACCCGGTCCATAACCGACGCAGATGACGAATGGGGCAAAACAAAAGCTGAGGAGAAGAATAACCAAACAGTGGATGCTAGCTTGCCGTGCAGGAAAAGATGAACCGAAGATTCAGAGGCGGGCCGGATACCATGAACACATGGGCAGCACGAACACCTCGAAGCCAGCTGCACCCCTCTTTTCTGGATAGACTCGTTGACCGAGATGGCATTTTTCAGAAGTCTCCAGATAAAAACTGAGAACTTGAGGAGCAATTGGGCATCCCAGAACCACTTGGCCTAGCCTACACGAGGAGACGGATTTCGGATGATGGTCCATGCAGATCTAACTGAGAAACGACCCGAAGGCTCCAGCGGCCAGAAGCTTTTGGCTGAAATTTCTGATAGATAGAAATTAACCTCCCAAAAAGATGAGCTCTAAAACTTCTTGAGGCAAAAAGCTGAAAATTGAGGATGGGAGGAGGGGACCATCTGGGCCATAAAATCTTTAATTTGTAGCGACATCAAACCAGGGGGAATCGGCTAGGCAACTAGATTGGCTAGTGGGCCTAGCCCTGTCCAGTTTGTGCACCACAAGTTGTCGTGGCCCTATCCCACTTCAGTCTGGGTGGTCTGGACAAGCAGAGGGAGGAGGTGTTTGATGCTCTTCCAAAGCGGAGAGGGAGCTGAGGAAGAGGAAGAGGAACCCACTGTATCGATGTTGAGATCAGAGGAGTATTTAGCTCTCATAGCTGAGCTCCAAAGACTGTTCTGAGCCTTAAATTTTGCTGCCCAAGCCATCTTAAGACGCAACGCCTTCATCACCTCTTCCAATTTCTTGAAACCTATGCCACTTTCGTCTTTTGGAATGAATATTTCCTTCCAATTCCTCTAGTGAAGTTTGCGCCTACCGTCATCCCATCCCCAAAAAAAATTTGCAAACCGTTTATCCAGCTCGTTGAGCACCGACAATGGGACCTGGGAGGCAACCATAATATGTATGGGGCTGCTACCTAACACGTGTTGGATGAGCACAACTCGACCAGCCTGGGAGAGACACCTGGCTTTCCAACCTGCAATGCGGGATTTGACTTTCTCCACCAGGGGTCGAAACACATCACACTTAGCCCTGCCAACTATCAGAGGGACCCCCAGGTACATAAACAGGCCCTGACTTGAGGAATCCCCAGAAAAGCCTCGATGGCCCTGGCCCTGCTAGTGAGTGCCTTCTCCGTACAGCAAAAGAAGCTTTTGAGCCGGTTAATCTTTTGCCCAGATGCCTCTTAGTAAGACAATAGAAACTTATTCAGCTCTCGAATTGAACTAGCCCCGCCATTGAGGAACAAAATCGTATCGTCGACATAAAGGAGGTGGGATATCCAGTTGCATCTCTAACTAAGCTTGAATGGCTTGCAGAGACCACTATCCATTAGGTGATGGATACCTCTGCTAAGAGTTTCAACTGCAATAATGAATAGGCTAGGGGAAATGGGGTCCCCTTGGCGCAGCCCTCTAGACTATTTGAAGAAGCCTGCAACTGTTTCGTTAATTAGAACAGAAAACTAACTGTTACACCAACATTTCTCCACTAGATTAATCCAACAGTAGCTAAAACCGAAGGTAGCCAACACCATTTTCAGGAACTTCCAATCAACCCTGTCGTACGCTTTTTCCATGTCAAGCTTGATCACGAAGTTACCGCCATGCACGCACTTTCCTACTAATCTCTCTGATGGATTCCTGGGTGAGAGAAATGTTTTCGGTGATGCTTCGACCTTTGACAAAGGCCCCTTGTTCTACGGAGATCAGCTTAGGCAGAAGAGAACTAAGTCTAGCAGATATAATTTTTGCAAATATCTTATATACGCAGTTGCACAAACTAATTGGCCGAAAATCTGAAAGTCTCTTTGGGTTTTGGGATTTTGGGATGAGACATATTAGAGATGCTGTAAATGCTCTTGGGAGATCCTCACCCCGAAAGAGACTCTTAGCAGCCCTGTGGATGTCCTGGCCAATTATGTCCCAGCACCCTACAAAGAACGTACCTATAAAGCCATTTAGGCCCGCCGCTGCATTGAGAGGGAGGGAGCTAACTGCCTGGTGTGTTTCCTGGATGGAAGGCAAGTTCATCAAATAAACATTGTCCTCATCGGACACCAGTCTGGGAATCGACGAGAGAATAGATGGAT
Source organism: Magnolia officinalis (assembly GCA_021015155.1). Classification (NCBI taxonomy): domain Eukaryota; kingdom Viridiplantae; phylum Streptophyta; class Magnoliopsida; order Magnoliales; family Magnoliaceae; genus Magnolia; species Magnolia officinalis. The sequence goes on from JAJHSJ010000003.1 coordinate 79,423,245, forward strand.
TCACGACTGAGGCTTCCTTGAATACAACTTCAAAGTGTTTCACCGCCTCTGATTTAATACCCTCAAGATTAGCAACTACCTGTCCCGAGTCCAACTCTATCTCCTTGATTTCAGCTCTCCGTTGTTTGCCTTTCACAATGGCATGGAAGAATTTTGAATTCCTATCTCCCACCTTGAGCCAATTTTTCCTTACTTTTTTTCTTCCAAAAGGCCTCCTCTCAGCTCTTCACTGGCCAAATTACTTTTTGCAACCAGAAATTCCTGTTGCAAGCTCTCCTCTGAACCCATCTGCACCATGTAGGCTTGCATCCGACTTTCGATGTCTTCTAGCGCTTTCTCCACCTTCTTAACTTGCTTAAAAACATTACCAAAAACTGTTTTGTTCTAAATATTGAGTGCCAACTTGACCCTTTTAATTTTGAGTATCACATTGATCATCGGCTGGGAGTCAGTTTCACCCTCCCAAGCTGATTTTACTACATCCAGGAAACCATTATGCTGCAGCCACATCCTTTGGAATCTAAATGGCTTCACCACATGTCTGTTGTGGTGACTAGGAAAGTGAAGGAGGGGTGCATGATCTAAAGAGGCCCGATGAAAATTATCCACACGAAACAGAGGGAAGGAATTCATCCACTTTGTGTTGAGCAACACTGTCTAGCCTGGCCCACACTCTCTCATTACCAAACTGATTATTACACCATGTGAACTTGTTGCTAGAAAAACATGCGTCCACCAGCCCAATTGCGTTGATTGCCCCTGCTACTTCTTTTAGATGAATCGGTAACTGCATTAAAATCGCCGCAAACTGCCCATGGAGCAGAGGATGATCTGGATAAGTCGGTCATGTCTGCCCAAAGCTCCCTTCTTTAGATTCTAGAGCATTTGGCGTAAACCACTGATAACTGGATCTGGGCCTGAGTATCATGCAATTTAACAGACAGTAATCATTTGGTTAGATGCAGTAGAAATAGTAATGCTAACTAGACTATTATAGAATACCCATATTTTGCCTCCCGTCTCCATTGGAAATAGAGGAATGATAGCCCAATTTCAGACCCGTTCGAACTCTCCTGTTTTCCTTGGTCATTGGTTCAAGAATTGCCAGGATATACGGCCTGTGCATTGAGATTAGCCTCTTGATCGTTGTAATTGTTAGGCTATTACCCACACCTCAGGCATTCCAAATAAGAAAACTATCCATAAGCAACCCATCCATACTTCACAGTCCTCTTCTTTAGTCTTCTCAGTCTGTGTTTCCACGATCTTACTGGCCCTAAAGCAGGATTCTTATGCTGGACTCTATTCAATTTTTTCTTCCATTTTGGTCTTTTAGTGATGTTTTGGTTCCTCTATATTGTTAGTGTTGAGCAATATCTACCACTCCCTGTCCTGTTGATCTTCACTGATAGTCTGTGTGGATTTCTGCAGTTGTAGAACATCTGCATTCCTAACATCATGGTCTGACCTTTCTTCGATACCCTGACCTTCCTGGATCCCACCCTGACCTTCGTGTCTGTAAAAGGGAACAGATCAACCTCTAGGCCGATTGGCCTACCTGCTTGTCGAATCTCAGTTCACTTATTTGATAGGGGGGACCAAACATTTAGGGAGTTTGGGACATATAAAGAAGATGAGGTTCCTTAGGAAGCAACTTCTATATCCTCCATGTCTTCAAGGCTCCTCATGGTTGTACAACTAATGGATCTAGATCTGCCATGGTGTAGAGCTATTTGATCTTGAACACTAGATCTCCTATTCACCTGTTTGGATTTAGAATTCTGCCTGAAGAGGAGTGTAGGGAGGCTATGCTATTAAGAGTCCATACTCCTAAAACTCTAAAGTACTCCAGTTGCCTTTGGGATCTGGGAGTTGGGCAGGATTGCTCGGTATTCCTGACACGGGGATGTGATAGGCAAAGCAGTGGTAACAACATCCTTCTCACCCTGTGATGTGGATATTTCCTGACATGGGGACTTATCTGGGGTAGTTCGAATTGGGTTCTCACTCTGTATTTGGGGACCAGGCTGTTCATCTAGGTACTGACTGGGGTGAATAGTTATCTGCAGTCTCTGATCATCGTGATATTCTTGACAAGCAAGTTGGAAGCCCTCTGGAGGAGCCTTAAAAGATGTCCTAGGGTCAAGAAGATTGGTATGTTGAATGGGTAGATTCCCCACTGCCGCAATTCGACAAACATCTATTGGAGATTTCGAGTAGGGCCGCACCTGCTCCTCGCCATTCTCAGATCTAGAGCTGAAATTCCTAATCACCCAATCCTTTATAGTCTCCAGATTGCCTTGCAACTCCTCCTGTTTATTGGGACTAAGAGGAGTGTAGACCTCCGTCTCTGCGAACACCGGGTAATCCTTTCCTACAACCACTAGTCTAAGCACCCGTTTCAAATCAACCCCAGGCCGTAGGATAATTTTCACCCTATCATACACTTGGAAAAGCCCGTACCTGCTACTAGCATCTACTTGGACTACCCTCCCAAAGTAGTTTCCTAGATCTATGATGGTCGCCTTGAACCAGGCATGGGCTGGTATCCCAAACAGTCGCATCCAAATCCCCTCACCATAGGGATCTGCATCTTAGGTCCGAGGTTTGATTTAGTGGAGACCCATTCTCTCCTGGAGAGAGGAGTCTGCCATGAAATTGAGCAGTTCAGCTTTTGATTTGAGAACGATGAGAAATTAGGTCTGCGATAGCCTCACTATATCAACGATTGATGACACGAACTTGGAGAACTTGATTTCACACACCAGTCTGAGGATGGAGGTACAAGGATCTTTAACGGTCCCCACCAACACTTTTATATATCTAATAGAGAAGTTAGCTAGTAGTTGTGGCATATACCTTACGATCTTCGAACTGAACTATTCATTCTGATATTTAGGTGGCTCGTTTGGTGGATCCAAATATGATGGACGGTCAGATGACATGTTAAAAATAAAAAAAACTTGATGGTTAGTACTCTTATCTTGTATGTAGGTGGATATATGGTCGGTTTTGTAAACGGATTAACATAAGTAGGTTTTTTGAGTGATCAAGAGGTAGAACATGTATACCATTAGATTCAAGTGACTTGTTCACATGTGTAAGTTTTTCAGATTATAATTCTGATGGTGAGTTAAGTATATTCATAGGTGGTGAACAAGATGAACGGATCAGAATCTCAATTTGATATGTGTACGAGCAAATGCAAATATCAAGTAGTTAGTTTACTATGATCGGGTAGTCCAAACTCAAAGTGGCTGGTCAGATATCTTTACCTATCGGTGGATAGTTGACTAAACGGTTGGTTATGATGGATAAGTGGGAATACTTGGACATATGATGATCTTGTCTTAAAATCAACAGTCGGATGGCTTGATATATGGATGAATATCATTCTTAACGATCAGATTCATGTTGGAGAATAGATGTAAGGTTAGGATAACTAAATTGGTATTATACACATGTACATACTAAGTTAAACTTCATGGTGACACTCGAGAACTTTTAATACTCGAGTATTGAAAAGTTCGAGGTGTTACAGATGCAACTAAGCTAATCCCGGTACAGCTAAAGGATCAGCCTTCTACTCAGCTAGAACAGACGCCCAGGGGAAGCACTAGGAGGTGGTAGCCCACCAATAACAAGGACGAGGACGAGGAAGAAATCAACACTGGGATGGGAGAATCCAACAACATCCAGCACTAGAGGCCGCTGCAACTAACACACATTAGAAAGTCATGCTGCTTGTGCCCCTATTTCAGGTTTCTCCTGACAATCCCTACTCCGGCATTGTCTAACACTAAAGCTCATCTAATCATTCTCAGGTGTTCAACTCGGCAACCGTAGAGTTTGTTGGGGTACCCTTTGCTAGCCATCCTAGCCAAAGCGCCTGCTACCGAGTTGCCCTCACGGTAGGTGTGCTTAAATATGAGATTAAGGGGACGACACTTTTGATGGATGGCTCCCTTCCTGTACCGGATATTCTAGGGGCTGCCTGTTCGACACATGACTAGTTGACGGTCAAATGCGTATATTCTTAACTTTCTCAAGGACACTATCTTGTTTTGTGATTTTTCTTTGTCACAACTCAGTCCCACCATTGCATGCTCCAATATTGAATTTGAGTATTGTTCACTTGCCTTAACTGCTCTCTAGTTGATTTGGATCCACTTAATGCTCCGTGATGTGGTTTTAGAAGATCAATTTCTTCTCTATTGTGATAATATATCAGCACTATTTCTCTCACCTCAAATCCAATTTATGGCGCGCACACAGCATTTTGAATTGGATTATCACTTCATCCAAGAAAAAGTTACTTGGAATGATTTTACTGACTGTTTCATAGGCATGATTAATCAAGTGGCTACGTATTCTATCAGATTCAAGCTATTACAAGATAAATTGCATGACATTGAATGACTGTTAAACTTAAGCCGTGGAAATGGACACTACGTGAAAAATGGAAAAAAATGACGGATTTAGAGACGGTTCTGGATCGTCTCTAAAATTGCTTGGTTTAAAGATGCTTTGGAGACGGTCGTAAACCGTCTCTAAACTTTTAGACGGCCCTTGACCGTCCTTAATATTGTCTTAAAAATTTGAAAGTCCATAAATCATTTAAGACGGTAAAACACCGTCGTTAACTGAGGATAAAAGACGGCCATTGACCATCTGGAATAAGAGACGATCTCTAGTCTCATATGCAGCCATTTGAGACAGTCAAAGACCGTCCGTATTAGAGACGGCCTTACTGGCAATCTGAGACTGTCAAGGACCGTCTCAATTAGAGACGGTTATTGGCCGTCTTTTCCTGTAATCAAAAAGTCTGTATTAGAGACGGTCCTCAGCTGTCTCCATTCGGGACTGGTAAAGACCGTTTCTATTAGAGACGGTCCTTAGCCGTGTTATAGTGGTCGCTTGAGACTGTCAAAGACCGTCTGCATTAGAAACGGTCCTAAACCGTCTCTAATGCTCAAGTAAAACACTACGAACAAAAAAAAAATTATGAATTTCGAAAAAGTAAAAAAGTTTAAAAGCTTAGAAAAATAATTAACAATGTTTAAGAAAAAAGTTTAGATTTTGAAAAAAAAAATTTTAATTTTATAAAAATCTAGATTTCGAAAAAAAAAATTAAAAACTTTGAATAATGTTGATAATTTTGAAAAAGAAAAAAGAAGATTTCGATAAAAAAATAATATTTCGAAAAAGAAAATTTATAAAATTAAACAAATTTGTGAAAAAATTGACAAATTGTAAAAAAATATATATATTTTTTAAAAAAGAAAACTAGATTTTGTATTTTGACAAGAAAAATTAAAAAGTTATATAACAAGATTTCGATTAAAAAAATGATATTTTGAAAAAGAAAATTTAAAAAATTAAACAAAATTGTGAAAAAATTGATAAATTGTAAAAAAAAAATATTTTTTTTAAAAAGAAAACTAGATTTTGTATTTTGACAAGAAAAATTGAAAAGTTATATAACAAAAGTGAGATTTTAAAAATGATATTTTGAAAAAGAAAATTTAAAAAATGAAACAAAATTGTGAAAAAATTGACAAATTGTAAAAAAATATATTTTTTAAAAAAGAAAGCTAGATTTTGTATTTTGACAACAAAAATTGAAAAGTTAGATAACAAAAGTGAGATTTTGATGATGTGTTGTATATCCTTGCCGCCCCTATGTTTCTCCAGCCCATTTTTGGGGCGGGTATAAAAAATCGTGTAGATTTAAATCTTCAGTGGACCACACCATTGGAAAGAATGATAATATAGTACCTCACAATTAAAAATTATAAAGAGCCCATCGTAAGGTTTTAGTAATGTTTATTTGCAATCCAACCTGTTGATAATGTAAAGAAGATCTAAATGAAGGTAACTACAAAGATCAAATTGTCCAAAACTTTTGTGGCCTTCAAAAGGTTTTTAATAGTTATTCATCATTGTTTTAATTGGTATGGTCCACCTGAGATTATTGAGTTCTTTTTATTTGAAATCACATCCTAAAATATGATGGAAAAATATATGGACGGTGTCGATATACATAAAATATATTAAAGTGAGCCCTACATGGTTAAGAGTAACACCCATGAAGGAGTTACCTAAATAGTGAAATGGTACTATAAGGTCACCTCATAGGAACTTCCCATAAGGTTAATTTGTGTGCGCCCCACCATGATGTGTGTAGAACATCAACACCATGCATTTGATGTCTCCTTTAAGTCCAAAAATCAGTCGTATACGAAACTTAGGTGGGCCATAACATCTAAAACTATGTGAAGACATCGATGTATTGGTTAACCAGAGTAGAAGGCCTAAAGAAGAGGGGTTGTATCCGACTTGCCCACATTCCGAGAGAAGGAAATGGCCTGTCAGATGAGCTGACTAGAGAAGTGACCGTTAGGGAAACCGTTTATACAGGAAGGCCTCAGACTTCCCTCTCTACATCTAGGGTATGTTTCGGTTAGATAAGGTGGGGTTGGGATCCATTAGAGAGTTTACGATGGGAAAGGCAGTGACCTCGCCTGGGGCACCCTTGTAAATGGATAGGATAGGCGGCCTCAGATTTCCTTTTACTTTTCTGGTGGCACCCCGAAATATCCTCAAGGAATGGATATTAGTTAAAAAATAAATAATAATAAAAAATAAAAATAAAACTTAGGGGGGCCTGTTAACGTACTTTCACCGTCTCCTCCGTGACCATCTCAAGTGGATAGAGAAATAGCGCCGCGGGAATTTAAATTCAATTAAAAATTCAAGTGTTTTAACTGTTGTAACTGCACGTATATCCAAACTCCATGAATGGATTGGTTTTTCGTCTATATATCAAATTTCTCTATCTAGTACATTTGGAAGATGAGCCCCTGCTAGGATGATATAACTTCCCAAACTCAGGTAGGCCAAGTTACTTGATTCCAAAGGGTTTAACCATGATTTTACATTTTGTGGCCCACCTAATGAATGGTAGTGGAAAAGCATTGTGCTGAAATTTCTCTTCAAAAGATGTCTTACTTTTCTAACGAAATGACATGTGAAAGAAGGCATATTCATTTCCTCTTCCATTTCAATTAATTCATCAGGTTGTCCATAGTTGATAAAATAAGTGGACAACTAAAAAAAGCTTTTTTTTTTTTTTTTTTAACGCTGCCATTAGTTTCATGCAATGCAACTTACCAGTGAGCGAACTTGCTTTATATTAAGAACCAGCTTCATTGGTTCTGAACTACTGTCTGACCATGACAAGTGTGTGAAATTTGGGTTTAATCCAACATCCAAATGAAGATAAAGCAAAGGAGGTTTTAAAAAAATAAATAAAGAAAGAAAGAAAGAAAAAGAAGAAATAATAATAATAATAATAATAAATTTAAAAAAAAAAAAAAAAAAAAAAAAAAAAAAAAAAAAAAAACTGAATATTGTATTCATGTATGTGGCAAGATACAGTATTTCAGGACGCCCACGGGGGAGGAAAACAAGCTCCCAAGGCGACCTATCATAAGGACCTATACAATGGTGGATTTTCTAATGGAACCTAGCCCCAGTCTGTCAAGAAAGATCCTCTGATAAGAGGATGAAGTTGTCTCTCCTCATTGTACCAACGGCTCCCTTGGAGCTCACTACCTTCTTGCGCTAGCCCATCTGCAGGCCCATTCGCTTCCCTTTTGATGGCCACAAAATGGAAGGAGCTGGGATGATTAAGGTCTGTGATCCGAGATATCCAGTGCTTCCATTGCCAACCCGCTTTAGACATGTGATTCAGAATGTTGACCAACCAAACTGGAATCTGATTCCACCACCACCTTCCCAAGCCCTCTCTTGGAGCAAGCCATAAGGGCATCGTGAATAGCTCTTAGTTCTGCATAGTTATTGGATCCCCGCCCATAGCCGATGGAGAACACAAACATCATCTTGCCATCAGCACCCCTGCAGATCCCACCTCCGCCCGATAAGCCCAGGTTCCCCTTAGCTGAACCATCTACATTAATCTTTATCCAATCACCTAGTGGCCTGGCCCACATCACCACCTCAAATCTCATAGATGGACTGGGAGGCTGGGCGATGCCCAGCATGGACATGGGAAGCTGACCCACCCAGGAGGAGGGGGCAAGAGCGGCATTCCCTTTGCTAACCCACCTCAGCTACCATGTGGTTTGAGCAATGACCGCCGATGGAGACACACCGCTACCTTCAAACTTAGTAGAATTTCTTGCTCTCCAGATTTCCCAAAGCATAAAACAGGGGCCAGCCCTCTCAATTGGAACATGGACTGTCTCGGCAACATAAACCCCCACCACTGATCCAACCTGACTTGGATTGAAGGAGAATCCGCTAGAAAAATCCCAAAAGTGTCACTGAAATAGTGCCAAACTTCTTTGGCTAGATTGTCATGGACGAAAAGATGGCCCAATGATTCTACCACTACAAGAAATGGGACTTTTACCGGTGGTCAAAAGTTCCGGTAAAAGCCCGTAGAAGCGCCGGCATTACATTGAGCGGCGCTAGAGAAGCGCTAAGCGAACTTTACCGGCGCTTGTCTTAGCGCCAGTAACTATGTACTCTTTTTCGGCTCTAACTTCACCGACACTATTGGTGGCCGCTGGTATTTCTGAAAAAAGTGCCGGGAAAAGTGAAAAAAGCGTCGGTAAAAGAATGATTTCTAGACACTTTTGATCGTGGATAAGCGCCAACAAAAATCTATACAAGCACCGGTAAAAGTCTTTGTATAGATTTGAGAGGCCCTAGCGCAGGCAAGTAAATTTTTTTTAATTATATATAATTCAATTGAAACCTATATTTTTTTTAATATTTGAAACATAAAAAATGTTGCAATACAATTAAAACTGAATATTAAACAAAATCTATATTACTTCACAATAATAAAAAATATATATAATATTTACAACAATAAATTGAAAATGGTCTTGAATAAAATAAAATAATTTTTTTTATTTTAAAAAAAAAAAAAACACCAAATTCTCTATGCGGTCTACTCCTAGCACGAGTGGCGGCAAAAGGCTGAAGTGCTTGTAGGCCTAAATTTAGGCACAATTGATTAAAATCTTGCACACGAGGAAAAAAAAAAAAGAGTCAAAATGTAGCATTCAGCAAAGATAGAATAAATGAATTTTAAAAATGCCATTAATTACAAGGTTGAAACAATATCACAGCGTTATCAATGGCTAGATGGGCCATTCAACAGACAACATGCAACAATTTAACCAACCTGTTTTTTTCCATAACAAATTGAACCAACTAGTTTTAATACTATGAAATGTTTTTTGCAGTTATTGATACACTACGAAACTTAGACAAGGCCATAAATGTCAGTGTTAAAAACACACAACGCATCAAATGTTTGCAGTTATTGATTCACTACACATTTGAGGTGAAGCATATCTAATTGTTTCTCTGTTTGCAGCTTTCAAAACTAAGCTGTATGATATCATATACCTTCATGGATCACTAGGACAACTTGAATTTCATGTAGAAACATGAATCAATAGCTTCCACAACAGAACATAATGACAGATAGTGTAATGCACATAAAATGAATGTAAAAAGTATAGTAGGTCAATAGCCGTAGCCGTGGCCTATTTTTAAAAAAAAAGGAAACACTACCGATGGCTATTTTTTTAACAAAAGGAAACAAATCACATGAACTTGGGCACAAGTGTGCGAGATCATGGCCATTCTTAAGGTGTGGCTGACTGCAAACATGCCCTCATAATAAGACTAATCCACTCATCAGGTGGGCATTTGTAAAAGGCATGGACAGTTAGAAATCAAGACTTATATTCAACATAGGCATGAAGACAACCTGATCCCTCGACCAGCCTAGATTTTGCAACAAGGTATGTGACATCAAAACCCACCTGGAACATGGCCCGGATCCCACACACGTGCCAATGCGGCAATCAACCTCCTCAATCTCTCCTCATGCAAATCACTTCAGCAGTTCTCTTTTGGAAAAAGCAAATTCCTGGATTCTAAATTTAGATGGAACAGAACAAATACCATAGTCATGTCTGAAACAATCACTGATAACTCTGCATGAACACCTAACAACGTGCACGTGGGCCTATTGTATTCCTCGCTGCATATCTTTTAGATCACAAGAAAGAAAACATGTTAATAATAAAATCAGCAGAGAAGTTGTGTATGTCTGTGTAAAGAGAATCCAAAGAGACAATAAGGACAAGTAAATCGGCATCTGAACAGACTACAAAACACTATAATTGAAATTTTAACATCAAATTAACCATGCTCACAAGTGCCAAATTTTATCAGAATAAGAGTGGCAGCAAAATTTTCTAATACATGACCACACCCATGACTCGTCGTAAAAATAAAAAATAACATGGTTTTTTTTTTTTTTTTTTTGTGTGTTTTTCTTTTTCTTTTTCAATTAGCTACATGTTCCAAGAGACCCACTGCATCTGTTCAAATATAATTGCAAAAGCATCAGTTTTATAACCATATTCTTGGATTGAAATAGAACTGTGTAGATTGTGGTGTCTTGTGACATCCAAGTAAATGAGGTGACAACTGTGAAATGAGAATAACTAAATCTGGTATACCACCGACAGGAAATAGTGATGATTGAGCCCACAAAAGTTTTGGATCAAGCTGATATTTGTGTGGTCCTTTCAAGTTGGATGGAAAATACACAACTAGTGGCCCCCAAGAAATTTTTAATGGTGAGTGTTCAATCACCATTGTTTCATGAGGTGTGGTCCACCTGAGCTTTGGATCTCCTGACAACCCTGTCAAACAAACAGACATCAATGAAGAAGAAACTTCAACAATTCAACTGTCAGTACACCATTAAATAAGCATCAAAGCTTTTACACCCAATTTCCTGAAAATCAAATCTAAACCTACGAATGTAGGATAAAATGAATCAAATAATAAGAACATAAATTACAAGATACCGTAACTTCTTAGAAGAGTTGTACCTAGAATTCAACCAAATTTGTAAAGAAAACTCATGCCCAAGCAACAGGAAGAGTTGTACCTAGAATTTGTTCATCAATGAGATGTAGTGAGAGAGCCAAGAGTCATGAACTCTGGCTGTCCAACATCTGTATCCAAATAAGCCACTTTCCTATATCTGAAAAGGAAGCAGAGGGGCATTGAGTTGCAAAAGCCTAGACTAAAGTATTTTTTATTTTTTTTTTTTTTTAAAAGGTATTTTTATTTTACCAACAATGACTTATGCAAAGCACTAGAATATGCTTTTAGGGGAATCAATTGACCAAAATACCTTTTTTTTTCCCTCTGATTTTCCCCTAAAAAGTGTCAAGGTAAAGCGTTTTTTGGCTCTCATGGTGTGTTCATCACATTCAACCCATACAACAGGTTCATTCCACCATGATGATCATGTGAGCCCAAAAAATTAAGTCCAATAATCAGGTGGGCTAAGTATGAATTTGAAGGTCTTTGGGTGGTTTAGGCCAATCTTTTATCCCATTCCAATACAATAAACATTGGATTTAGCAGACGATGTGGAAGAATATTTGACACTTCAGGTGGTTAACAGGCCAATGTTTTATTGGCATTCACCAGGGAATCATGAACCCTGTATCATCCATAATTTCCTTAATATGAAAGGAAACAAAATCATGACACATAATTCCTGGTAGGGGTTAACTTGGATAATCCAATCCTTCTTGTATCAGAGAAACAAATTCAATCATCTTCACTAGTTCAAGATTAGTGATGAAAAATACCTGCAAGATATTCTCACAATGGTCCTCGTCATCAACTGAAAGCTTCTTTTATTAAAATAAGTGATGATACTAATTTTATGAAATCAATAGAAAACATAACAAGAGTATTGGCCAGCTTGAAATACATTTCTATCCAGACCTGTTTCTTCTTTGTTGTCCAATTCTAATTACCATCTGCAAACCTTATGCACATGAAGTAGTTAGTAATTACCATCTGCAAACCTGTTTCCGTTTTGGCATGTTGTCAATTCAATTGCTAGTCATTGCAACTGAATTTGTGTCAAAGCAACCTAAATAACCAGATAAATGATGAGCATGTCTATTAGGATTCCCATAACATACACCAATCTTACCAAATCCAATAGAGTAACAAATTACTGGTTATTGAAAGAAAAATAGAGTACCTTATATCTTATTTGATTCAAGAAAATGAGAGTAAAACCAGCTTTTGAGGCATTGCCCGACATCTTACGCAGTGCTTGGCTCGTAAGGCGTGCTTGCAAACCCATTTGCTGCATTCCTATCTCACCCTGCATGACATTCCCATTCATGATGACTACTCGCAAGAGTAGGATTTCATTTCCTATCTACAACTGTTTCTGTTCTTACTGGGCAAACCCACAAAACCGTTTTTTATTAGAAACGGCCCTATGCCGTTTCTAAACCGAAGACGTAGCCGTTCTTAAACCAAAGTTTTGGTGTAGTGAATCCAAACTGACCCAAAGATGATCCAAAGGTGGCACCCTCAACCTGTAGGTGCCCTCAATTTGAATTTTCAACGTCAGCTCTCTGGAACCCTGGCAAGGCAGGCTTTGGGGTTCTGATCAGAGATCAAACAAGTAGAGCTTTGAAGGTCTACTCAGGCCAAATAGGGGATACAGACTCCAATGAAGCTGAAGCCATGGCTTTTCACTTCAGTCTACATATTTTCAAAGCCTACTGCTCTAGGATTTTAATCATTAAGGCAATTCTATAGTTGTCATAAGTGGGTCATGAAATTGGTATTCCATTGGTGATTAGCAAACATCATGGATAAGATTTATGACCCATACTCTGATTTTGAGGTCTTATCCCACAAGTACTGATAAGCAGTGAACCTTTAGAATGGACTGTCTGTAAGCAATCGGTTCCCCCAGAGGAGAAAGGGCCACTGCTTGTCTTTGTTTTCCAGTTCTTGCTTATCAGGATCATGCATCTGATATAACTTCTGCTGGTGGGGCGATGGTCCTCATGGAAAGAATGCAATAACAGAACATTCAGTGAAAGAGCAGAAACACAAGATGCAATCTCTCAATGGAAAAGGTGATTAATAGCTAGAGGGCCTCAAAGTATTTAAAGGGTGTGATAAGGATCAAATAGACGAAATTTGGAGGGAATCCATATATTTGTAGTGAGAGATGATTTCTCATTATATTAGAGCCAGGATGTCTGTGTTTGTTTTGTGCTTTCTTTTTATAAAATCTTAGTTGTCTTTCAAAATATTAATAATATCATACTTGCATTTCAAATAAATAAACAGATTTAAAAAAAAAAAAAAAAACACTTGGAGTGCATATACCCACAGAGAGCCATTTCAGTAGTAACGAATGAAGCAAGAATATGTAATGTATAAGCCAACAAAACTTTAAGTGAAATAACAAGATAACAGCATTACCCATTTTAAGGCTCTATAAAGTACACAGAAAGGCCTTCCTTAGTAACTCGGCTTCGCTTGGTACTCTTAGTCGGTTTCCTCACATCCACAGATTCATCTTCAACGTCCTACAATAAATAAAATTAAAAAAAAAAAAAGTTTGTATCATTGAGCATGCCTCTTTGGCGGCAGGAATTTGGGGGTTGTCATCTGAGATGTAAGTTGCATATGCAGAGTCACAGACTATAATAGATTTATTCTTGCTCGCGAATTCCACCAGTATTTGTTCCACGGCATGTTTCACTTCTGAAAAGAAAAAGAAAAAGAAAAGGAAAAAAAAAAAAAAAAAAAAAAAGGAAGAAACACCGGCGTGCCACTCCGAGATGAGCGTAGAGCAAGCAAATCTCTCTAGCTAGAGGTTACTGACAATGTTAGACTGTTTCCTAAGAAAAACAAACTGCACATGTGGACAGCTAGGCTGTGCAGAAGACCCAGTCAGAAAATCATGGTTGTACACTCATCAGGTGGATGCCACACGTGGAATGAGCTGTGATTGGACATGTCAACAGAATGACAGAAATATATGAATGTAACAATAATCAAAGTCATGCCAAAAGGTTGTGAAGTTATAAACTCCACAAACACAGTGTTAATAAGATAATAATGAGAACTGATCGTCTATAAATCACCTACCATCCTCTTAAAAATGGATGATTGTAGAAGAAGAGAAGCCATGAAAAAACTGGGTTGTAGACTTGTAGTGTACAACCAGTCCTCTAGAGCAAATACTCTGCCCAAGAAGTACATATGAAAAGTACATACATTGCATGACACAATAAGGTTCTTAACAAACGAATAGCACATGATACAAATTATTTGTTCAACCATGGAGAGGCATTTACAAATGAGAAGGAACATGCATTCCATGAATGACGCAGAATTTGCTGTTGTGTTTGGATGCACTATTGTATTGAATCACAATAACTAATTAAACGAAGTGCCAAATTATCCAAATGTAATTTCCTTAGCATTCATAGGGCTTAGGCTCAATAGTGCAGTTACAGGAGTTCCAAATGTAATTTCCTTAGCATTCATAGGGCATATAGAATGGGCTAGCCTCTTGGAAAGTTCCTCTTTGCCAATCCTCATAAAGTTGTTCTCCTGCAAGATAGAGTAAACTTTGGCATGTAGAATTTGGAAAAAATAAAAAATAAAAATCAATTCATATATGTGTTCATGCCTTGATCTTCATGGGTTGGTGAACCCGTTTTTGGATGTCTTGTGATCCAAAAAGTTTCTTCACCATCTCATCCAATTCTGCAACCTTCCTCTTGAGATTAGCCTTGTCCATCTATACAAAAGGTAGAAGTGATAGCGAACATCATTAAAGCAAGGTACGGTAGATGGTAATGAGATTTGTCACTATGGTCCACCGGGTACCAGTTTCAGAGGTGTCGTGCAGAGGACTCCCCAGTCCACAACCCCATGTCCCTGCCCTTTTATCTTCACCGGAGGATCCTCCAGCCAAACGTTTTGCAGGCATTCAATGGGCAGCTAAGATCGCCTGATTGGAGTACGGTGATGCCCCAGTCACGGCCCACTGTATTCAGAGATGTCATGCAGGACTCCTCATTGTAGTCACTGCACCAGATCATCCATCTTCCCACAGTCAAATAACACTTGAGCTGGAAAAAAATATACAAGCACTGTCTAGATTAAATGAGATTCGAATCACAAGGAGCTAACAAACTCTTCACTACGATGTTTTCAGCGTGTTTCCATTGCAAGTGACTCCCCCTTTTGAGTATTTCAGCCCAATCCCTAGCAAACCAACACTTTTGGAGATATCAACCTCATTCACAAGCAATTACAAAAAAGGCTCTCAAGAAAAAAAAAATCACTGAATAAGCCATAATCACTGCCCCAAATCGAACTCCAATATCTGAAATCCAGTAAATCAAACCATAGAGAAGATCCAACAAATCTAGGCCCCAATTCCTCGACCTCCCAAAATCCCCTTCCCCAGATTGCAATCTCAAACCCCCAAAACAGATCACAGACAATCAATAGAATAGAAGGGTAAATTCTACAACACTAATTCGCAGAAAATCATACAATTCAGACAGCTCACAAGCAAATAAAGATGGAAAATATGATCATTCAAAAAAAAAACAGAGATTTTCAAACTGAGAGAGAGAGAGAGAGAGAGAGAGAGAGGAGAGAGAGAGAGAGAGAGAGAGAGAGAGAGTGTGTGTGTGTGTGTGTGTGCGCGCGCGCGTGCGTGCTGGTAATGTACCATAAAATCAATACAAGATTTCAATCTAAAAGTTGGATACAGATAACAGAAAATAGGTCCTTCAGATACGGGTGACTGAAAAAACTGGGCAAGCTACAAATACCATTAGAGGAAACTAATATCTTCTTTGCTTGAGATCAGAAAATCAGATGGTTGTTCTCCTGCTTGTGGAAGTTACAAATCTCTGCATGAAACAAGTTTTAAAAAATTATCATAGCTTTAACGTTGCCAACATTGAATTACACATCATCCACAATCTTTTCATTTGGCACACATATTTGTCATGAATAAATGAGCAGCTCCAAAAGTACAGTGCAAAAATAGAAGAACGACTTGATGGACCTGAAAAAATGAAGGTCAAAAAAAAAAAAATGAACTGAAGGCAGTTCAAATCCACACCTTGATTTCATTCACTTCAAAAGAAATGTCAGTATCAAATCCCCATAGTACCTGTAAAGAAGCTTCAAACTCGTCTGTCATACCCATTTTGGCCTAGACACCAAGAAAAGAGACCCCTAAATCAAGAATAAGAATCCCAGAACTTGTTAAGAAGCTGTTTACTAATAAGACTCACCAGCCACCAGGGGGATTCGTGGATGAAAAACAAAAAGGTATCAAAATTGTACAGGGTAATATTCCTGCAAATAAAAAGGGTGTAAATTTGATTGACTTGTAATGAACAAATTCACTTGATCAAGTCAATTCAAATTGAGTCAGTCAATACTTACAGCAAGTTTGGACTGGTTTTTAGGAAGGAAAGCTATACAAGTCAGATTCTTTGTATTGACAATACAACTTAATAGTGATAATGTTTCATCCTGATATGACTTGTATTATTGATTTGTTCAAGTTGGCATTCGAAACCTATCTCTACACAGGGTCATCATTAGATCCATAAATCCAGAATAGAAGGGAAGGGATCATGATTTATATATTAACAAAGAGATCAAACTGCATTTTCACAAACAGAACTAGATTCTATTAAATTGCCAAGCATTTCCTCAGTTCATGAGAACTAGAAAGTGATCTCACTTAGTTCCTTGGGATAGTATGTCTCCCATGTATTCCAAACAACTCCAGTTTCATTTTAAGGACAAAAAGATGGGCCTGATGAAGCAATCGACCATATCTGGCCCTTGATCAGACTATAAGGTAGCCTGGTTACATCAGTATATAAAACAAAATCTAGGTATGGTTCATATGGTGCAATGCTATGCCACAACATAAACACTGAGCATCTATATTGGTAGAGAATAATCACAGATTTCCACTCATGCAATGCCAGAAAAATAAAACTATAGCACAAAACGTTGACTACAAATCTGCATTGTTAAACTCGATAATGGTGAATATATTGTTCGGAAAGAAAATGCAAGGTCAGAATCCAAATACTTGAAGCACTTAAAGAAACCAGAGATAGATGCAATCAGAAAGCATACTTTGTCCTTGATCAAGCTGCTGGTTCTAAAAAGGCCAGCATCCTCCAAAGCTGAGAGAGCTCTTTCCTGTGAAAATTGGCTTTTCCCTGGTAAGTAACACATCAGACTTTCCCATGTTGTAGTAGTAGTTGTAATCTAAGCATTGTCCCAGCTAAAAGAATCCAGTTCTGCATTCAACTCTATCAATGATACCATTAAACATAATTTTATATATATATATATATATATATATAAATTCCAACTGAACTTTGGAAGCCATCAAAATCCATCATCAAGTAAGGATTGAATAACTTATCTTAATTAGAGTTACAGAAGCTACACAATGCATTTCAATAAACTGAAGTTACTGAATATTAATGTCTTCAATGAAGAGTTTTTGGTGCCCAAATGATCTTCATGTGAGGATTTTGAACTCAACAGAAGTATCCAGCCCTCTGGTTTATGACCATGAACCTTATTTACCAGAAGGGGAAAGGGAGTAGCAACTTAAAACAATATCAAAAGTAGAAGATTCATGTTAACTCTATACTATACAACTACAGAAGGAAAGAAAGAAAAGATGTAAATAGAAGAAAAAAAAAAAAAAAAAAAATCACTGAAATAATCTGAAGTCATTATGGAGAGGATGAAGACATCCAGATAGTGATCATATGAGTTATTATTTTTATTTCTTATCAATTTTTCAAAAATTTTCCTTTTTAAGAAAAAATAGAAAAAACAATACCATTGACGGTATGATTAGATTCGACCTCTATTACATCTAATGATACAATTATGACTTGGACAACATTGCTTAATAAAATCATTTACGAAATGGAGGTTTGCTATTGCTAAACATCCTTATATTACTAACAATAGAAAAAGCTTTGCTAAACCCATATGTCCATATATGGCAATTCCTCTACATGCCAACACGTCGCCAAATGTCACATATGTCTGAGATCCAAGCTGTCCATCAGCTCAGCCCCACATTGTCAAGGTACTGGCCAGATGGCTAGACCAGTCCACTCATCAGATGGGCAACAGTGCACAAAAGAAAAGTACCACTAACAAATTTTGGCCAAGTTCTTTTCAACTGACAGTTGGTTTCACGAACTGTGACTCACCTGATGTTTGGGCCATGAAAATTAAGTCATGGGGCCACCCGATAGACAGCCTGGATCACACACATGTTCCATGCTGTTGTGCAGAGGGGCTGAATTTATACACTTGTCATGCTGTTGTGCAGAGGGCGCGCGCGCACACACACACACACACACACATCGATGGGGCTTCCTCACTCCACACACACACACACACACACACACACAATCGATGGGGCTTCCTCACTCCACCAGTAGTTGGGGAGACTTACGGGCAGCCTGACATTAAAAAATAATAATGATAATAATAATAATAAAATGTAAAAATAAAAATAGAAACCCACTACATGTGCTCAAGTCGGGATCAAGTCGGATCCAGAACTGAGTTTCTATAAGACTGCTCGAAATCTCTCCAAGTCGAGCTTGACTCATCCAAGTTTCTGAGTTGAGTTTTAGAACTATGCTCAGGAACGGGTCCACCAGCACAGCAGTCACCATAATCAAACTATGGACCCACCAATACAAAATGGGTGCATTAAGACATTTCGCATTCCTGATAACCGAATTCCTTGACTCAGCATCATCAGAGGAATATAAAGGGGCAACTGAAGTAATAAAAATAGAAAATGAGGCACCATACATTACTAGAATTGGGGAGAAGATGAGATATTGCAACGCAACGCGGGAGCACTTCTCCAGCAGTCCTAAAATCAAATACTTGCAAATGCAATCAAATGCAGCAACAATGTGTTTTCTGGAGAGCATGTTTTAAGACCCTTGACAAAGAAAGAGAGATCACTTCTCATTCATACAATGAGAAGTGCAAAACAGGAAAATAGAGTGCAGAGTCGTATGCGAAATTCTATGGATAATAGATTTGATGACAAACCCATGTATAAATCCAAACGAACTAGTAAAACAGGAAAAACAAAAATACAAACCATCATCAGGTCCTACAGTACTTCTACATAGTAAATCCAAATGATGAATCTTATCCACCCATTAGGGATTCAAGATAGTAAATCCCTAATTAGGGTTTCAACATTGTAAATCCCTAATTAGGGTTTCAACATAGCAAATCCCTAATTAGGGTTTCAACATTGTAAATCCCTAATTAGGAATTCACCATTGTAGAGAGATTGAGCGCGACATTGACACACAGAGAGATAGAGAGAGACCTAAGAGAGGGAAATCGGTTTTTCTTATTTTGTATTTATAGAGATATTTTACCGGCACCTGGTTTTGCTCAATGCTGGCAAAAGCCACTCCAAAATCGCCAGGTAAACCCGTATTTGTTGTAGTGCACGTTGGGGCGACGGAGGTCATCATCAGGGCAGCAGCTGCAGATGGAAGCTAGCGAGATCCCCTTACCCTGAATTCTTTCTTCAACTGGCAGCAAGGGAGGTTATTGTCACTGGTCAAGAGATAGACTAATGGCTCCCATTGCAGATATGCTCCAGAAAGCTAGCACACTGAAACGAAGATATCAATGTGGGCTACTTAAATAAAGAGATAAGAAGAGGGGAATAATATTATTATTTAGTGATAATCTCTCTTCCTACATGTTTTATTAAAAGCTAAGGCAACCCTCTTCCACCATTTATTCCCCTCTATTAACACTAACAAACTACGAAAACTCTTGTTCGCATCAGGCAGAAGCCCTTCCTCCGACCTCTGATAACTTGGTTCAAACACCTTCATCTCCTCACCCCTCTGATACTTCAATCTCCTCACTTCCTCTCTTGAGATCCTGTAAGCATTCATCAGCATGTCTTCCGGCATAGCCCGGAAAGCGGATGCCTTGCCAACGAGCGGGTTGCTTATAGTTTCTGGCTAAATGATCTACAATGTTGTTCACACCTGATACACAGATAACATTTGCCAAGTTGGCATGTGGAGCCCCAAGTAGAGGTGCATGTGGACCAAAGGAGGATAATGCAGGTTTAGCAAACTTCTACAATCTCAAGTATGCTCATGGAAATTGAAGTCATCATGCATTGATGACATAATGTCTGCTGATGACAGGAGAGTCACCTCGGCATAGAAAGATCATAAATAGAACCGTTGTCCAAGTCCTTGAAAAGTACTCATGATGACAATAAACAACAATGCAAAATCAGGAAATCAAAGGGAACTTTCGACCGAGTGGATTGAAACTAGCACTGAGACTTAACAGCAGAATTAATCCAGTTCACTAACTGCATCATACAATGAGAGCAATCTGCCAAAATTTGCAACTGAATCATTGAAGATAAATGATGGACAACAAGGAATTATTCCAAATATCAAACCGACTGACTTGTAGATGTCCAAACAACTAATCAGATAAATGATGTTTGAATTGCATTTCATTAAGAGAGTTAGATTACAATTTATAAAGTTAAGACAGTATCAGTTTACACAATCAAGAAGAGATGATCTTGCCAGATTTTTGGCAGGTTGTGACTATATATTATCTCTAACTTCATATGCTTTTCCTATATGAAGATTTTTTTACAAGACGGAATTTCTTTCTTTAGGAGATGGTCTTGAGCTATATGAGATATTGAATCTGATGTGGATGATAATGTAATAATATATATAATTTATATGTATCACAAAACAATATTTAGATTAATAGATGACTATCAGATTGGGGGACATTTATTGGGCAGTCAAAACTGAAATATGTCCAATGGTCTTACTTGACAAACAAGTGACCCAATCAGGTTAGAATTATTCCAACCAAACTGACTTATGAACAGGAACTTAGCTCACTTGTACAAACTGAAAGAGAAGAAAACACCGAATCCCTTAGATAAATTACCTAGGACAGGAACAAGGTTGAAAATAAGCTCCTTACCTATCTCAAATTGCCGACTGATCTCTGCACATTCATCGAGTGAGATGAAAGGATAGATGATCATGGGTTTTTGTCTAATTTAAGCAGTAGTATCTTACAGAACTGAGACATAGCCATCGGAAGAACAGGAAAATAGAGTGCAGAGTCGTATGCGAAATTCTATGGATAATAGATTTGATGACAAACCCATGTATAAATCTAAACGAACTAGTAAAACAGGAAAAAAAAAATACAAACCATCATCAGGTCCTACAGTACTTCTACATAGTAAATCCAAATGATGAATCTTATCCACCCATTAGGGATTCAACATAGTAAATCCCTAAGAAGGGTTTCAACATAGTAAATCCCTAATTAGGGTTTCAACATTGTAAATATCTAATTAGGAATTCACCATTGCAAAATCCTAATTAGGGTTTCAACATTGAAGATACTCGATCTCAAGAGAGAGATTGAGCGCGACATTGACACACAAAGAGAGATAGAGAGAGACCTGAGAGAGGGAAATTGGGAGTGATTGTGCCACGTGCGGAGGTTGCTTCGCCGCCCGATTAAGAGAGAGCTCTTGCTTGGTAGAAGGGGAAAGAGAGAGAGAGAGAGAGAGAGAGAGAGAGAGAGAGAGAGAGAGAGCTGCGGTGGGTAGCTGTTGGAGTTGCACAGAGAGAGACTTGGTTCGTGGAGTTGCAGAGAGAGAAGAGAGAGTTCGCAGGAGTCGTGGAGTTGCAGAGAGAGAGAGAGAGAGAGAGAGAGAGAGAGAGAGAGAGAGAGAGAGAGAGAGAGAGAGAGAGAGGGAGTGGGGAGAAGGAGAGTCGGGGGCTAGGAGCGTAACAAAGGAGTAGCGTTTTTCTTTTCTTTTTTGTATTTATAGAGATATTTTACCAGCGCCTGGTTTTGCTCAACGCTGGCAAAAGCCACTCCGAAATCGCCGGGTAAACCCGTATTTGTTGTAGTGCACATTGGGGCGACGGAGGTCATCATCGGGGCAGCAGCTGCAGATGGAAGCTAGCAATATCCCCTTACCCTGAATTCTTTCTTCAACTGGCAGCAAGGGAGGTTATTATCACTGGTCAAGAGATAGACTAATGGCTCCCATTGCAGATATGCTCCAGAAAGCTAGCACACTGAAACGAAGATATCAATGTGGGCTACTTAAATAAAGAGAAGAAAAAGAAGGGAATAATATTATTATTTAGTGATAATCTCTCTTCTTACATGTTTTATTAAAAGCTAAGGCAACCCTCTTCCACCATTTATTCCCCTCTATTAACACTAACAAACTACGAAAACTCTTGTTCGCATCAAGCAGAAGCCCTTCCTCCCTCCGACATCTGATAACTTGGTTCAAACACCTTCGTCTCCTCACCCCTATTATACTTCAATCTCCTCGCTTCCTCTCTTGAGATCCTGTAAGCATTCATCAGCACGTCTTCCGGCATAGCCCGGAAAGCAGATGCCTTGCCAACGAGCGGGTTGCTTATAGCATTGTCGTTGGTCTTGAAGGCGACGTACTCGAACCCTTCGTTCCCAGCTTGTTTCAGCACAGCGAACATCTGTGGGACGATCACCAGCTGGCCCTGACGGACATCACCATCAAAGACAGACCGTCCATTGTTTCCTACGATTTGAATCCGGCCGTTGCCCCTAGTGACGTACACCACGCTGTGGGCGTTCAAGTTCCAGTGAGGTGCCAAGAGAGCATTCTGCATGCATGCCATGGAGGGTAGATCCCATCAATCTCCCGCATGTGCAAAAGATGGAACTTGTATGAAAAAAACCATTAGAAAGAAGAAAAGATGGTCAGGAACAATCAGCATTACCCTGTAGAGGACACCCCTCTCAGCACTCATTTGGAGAGTCCTGAGGATAGGAAGATTCTGGCCGTTGGTGTTTCTGATGCGTCCACCACGAGGTGTGTACATGTCAGCACGTGTGGGGTCTGCAATGTTCTCTGTCAGTCTCATGGAGCAGGTGGTCTCTTCCAGCCCATTCAAACCCCTTTGTTCTCGTCGTTCATCCTCCTCTCTCCTTGGTGGCCTCACCACCTGAAGCCCATTCTCAACACGGACGATATTGCCCCTCCGATCATCCTCGCTCTGTAGCTTCCTCGCCGTCTCCAAGCTCACGCCGAAAGCCTCTGCTAGTGTCTCTACATTGAAGCCGCTGAAGATGTTGTTATTGCCAGATTCCTGCTGGTAGGCTGGCCGAGTGTATGGCCGACCGTGCGGCCGCTGTTGCTCTTCCTCCTGCTGCTGCTGCCTGCTCTGTGGTTCATATTGCTGGGACCCAGCTAGTTGGAATCTCTATAATTCAGATTGGCAACAAAGACAACATTAACAGTATGAGGACATGCTCTTGGTGGGTCCTATCGATCATTAGCATTAATCTCTATAGAGTATGTATGCATGTGGATGATCATCTTCTTACCCTGAGATTTTGATCCAGCTGGTTAGCCTGGTTACTGGTGTCGAATACAGCGACAGCAACCACCGGAGTTTCACCATCGTTGTAGCACCAATGGGCCATTCCTGCTGGGAAAGCGATGATGTCTCCTTGTCGGAAGTGATGGATCTTCTGGTGTTGGTCCCTGTATCTCTGACGGCCCTGTTCTTGCTCAGATTGTTGTGATTGACGGAAGGAGTGGAATGATTCAGGGCATCCAGGGATGACTGCACCAGAGAAACCCCTACCTGCATGTATCACATACCATCATTAATGGATTTTCTTTTTTCTTTTTTTAATTATAAAATTAAATGATCTTATTCAATAAACAAAATGGAAGAAGTTGAAGTTTATGAAGGGCGAAAGGGTCGAGCCTTGTTCAATGTAGACGAGCCTGGGCGCGTTTGAGAACTCGGGCAAGAGGAGGCCTCTGGGTTGGATGATATAGCGAGTAGCAGCCACACCAGCACACTCAAACTCATCGTTGTTCTCGTCCCAGAGCTCGGTGACGCCGGCCTCAGACTCGAAACGTCGGTTGGGTTCGAGGGCCCTCAGGTTTTGGACCCGGCACTGGCTCTGCTCACGGAATTGGCGTTGCTGTCCCTGCTCCTGCTCCTGCTCCAGCTCCTGCAGGGTCGCAGTACCATGGCACAAGAGAAGCAAGCACAGTGAAAAAGAAACAAAAAAGGACATACTACTACTAGTTGTAGCAGCCATGGATGGATGTATGAATGGGAAGAGAGATAGTGAAGGGTAGAGAGATGAGGGCTTGGTTTGAGATGAAGGAGGTGATCGGTATTTATAGGATAAAAGCCTGCGTTTGGTACCGACACGTAGGGATGTTGGGTGAGAGATTCCATCGCCATTTTTCCTCTTGCATGGCTTCCTATCAGGTATGTGAGCGCTCGTGTCGCCGCGTACGCTCTGCTGTTAAGATGTCGTGCCCTGTTTCTCTAACAAGGGTACAAACCAGGGCGTCCACGGACTCGGATTGCGGAGTGTAGCACCCAGCATGACCTCAGTACTGTGTGCTTCTGGAAAAGCTCCGTGCGCCTCCATGGGGGAGGGGGGAAAGGGGTTCATAGAGCCACGACCCCCAGCCATTGGCTAGCGGTAGGGGGAGTAGCTAATCCGTTTTCATTAAGAAAATGCAGAATCTTTTAACCTAAGTGATTTACGGGTCATCAACCTTGTAGGCCCATCAGATCAACGGTCTGGATGACCAATCAATAGGCCTCCCGCTGATCATATAAAGCATGCATCAGCATACAAAATTGATCGTTTGTCATCAAGCCACTTTCGATCCTCCCACTTCTAGTGGTAGTCGCTGAGGTCAAAATCTGGATCACCTCCTACTAGGGGTGCACACGGGCCGGTTTGGTCCAGTTCTGGGGTAAAACCGGAACCGAACTGTTCCTAACGGTTCTGGGATTTTCGGAACCGGAACCGAACCGTTAGCACATTAGAACCGAACCAGAACTGGACCGTGAAAACCGATTCGGTTCCATGGTTCTGGCTGTTTAAAAATTTAACAAAAGAAAAAAAAAAAAAAAAAAAAAAGTGAAAAAAAATCCTACAGTCCCTTTGCAATTTTCTCAGTGTGGCCCACTCCACATTCAAATCGTCGATCTGTACCGTCCATTGTTTACGGAAGGGAGATTTAACCCTTGGTAATGTGGCATTCTGAAACCATGCAGGCTGTTGTAGAATTATGACCGTTGAACATGAAATGAACGATGGAGTAGATAAGCTCATGGGCCACGCTGATTTTCCTCCAAAAGCACTCTATTCCTGATGGTTTTTCGTCCTCAATCCCATGAACGGAGTAGATTTTCCAAAAGACGTCAGTAAGTGGGCCAACAAATTTCACAGAGTCGACGTACGTCAACTCTGTTGAAAACTCTGTGGAAAACAGAGCTTCCGTCATTTTGTTGTGGGCCACCATCATGCAGGGACAGATGGATCTGAACCGTTCATCAGGTAGAGGGGGTAGAACCCATTAAAACTATGTTGAGTTTTCTTAGCCGTATACATCCTCGTGATCTCTACAACGATCGAAAGAAGGTCGTCTAACTGCTTTTAAGGCTTGATTATTCAGGTGGGTCATATCATTAGATGATCAAAACTCACCATTCACGGTTTAAATTCCAAGAGGAAGTCAATGGACGATGTGGATCTGGGCCACGGTTTAACGGATCGGGTCCACGGTTCGGTTAACAGTTTGGTTCGGTTCGGCCCTTGAACCGGAACCGAACCGTATCCAACGGTTCTGACAATTTTGGAACTGGAACCGGAACCGGTGCTGTCTAGAACCGGACCAAACCGGACCGATCCAACAGTTCCGGTCCGGTTCTACGGTTCTACTGGTTAAATGTGCACCCCTACCTCCTACACAAAAAGTGAACAAATGAGACCCTAGCTAAGCCGGGGACCCTCCGATGCCTAAGTCAGGCCAAGGGAATCGGGGTCTAAATTGAAAGGCAGGGGGAGAGTGCAAGATGTTGCATACCTATATAAATGAGGTCTTCATGTATTTATACCTAACTACCGGATGATCTGGGTCCGTTAATCTCAACATGATTCACTCAATCAGGAGGATTTTCAGATCATGGAGATACTACACGTAATCCAAGGATCATGTACTACATCGTGCGTATCTGCGAACGAAGTAACCGGCCACGTCCACTTATAGTAATTTCTAAGTTCAGCTCGAAGAGCGCCCGCCTCGGTATATGAAGTCGGCTCAGTCCTTCCGGCAGGTAAGGTCTCAATAAGAGTGTTTATAGGTCTTCGACGGATGTTGTCCGCTCTCATAGTCTAAGCCGAACTGTTAGTTCTCTGTCTGATCGGATCAACATGTCGTCAATCTTCGAATTACAAGGGGCTCAGATCTTCCATAACATAAGCCCTCTACTCTTCGAGATCTGCTAAGGACTCGGAGAGAAAACACACGGAAGTTCAATTGCCTCATCCGCTGGTTCTCCCGAGCATGTTACGACCATTACACTTTGAAATGTTACGCTCGCAGGGCTTCCCGCTACAGGTCCATGCGTAGTGGATGCGTGGCAACGGTTTAGACTTCGAATTATCGTCCGCCAATGATTTGTTGCCACGTACACCTGAAGTACTGTGTTGGGCGGGACCTTTCCTTATTCGGGCGTCGTTTCATTCATTCGAAGCACGCCGCTCGATGTCAGGGTCATACTGCCCGACAGAGCCTGAGCCAATGGTGTGTGACCACGTCAGCTCCGAGGTCGGCACACGACGATTCGGCTGCGACCATCATTGTTGGTCGTTAATGTAGGGATTTAGTGAGGTATATATAAACCCTCCTTCAAAGATTTCGGTTCACTTCTATACTCTGTGTTTGAGTCGTTACCGGAGGAGACGATTTCCGACGCAGGCGATTCCGGTCAGTCAGGTTTTCTGACAGGTGATTCCGACCGATTAGGATACTTCCGGTAGAAACGATTTCCGATGACTGTCCGGTGAGTCTCCTTGCGCCTCTCTGCATTCCTTCTTTTTAAGATGTCGTCCGACCTGGAGACTGTTCGGAGTTATGGCGATGACTCCGAGTTGAGGAGTTCAGGTGACGGGAAGGGGGCCTCTAAAGGACCCTATAAAGTGGTACCCCTCTTTTCTCCACCTCGAAAAACGAGGGAGACGGGCGCCCAGACTCGTCAAGGTGGCAAAAAGAAAACCGTTTCGGGCCCCCTGACCACAACAACAGAGGCTGCTGAGATGTCAGTGAGTGGGCGGGCCTCGGAGGTAGTCTCATGAGGCTCCGTGCTCTCGGAGTCTCAAATAAATTGGATCCGTTTGGAATTTCAGATCCCGAACTCCATTCGGATAAGGGCTCCCGAGCCCTTCGATACCGCTGGCGCGCCTGCTAAAGGAGAAGTTACTATTTTTCTCTGCGCGCTGCAATGTGGGGTCCGACTTCCTCTGCACCCCTTCGTCCGGGCCATGACATTGTACCTCGGACTAGCTCTTGGGCAACTCGCCTCCAACGCTTGGAGGGTGCTGATTTCTGCCTTCATCATCTAGCTGTCAAGTCGAAAACTCAGAACTAACCTCAGCGGAACTGATGAGTTTGTACCTGATCAAGCACGATAGTCAAGAACCATGGTACTACTTCGCGACCCGAAGAAACATTATAACCGAATTCAATAATCAGGCATTGTCTGAAATCAGTGAAACATACATGTAGAATGTTCGTCATTTGCTCTACAAACAAAGGAAAAAGAAATTAAAAAGATATCTACTACACTTTTTAAAACCTTCTCAGTCTCTCTCACAGACCCAAGACTCTCCTTTCAAAAAAAACCCAAAAGAAAGGGTAGTTTTTTAACAGAAGAAAGGAGCCTTTTGCATGGTCTCCAAGGACTATCATTCAAACCTCCATACACTCCTTCAGCTTTCCAATATCAAAACACCATCAACCCATGCCAAAAAAACTGAGCTGGTTTTTGGGGTTCTTTTAGGTCAACTAGTGTACATTTTTAGGTGAAGATTAAGGTTACTCTGGTCTACTTTTGCTATCTATACTCATGCGCGTGGGTGTTATGAGTGTAGCAGACTTGTAAATCGATCTGAATAGTTGCAATCGAGGCTGGAACTGGATATGGGGCACACCCATCAAGCTAGATCAACTGAAAGATTCTCACTGAATTTGGATCATTGGAACTTATACTTTTGACCGTCCATTTTATGCCACCGATTGGACGGTTAGGGTTATCCGTTTGGTGTGGTTTTTGGGCTATAGCCGATCCGTGATGTTCTCCACTATTTGGATGTTTTGGATTGAGGCAAATAGATGCTGACACGTGTGCAGTGTCCAGGGGCATGTGGAAGGCATATTTATTTCCTCTTCCATTTCAATTAATTCATCAGGTTGCCCATAGTTGATAAAATAAGTGGACAACTAAAAAAAGGTTTTTTTTTTTTTTTTAAAAAAAGCTGCCATTAGTTTCATGCAATGCAGCTTACCAGTGAGCGAACTTGCTTTATATTAAGAACCAGCTTCATCGGTCCTGAACTACTGTCTGACCATGACAAGTGTGTGAAATTTGGGTTTAATCCGACATCCAAATGAAGATAAAGCAAGGGAGGTTTATATATATATAAACTGAATATTGCATTTATGTATGTGGCAAGAAACAGTATTTCGGGACGCCCACGGGCAGGAAAACAAGCTCCCGAGGAGACCTATCATAAGGACCTATACAATGGCGGATTTTCTAATGGAACCTAGCCTCACTCTGTCAAGAAAGATCCTTCCTCCGATAAGAGGATGAAGTTGTCTCTCCTCATTGTACCAACGGCTCCCTTGGAGCTCACTACCTTCTTGCGCCAGCCCATCTGTAGGCCCATTCGCTTCCCTTTTGATGGCCACAAAATGGAAGGAGCTAGGACGATTAAGGTCTGCGATCCGAGATATCCAGTGCTTCCATTGCCAACCCGCTTCAAACGTGTGATTTAGAATGTTCACCACCAAACTGGAATCTGGTTCCACCACCACCTTACCAAGCCCTCTCTTGGAGCAAGCCATAAGGGCATCGTGAATAGCTCTTAGTTCTGCATAGTTATTGGATCCCCGCCCATAGCCGATGGAGAACACAAATATCATCTTGCCATCAGCACCCCTGCAGATCCCACCTCCGCCCGATAAGCCCACGTTCCCCTTAGCCAAACCATCTACATTAATCTTTATCCAATCACCTAGTGGCCTGGCCCATGTCACCACCTCAAATCTCATAAATGGACTGGGAGGCTGGGCGATGCCCAACATGGACATGGGAAGCTGACCTACCCAAGAGGAGGGGGCAAGAGTGGCGTCCCCCTTTGCTAACCCACCTCAGCCACCATGTGGTTTGAGCAATGACTGCCGATGGAGACACGCCACTACCTTCAAACTTAGCAGAATTTCTTGCTTTCCAGATTTCCCAGAGCATAAAACAGGGGGCCAGCCCTCTTAGCTGGAACATGGACTGTCTCGGCAACATAGGCCCCCACCACTGATCCAACCTGACTTGGATTGAAGTGGAATCTGCTAGGAAAATCCCAAAAGTGTCACTGAAATAGTGCAAACTTCTTTGGCCAGATTGTCATGGACAAAAAGATGGCCCTAAGATTCCACCACTACAAGAAATGGGACTTTCACTGGCAGTCAAAAGCGCCGGTAAAATCCTCCAAAAGCGCAGGCTTTACCATTGTCGGCGATAGTCTAGCGCCGCTAAAGATGTATGTCGGCAATCATATACTATTTTCAGCGCTAGTCTAGCGCCGGTAAAGAGGTGTGTCGGCAATTAAAGCTTCTACCAACGCTAATTATATACTCTTTTTCAGCGCTTGCTCTGACTTCACCGACGCTTTTGGTGGCCGCTGGTATTTCTGAAAGAAGCACCGAGAAAAGTGAAAAAAACGTCGGCAAAAATCTATTCAAGCGCTGGCAAAAGGATGATTTCTGGGTACTTTTAATCATGGATAAATGCCGACAAAAATCTATACAAGCACCGGTAAAAGTCTTTGTATAGATTTGAGAGGCCCCAACGCAGGCCAGTAATTTTTTTTTATTATATATAATTCAATTGAAATCTGTATTTTTTTAATATTTAAAACATAAAAAATGTTGCAATACAATTAAAACTGAATATTAAACAAAATTTATATTACTTCACAATAAAAAAAAATAATATTTACAACAATAAATTGAAAATGGTCTTGAAAAAAAAAAAACAAATCCTTTATGTGGTCTACTCCTAGCACGAGTGGCATTAAAAGGCTGAAGTGCTTGTAGGCCTAAATTTAGGCACAATTGATTAAAATCCTGCACACAAGGAAAAAAAAAAGTCAAAATATAGCATTCAACAAAGAGAATAAATGAATTTAAAAATATGCCATTAATTACAGGGTTGAAACAATATAACAGATTTATCAATGACTAGATGGGCCATTCAACAGACGACATGCAACAATTTAACCAACCAGATTTTTTTTTCCATAACAATTTGAACCAACTAGTTTTAATACTATGAAATGTTTTTTGCAGTTATTGATACACTACAAAACTTAGAGACGGCCATAAATGTCAGTGTTAAAAACAGACAACGTATCAAATGTTTGCAGTTATTGATACACTACACATTTGAGGTGAAGCATATCTAATTGTTTCTCTGTTTGCAGCTTTCAAATCAAAGCTGTATGATATCAAATCTAAACCTACGAATGTAGGATAAAATGAATCAAATAATAAGAACATAAATTACAAGATACCGTAACTTCTTAGAAGAGTTGTACCTAGAATTCAACCAAATTTGTAAAGAAAACTCATGCCCAAACAACAGGAAGAGTTGTACCTAGAATTTATTCATCAATGAGATGTAGTGAGAGACAGCCAGGAGTCGTGAACTCTGGCTGTCCAACATCTGTATCCAAATAAGCCACTTTCCTATATCTGAAGAGGAAGCGGAGGGCATTGAGTTGCAAAAGCCCTAGACTAAAGTATGATTTTAAAAAAAGGTATTTTTATTTTACCAACAATGACTTATGCAAAGCACTAGAATATGCTTTTAGGGGAATCAATTGACCAAAATACCTTTTTTTTACCTTTTGATTTTCCCCTAAAAAGTATTAGAATTTATATGGACAGAAAACCCTGTTATAGATTTTCCCCTAAAAAGTATTATAGAATACTGTGGGAAAAGCATTTTTAGGCTCTCATGGTGTGTTCATCACATTCAACCCATACAACAGGTTCATTCCACCATGATGATCATGTAAACCCACAAAATTAAGTCCAACAATCAGGTGGGCTACATATGAAATTGAAGGTCTTTGGGTGGTTTAGGCCAATCTTTTATCCCATTTCAATACAATAAACATTGGATTTAGCAGACGATGTGGAAGAATATTTGACACTTCAGGTGGTTAACAGGCCAATCTTTTATTGGCATTCACCAGGGAATCATGAACCCTGTATCATCCATAATTTCCTTAATATGAAAGGAAACAAAATCACGACACATAATTCCTGTTAGGGGTTAACTTGGATAATCCAATCCTTCCTGTATCAGAGAAACAAATTCAATCATCTTCACTAGTTCAAGATTAGTGATGAAAAATACCTGCAAGACATTCTCACAATGGTCTTCGTCATCAATTGAAAGCTTCTTTTATTAAAATAAGTGATGATACTAATTTGATGGAATCAATAGAAAACATAAAAAGAGTATTGGCCAGCTTGAAATACTTTTCTGTCCAGACCTATTTCTTCTTTGTCCAATTCTAATTACCATCTGCAAACCTTATGCACATGAAGTAGTAAGTAATTACCATCTGCAAACCTGTTTCTGTTTTGGCATGTTGTCAATTCAATTGCTAGTTGTTGCAACTGAATTTGTGTTAGAGCAACCTAAATAACCAGATAAATGATGAGCATGTCTATTAGGATTCCCATAACATACACCAATCTTACCAAATCCAATAGAGTAACAAATTACTTGTTTTTGAAAGAAAACTAATCACAACAGGAAAAAAGAAAGAGAGAAAAAAATAGAAAGTACCTTGTATCTTTATTTGATTCAAGAAAATGAGAGTAAAACCCGCTTTTGAGGCATTGCCCGACATCTTACGCAGTGCTTGGCTCGTAAGGTGTGCTTGCAAACCCATTTGCTGCATTCCTATCTCACCCTGCATGACATTCCCATTCATGATGACTACTCGCAAGAGTAGGATTTCATTTCCTATCCAGTCCATTCATTCCTATCTACCACTGTTTCTGTTCTTACTTGGCAAACCCACAAAACTGTTTTTTATTAGAAACGGCCCTATGTCCAAACTGAACCAAAGATGATCCAAAGGTGGCACCCTCAACCTGTAGGTGTCCTCAATTTGAATTTTCAAAGTCAGCTCTCTGGAACCCTGGCAAGGCAGGCTTTGGGGTTCTGATCAGAGATCAAACAAGTAGAGCTTTGAAGGTCTACTCAGGCCAAATAGGGGATACAGACTCCAATGAAGCTGAAGCCATGGCTTTTCACTTCAGTCTACATATTTTCAAAGCCTACTGCTCTAGGATTTTAATCATTAAGGCGATTCTATAGTTGTCATAAGTGGGTCATGAAATTGGTATTCCATTGGTGATTAGCAAACATCATGGATAAGATTTATGACCCATACTCTGATTTTGAGGTCTTATCCCACCAGTACTGATAAGCAACCTTTAGAATGGACTGTCCGTAAGCAATCAGTTCCCCTAGAGGAGAAAGGGCCACTGCTTGTCTTTGTTTTCCAGTTCTTGCTTATCAGGACCATGCATCTGATATAACTTCTGCTGGTGGGGCTACGGTCCTCATGGAAAGAACACAATAACAGAACATTCAGTGAAAGAGCAGAAACACAAGATGCAATCTTTCAATGGAAAAGGTGATTAATAGCTAGAGGGTCTCAAAGTATTTAAAGGGTGTGATAAGGATCA
Organism: Magnolia officinalis; assembly: GCA_021015155.1. Taxonomy (NCBI): domain Eukaryota; kingdom Viridiplantae; phylum Streptophyta; class Magnoliopsida; order Magnoliales; family Magnoliaceae; genus Magnolia; species Magnolia officinalis. Next base: position 79,456,177 of record JAJHSJ010000003.1, read on the forward strand.
AATGGACGAAATTTGGAGGGAATCCATATATTTGTAGTGAGAGATGATTTCTCATTATATTAGAGCCAGGATGTTTGTTTTGTGCGTTCTTTTTATAAAATCTTAGTTGTCTTTCAAAATATTAATAATATCATACTTGCATTTCAAATAAATAAACAGATTTAAAAACAAAACAAAAAAAAAAAAAAAAAAAAAAACACTTTACATGAATGAAGCAAGAATATGTAATGTATAAGCCAACAAAACTTTATGTGAAATAACAAGATAACAGCATTACCCATTTTGAGGCTCTGTAAAGTACACAGAAAGGCCTTCCTTAGTAACCCGGTTTCGCTTGGTACTCTTAGTTGGTTTCCTCACATCCACAGATTCATCTTCAACGTCCTACAATTTTTTTTTTAAAAATGTTTGTATCATTGAGCATGATTCTTTGGTGCCAGGAATTTGGTAAATGGATCTTGGGTTGTCATCTGAGATGTAAGTTGCATATGTGGAGTCACAGACTATAATAGATTTATTCTTGCTCGCGAATTCCACCAGTTTTTGTTCCACAGCATGTTTCACTTCTGAAAAGAAAAAGAAAGAAAGAAAGGGGAAAAAAAGAAGAAGGAAGAAACACCCGCGTGCCACACCAAGATGAGCGTAGAGCTGGCAAATCTCTCTAGCTAGAGGTTACTGACAATGTTAGACTGTTTCCTAAGAAAAACAAACTGCACATGTGGACAGCTAGGCTGTGCAGAAGACCCAGTCAGAAAATCATGGTTGTACACTCATCAGGTGGATGCCACACATGGAATGAGCTGTGATTGGACATGTCAACAGAATGACAGAAATATATGAACTTAACAATAATCAAAGTCATGCCAAAAGGTTGTGAAGTTATAAACTCCACAAAGTGTTAAAAAGATAACAATGAGAACTGATCGTCTATAAATCACCTACCGTCCTCTTAAAAATGGATGATTGAAGAAGAAGAGAACACATGAAAAAACTGGGTTGTAGTGTACAACCAGTCCTCTAGAGTAAATACTCTGCCCAAGCAGTACATATGAAAAGTACATACATTGCATGACATGATAAGGTTCTTAACAAACGAATAGCACATGATACAAATTATTTGTTCAACCATGGAGAGGCATTTACAAATGAGAAGAAACAGGCATTCAATGAACGACGCAGAATTTCGTGTTGTGTTTGGATGCACTATTGTATTGAATCGCAATAACTAATTAAACGAAGTGCCAAATTATCCAAATGTAATTTCCTTAGCATTCATAGGGCTTAGGCTCAATAGTGCAGTTACAGGAGTTTCAAATGTAATTTCCTTAGCATTCATAGGGCATATAGAATGGGCTAGCCTCTTGGAAAGTTCCTCTTTGCCAATCCTCAGAAAGCTGTTCTACTGCAAGATTGAGTAAACTTTGGCATATAGAATTTGGAAAAAATAAAAAATAAAAAATCAATTCATATATGTGTTCATGCCTTGATCTTCGTGGGTTGGTGAACCCATTTTTGGATGTCTTGCGATCCAAAAAGTTTCTTCACCATCTCATCCAATTCTGCAACCTTCCTCCTGAGATCAGCCTTGTCCATCTATACAAAAGGTAGAAGTGATAGCGAACATCATTAAAGCAAGGTACGGTAGATGGTAATGAGATTTGTCACTATAGTCCACCGGGTACCAGTTTCAGAGGTGTCGTACAGAGGACTCCCCAATCCACAACCCCATATCCCTGCCCTTCTATCTTCACTGGAGGATCCTCCGGCCAGCCGTTTGCAGGCATTCAATGGGCAGCTAAGATCGCCTGATTGGAGTACGGTGATGCCCCGGTCACAGCCCACTGTATTCAGAGATGTCATGCAGGACTCCTCATTGTAGTCACTGCACCAGATCATCCATCTTCCCACAGTCAAATAACACTCAAGCTGGAAAAAATATACAAGCACTGTCTAGATTAAATGAGATTCGAATCACAAGGAGCTAACAAACTCTTCACTACGATGTTTTCAGCATGTTTCCATTGCAAGTGACTCCCCCTTTTGAGTATTTCAGCCCAATCCCTAGCAAACCACCACTTTTGCAGATATCAACCTCATTCACAATTACAAAAAAGGCTCCCAAGAAAAAAATAAAAAAAAATCACTGAATAAGCCATAATCACTGCCCCAAATCGAACTACAATATCTGAAATCCAGTATATCAAACCATAGAGAAGATCCAACAAATCTAGGCCCCAATTCCTTGACCTCCCAAAATCCCCTTCCCCAGATTGCAATCTCAAACCCCCCAAAACAGATCACAGACAATCTATGGAATAGAAGGGTAAATTCTACAACGCCAATTCGCAGAAAATCATACAATTCGGACAGCTCACAAGCAAATCAAGATGGAAAATATGATCATTCAAAAAAGAGAGAGAGAGAGAGAGAGATTTTCAAACTGATCAATCAAGAGAGAGAGAGAGAGAGAGAGAGAGAGAGAGAGAGCGACCTCTTGCTTGGAGAGAAGCTTGCGCTTCATGAGCTGAGAAATCTGCCCATCGAGCTGGCTATGGGAGTTCGAAGAAGGGACTGGATCCACACTCGTCTTCTACTTCTTCCACTTCTCTTGAAAATATAACCTTCTCTCCTCTTCGAGAAGATGGGGGAAAAGCCCTAACCCTGGTTCTCTCTCTCTCTCTCTCTCTCTCTCTCTTCTCTCTCCTCTCTTCTCTCTCTCTCTCTCTCTCTCTCTCTCTCTCTCTCCTCTCTCTTTCTCTCTCTCTCTCTCTCTGAAATGAAATGAAACAAGAAACGAATAGAGGGCAGTGGTGGTGTAACCAATAAGAGAATACCCTCTCAGTACACAATCCGCTTCCGGTCCAGGTGGGGGTTATACCGTATTAAATTTGGAACGGCTTGGACCGTTCTAGAACCAAAGATACACACCCGTTCCTAAATTAAGATTTTGGTGTAGTGACACCCTGGCAAACATCTCTACATCTGTCTCAAACGAGTCTCTTCCTCCAACAATTCAATTCGATAGTGCATCCAAATGCATCCTTATGCATCTGAAATTGTGAATGAGTCAAGCAGTTTTGAAAAAGTAATACATACCTTCACTGGAAAGCGTTTGTCTTTCCATTTGTTCTCTGAATGGATGGACAGCACAATATTTCACCAGCCAATTCAGCGTGGAAGCATTTGGAAATTTAGATACACAAACAGGCAGTGGTCAATTTCAACCATCAAACTACTTCCAGCTCCCAATATCACATGATCAGAATCAGTCATGATCTCTGAAACTACTTGTAGCTGCACCACAAATTCATGATTAATTAGTGTAATTGTTCTCTAAAATTAACTTCAGATACATGATATATGAATTTGAATGGAAAAACACCTTCAAACCTTTTGAAGAATATGCTGAGTACGTATACAAGTCCAAAGAAAGTGGCAGATCCAACCTGCACCAAAAACACAACTTGAGAAAAAGACTAGTAAAGAGAAAGCCAAATGCTTTAGCATTAAGTAACGATACAATACCTTGCTTCATGAGACTTGCAAAGTAAACATGAACATAGTTAGGAATCCTTCAAGCTCTTGGTGCAAATTTTCTCATTCTTCCTAGTAAAGCATTGAGCTTTTAGCGGGACGAGCATGGGTTGATTTGGTTCAGGTTTTGAACTGGTTGAGCTGGGCCTATCAGACGAGGACTATTCAAATTTTAGATTCTCTTGGAACATGCTTACAATTTTCAACGAATTTGTGAAAATGAAGTTTAACCTCCAAAGTAGTGGTAAAAGTGTGATCCATATGCCAGCTTTTTTAGGCATGGAAAAATACATGCAACCAAAAGTTTGCAAGTATATCTAAAACACAAATATTTTACATCCTTCAGCCAAAGGGATTTCCATTCCAAGTTTCCAACATGAATTTAGCATGAAGTCTGCTCCCAAATCAAGAACAAAAGAATCAGATTTACCAATCACATATCAGGTCATGAACCACACACATATTTAGTTCGACAAGCATGTATAAAGAAAACATGACTCTGAAAAGGCCAATGGCCGAGCAGAAAAATTCTCAAACCATCTCACTATTTGCTAGCAGTCATATCAGGTCAGATTAGATAATCCTTTTAAGATAAATCTGGATATTGTCTATCTAAAACCTTTTAAGATAAAGTGGAACAACACCTACAATATTTTCGTATATATTCATCCTGGGCAATAAGATGCCGAGGCACCCATCCTGTTTCCTGAAATCAATTCAGATAAGATATCGAAAAAAGGTCTGAGGGTACCGGTGGATGCTGGTAACTATATGATATACATAAGAATGCTCATCTGTCATGTATTCATGGAAGACCATCTAAAGAGAAGAACAGATCCAAGTGTTTAGAAATTCATGACAATATGATATGATGCAATGATCAAACCTGCACTGCAAAACAATTGACAAAATGCAACAGAGAATGGATCTTTCGGCTACAAACTTTAGAAGAAAAAGAAGAAATATAAAATAGAATGTAAGAAAAAAAAAAAAAGTGGTAACTTTCATTTTTCGAAAGCAAAGAAGATATGCAATTAACAAAAGTGCTATCTTTTAGTTTCTGGCTAGATGATCTACAATGATGTTCACACCTGATACACAGATAACATTTGCCAAGTTGGCATGTGGAGCCCCAAGTAGAGGTGCATGTGGACCAAAGGAGGATAATGCAGGTTTAGCAAACTTCTACAATCTCAAGTATGCTCATGGAAATTGAAGTCATCATGCATTGATGACATAATGTCTGCTGATGACAGGAGAGTCACCTCGGCATAGAAAGATCATAAATAGAACCGTTGTCCAAGTCCTTGAAAAGTACTCATGATGACAATAAACAACAATGCCAAATCAGGAAATCAAAGGGAACTTTCGACCGAGTGGATTGAAACTAGCACTGAGAGTTAACAGCAGAATTAATCCAGTTCACTAACTGCATCATACAATGAGAGCAATCTGCCAAAATTTGCAACTGAATCATTGAAGATAAATGATGGACAACAAGGAATTATTCCAAATATCAAACCGACTGACTTGTAGATGTCCAAACAACTAATCAGATAAATGATGTTTGAATTGCATTTCATTAAGAGAGTTACATTACAATTTATAAAGTTAAGACAGTATCAGTTTACACAATCAAGAAGAGATGATCTTGCCAGATTTTTGGCAGGTTGTGACTATATATTATCTCTAACTTCATATGCTTTTCCTATATGAAGATTTTTTTACAAGACGGAATTTCTTTCTTTAGGAGATGGTCTTGAGCTATATGAGATATTGAATCTGATGTGGATGATAATGTAATAATATGTATAATTTATATGTATCACAAAACAATATTTAGATTAGATGACTATCAGATTGGGGGACATTTATTAGGCAGTCAAAACTGAAATATGTCCAATGGTCTTACTTGACAAACAAGTGACCCAATCAGGTTAGAATTATTCCAACCAAACTGACTTATGAACAGGAACTTAGCTCACTTGTACAAACTGAAAGAGAAGAAAACACGGAATCCCTTAGATAAATTACCTAGGACAGGAACAAGGTTGAAAATAAGCTCCTTACCTATCTCAAATTGCCGACTGATCTCTGCACATTCATCGAGTGAGATGAAAGGATAGATGATCATGGGTTTTTGTCTAATTTAAGCAGTAGTATCTTACAGAACTGAGACATAGCCATCGGAAGAACAGGAAAATAGAGTGCAGAGTCGTATGCGAAATTCTATGGATAACAGATTTGATGACAAACCATGTATAAATCCAAACGAACTAGTAAAACAGGAAAAAAAAAAAAATACAAACCATCATCAGGTCCTACAGTACTTCTACATAGTAAATCCAAATGATGAATCTTATCCACCCATTAGGGATTCAACATAGTAAATCCCTAATTAGGGTTTCATCATAGTAAATTCCTAATTAGGGTTTCAACATTGTAAATCCCTAATTAGGAATTTTAGGGTTTCAACATTGAAGATACTCGATCTCAAGAGAGATTGAGCACGACATTGACACACAGAGAGATAAAGAGAGACCAAAGAGAGGGAAATCGGGAGTGATTGTGCCACCACGTACGGAGGTTGCTTCGCTGCCCGATTGAGAGAGAGCTCTTGCTTGGTAGAAGGGGAGAGAGGAGAGAGAGAGAGAGAGAGAGAGAGAGAGAGGAGAGAGAGAGAGGAGAGAGCCGCGGTGGGTAGCTGTTGGAGTTGCATAGAGAGAGAGACTTGGTTCGTGGAGTTGCAGAGAGAGAAGAGAGAGTTCGCGGGAGTCGTGGAGTTGCAGAGAGAGAGAGAGAGAGAGAGAGAGAGAGAGAGAGAGAGAGAGGAGTGGGGAGAAGGAGAGTCGGGGGCTAGGAGCGTAACAAAGGAGTAGGGTTTTTCTTTTCTTTTTTGTATTTATAGAGATATTTTACCAGCGCCTGGTTTTGCTCAATGCTGGCAAAAGCCACTCCGAAATCGCCGGGTAAACCCGTATTTGTTGTAGTGCACATTGGGGCGACGGAGGTCATCATCGGGGCAGCAGCTGCAGATGGAAGCTAGCAATATCCCCTTACCCTGAATTCTTTCTTCAACTGGCAGCAAGGGAGGTTATTGTCACTGGTCAAGAGATAGACTAATGGCTCCCATTGCAGATATGCTCCAGAAAGCTAGCACACTGAAACGAAGATATCAATGTGGGCTACTTAAATAAAGAGAGAAAAAGAGGGGAATAATATTATTATTTAGTGATAATCTCTCTTCTTACATGTTTTATTAAAAGCTAAGGCAACCCTCTTCCACCATTTATTCCCCTCTATTAACACTAACAAACTACGAAAACTCTTGTTCGCATCAAGCAGAAGCCCTTCCTCCCTCCGACATCTGATAACTTGGTTCAAACACCTTCGTCTCCTCACCCCTATTATACTTCAATCTCCTCGCTTCCTCTCTTGAGATCCTGTAAGCATTCATCAGCACGTCTTCCGGCATAGCCCGGAAAGCAGATGCCTTGCCAACGAGCGGGTTGCTTATAGCATTGTCGTTGGTCTTGAAGGCGACATACTCGAACCCTTCGTTCCCAGCTTGTTTCAGCACAGCGAACATCTGTGGGACGATCACCAGCTGGCCCTGACGGACATCACCATCAAAGACGGACCGTCCATTGTTTCCTACGATTTGAATCCGGCCGTTGCCCCTAGTGACGTACACCACGCTGTGGGCGTTCAAGTTCCAGTGAGGTGCCAAGAGAGCATTCTGCATGCATGCCATGGAGGGTAGGCCCCATCAATCTCCCGCATGTGCAAAAGATGAACTTGTATGAAAAAAACCATTAGAGAAGAAGAAAAGATGGTCAGGAACAATCAGCATTACCCTGTAGAGGACACCCTCTCAGCACTCATTTGGAGAGTCCTGAGGATAGGAAGATTCTGGCCGTTGGTGTTTCTGATGCGTCCACCACGAGGTGTGTACATGTCAGCACGTGTGGGGTCTGCAATGTTCTCTGTCAGTCTCATGGAGCAGGTGGTCTCTTCCAGCCCATTCAAACCCCTTTGTTCTCGTCGTTCATCCTCCTCTCTCCTTGGTGGCCTCACCACCTGAAGCCCATTCTCAACACGGACGATATTGCCCCTCCGATCATCCTCGCTCTGTAGCTTCCTCGCCGTCTCCGAGCTCACGCCGAAAGCCTCTGCTAGTGTCTCTACATTGAAGCCGCTGAAGATGTTGTTATTGCCAGATTCTGCTGGTAGGCTGGCCGAGTGTATGGCCGACCGTGCGGCCGCCGCTGTTGCTCTTCTCCTGCTGCTGCTGCCTGCTCTGTGGTTCATATTGCTGGGACCCAGCTAGTTGGAATCTCTATAATTCAGATTGGCAACAAAGACAACATTAACAGTATGAGGACATGCTCTTGGTGGGTCCTATCGATCATTAGCATTAATCTCTATAGAGTATGTATGCATGTGGATGATCATCTTCTTACCCTGAGATTTTGATCCAGCTGGTTAGCCTGGTTACTGGTGTCGAATACAGCGACAGCAACCACCGGAGTTTCACCATCGTTGTAGCACCAATGGGCCATTCCTGCTGGGAAAGCGATGATGTCTCCTTGTCGGAAGTGATGGATCTTCTGGTGTTGGTCCCTGTATCTCTGACGGCCCTGTTCTTGCTCAGATTGTTGTGATTGACGGAAGGAGTGGAATGATTCAGGGCATCCAGGGATGACTGCACCAGAGAAACCCCTACCTGCATGTATCACATACCATCATTAATGGATTTTCTTTTTTTTTTTTTTTAATTATAAAATTAAATGATCTTATTCAATAAACAAAATGGAAGAAGTTGAAGTTTTATGAAGGGCGAAAGGGTCGAGCCTTGTTCAATGTAGACGAGCCTGGGCGCGTTTGAGAACTCGGCAAGAGGAGGCCTCTTGGTTGGATGATTATAGCGAGTAGCAGCCACACCAGCACACTCAAAACTCATCGTTGTTCTCGTCCCAGTACTCGGTGACGCCGGCCTCAGACTCGAAACGTCGGT
>JAJHSJ010000003.1:79464827-79788049 GCA_021015155.1 Magnolia officinalis
GCCCCCTCGTTAACATAACTTGATATTTATCCATGAAAGATGCTCTAGTTCCCTTAGAGAACTAGAAGTTATAGTGCTGTTAGATGTTTTGGAACGCTTAAGCAGTCCCATCAATTGATCTAGACTGTCCATTGGATCCAGCATACATTTCATGGGCTTCCATGCAAATATCGCACCAATCTGAAAATCTAACCATGAGATCAATGGCCTCTAATATGGACGGTGGAGATCATTTGTACAAAAATAAGTCTAATCAATAATTTGATCCATCTATTTGATGGTTCCCATCATGATTGTATATGATTCTAAAGAATTCACTTTTGCTAGGCAATCCTTAAAATCGCATCGATCAGTTGGAAAAAAGAATGGCAACAAACAGTGTTTTTAGTATCAGTATTGACGGATGTATCGGACTCAAGTATCGCATGGGAAATATCAGATGTATCGCATAATGTACTGTTGTTTTTTTTAAACATTTTTCAATGAAACTTCAGGGGGATGTTAAAAGAGAGAGAAAAAAAAAAAGTCCTAATCTATGCATTGTTTGATTGAACTGATGCAAGCATATTCAAAGTCTATTTATTCATATAATTTATAAATGTAAGAAGATAAGTATGGAAACACAAACAATACATTCAAAAGCATAAAAACGAAGTGGAAAACTATAAATATACCTGTGAATAATGTAACTGTGGCTCAAGCCCACAGAGAGTTGCATGGTGGCTAAAAATCATTATCTCCAAATCGATGGGGTTGAGCATAAAATTATTGCTCCACAAACCAACAATACTATGCCCAGGTCATAGTAGAATGACACTAGTGAAAATACTCTAACATAACGCTGGTACTCACCCTCTCCGATTGAGAAAAATTGGAAATTTTTCAACTTTTCCTCAATTTTCACCAAATTGACCTATCTTCCCCCAAATCCCAAAATTAGCGTGTATGTTATGATGATTTCATCAAATACTCTTGAATACTCTAAAATAGGGGACAACTGACCATAGATCAAAGCAGAATTTTGGGGAAAAAATTAACATTTTTAATTATTTTTTAGTTAAAATAATATTTTTTTTCAAAAATCCCCAAATTACCAAGAATCACTAGTTCAAGTTACATGTTTGATTCAGTGTTTCGACACAGATTGCAACCGATTTGCAAGAAACCAGAAATTTTCAATTTTTTCCAATTTTCCACAACTCAACCATCTCTCCCAAATCTCGAAACTGAAGCTCCAAAACCATGATTTTTCATGCAAAACATGAAGAATCATGGATTTGTAACCATTTGACTATGATTTAACATGATTTACAATATTTAAAAAAAAAAAAAAAATGATTCGAAAATTGAAAATGCTCACTAGATCAAACAGGTGGGATATATTAGCACTACATGCGCATTCCGTATCACATATGCGGGATACAAAATATATCGTGGGATACAATTTCTGAAGCAACGATTGTTCCTCTCTCCCCAGATAGACCAGAGACCCACAAGCAGAGCGAGCCACCACGTTGACCAGCCATTAGACCGAGGCCCCCCTTCATGCCACGCAAGGAAAAGACCCTCCAGTAACTAAGGCTTAAGTCCCACAGGACCTTGAAGATAGAAAGGACGCCATCCCACACCCCCCAGGGGAAAGGACAATGAATGAATAAATGCTCCACCAATTCCGCATCTTTCTTGTAAAGGAAACAGAAATTCGGTAGCACCATCGCTCTCTTACACATATTGTCGATGGTTAACACCCTATTGTCGCCGACCAACCACGCAAATGCGACCACCTTGGGGGGAGCTCCATAACGCCAAACGTACCCCAAGTGGCATCTACTATGATCCAAACTAGAATGAGACATCGTACCTAAAAAATAAGCAAACAAGAAACCCCTAAATCAGTCTCTTATCCATGTCAACAAGCCTTTCACCCCAGGGAGGGCTGGAACCACCCAGACAAGAGAGAAGCCACATCATTTTGTCCACTTTGACATCTGACAAATTGCACCAACAAGGGGCGAGCCACATCCCATTTGAAAAGCATCAGGCCACCAACATATCCACAACTAGACACAACCTTGGAATGCTAGGAAACTCTGACCGAAGAGAAACTTCCTCAATCCAAACTCATCACAAAATCTTTGTAACACTCCGAACTTTTCAATACTCGAGTATGAAAGTTCTCAAGTGTTACCGTGAAATTTAACATAATATGTATATGCGTACGATACCAATCTAACTATTCTAACCTTACATCTATTCCCTGACACCAAGGTGTCCCGTATCGGTATCGGTTGACGTAACGGTGCCCTCCGAAACCGATACGGATATGGGGGCGTAACGGCGATACAGGCGCGTAACGGCCCGTAACGGCGCATTTTTTATTTTTTTTTGCTAAAAAAATATGAAAAAATATGGATTAAATCCAGAATATTCTAAGCATTCCAAATATGCATTCATTTATAAATTGGAACATGTTTATGGTGGTGTAACGGTCCACTCTTTGGTGAGAAGTTGTATCGGACTGTCTGATGAATTTATGAACCAGATAACCTGAATTTGACTTAAATATTTAATTTATATACTTAATAACTTGATATCATTTCTCCCAATAGTTCTTTGTAGATGGTGTTGCCAATTTGGGGCTGACTTGGAGGACCAATCTATACACCAAATCAGCCTCAAATTCATGCAATTTATTGTCATTATCCCACTTATGAATTGGTGGACATTTATTGGATAGTAAATCATGGAAAAAAAAAAAAATCAAAAGTCCCTATTTTAAAAAATAAAAGTCCACAAATTAACAATTAAAACTATTCAAACAATTTGATTTTGGCATCGTGAGTTAACAATTGCAGTCCATAATTTAATTGCTAAATTTTAAGTTAATATATGTCTCGTGTACAATTTTTTAATGCTCGAATTAGGCGGGACTCGAATTGTGAAGCGTAGCACACGTGTCAAAGTTTTTTGGGCCCCACCCGTGATGAATGTGTTATATCCACACCGTCCATCCATTTTGTCAAATAATTTTAGGGCATGAGCCCAAAAATGAGGCACATCCAAAGCTCAGGTGGACTGCACCATAAGAAATAACAATAATTAAATGTTTACCATTAAAAATTTATTGGGGGGCTACAAAAGTTTTAGATTAAGCTGACATGTGTGTTTTCTCTTCATCCACGTCAGTGTGACCCAATTAATAGGTTAGATTGAAAATAAACATTACAGTGGACCTTAAGAAATTTTTAATGGTGAGCGTTCTATAACCACTGTTTCCTATGGTGTGGTCCACCTGAGATTTGGATATTATTAATTTTTCAAATCCTGACCTAAAATGACGTGGCAAAATGGATGGACGACATGGATAAAATATATACATTATGGTGGGGCCCACTCTGGTCTGATCAGATCAGATTGGATGGAAAATAAACATTACCATGGGCCCTACGAATTGTTTAACAGTGAAAATATTATCTCCACTGTTATTTTTGGTGTGGTCCAGATGATCTTTGGATATAATTCATTTTTTGGGTAGTGCTCTAAAATGATCTCGAAAATAGATGAACGGTGTAGATGTAATAAATACATCACTGTGAAGCCCATATAACTTTGATCTCTTTGAACCGTTCGTACAACTCGGAGCTCGAGGAGTGTCAGCGCTCGTCTCAGCGCGACACGTACCTACAGCTAGGCAGCTAGCTGGTGCGCGGTACGCGTGAAAAAAAAAAAGAAAGAAAGAAAGAAAGAAAGCGAGAGAGGGAAACCGAAAAGAAAAAAGAGGGAAAGAGGGAAAGGAGAGAGAGAGAGAGAGAGAGAGAGAGAGAGAGAGAGGGAAGAAGAAGAAGGCTACCGCAGCCGCAGCCGCAGCTCCCTGAGAAGAGGAAGAAGAAGAAGAAGAAGAAGAAGAAGAAAGAGAAGAAGAAGAAGAAACGAAAAGAGGTACGTTTTTCTTTTTCTTTTTTTTTTCTTTTTTCTTTTTGCCCGTAACGGCCGTTATGGGTCAGTAACGGTCGTTACGCCCGTAAAGGGACCGTATCGGCTGATACATGTACAAAAAATGGAAACGGCCGATACGACCCCGTATCGCGTATCGGCTACCACCGTTACCGTTACGTATCGGCCGATACGGCCAAAACGTAACTGTTTTGGCACACCTTGCCTGACACGAATCTAACTGTTATGAATGATCTTCATTCATAGATCAAGCCATCTGACCATTGATTTTAAAACAAGATCAACCATCAAGTGATTCGACATATGTACCTTCCCTTAAATGAATTAGAGAATTAACTCCTTACACATAATGATTCAGATGTAAGTTCGTTTGTAAGAAATATTTTAAAAGGTGCATACAAACATGTAGAACCATTAGATTTCACAAAACTCTTAGATTAACAATAATTACGAAAATGTCATTAACCTAGACCTTGAATTCTAGATCGCAAGGTTCTCGCAATCAGTTTGATGAGAAACCTTATACCATACCTAATTATCATAAATAAACCGTACATGACAAATTTCGGCCATTGGATCAGCAAGATCAATGGTTAAAATAGATATCCACTCGAGTATGGCCCAACTAAGCTTCGGATCTACCCCATCTTTGGCCGGATGTCCTAATAGGACCCATGGAACTTGATGAATAGGTTAGATCCGTCAAAATCATCACAGTGGACCCCACCCTGCGTAGTGCAAGTACACAGCAGGTGTTGACCCACGCTGCACCGAACCGGGAAACTCGATCAAGCCGATTTGACCCGACCTTCTTTCAAACTCCTCTCTCGCCAACAACAATTTGAACGGATATTGGCCGATTGCGACTCCAGTGGCCCACCATGATCGTCCGTCTTCAGGATCTGAACCGTCCACTTCGTCGGCCACCCAAAACCGACCACCCTCTCCTTTTCCCGCCAGTCTTGGGATCAAACAAAACTACCTCCACCGTCCAAACTGGGACCCACCGTCAAGACAATGAAACGGCCAGGACCACTCATCACGCAGTCCCCACCCCGACAAATAAACGAACGGTGTGGATCATCAGAAAGACCACCACAAGTGGGTCCCACGGACTCCAGTAAGAACTTAACCAAGTCCCTTCTGCGCTCCATCCGCTTTCTTTCCGCAAAGAGCGGAGGAAACAGAGCATTTTCCTCGCGCATAGGAAAACTGGGAACATTTTATGGCTCAAATCTAAGCCGTCTGAATCAAGGAGAGGGGAGTTCCAATCGACTCCACGTCGTCCGAAAGAAATAAGGACGAACGGATCTTTGTGGAATCCTACGAATCTACACGTGATCGGATTCGTTGCGCTGTGAAACAATGTCGGAAATCCCAGGATTTTCGTAACCGCAAGGAATACACCACGAGTTTCCGATCCAAAAAGGATCTGAGCCGTCCATTCCCCGCTAAATGGAGATCTGATCCCCCTCAAGTTGTCCAAAAGAGAGGAAGAAAAACAGAGAATGCGGCAACTACCAATCTCTCGCGCAAGCTAGCCACACGATGCGGAAACATGTTCACAAGTACCACCGCCATAATGATCAGATCACCGATCTTAGGGCCCAGGGGACGTCGGACGACCACTCCAGGCAATCCAGAAAGATCGGTGCGAAAAAGGATCGGTGGGAGATGAATCTGTCATCCACGTAGAATTCGTCTTTCCGACCGAATGAAGGACGTGGATGCATGCCATAATGGGTTAAAAGGAAGATCAGGGCCGACCATCTGGAGACCTCTTCCAACGGTCCAAATAAATACAGATCACAAAACCTAAGGCACAGGCACACCGGCAATGTGACCTCTGTGCGAAAGCAGGGTTGCGTAGGAGGAAAACTCCCTCTACTGAAACTCTCCTTTCCATAAGCTGAAGGCTTATAAAAGCCCGGTATAGTGGGAGGAGAGGCACCGTTCAAACCCTGTGCACAAAAAAAAGGAAGAAAGAAGAAAGAAATAAGGCTCCTAGCTGTAGACACAAGGGAGGAGACAATCAAAGACAAGCACCGCACTGGCCTAGTCCCTGAATCACACCCAAGCCAAGGTAGGCCATCACCAGCTCTTTTCTAGAAGTCCTCTTTCTTCTCTATCCGACAGCATGATTTCAACCAACTGAAACCGAGTCAAAACGAGTCAACTCCACCCGAAAATTCGAGTGTAGACTCGAGTCGAGTCAAGGTAAGGTTAAACTTCTTAAACTCACACTAGTGATACACATCCTAAACCAAGACAAATTATAATATCTAGTCATAAACATATAAAAGAGGATTATATAAAGATCTAACCGTTCAGATTGTAAAAACTCTAGGTCAAAACTTCAACCCACGACACCAATTCACACTCGAAGAAACATCTAAGGTGAGGGTAAAACCCTTTAAGCTTACTTTGATTTAAGTTGATATGAATTATCTTGCCTTTTACTTGTTCTCATGATTCTCTATGCAACTGTTTAATTTATCATCTACAATTATTTACCCTTTGGGATTATGATGTGATGTTAATTACGAGTGATCTTTATGAATTTATGTGGGGCGATGGATACAAGCCTTGCTCTTGCCTTTACCAACTTTGTTGAGTTGGCCCTTGCTACTCTCCTCTTTATTGAGTTGGCCCTTGCCACTCTTCTCTTTATTGAGTTGGCCCTTGCCACTCTCCTCTTTGTTGAGTTAGCCATTGCTACTCTCCTCTTTGTTGAGTTGACCATTGTCACTCTTCTCTTTATTTGTTTAGCCTTGTGCTATCTATCTTTAAAACTTGGGCATGTGTCTTGGTATTCCAAAACCCCCGTTGATTCAGTTTACGTTCTCTATCAATGTAAGTGATGTGTTAAAGGTATCACAACTAGTGATTCAAATATATATGGTGGACGTAATATATTACAGGTTGCGGCCCTCTTGGTCGGCACGTAATTTTGTGGGTTGGTTGGCGTGGTGCACAACCGATGTAGGTAAATTGCCATGCATGTTACCTCACCCCTCGGGATTGGATGTCGCAAATAGTCGCTCCATGAACACATCGTATTACGTAAATCTCTCAACCACGTTGTTGTGTCGCCTTGAGATGTTCGCATAAATCCACATTAAAGTTGGACACGCCGGCGAATATCCGTAGTTATGGAATGCGGGTCGAGTCAGGTTTTCTATGAATTATATTCCATATTGTGATGATCACTAAGTATGATGAGTTGCACCCACTTTGCTAGGCATGCACTCATGTAGGTTGTTTACGCATATTGATACTTCTCGTAGTAGTGGAGTACGTGACGTATCAGAACCCTTCCATTACTTTTATTAACCTCTTGAATTATTGTTAATTTTAAAGGATGACCATCACTATGAGTAGGGGGTTGACTCTCTCCAACCGTATAGATGATGCAGGTGACGTACAGGTTGAGGATCCAGAAGATCAGTCCCTAATAGAAGATTTTATTGAATAAGAATAGAAAAGTAGTTTACGATTTATTTTATTTACACTTTCGCTACACAACTAGATATTGTAATATGCTCCCATTGAGAGAACATTTGACAATTTATTTAATTATGGGATGATCAATGCAGTTAATTTTATTCTTCTGAATGATTACCATATGAATGTAACTGGATGCGACCTAGATAAGAGAAATCTCAAGGCGAGACCTTGAGACATCCACTTCTTACAGTATTAACTCTCGATTTCCTTGGACTCGAGTATAAACTCTGGCCGTGAAAATTTGAGATGTTACAATCTTATTCTTTCCCAATCTCCGGCGGAGAATCCAATCCCCTTGCAATCGACTTCCAACAAGAGGAAGCTCTACAAAGGGAAGAATGCCTAGTCCACCACCCCATCCTAAAGACTCCATACTTCCCAACTATAACAAACCTCCATCAATACCCCTCTTCCACACCAAACATCCACACCCACTTCCCCAACAAAGTGGAATTAATGTCCTCTAACCTCCTAATATCCAGACCACCTTCCTCGATTGGCTTGCAGACCTCCCCCAAATCTAATAGCTGAAACTTCCCTTTAGACTCCCCACCTTACAAAAGAAAGTCCCCACACAACCTACCGATTTGAAGAATGACAGAGTTCGGACAAAGCAAAACAAGGACATAAAAGTAAAGGAGAAGGTTTGAGAGAACTGACTTGATTAGCATAATCTTGCCACCCAACAAGAGGAATCTGCCTTTTCGAAGCGAAAAGTTTCTAATCCTCTCCATTCTTTCTAAGACTACATCATAGAGGTGCTTAACAAGCTTCCCAACGTGAAGGGGGAGACTCAAATAAGGAGAAAAGGATCCTACTCTACAACAGAATATGTCAGCCATTAGGGTGACTTCTTCTACTACCATATGAATCCTAAGAATTTCACTCTTGAACAAATTAACCTTTAAACCCGAGACAACCTCAAAACATCTAATGATCTTCCCCAAATTGTCCACCATCGAATCATCCGCTTCACAGGAAATAAGCGTCATCTGTAAATTGGAGACGAGAGAAAGGATGGACAGCATTATTGATCTTGAAAGCCCCAAACGGGCCCACCGACTACTCCCTACCAAGCATTCTGCCAAGGGCTTCCGAAACTACCGCAAACAAGAAGGGGGGGTAAAGGATCTCCTTATCGGAGGCCCCTGAAAACTTTAAAGAACCCTAAGGGAGACCCATTTACGAGAACAGAAAACTTAATAGACCCACTACTACATCCACAACCTCCATTTCACCTAACAACCTATCCTACTCGGCATGTAGTCCAATAAATTCCAATCAACTTTGTCATATGCCTTTTCTAAATCCAGCTTACAGATCAACCCTTTCCTTACAGCCCAATAACACGCATCAATACACTTATTGCGATTAATGCACTATCGAGGATCTGCTTTTCAACAATGAACGCAAACCAAGATAGGAAGAGAGGATTCATCCACCCAAGCGAGAACTCAAGACTCTCTCACAAGGGAAATACAGAGAGAACAATAAATGGGTGAATCAGATAAGATCTAGGATCCACAAGCAAAAACTGAAGACTCTCTCAAGGGAGATGCAAAACAAACAATTTACTAAAAAAAAAAAATTTAAAATTAAAATCCAAAAACCACCTTCAATCTGTAGATCAGTGTCCAACATATCTAATGTGATTTTTCCATACTTTAATTGCAATTAAAATGGGTGAAATGAGGAAACTTTCAGATTTTCCCCAAATTCGCAAATCAAATGTTGAAATCCGTGATTGAGCATGCAAAACATGCAAAATCATGGATTCCCATCCTAGTTATAGTGATTTACAGAAAAAAAAAAAAAAATTTACCAATTGAAAATCGGGCCCACTCGCTGTCCGATTTTGATTTCCACATGAACATCACTTTGTTTCTCCAAAAAAATGGAAGAGGGTTGATCAAAAGCAGGTCAGGAATAGATTGCAAGCAAGAGATTTGGAAAAAAAAAAAAAAAGAGTTTCTGGGGTTTTTTGAGATTTTTTCCGAAAAAACAGGGGAAGTCTCGCGGCTGGAATAGTATGATATCATCGCATGCATGGTCGATACTGAGATGCTTTTAACTGCAATATTGTCAAAATATCACATTGTATCGATATCTGTCTGATGCAATGCGATATTTCACGATATCTAGTATGATAGTCCAATAACTATCGAGCTATGTCATATCAGGTCCACATGATACCAATTCCACCATCCAACATATCGGCCGATAGTGCCAAACTGCAGACACTAGCTACAAAATATAAGACCAAATCAATGATGGATTTGATCATCCCATCAGTCTTATTTTTTTCATGGTAGCCCTTGAAATGTGTTCTAGACTAAACCACTAGTTCAGATCGATCTACAGCTAGGAGCACTATTAAATTATAATGCTCTGGGAGCATTGGAGCATTTGTCTTTATTAATATATTATTTCAATATTTTATTAATATAAATTGATATTTTATTAGAAAAGAAAACCAAATATAACATAAAGATGTTGAAGACCACCAATTCAACACCTGTATGGTTGTACCTAAAACGAACTGTGGAGAAAATTCCACGAAGATTACTTACCAAAGCCTAATATGCACACTGATTGTTGTTCATATTCAACATCAATAATTTGCAATGCAATAGAAAACACGAAGGTTAGGAATGGTACCATCAACTTCTGCCTTCAATTCATCCATCTGATTTGCAGCTTTTTCTGTTGCTTCTTTGGCGTCAGCATCTTTCTTCTGCACTTGCTTTAATTCTTCATCTAAAGAACTGAGAGATGAAACCAGCTTTGTGATCGGTAAGTTCCTGTCCCGCTTTTGCTCGTATTCCAGTCTGTCAAAAGAGTGGTTTCTTGTCATGTAATTATAGGTTACTGATATTCATTCACCTGAGGATGGGGGTAAAAACCAGATGGTCCCCTCATCAGGTGGACCAAACTGTTGAAATCAATGTACGGAAGATGGTCTTGCTATATGTACAGGTTTGTCCCACCTAATGAATGGACCAAGCTGATTCTCCCAATGGGTCATCTTCTAGTGTGGTCCATCTTTTGCACAACGTGAATGTCCTACACGCATGACCCATCAGGAAAGACAGGGCTGTACATGAAAGTACATATATCATGCATTCATACACACATGCACACATTTGTATATATCAACGCATATGTATATATCAATAATATTATGTGTACATGTATTGATGCAGGCCCATGGCCCACTTAGGCCGTCTAGATCCACTGTAGGGCCCAACAAGACGTAGGCCCATAGGCCACCGTGGGGCCTAACAGCTAATTTTTGGACTGTTTATTTACAAATTTGGGGGCCTAAATCAAGGATTGTGTAACTTACTATTTTTTATGTGATTAATGTGATTGAAGATAAGGGGTATATGATTGATGTGATTGAAGATAGGGGGGATATGATTGAAGATAAGGGGGGTATGATTGATGTGATTGAAGATATGGGGTTGATTTAGAAATGTAATTAGGATTACTTTTTTATGTTTATTTTTACTATTGTTAGGCTTTTACCATATTAGGTAGATTAGATTGGTTTGAAATAAATTATGATTGATTTGAAATCAATCTCTTAGTTGGCGTTCATTAAAGATTCATCTATAGAAGGGGAGGTGAGGTAAGAGTGGGTCCTTCCAAAAAATTTTAGGTGTGAGTTTTTCTCAACCATTGTAAGAAGTTGGATATCAATTAAGTTATTTCTCCCTCATAGTTTGGTTCAGCATGTTGAGAGTAGCCTCAGTTAGTTGGGTGATGCCTATTGTGGTTCCTAATTTGTTTCTTTCGTGGCACTCAAAAGATGGAGGTTGCTTGAGCAAAAAGAAGTGGAAAGTTGCGCTTCTAGCTTCATTTTAAGCTATCTGGTTGGAGCGAAATAACCGATGCTTTTGTAATTCTAAGGAAACATGAGGAAGAGTTGCTGATAGGGCAGTTGGTTTTGTAAGTGGGTTCCCTAATGTTTGGGATGTCTATTTCTTTTTAGTTGGGGCAGTCCTGTATGGTTCTGGATTCTTGGTTTGTTTTTTCCTCTTTGTTCCGATGCCTTGGTTCTTTTTTTTTTTTCTTTTGGTTATTGGCCCAATAAATTATTATCTTTCAAAAAAAAAAAAAAAAAAAAAATCCTCCCTCTCTATTCAAATATTCTTGTGAATCTAATTCATGTCTACCTCATTACGATTCAGTGGCAATATCACATTGATTCAATAATAACCACTCTCGAACCATCACACGGACTCTGACCTTTCCCTGCACCATTTTGGTATCAGAACAGGTGGTCGTTGAGGGACTACCAACTCTAAATCATCTCCTAATGGCTTCGAAGGAGGTGGACATAAAAAGAGTTTGTACAAGTAAACCAATTGATCTGCACACTCATAGAGTGAGTAGATCAACTCACGCATACGGTAGGCAATCTCACTAATCAAGTGAGAGAGCTCCAACGTGGAGGGAATCCAGATATCAAAGTTGGCGCACGTGGATACGTAGGAGGAGATCCCACAAAGGTTCTAACCAACAACAGGCAACCCTTGTTTGTGAAGAAACCAATGATTGAATCCTTCGATTCTTGGAACGTGACAAAGAGCTCAAAATTAAGGTAGAAATTCTAGAATTCTATGGCCGGTTGTATGTTGACGACTTCATCAATTAGCTAAGATAAGTGGAAACGGTGTTCGAGTACAACGAAATCACAGATAATCAAAAGGTGAAGTTGGTGACTATGAAGTTTACACATTAGCATGGTGGGACGATCTCCATGGCAAACGAAACCGTCGAGGTAAGGAGAAGATAAATTTGTGGGAAAAAATGAAAAAAGTTAGGAAGTTCCAACCCAAAACTTATTCTTGTGATCTATATCAAAGATTTCACAATCTAAGTGAGTATGAATACCAAAAGATTTCAAGATATCTTAATGAATACACTGAGGAGTTTCATACTTTGGCATCAAGGGCAAGGTTTCTTAAGTAAGACCAAAAGATTTCAAGATATCTTAATGAATGGCCTAAACCAAGATATCATAAATGAATTGGCTTTCAAAGATGTATTTAAAATATTTGATGCATATACACTTTGCATTAAAAGCCAAGGAGAATTAATTGAGGAATTGGGAGACAATTTGGCGCCCCACAAGAGTCGTCATTGACCATGGGGTAGCATGCTAACTTCCCACATAAGGCAACCACATAGCCTCTCATAGATCGAGGGATAACAGGCCAACGTCTAACAATGAAGCCAAACCCCAACCCAAGGGAGGTGGTTATGGACGAGGGGCTAGTGCAACCTAAAATGGGACAAAGCAACGCTCCTTTCGTGTGCTTTGAGTGTGGGCAACTGAAAGTGAAACATTGTTCTTTTCAATGTCATGAACATCAATCCATAATTAAAGTAAATTTAACTTAGGAAGGAGAATATGTTGCAAACACTCCCGACGGCATACAAACGAAAGTTGAAGTGGTCACAGAATATGAAGAACATACATATGAGGATAAGGTACATGTTGGGAGAGATAGAAAATGTGAATGGTGATCATCGATTATCCAACGGACTATGCTATTAGCACCTTAGGTGGTTAATGGGAGACGATGGTTGCGACACTACTTTTTGCACTTCTTTACTTTTGGTGAAAAAATATACACAATTTTTGGCAAATGGGGGGAGCAATAAAAACATTGTCTCACAAGAAATGGTGGATAAATTAAAACTCAACGAGCAAATGCGTTGCCATATCAAATTCGTTAGTTCAAGAAATGGAGAGAAGTCTTTGTTAACTCCATGTGCTTAGTTTCCTTCAGTGTTTTAAATAGCTACGTTATGTAGCGTAGCTTAGCCTTAACGCTACATAGCTCATGAAAATGCTTAAATCTCGTGTAGCCTACGCTACATGATTAACTTGCATACGCTACATGCTACATAGACTGCTACGCGCTACGTAGCGGTATTACATTTTCCCATTTTTAATAAAAATTAATTGAACTTTTCAATGCATTTAGCAAAATGATATAAGCAACAACATTAAATCAGTTTTGTTGCTCTTTTTTTTACCTTATACTAAATCATTGCCTTTTCTATTACTTTAGGTTGCGTTTGGTTGTACCAAATATCATGAAATTTTGTTAAATTTCATTATTAATCAGTATAATTTGGTGCAAAATATCATGAAATTGATGCAACCAGGAGCAACCTTAATTAAAAATCTATCAATATTAAGCTTACGCCTCACGCTTCAAAGGGGTGAACGCTATGCTATGCGCTATTTAAAACACTGGTTTCGTTATATATTGTATCTAAGAACAATGATGAGGTGCGGTGTGACATGGTCCCCATGGATGCATGCCACATTTTGTTAGGGAGACCATGGTTGTGGAACCGAGATATGGTACACTTAAGTCAGGCCAACGCCTATTCTTTTGTCAAGAATAGTGTTAATATCACATTGCACCCAATGAAACATTGTCCAACACCCAAATGGGCCAAATCTAATAAAGAGGAAGGTCAAAAATCACTCAGTTTGCAGAAGTCTGAAGAAGAAAGCAAGGAGATTAGCATCATTTGTCTTGGTTGCTAAAAAAGACACAAAGCAGTCAGATGTTCCACCTCCTATACAAAAACTCCTTCATGAATATAAAGATTGTGTGCCCGAAGAACTCCCAATCGAACTTCCTCTTATGAGGAACATTCAGCACCACATTGATTTAGTGTCGGGTTCAAGTTTACAAATTCTTGCACATTGCAGAATGAGTCTAGCTAAATACACCGAGCTCCACTGATAGGTTGTTGAGTTGCTACAAAAGGGTTTAATTCAGATAAGCATGTCATCATGTATTATTCCTTCATTATTATCCATGCATCTTAGAGGATGTGTGAGGACGACCGTGTGATCAACGAATTACTATCAAGTACCAGTTTCCTATTCCTCACTTGAATTATATGTTGGACATGTTGCATGGAGCAAAGGTCTTTTCAAAGATCAACGTAAGGAGCAGATATCATCAGATAAGTATTCAGCCCACGGATGAGTGGAAGACAGCATTTAAAACTCAAGATGGGTTGTACAAGTGGCTCGTCATGCCACTCGGCCTATCAAACGCACTGAGCACTATCATAAGATTGATGACAGAGATACTCCCACCCCTTTACAAGAAAGTTCGCAGTCGTCTATTTTAACGATATTCTTATCTTTAGCCCTCATTCATCTGTTCACCTTGATCATTTACAGTAAATATTTGATGTACTACGAAGGAAGTCACTACTTGTGAACTTGAAAAAGTGCTCCTTCCTTGTCAATGGTGTTGTATTTTTCAGATATTTTGTGCCTACAAAAGGGATCAAGGTTGACCAAGAGAAAATCAAGGCCATTGAGAAGTGACCCACCCCACGAACCCTTTCGAAGGTCATTCTTTCCCCGGCTTGGTACCATTTTACTAGAAATTTCTCCTGAATTTCAGCACCATCATCACACCTGTCACTGATTGCATGCGGGAAGGCAACTTCAAATGAACTAAAGCGGCAGAACGAAGCTTCGGTGCCATAAAAAAGAAGATGACAAAGGCTCTAATTCCTGCACTTCTAGACGTTAATAGTCTTTTAAGTGAAAAGTGATGCTTCGAATGTCGGCGTTGGTGCAGTGTTGAGTTAGGAAGGAAAGTCAATCCCTTTCTTTAACGAGAAGCTTAATGATGTACGGAAAAACTACTCTACGTACAATCTCGAGTTTTATGCAATGGTCCAAGCACAACGAGATTGGAAACATTACATGGTCCCTCGGGAGTTCATTCAATGCTCAGAACACGAGGCATTGAGATGCCTTAACTCCCAAAAAAAGTTGAGTGCTCGTCATGCAAAGTGAATGGCTTTCCTACAGGAATATACTTTTGTTTTGTGTCCCAAAGCTGGAAGTCAGAACAAAGCAGCAAATGCTTCGAGTAGGATGGTGGTTCTACTAGGAACTCTCACTGTGGACGTCATCAGATTCGAGGCATTAAAAAGAACAGTACAAAGAGAATCCCATATTTGGCAAAGTACTCGATGGTTATGTGGATGGTCGAGATCCAAAGTGTGAATTCATCTCACAAGATAAATATGGGTTCTCGCCTATACATTCTCGAAGGACCGATAGGAGAGAAAATCCTATCTTAGCTACATGGAGAAGGACTGGGTGGACACTTTGGAAGGGATAAAATATTGGCCATTAAGTAAAAATACTACTAGCCCCATTTGGGACTTGGCCAACGATTCATAGCACGAAATCATTGATGTCAAGTCTCCAAAGATCATGTGCAAAATCTCGGCCATTATACACTGCTTCCCATTGCAATTGCACGTGAGTAGATATTACTGTGGACTACATTTTAGGTCTTCCTAAGACTCAAAGGGGAGCAAATTCGATTTTAGTTTGTGGTGGACCCTTTTTCAAAGATGCCCCACCTTATCCCATGAAAAAGGACAATGAACGCCACACATATCACCAACATATTTTTCACAGAAATTGTGCAACTTCACGAGGTACCAAAGACAATAATTTCGGACCATGATTTGAAGTTTGTGAGCCACTTCTAGTGCACTTTATGGAAGTGATTTGGATCTAAGCTTCAATTCTCCAACGCATATCATCCTCAAACCAAGGTAGTTAACAAAAGCCTAGGTAACCTCTTGAGGAGTATCGTAGGTAACTAGAGGTGTACATGAACCGAGCTAGCTCGGTTAGCTCACTCGACTCAACTCGAAAAAGCTCGATTCAACTCTGTTCGAAGCTGAGTTCGAGCCGAGTCGAGCTGATTTTTTGAGCTAAAAAATGAGTTCGAGCTGGCCCAGCTCAACTCGACTCTGATCGAACCCAACTCGAATCGAACTCGGATCAAACCAGTTTGGTGATTCGGTTACTTTGATATTGATGTTGCTCACCAAGTGTTTGATGAAATGACTCAACGAAGTGTGGCTGGTGGCAAGGAAGGTATGTATATGAAACCAATACCCTTTTTTTCTTGATTTTTAAGTTGCTTAGAAGGTGTTTGATAAAATACCTGTAAAACCATTGTTGTTGTCTTAAATACAGTGAGATTTTGAAGATGCAATCCGGGTGTTTGTGAAAATGTTGCACAGGCGAACTCGGCTTGATCTTGGCTCGAACTCAGCTCAAATTGGCCCGAGCTGCTGACTAAACCGAGCCGAGCTAGCCTATCAGGCTCGAGGACCGAGCCGAGCCAAGTTCGAGCTGAGGTCAGCTAGTGGCCGAGCTGAGCCGAGTCGAGATGAGGCCAGCTCGACTCGGTTCGACTCGATCCACACCCCTATAGGCAACGACGTATATCAATGGGACTTTGTACTATTCCAAGCCTAGTTTGCATACAACACCTCAGTAAATCGTACTACTGGAAAAACCCCCATTTGAGATCATAAATGGGGGAAGTCCAAATCATACACTTGACTTAGTACCATTACCAGTACAAGATCAAGTAAGCAAAGATGCTGATGTTTTCGCCAAGCACGTCCAAGACTTGCAAACTAAAATAAAGAAGAAGATTGAAGACAGCAACACCAAGTACCGAGAAGTTGTAAACGAACATCGACATGAGAAGATGTATAAAGAAGGTGACTCGGTTATGGTCTATCTCCATAAAGAAAGGTTTCCAAGTTAAACTTACAATAAGCTCAAGTCTAAGAAGATCAGTCTATGCCAGGTCAAGAGGAAGTTGGATAACAATGCCTATGAAATCAAGTTGTGAAATGACTTTCTATCTCACCGACTTTCAATGTGGCGGATTTATTCGAGTACCATGGCAAAGCATCTGACATGTAAGATAAAGCCATTATTGAAATGGATAGACAGCTCACAAAGAAAAAGAAGGAAGAAGTTGAACAAGTGTTGTGAATGAAGACTGTTAACACTCGACGAGGCCAATATAGGCAATGCTTTAAAATGGAAGAACAGAACCTACTCTAAATACACAGAGATAACGGGAAATGAAATGAAAAAAAAAAATTGGATCCGAACCTCTACTATTTGTATGAAGCATCCAACTCGTCAGAGTCGATTTCTTTCCAACGTAGGAGGAATGATGCGGGCCCATGGCCCACTCAGGCCCACCAAAGGGCCCAGCAAGACATAGGCCCATAGTCCATCATCGGGCCCAACAAGGTGTTGAATTTTGGACTATTTATTTATAGATTTGGGGGCCAAAATCAAGAATTGTAATTTATTATTTTTTGGAGATATGGGGGGTAATTTAAAGATGTGATTGAAGATATGAAGGGGAATGTGATTGATGTGATTGAAGATATGAGGCTGATTTAGAAATGTAATTAAGATTGGTTTTTATGTTTGCTATTCTTTTTTTTTAAGAGGTAACGATAACTTTATTAGAAAAAAAAGCAAAGAGAAACAAAAAGAAAGGATAGCTAATCCACTGAGAGAGCGGATCGACTAGAGCCCAAAAAAGATAAATTACAACTTTGCAACTTAACAACGGAAGAGGTCCAGTCTGCTATGAAAGAAATCACCCTAAGCATAATACTCTCGAACGAATTGGAGATACCATCAAAACATCTAGCATTCCTTTCTTCCCACACTGCCCACCAAGCTGCCAAGAGAGAGATTCTCCAGACTAAAGATCTTTGCTTTCCACAAGTAAATCGATACCATGCCTGAAAAAACTGCGGGTTGAGCACGGAGAAACCCAGGAGATATTGAACCAAGAAAGGAGGTAATTCCGAATCGATTGCTTTTATTATTATCAGGCTTTTACCATCTCAGGTAGATTAGATTGGTTTGAAATACATTATGATTGATTTGAAATCAATCTCTTAGTTGGGAGGATTTTCATTAAAGATTCATTTAGGGTCTATAAAAGGAGAAATGGCGTAGGAGTTAGACATTCAAAAAAATTTATAAGTGTGAGTTTTTCTCAAGCATTGTAAGAAGAAGTTTGATATCAATAAAGTTATTTCTCTCTCCCTGCTCAAATATTCTTATGAGTATAATTATTGTCTAAATCTTTGCAATTCGGTGTCGATATCGCATTATTCGATAACCAGGTTGCACTATGTATAGAATTCCTTGGATCCTTCGGGAACCATATCTGTGTGTCCTGTTATCAGCTTTCACTCCTTATAAGTATTTTTTAAACATGCATTGATGTGCCCCAATGAACCCCCATTACTTCTTTACAAAATAGATTGTGTGCACATGATGGACGTGAGTGTAAAAGAGAAAACAGCAACAAAAAAGCTAGAAAGAAGGCAGCCTTCAAATACATACTGATACTTCAATTTTGACATTTGGGTACTCAAGCTAAGCCTCCTCTCAGACATCTCTTGTGCAGCCCTGAGTTGGTTTTCTTCATATTCACGGATGTTTTTCACCCCAACAGATGCACTGAAGTCCTTGTAGATTCGGTCCACAATCTCATTGATCCTCTTCTCAAGCCTCCGGATTTCATCTGCTCTTTTCGCAATGATGCTCTTCAACTGCAAGTACAAATAAATAAATAAATAAATAAAACCATTGAGAACAAGATGACTGACTGATGCTAGATGAAGTGAAACAGAGAGAAAGATACCACCTTTTGGAGTTCAGGCTTGAGACGATTGATCTCTTCTTTGACATTCAGTCTTTCCTGCTTCAATTTTGAAAGTTTCTCCTGAATATTCTTCTGCAGGGAAATGCTTTTAAGTAAACAACCAGATCTCAGACTGCAGCTCTTCCAGAAGATGATTACCTCAAAATAATTATAATAATTATAGTGATAATGATGATAAGCATATTATATAAATGGGCACTGTAAGCATAGAAATGAAGCAAGAAAATGAGTAAGAGACAAGGTCAACTAATGAGGACCAATGTGGGCCAGATCAAAGACTTTTGCTTCCAAGAGCAGGAATACACAAATTGGGAATTTGAGGGGAGGAAAAAAAAAAAGGAGCAAGCACGCACACCGGAGGGGGGGGGGGGGGGGGGGAGTTGCAGAACGTGGAACAGGTCAAACAATGATTCTTCATGGAGCAGGTCAACTTTTTACAAGAAAAATATGTTTAATCACTCATGGAGCAGGTCATTTTTCATGAGAAAACTCTTTAGCATCTACCTCCTTATACTGCGGAAGGAAAAAAAAAAAATGACTCACCAGACTCATGTATTGTTCAGGATATGCCACAGATTTCATTGAAGAGATGATAAATTCAAATTTTAGGCATACACGGTGAATGCTCCTTATACAGTGAATGGCAGGATGTCCTTGGCTTCCAAAGAATCAGTCATTCATTTCTATGACCAGGGACTGAGAATATAGTCAACACATCCATCATCTAACAAAAGAGTTAACAATTTTAGACTTGGATGTGTTTTTTACTACAAAGGATACAGCAACTAGACACAAGAATTATTGTGCACTCCAGCATGCATGCATCACCAGAAGGCATAAAAACACTAGAGCAGCTTACTGATACACATGTGTAGAGAGAGAGAGAAACTACACGCAACTGAGGAAAAAAAAATAACTCATACTCATGGCTGACTTTGCATACTACTTGCAACATTTGTTATCAAGTACCTGAATCTTAGGCATTCTTTGAATTGTTAGTTTGTAATGTGGGCACATGGCCATGGCCTACTAGGACGGATTGGATCGCACTACCCATGACCAGGCCCCATGAGGCACATGTGAGACAAATGAGGTTAAGTGAGGTATTTTTGTAAATTTTGGTGTACGAGAGTATCTTTCTAGTTTCCTCATTGTATTGGTTTATTATTAGTTGCTAGTTAGGGAGTCATAAAATTTCTTAGAGTTAGTTTGGGTTACCGAATTAGTTGTAATTAACAACTAATACCACATTAGTTAGATGATTAGTTGGAGAAGTTAGGAGTTTATTGTACGAAGTCTACAAATATATTGTAATAAGCATTGTAAGGGAGTTTCTGGCTTTTTGTAATAGAATTGAGAAGAGAGGGTTGCTTTTGTGTGTTTAAGAGTGTTCAGATGCTAATTTCCATTCTCTTTCCCTTATATCCCTAACTATTCCCTTCTTCCTTCTTCCAATTACAAAGCAAGGCTCCTTCGGAACCCGTCAAAGCTAATGATCCGGTTACATTAGGTGGTATCAAAGCAGGAATTCGGTGGAATTCTGTGTTTTCTTTAGGAGGAGAGCTGAAGAAACTTCGTAGAAGTGGTGCTAGCAGCACAAGGAGTATGCCCGTGCTATGGATCGTGAGTTGCAGCCGACGTGGGTGAGATCATGAGGTATCTCGTGATTTGCAGGTTTTCTTATGTGTTTGGCTCTTGGAGAAGAGTGAGAGAAGCTTTGTAGAAATTGTGCCGGCGACACAAGGAGGAGGTTCATGTTGTGGAGTGTAAGTTGCAGCACACATGGGCATTGAGAAGTATCACGTCATTTGCAAGGGTTCTTGCATGATTCGGCTCTTGGAAGGGAGCAGAAGCTTAACAGAAGTAGGGCAACGGGTCAAGGGACAACTGTCGACAGTTCATGGGCCTGAGCAAGGAATGCTCTATGCACGCATGTAGGAGCAAGCAAGTGGTTTGTAGAGATCGTGGATTTTCTCAACTTCCGCATGGAATTGTCCGATGATGCATCGAAGGAGGGAGCATAGGTGCATTGCGCCACAAGATGAGCCCACAGTAGAACCTTGTGATTAAGAGACCAAACGTCTACAACAACAATTTGAGGAGTTAATGCAGCGTCATGCGCACGATTCATCATCATTTCGTAAGAATATGAAATGGGAAATGTCTATTCAAATGCCACTTCTCACCACCGCATGTTGCACGGGGCATGTGAGGAGGAAGATTGCATGAAAGGTTGGAAAGAAGAAGCCCTTCAGATAGATCTTGGTGACAAGCTCATGATTCTGTTTTTTTATGGAGGGCTCCTTGTCAAAGACTCAGAAAGTGACTCAACACCATTGAGTGGGCAGTCAATCACCACAAAGTATCAGCAGATCAGCTTGTCGAGTTGTGACCACTCAGGTCAAAGGATAGGCACTGTGGCAATGGAGAGCCATCCACCATACACGAGAGCATCAAGTTAAGTCTGAATTCCCCACGTGGCCAAAAATGCACCGGATGATGTACAAGGGGATCAAGTAACTTAAGAGCAGAGATTCAGCACGATGAGAGTGCACTCAATCTCCACATCACCAATGAAGGCAAGTGTGCCAATTGGCACAGTGAAAAGTAGTTGGGTCCTCACAACGTCAATGAAGGCAAATGAGTCATTCAACACGATGCAAGTTCAAGTAATCATCACGACATCAACGAAAGTAATTGAGCCATTTGATATAGCATACGTTTGTGCGATATTATGAAGTCAACAAAAACAATTGAGGCATTCAGCATGGTGATAGATCGGCAACTCGAAGGCAACATGAACTCCCTACCCTATGATGCCAAGAAGGTTGGTATCTTGATCAACGTCATGTTCATGACATGACGTGGGAAGTGTGCATTGGAGAGCCAAAAGTTGACAAAAGCCCAGTCTCCAATGACAATCTCAACCATACACATGATATCATTGATGATCCATTCTGCATGACATGCAAACTTCGGCGAGGTCCAATTCCCGATGATGAAACAGTTGAGTTCCAGAACGTTGATGGAGGCCTAAACTATGGTGTGGGGGTCAAGAGAGCCTCACGACATCCTGGGAGACCCAATCTACGACGCAAGCCTTAGGAAACTTGATCTATGACACAAAGCTGGTAGAGTCTCATGGTGCCATTGGTAAACTATTCTACAACTAGAAGCCAATAGGATTACGATGTTATGCAAGGTCCGGTGGGTCCCTATCACCTCTTGAGCGCTTCGATCCTTAGTGAGGGGTTGCTTGAGTCTCAAGCTTATGTTGGTAATGTCATCTATCCAACAACATCAGACGATCTCATGGTGATTGAAGACTACCTTGGGTCCAACTCAGTGGCAGATAGACTCTGTTTCAACAATGAGATCATGGAATGAGTGCCTATGTGGTGTGAGTGTGTGCGGGTGCGTGGAAAAAAAAAAAAAAAAAAAGACTACCTTGGAGTTGAGAACGTTCTAGTAGAATGGTAGAGTAGCTCCTTTTGATGTGGGTGAACAGTTGCCTCTACTGACTACTATTGGATGAGTGAAGAATTATGTGATGGAAAATGTAAGTTTTACTATACAATCTTAAGGTATGTCAAGGTTGAGATTGGGTCCTCTTTTGGTTACGGCACAAGAGAGATGCCTTCTTGACCACGAGAGGGTGTCGGATGAAGATGAAGTCATCTAACTATCAAGGTATTTTGTATCGATAACGGTGACCATAACAGTCACCACTGTTACCGATACAGGTGGGGTAGTATGGCCAATATGGAGGCAAAACAACCATTATGACCCCTGTAACAGTTCCTTTTTCTTCTTTTTTTGCCAGAAAAATTCTAGAAAAATATCTAGAAAATCTAGAATAATGTAAATATTCCAAATCTATATTCGTTTTTTTTTTTTTGTTTTGAACATGTTTATGGTAGCATAACAGTCCACTCTTTGGTGAGAGCGTTATAGTGAGTTGTCTAGTAAATTTATAAACATGATTGTCTCTAATGTTTACATATCACAATCAATCATTAGAATTAGAAATCGGGAAAAAAAAAATGCGTGTATACCACTTTTTCAATATTTTGAAAAAATGGAACTCGAAGCTTTTATTTGCCCAAATCGCTTCAATCTACCATTTCAATCCCAAAAATGATAGTTCGAGTGGTCAAAATCTGCTATAGAATGATGTAGGAAAGTTTTTAGAATGAGAAATACGGAAAGAAAAAAAAATGAGGAAAAAAATGTATTTCCATAGAAAAAAAAAATTGTTTTTCGATCATTATGGGGGTAACAGTCCTTATGCATACGGTCCCAAAAAACTAACTACCCCATTTCACCCCCATATCGCATAACAATCACAAGCTCACAGCCGTTACCAATATGTATTGGCCTTTACAGCCGTATCGTAATAGGTACGGAACACACTCACCATTCACGACCTATTAAGCAATAGACATCCAAAGATCCAACAAAGAATTGTCGTTGTTTTTATCCCAAGGGACAGTGGAGGCCTTTAACGGGCCCCATAGGCAACCCACAACAAGGTTGTGTGACAATACATTTTATCTACGCTTCAGAGCATCCAATCCAAGAGGACACTAACAAGCGTCAGATGACCACATTACATTTAAGTGTTCAGATGTTAACTCGAGGACAAGCTCTCTAAAAGGGGGAGTGATGTGGACACATGGCCATGGCCTACTCAGATGGCTTGGATCTCACTACCAATGACCGGGACCCATGAGACACATGACAAGAGTGAGATCGAGTATGACATAATCTCAACCATACACATGATATCATTGATGATCCATTCTGCATGACATGCAAACTTCGGCGAGGTCCAATTCCCGATGATGAAACAGTTGAGTTCCAGAACGTTGATGGAGGCCTAAACTATGGTGTGGGGGTCAAGAGAGCCTCACGACATCCTGGGAGACCCAATCTACGACGCAAGCCTTAGGAAACTTGATCTATGACACAAAGCTGGTAGAGTCTCATGGTGCCATTGGTAAACTATTCTACAACTAGAAGCCAATAGGATTACGATGTTATGCAAGGTCCGGTGGGTCCCTATCACCTCTTGAGCGCTTCGATCCTTAGTGAGGGGTTGCTTGAGTCTCAAGCTTATGTTGGTAATGTCATCTATCCAACAACATCAGACGATCTCATGGTGATTGAAGACTACCTTGGGTCCAACTCAGTGGCAGATAGACTCTGTTTCAACAATGAGATCATGGAATGAGTGCCTATGTGGTGTGAGTGTGTGCGGGTGCGTGGAAAAAAAAAAAAAAAAAAAGACTACCTTGGAGTTGAGAACGTTCTAGTAGAATGGTAGAGTAGCTCCTTTTGATGTGGGTGAACAGTTGCCTCTACTGACTACTATTGGATGAGTGAAGAATTATGTGATGGAAAATGTAAGTTTTACTATACAATCTTAAGGTATGTCAAGGTTGAGATTGGGTCCTCTTTTGGTTACGGCACAAGAGAGATGCCTTCTTGACCACGAGAGGGTGTCGGATGAAGATGAAGTCATCTAACTATCAAGGTATTTTGTATCGATAACGGTGACCATAACAGTCACCACTGTTACCGATACAGGTGTGGGTCGTATGGCCAATATGGAGGCAAAACAACCATTATGACCCCTGTAACAGTTCCTTTTTCTTCTTTTTTTGCCAGAAAAATTCTAGAAAAATATCTAGAAAATCTAGAATAATGTAAATATTCCAAATCTATATTCGTTTTTTTTTTTTGTTTTGAACATGTTTATGGTAGCATAACAGTCCACTCTTTGGTGAGAGCGTTATAGTGAGTTGTCTAGTAAATTTATAAACATGATTGTCTCTAATGTTTACATATCACAATCAATCATTAGAATTAGAAATCGGGAAAAAAAAAATGCGTGTATACCACTTTTTCAATATTTTGAAAAAATGGAACTCGAAGCTTTTATTTGCCCAAATCGCTTCAATCTACCATTTCAATCCCAAAAATGATAGTTCGAGTGGTCAAAATCTGCTATAGAATGATGTAGGAAAGTTTTTAGAATGAGAAATACGGAAAGAAAAAAAAAATGAGGAAAAAAATGTATTTCCATAGAAAAAAAAAATTGTTTTTCGATCATTATGGGGGTAACAGTCCTTATGCATACGGTCCCAAAAAACTAACTACCCCATTTCACCCCCATATCGCATAACAATCACAAGCTCACAGCCGTTACCAATATGTATTGGCCTTTACAGCCGTATCGTAATAGGTACGGAACACACTCACCATTCACGACCTATTAAGCAATAGACATCCAAAGATCCAACAAAGAATTGTCGTTGTTTTTATCCAAGGGACAGTGGAGGCCTTTAACGGGCCCCATAGGCAACCCACAACAAGGTTGTGTGACAATACATTTTATCTACGCTTCAGAGCATCCAATCCAAGAGGACACTAACAAGCGTCAGATGACCACATTACATTTAAGTGTTCAGATGTTAACTCGAGGACAAGCTCTCTAAAAGGGGGAGTGATGTGGACACATGGCCATGGCCTACTCAGATGGCTTGGATCTCACTACCAATGACCGGGACCCATGAGACACATGACAAGAGTGAGATCGAGTATGACATTTTTGTAAAATGTAGAGTTTGGGGGTATCTTTGTAATTTCTTTCTTGTGTTGGTTAGTTGTTAATTGCTAGGTTATATAAGTTTATTAGAGTTAGTTTTGGGTTGTTGGGATTAATTTAATTAATTACCATGATTAATAAGTATTAAGCATAGTTAGGTGATTAATTGTGGAAATTATAGTTAGTTAGGGGTTTGTAGGAGGTGTATAAATACATTGTAAGGGAATTTCTAACTTCTGTAATACAATTGAGAGGGAATTGGAAAGATAGGGTCGCTTTTGTGTCTTTGACTGTTTCGATGCCATTTTACATTCCATTTCCCTTGGATCCCGAAATCCACCTTTCTTCCTTCCCCCTTTTAATTACCTTCTCAATCTCTGCATACTGGATCTTCTTCTCAAGCCCAGTAACTTTTCCAGATGCTTCAGACACTCTTATCTGCATCTCTCGCATTGATCCAAGCTCTTCCATCTCTAATTCATACTGATCTTTTTTTCTTTTTTTTGCTACAAAGAGCAAAAATAATCAAGACATGTATGATTAGGATAAAAGATTTATAAATAATAATAAAAACAGCCAGAGAAGAATAAGAGATGGCCCAAACCTTCAATTGCTTTGTCGTCCCACTTCTGTGATCTAGCTTCCATTCCACCACTGATCCCGCCGGTCATTGTACCCGATTTTGTGAGGAGGATCCCATCAACAGTTACCACTAAACACAGAGAAAAGCTCTATCAATCAAGCTTTCATGAATTGAAAAGAAACGCAATAACTAGAACGTAAAACCTTGAAGCAGACAGATAAACAGTTACCCTTGTACCTCTCCCCGCTCCAGCTAAGCTTCTTTGCTTCTTCAAGGCCATCACAAACTAGGGTATTTCCAACAGCATATAAGATAGCCTTCTCCAAGGCTTGATCAAATGTGATATTGTTAAGTTAACAATGCATGTAGAATATTTTCTGTGTTTTCACAGCAACAACAAAACAACAACTGCAATTACAGTAACAGGTGAAACACCTCTAACATCAATTGTAGCAATTTCCATTTATAGCTGCACGGTGGACACCAAAACAGAGAGTCACTTTCAGAAAAGGTGATACACATTTAGCATGCATACTACATAGAAGATATGGCTAGCATCACTGCTCATCCGGTCTATAATGGTGAAAGTGCATGTACCACATAATTGCAGTTGTCCAACATGAAAAAAGACATGGTTCGCATAAAGAAGATGAAGAAGAAGATGATGATGACGAAGATGAAGAACAAGATACTTTGTTTCCTTGATCAACTAATATAGCAGGAAGCGACACTTACAACACTTATGAAAGTCATAGGATTAGAATTATTACATTTGTTTTAATAACCATGACAGGGTTTGGTTTCAACGAAGGTATGATTTGAGTTTTAACAATGTCAAATGTCTGGTCCATGACTACCTACTAACTCATTGGACAGACAGAGAGTGGGTTTCAAATGCCCAGCTAATACAACTTCAGCTACCAACTAGTAATTAATGATACCTGATAAAATAAAAAATGACCAATGAGCCATGGTGGACACTTGCATTTGGGGAAGCCCTCTTTCTAGTTGTCGAATGTTTCTTCTTCTTTTTTCTTTTTTTCTCCATAGGAAAGAAGGTAAGGCATCCAAATTCATCTTTTTCAGTTAGCTTCTTAAAACACACTGCAACAAGGTTTTCTTAGGAGAAACCCTCCTGTTGGTAGATAGGAACCAGCTTCCTTGATGACCATCATGGAAGAAGAACAAGAACAAGAAAAGACGAGAAAACCAATTGAGAGCATGAAGAAGCTCGTCTTTGAATGGCATTCTTGTATATTCGAGAATTGGGAATAATAAAAAAAAAAGAGCGAAATACCAAATAAGCTAAAATAGAAAGTACATTTCTGCAACAGCAAACGGCAAGTGCTTGCAGCCATTTGTTGTGAACTTGTTAAACATGTTGAATTGGATGTAAGTAAATAAATCCCTCTAGTTATTGCTAGATTGGGATTAACAAGAGGCCATTCACAAATACATCATCATTGTAAATCAAGAAACTGTTTGTCGGTTACAGATTACAGAATTCATGAATCCTTTTTTTTAATCCAGAATTTTTAAGTGAAAAAGAAGAAAAAACAAAGCGAGGGAGAAAATATATTACAACAAATAGGACTTTCCTTGGCCATACCATGACCCCATACGCTCATCTCTTATCACGATGAGTAAACTAATCTTTTCCAGCTACCATTTTTGCCTTTGCCTATCAGCAGCATCACTATCCTTCCTGGGCACTTTAGGAGAATACAGGATGATGGCAGTGAACATTGTCTTGTGTTCATGGTAATGGCTGCCATCATCAAATCGCAACTCACCGTTGATCATCTTTCTGCCCATTTTCATGTGTGGATTGAGGTTTGGAACCAATTTCAAGCATTATTTGGAATTGAGTTGAGGTTGCAAGAAGCCCTAGCGGATCTCATTGAGGGGTGGACTGGAGGACCATTTTCTAGGAAGGAGATCTTTTGTGAAAGATTTTCCTGCCAACTATCTGAGGGTGGCAATGGGCTGACGGCCTGACCCTGTGGGGCCACGCCTGGGGCCTATAGAATCTGAACAAGGGCCAGGCCCGTGCTTGAAATCTATGCTTGGTGTCCAGGTCAGGCTGGGCCAGTGATGAATGGCTCAATCCAATCATCAAATAGGCGACCTCATGTGGAAAGAATGTATGGCTTAAAGACGCTTGTTAATGGTACCCATTCAACTTACATGTGTAGTTTAAAGGACTGTTGGATCCAGGTTCAAGTTTCAATGATCCAAACCAATTATATGAGGGACTCGTTGTGGTTAGTGGAAACCCAAAATAAATAAATAAATAAATCTTAGATTGGATATTTCAAACTTTTTGAGGGTCCAGGGCCTTTTCAACCTGATTAGGACCAAGGCCAGAGCCCATTGTGACCCCTACGGCTATCACAAGGACCATATGAAAAGAAAGGAACCAGCTGGTATTCAAGAATAAAGTGGTGACTATAGAGAGCATCAAACACATGGTGAAGTGCACTCATTGAGTCGGCGGTGGTGAAGCGGAAGTTTCAGGACATCGAAGACTTCTTCAGGAATTAGAGACGTGCAATGGCAGAGGAAAGGGAGGTTGCCGGTCATCAATGAGATTCAAAGTTTAGCAGCGTTTGTGGCGAAGACATAAGAATCAATTATCTTTCTTTGTATTTGTGTGTGTGTGTGTTTTGGCTCTCTTTCTATCAGCTGTTTACTTAGCAGATCCATTTTGGGTGACGAAAGGGTCACTTGACTCATTTGGGATCTGATGTCCTTGCTGTTCTCTCGTTTACTTTAATAAAACTGGTTACCATTTCAAATAACAATAATAATTCTATTCCAATTATCCTCCCCCTCTAAATCCAGCTTTCCCTTTGCCATAATATTCGGTTCCAATTATTACCAATGATATGGTCAGATCTTCGATGAGAAAATATATAAAAGCTGCCCCCCACCCAAATCAACTAAAATGATTTTTTTTATTTTTTATTTTTTGGGTAGCCTAGTCCTAGCACAGATATTAATGTAGTGTACCATCACGATAAGCAAAAGATCTGATTTATTGAAGAAGAAGAAGAAGGATGAATAATGTTGAGAAATCTACTTCTGCAGCTTCTCCCAATTGGGGTGACTGACAAGAGTATAGAATAAACATGCATATCACCAACATGTGTAAGAGAAAGTTTGCATGTATGCATATCGAGAGAGAGAGAGAGAGAGAGAGAGAGAGAGAGAGAGAGAGAGAGAGAGAGAGACTGGCGGTCTCCTACGAGCAGTGCCGCAGGAGACAATCCATGAGAGCAAAAGGGTCCCAGGGCTCAAGTGGGCCCCATCATAAAATATAAAAAATAATAATAATAATTCTGAAATCCACTCCAATCATCAGGTGTGCAACCCAATTTAGGCTTAGGACTCAAAAATCAGGCAATTTTTTTATTCAAATCGGCCACAAGAAGGAAAACATTTGGGTGGGGAATGCCCACCCTTGATTTTTTACAGGGCCCACCGTGATGTGTATGTGAATTCCACTCCAACCATTAGATGTGTCATCCCATGTTAGGCCTAGGGCAAAAAAATCGGGCTGACCTGTGATTCATGTGCACAGTGCACCACACCAAAGGAAAAGGTTGAGAAAGAGATGTCCAACCTAGATTTTTACAGGGCTCACTGTGACGATTATGTGAAATCTACTCCAACCATTAGATGCCACACCAAAAGTTAGGCCTGGCCCAAAAATCAGGCCCATCGGTGATTCGGTTGGGCCACACCAAGGGAAACAGTTTGGAGGAAGGGTGTCACCCTACACTTTCAATTTTGTGGCCCACCTGAATCACAGATGGGTATGAATTTTTTGCCCTGGGCCCAACATGGGGTGAAGCACCTGATGGTCAGAGTGGATTTAACATACATATCACAGTGGAGCCCACCTGAGCCACTCCCTTTGCTTGCATGGATGGTCTCCTGTGGCACTACCCACAGGAGACTGGGGCTATATATAAACATACATACATTCATACTCTATATATATATATATATATATATATATATATATATTCTTTAAAATGCATATGTGACTGTGCCTGCATGCGTTTACATATGCGAAATAAGGCATCTTCAGAACCAAAATCCCGGTTCATTTAGGTAAAGGATATTGAATTACATCAAAAATCAGCTTCGCAGTTCCACCCAGTGTGCGCAACTTCTCAATTATTGGCTTTACACGGATTGACTGTAAAGGTATGAATGTTTGAGGAGGGAGCCGGTGTTCCTTCAAATACTAAAAACGAGAAAGAGAAATAATCAAATCCACATTTACAGTAGTTATGCTGTCTCCAAAAATACGATGGTTGAAATGAATTTAAGACCCAAACATGGCCACAAATGGAACGCTAAAACATGTGCATTAAATAATTCCAGTATAAAACACAACAAATATGTGCAAGGAAGCATAAAGATTTTAGAATAATCAGAAATATCATGCTAACCTACCACAGAATGACAGTAGACCTTTTCATGCCTAGCTACCATAAAACCAAAGTAATGGCAATCTCACATTAAGAAAAGCGGGAGTATTCCACTCATTGTAGCAGCAAGACTGTTTATTTGCAATTGCCAGTGAGGCACATCATTATTTTGAAGCCTTGTGGGCTACCTAAATGTTCATTGTGATCCTTTACTGGTCACATGGGACAAAGATATTTAGTGTTAAGTTAATGATGAATGCAGGAGAGAGGACTACAAAGGCAGGACTAGATTCTTGATACATTACCGTTGGAGAATGCCAATCTACTTCAGAATCAGGGATCAGATGCCATGGTGACAAAACTAAAGGATGAGGAGATAGGTAATCTAGTAAATTTGTTGGGTAGATAGGTGAGGGAAGATAAAAGAATTTAGAAGTATGGCCCATGATGTTTGGTCTAACCCATGCTTCCATGCTTTTTCACTACATTGGGCAAAACCCTTGCCTTTGTCAAACCCTCCTAGAGTAAGTGCCTCATAGTGGAAAACAACTGCAAATAAAATTCAGGCTTATGATCGATATCTAGGGAAAGAAGATATGGCTCGTGAACTTGTGCTTGTTGCGTAGGAAGGTGAAGAAAAAATAATCACCTTTTCATCCATTGTTCAACTGAGCAACGAGTTTGGGGTTATTTAATTGGTCATTTTGTAATTTGCTGGGTATTCCCAAATAGGGTGGTCAACTTAATGGATGGTTGAGCCGTGGTCCCTTCAGTAAGAATGACGGACGCATCTTGTAGAGAATCCTTCATTATTTGTGGGGGTATTTGGAAGGAGAGATGATGCAATACTCGTTTTCTCTTTATGTCAAAGCTTGTGAACAGAACCAAGAAATTATTTTTCCCAATTATGCTGCACAGTCGAAAAGGCATTCCAGCAACAGGAACTGCAATTATGGAGGCCACAAATAGGGTAACCAGAATCAGAATTTCCAGCAACAGGAATCACAATTGCTGAAATTTGCAAATGGAAACCAAATCAGGCTGACTGAAGCAGAGGACGGGTTTAATGTAGAGAACAGATTTTAGAACAAGAATTGATCAAGAAAACTAAATAAAGTCCAACAGATTGCAATAGGAACTGTTTCAGGGCCTGCACTCTGATTTTAGAACCAGTTTTTTGCAGCAGAAAATAGATCTAGCCTAAAGCACTTCATGCAGGTAACAGAACGGAAGCAGGCAAAGGGGAAAACAGGTATATGATTGGTGCAGACATATATTTATATTTGAAGTAGAAAACTTATGATCTAGAAACAAAAAACAAGTTCCTGAAAGAGCAATCACAATTGCAAAGTCCACCAACAGGATAACCAGAAACAGAATTTCCCGCAGTAGGAATCACAATTGCATAATCCAGCAGAAGTATTCTTTTTAATAGAGTATTCAGCACCAGAAATGATGGAGACATCTCGCGCACATGCACGCCCCCCCCCCCCCCCCCCCCAAAGGAGGAGGGCCCCGCCATCGATCTGGATTGATGACAACGTCCAAGGAGGACCTCCTAGTTAGAGGGCTGCATTTTGGTTCGTTGGAGTGGACCCGATAGTCATGTGAATCCCACCATGGGTTCTCATGATCGTGGCCCCCTATTCCAATTAATTTCATACTTTGGATTTTGCTTATTATTGTTATTTGGACTATCATGGACGGTTTAAATTGTTTTGATTGGTTGTTAATTTTTATTACTTCATCGCCAAGTAATAAGTTGCGCACATGGCGCGAGTTTTGGAGTATAGGGTTTTATTATAAATAGACACCCTTTGTAGTCTTTTTTATTCAATGAAGATTAATAAAATTGATGTGTTTTTCTACTCCTCTAAATTTCTGAGTTGAGATTCAATTGGGTGCAAAACTCTCCCTTCCTCGAAGGGCTGACTACCGTGATACAAAGCCACACCTATCCCAATTCGCCCGCACCTTCTTCCATTCATATTTCTTTTCTCCTACAATCATCTACACTTCAAATACATCCTCTATTGCAGCCGTTTTTCTCTCTACAACAGATTTCCAGAATCTGGCCCTGCAGGAGGGCTGAAACTTCGGCGGAGCACCACGCACAAACCGTGCATCGGATTGAGCTGAGATTTGAGGGTTTTAGAGTCCATCTCTGGCCGACCAGGGCCAAGGTGGCCTTTTTCTGAATAGTGGGCCCCCACACACGTACGGCCGGGATCACACGCACGTGCGTCTGGGCTATTGCTCTTGTCCACATGTGCGGTACTTCTCTGGTTCATCTCTCTCCTCTCTTTCACTCATCTTTCACCCAAAATTCATAAACCTAACCCTAAATTACTCAAATCCCCAATTTTATGCCCTTTCTTCAACTTTAGGGTTCCCCAAATTGAAATTTCTGAATCCCTTGGATTTTGGGAATTATTTATGTGCATGTGTGGATGAATTTACCCTCCTTTGATTCTTATTTGGTCTATAATTTTGATTGATCCGGCCCTACCATGTATAGGTCTGGATCCGCATAAGATTCCCCTTAATTAAGTGTTTGAACTTTTGTGTGGGATGTAGAATTTTGTGTAATTGTTTCTGAACTAGTGTGATCTAATGCCTGAAAAATCTTACACATCATACTTGAATTTCATGTCTTGCATCAAATTTGGTATCAGAGAACAACGTTTTTTTATAGGGGAATGCATTGCATGTTTTTGGTTTAATTTATGTGTCTATTATGCATTAAGTAACATCATATAAAGCTGTTTAGAGGTCCATAATTTCTTATATGGGCTGCTGAATTTTCTGCTATCAAAAAATCCACGTATCTCTTTGCTGGATTTTCTGTTGACAGATTTTTTAGACAGATAGGTTGCTGGAAATTGAGTAGTATTGTGTCGTTTTCTCCATATAGAGTCCTATAGGAGCATTTAGTCCTATCTAGGCCCATATAGTCGTAGTAGAAGGTCCTTAAATTGAATTAGCAGTTGTATGTCCACACGTATGGGTCGGGGTTTTGGCTTGCACCCTACACTAAACATGGAATAATTGCAAGAGTGTCAATAAACAAGCTGACCCAGCAATTTGAGTCTTCAGGTAGGCGCTTGGAACAATGTATGGACCAACGCTTTGAGCAACTTGATGTGCGCATTACCCAACTAGAGACCTCTGCCAAGGCAAACCCCGCCATTGGGGAACATGCCCAATCTCAGGCAGGTGGTCAGGAGGATAAACCAAGGAATGGAGGTGGCCAAGGAATTGGTTATAGGCGCGCACCCGTGCACCCACCCCGTGATGTACACCAAGACCACTATGACCCGGATGCGCAACTTTTCAAAGGAGTTAGAGTAGATGCCCCCACGTTTGATGGCCACTTGGACCCTAAAGTTTTTCAAGATTGGTTGGCAGACATGGAACACCTTTGAGTAATACGACATGTACGGCCTTGTGGCTAGAGAGAGTGCACCAGAGGCTAGTGTAGAGTTACCCACTAAGATCATTCCAGTAGTAGATGAGTTTCGTGATATCTTTCCTGATGATCTACCAAATGAGTTTCCCCCTATGAGGGATATACAGCACACCAGGACATGAGACACTGTACTACCTATAGCCAAGTTTGCGTTTAATGGCTCTGTCAATAGGTTCACAAGTCTAAGTCCTTTTGAAGTCGTTACTAATTATAAACCTAAGAAACCTATTTATCTTGTCCCTATGTCACTGTCCCATAGGCCGTCAGAGTCTGCAGAGTCTTTTGCGCATCACATTCATTCATGGCATCAAGAAATCAGGCAAAAGATCATGACTAGTAATGAACATTACTCACTTTCTGCAGACCAACATAAACGTTTCAAGGAATCCATTGTAACAGACTGTGATAGTCCGCATTAGGCCCGAGTGGTATCCTCAGGGAGCCGTTCATAAATTACACGCGCGTAGTGCTAGACCCTTCAAAATTATAAAACAAAACGGTCTCAATGCGTATGTGATAGATCTTCCACCTTCCATAGGAATTAGTTCCACATTCAATGTGGAGGATCTAATTACTTTTCAGGAGACCATTGATACTTTGTCCAGCCCTTCGACCAACCATCCTGCTTCCCCAAACTTGTCCCTTGTTCCATTACTTCTTCTCAGCCTCTACCTCACATACCTAACCTTCCCACACCCAGAGAGGAGATGGAGGATATTCTGGACCATCAGATGATATCCACGTCGGACAGCGAGTTTCAGAAGTTCTTGGTCAAGTGGAAGTCACACTCAGCTTCAGACACTACGTGGCTCGCTGAGGGAGAGCTTCAGAGACTTGATCCTTACATCTCGGAGCGGTTCAGGAATTTTGTTTAGCCAGTGGCGAAACCTTCGCAGCCGGGGAGAATTGATGGAGACATCTCGCGCACCTGCACCCCCCCCCCCTACGCACGTACGGAAGGAGGAAGGCCCCACCATCGATCTAGATCGATGATGACGTCCAGGGAGGGCCTCCTAGTTAGAGGGCTGCGTTTTGGTTCGTTGGAGTGGACCTGATAGTCATGTGAATCCCACCATGGTTCTCATGATCATGGCCCACTATTCCAATTAATTTAGTACTTTAGGTTTTGCTTATTATTGTTATTAAGAGTATCATGGACGGTTTAGATTGCTTTGATTAGTTATTATTTTTTATTACTTCGTCGCCAAGTAATAGGCTGCGCACATAGCGTGAGTTTTGGGGTATAGGGTTTTATTATAAATAGGCACCCTTTGTAGTCTTTTTTATTCAATGAAGATTAATAAAATTGTTGCGTTTTTCTGCTCCTCTAAATTTCTGAGTTGTGGACATTCAATTAGGTGCGAAACCCTCCCTTTCTCGAAGGGCAGACTACCGTAGTGCGAAGCCACACATATCCCGATTCGCCCCCTTCTTCCATCCATATTTCTCCTCCTACAATCATCTACGCTTCAAATTCATTCT
The DNA here is from genome assembly GCA_021015155.1 of Magnolia officinalis. NCBI lineage: Eukaryota > Viridiplantae > Streptophyta > Magnoliopsida > Magnoliales > Magnoliaceae > Magnolia > Magnolia officinalis. The sequence goes on from JAJHSJ010000003.1 coordinate 79,500,460, forward strand.
CTATTGCAGCCGTTTTTCTCTCTACAACAGATTTCCAAAATCTAGCCCTGCAAGAGGGCTGAAACTTCGTCGTAGCACCACGCACAAACCGTGCATCGGATCGAGCTGAGATTTGGGGGTTTTTGGAGTCCATCTCTAGCTAACCAGGGCCAAGGTGACCTTTTACTGAATAGTGGACCCTACACACGTGCGGCCAGGATCACACGCATGTACGTCTGGGCCATTGCTCTTGTCCACATGTGCGGTACTTCTCTGGCTTGTTTCTCTCCTCTCTTTCACTCATCTTTCACCCAAAATCCCTAAACCTAACCCTAAATTACTCAAATCCCCAATTTTATGCCCTTTCTTCGACCTTAAGGTTTCCCAAATTGAAATTTCTTAATCCCTTGGATTTGGGGAATTATTTATGTGCATGTGTTGATGAATTTACCCTCCTTTGATTCTTGTTTGGCCTATAATTTTGATTGATCCGGCCCTACCATGTGTAGGTCCGGATCCGCATAAGATTCCCCTTGATTGAGTGTTTGAACTTATGTGGGATGTGAAATTTTGTATAATTGTTTCTGAACTAGTGTGATCTAATGCCTGAAAAATCATGCACATCATACGTAAATTTCATGTCCTACATCAAGAAATTTGCAACTGGATACAAAACCAAGCTGACTGATGCAGATGATGGCTTTAATCCAGAAAACATTTTAGAATGGGAATTGATGCAGAAAATTAAAAAGGTACAACAGACCTACCCACTGATTCAAGAACCAGTTTAGAAGAAAACAGATATAGGCTTAAGTAGGGCATGCAGGTAACAGAATTGAAGCAGAAAAAGGGCAAAATAGGTGTATGATCAGTGCAGAAATAAATTTCAAGTACAAAACTTGATAACGTAGAAATGCTTTGATACCAATATTGATGCAGTATATAGTGGAAAATGAGCCCCAACTGAAAAGGATTTGAATCTGACATTTACATGCCAGCTTTGAATTCTATTCTATAAATAAAAATAATAAAAAAAAAAAAAAAAAATTTAAAAAATCCACATAATAACATAAATTAAACAATAAATAAATAAAAGCCTGTCAAATCAACATCAAACAGTGTTCTAGGGCATCACGCTGCTAAAAAGGATAGAAAGGAGCCTTGTTAATCAAAATAACCATGTCAAAAACCATATGCACAGCCTCGTACACGTAGGCATAGCACACGCCGCTTTCCTAATTTAGTTGTCAAGCAAGTTCTATACTAAAAATTGGAAGATGGCTGCCATTCACAAACATGGTATCCCATAACGATAACGGTGGCCATAACAGCCACCACCGTTACTGTTATGATACAGGCTGTAATGGCCATTATGGCCCCTCTTTTTTCTTTTTCTTTTTTGAAAAAACTGTTACAAGACCATCGCAGGACCGTTACGGCCTGTTTTTTCTATAATTTCCATTTCGGCCCCATAACATGTAACGGTTATGACCTTTACCATTACGTAACTGATTTGGGATACCTTTCTTCAATCTAAAAGTTGAATGAAGAAAGAAAATAAAAAAGAGAAAGAAGGAGAGAGAAGGAGAACGGATGATAGAAGGGAGGAAGGGTTCGCTTGTTGCAAACCTTCAAACCCTAATCTCTTATTAATGCAAGCATGTGCCATGTGGCATGCGTGTCCCACATTGGGCTCCATGGGCCCCCAAATGTGGGTTGGGCTCCTTATTACAATTGATGGCTTTCTAACACTCCACCTCAAGCTGGAGTGTAGATGTTAATCATGCCTAACTTGTTACATATCAAGTTGCCTTGTGCCTGAGGTAGAAGACCTTTGGTGAAAATATCAACCAACTGGTCTTTTGATGTTAATTTGTCAAATAACCACTTGCTCTAAAAGCTCAAGCCGTTAGAGGATGGTGTATCAATGTATATCAAGGGACTTTTAAAAATCCCCTGGACGTGCAGGGTGGAACTCCACACGGGAACATACTTAGCAAGGGTGGAGGGAAACTCACACCATAAACAAGCCGAGCTTGATTTCCTAGTCACTGGGCCGGACCTGATTTTCTTAGCCTCCCGTGGGAGAAAACATTGCGGAGGCATATTTGCTGCTCCCGAGATTCAAACACTTGACCTTCCACTCTGATACCATCTTCAATCTAACAGTTGAATGGAGGAAGAAAGAAAATAGAAAGAGAAAGAAGGAGAGAGAAGGAGAACGGATGAAAGAAGGAAAGGGTTAGCTTGTTGCAAAACTTCAAACCCTAATCTCTTATGAATACAAGCATGTGTTGTGTGGAATGTATCCCACATTAGGTTTTGTGGGTCCCCAAATGTGGGTTAGGCTCCTTATTACAATTGATGGCTTTCTAACAACCCTGTTCACAAAAGAAAAAAAAAAATACATGTTAACCCATGCTTGTTTACGAATGAACAAAGAACACGTGAACAATACACGGACAAACAGTACCTGTGTGATAAAAGTGCATGTGTGAACAGCACACACATGGGAACAATTTTTTTTCCAAAATTTGAACAATCTACCTGTGGGGCCACCACCCTAATCCAATCACATGTGGGGCCCAATAATCTAATCCGATTGTCTATAAGGCCGGCCTATCTGATCTTAGGTGGCATATTGTTGTGATAAGGGGCACAGATGCACAAGTGATCCAAACCATTCATCAAGTGGGTCATATCATGACCACTCCCTGACACAAATCAGGCCCATCTACTCCTTAGTAGGGCCACAACAGTACTAAAATAAGGAAATTTTGTCAATTTTTACGGTTGAACAGTAACAAAGGCTCCTCTCGGCTAACACATGTTGAGTTTCTGTAACACCACATACTTTTAAGTACTCGAGTGTTACCATGAAGACCTAAATTAGTATAAACACGAATTTAACTTAATTAAATGTTCGCCTACAATCTAGCCTAAGCCTGATCGTTGTAAGTAATCTCCATCTATAGATCAAGTCATCCATCCATTGATTTTCAAGATGCAACGTCAAATCAGTAGATCCATCGTTCATCAGATGTACAAAGTTCCGTTGTACGGTCCATCCTTTGAAAACACAGATCGGATTATTTGGTTTCATATCTAACTCCAGGATTACACCTAAACATTGTTTAGGATCCCTAGGGTTATTGACAGCTAAATACGAGTCAATCCAACCGCTGGATTGTTTGAATGGTCAAGAAGCCAAGATTTGGTAACTAGACGTTCATGTGGTGTGGCCCAACTTAATAGTTAAAATATTTTAAGAATTACGCACATGACTCATAAATGTTGATCTACCGCAAGGGCGACTCTGTTTAGAAGTAGGCCCTACAATTCTAAATTAAGACGATAATAATAATAATAATAATAATTTATAATAAAGTAATAATAAAATTAATATTAATACTATTATTTGGTTAGTAACATATTATGAAGGTCTTGAATATACAAATGACTCATTAGGACCTTTTAACCGTGAATGGCCAAATTGGAATTAATCTGACCTTCGGATCATCGTAATCGACACTTGCATATCGTAGTTCGGTTGGTACGGCTCACCTAAGCCTTAGAACTGCCTCGTCTTTGACCAGATGTCCCAATAAGGCAAGCAGAACTCAATAAACGGCGTGGATTCGATCACGTCATCACTGTGGACCCCACTTTAGGGTGTGCGTGTGCACAACCCATGCACAACAAGGAATCTCTCTTTCATGCATTTTCCCGCCACCGACGGACATCATCCATTCATTTGAATTGCGGCCCACCATTTGTGGTCACACGAATGATCTGAACCGTTCATCTTGTTCGGAGGGTCAGTCCGACCAAAACCTAGTTAGTCTCACACGTTGTGTCACACGTGTGCGCACAAGCAGAGGCAAGTGTACGGCTATTACCCTTAAACGAAGATGTGTTTTCCTCATTAGCTAGTGATCCAACTTGGGATTCTCTCCATCATCTCAGCCATTGGAATGGGTCCATCATACCCTTCCATTCTTGACGCGTTTTGGGGTTTCAAACAAAGAAAAAGAGGCGTAGCTGGAGGTGCTTTCAGTTAGGAATGCTTGCCCTAAAAGGAATATGAGTCGTTCGATGGATCCATGCAATCTGGTGTGTCGAAAATGGAATCAAAGGAAACTACCTAGAAGCTTCCCACAACAGAAACGGATTCAGCTTGTGCAATAAGCCGGTTTCTCGTGAAAACCGTGTATTGAACAAAAACTCGAAACCCACTGGATTTCCATGACCATCCAACCAATATGTGTCCCACAAGCTTTGTGGGTCCCATCTAAGTCGTTTAGTGCAAAGAAACCTAAAGGATAGCCCTTCGTTTTGAATCCACCATTGCAACTCAGGTCATCTCCTTCGTTCGCTCGAAAAACCCATCACCTGGTGATGGGGTCCATTCTCTGATCTGCGACGACCATCAGGAGGTCCATAGCACCGAAAATCCATCTGTATGGCTAGATTCAAGTCATGCAAATAGATTGGTGTATGGTCAACAACAAAATCTAAATATCTAATGTGCTAAAATCAGAATTTTTGCATCTAAACTAGAGCTTAACAATCGATTCTTCTAGGCTGTCCTAAGGCCTATAAAAGGCTATTCTTTTAGGGCATCCCATTGCCAAATATAGAAAACAGAAAGAGAAAAGAGAGGAGGGAGTCGTTTCTGGTGCTGCGCTGCATCAAGTCGACTCATCCGAGTCCTGCACCAATCCGCACCATGTAGCTGAGAAGGAAAGAGGGTAGAGGAGAAAGGGAAAGACGGAAGAGAATCAAAAGGAAGAAGAAAAGAAAAGAAAAGAAGAAGATCAGAGAGAAGAGAGAAGAGAGTGATGCTGCCGAGTCCGTTGGTGAGTCACAGTTCCAAGTCGAGCTAAGTTGGGGGCAAACGGGTTGTGTCTGTCCGAGTTCAGGTCGAGTATGGGTTGTTCAGACATTTTCGTTGACTGGCCAAACAAGTAGAAGAAGAAGAGAATGAAGTCGATTTGAATTAAATCGCTGCCGAGTTCACTCAAGCGAGTTGGGTTATATTAACTCACTGAGTTGCTAAGTCTCGGATCCAGTTCAAGTCTAGGTCTGGTGCAGACCGTTCGAGTAGAGAAGAGATGTAGGTAGGAAGAAGGAAGAAGAGAAAAAGAAAGAAAGAAGTAAAGTGTAAGCAAAAAACCCATTGAGTCGCTGAGCTACTGAGTCGACTCGGTCCAGGCCGGGCCGAGCCTTCCAATGGTTGGTTGTCTGGTTGCATGAAAAGAAAGAGAATGAAAGGAGAAGAAGTAGAAATGAGTGAGTCAACTTGACTCGCCGACTTGACTCGCTAAGTCCCGAGCCGAGTTTTCTTCTCTCGTTGCCAGTTGGATGAGCATCCCCAGGTCTATGAGCATGTACATGCATTCATGCATTTAAACAAGAATATCATTGTGAAATTTATTTAACGTTTGCGTATTTGATGAACTGTCTTATTACTATGATAATCATTGTAAAATATCCATTATAGACTGTTCCTGACAACTATGCTTAATTGCCCTGGTGTTTTGATAAATCTTGGGGTTATACCTCACTACAATAGCCATCGACGCTATCAAAACATATTCAGTGGGTGCAGGATATGCGAATGATGTACAGGTTAACTGTAGTGTTGAGCATGGAGAGCTAGATGATCTTGCAGCTCTAGACTATATATTTCCTTCGTGTTGAATGTGTGCTTTCGTGTATTTGTAAAGACTTAGGACATTGGTTTGTATAAGCCTTCAGACAGCCACTTGAATAATTGGATATGTATATTTGGACTTCCCTTTATGCTTGATTTGTTTCTCTTCCGCTAAACTACTAACTCTGAAAAAGAAAGGAAAAAGAAAATATATATATATATACGTGAAATTTGGGATATCTTTAAAGGTTAATACTCAGTTTTTCAAAAACGAGTAGTATACTCGGGTTACGAGAAGCGAGGTGTTACAGTTTGTCAGAAATTTCCGTAGACTATCTAAACAGATTTTTAAATTGTGGAGTGATTCTCCTCTTATTTTCACTTCCTACAAGCTTGCATCCACCCCAGGACATAGGTTGATTGCTGAGGCCCTTTAGACCGTTATGGGTATGGTTAGTCGCTAGTCGGGCAAATCTTCAGCCTAGGCTTGGGCCCAGCATGGCCATCGCATATCTAGAATATCTAAATTATATTATATGATAACGAATGAAACCCCTAAACTCTAAAAACTGGGGGAAAAAAAAAAAACTAATCCTCTCCCTCTAGTTACATGAATAGGATTGGGCAAATTATTTGGATGCGAGTTTAGGTTCAGGCCTATTAGGTTTATTTGGGCTCAAGATTCAGGCCAGCTAAGGCCCATTGGTTTAACATGGTTCAGGCCCAGGCTCGGACTCGGGCCTATTAAGGTTAATCAGGATTGATCTTGGGTCCTAGATAGTAGCCTCATAATAGTTTGAGCTCAGGCCTGAGATAGTAGCCCCATAACAATTTGAGTTCGGGCCTTAAATAGTAGCCTTCGAACAGCTAGGGCACAGGCCTGAGATGATTGCAAGCAACAACTAGTCCCGGTCTGTATATACCAGGCTTGGGCCGGGGCTAGGCCTGCCCCTAATTGGACCCATTGGGAATCATAAATTCATTGGCACCCTTATCCAGGGTCTAAACAACATTGGAAGGAATATTTGGAGATAATAAAGGAGAAATCAAAAGTGGCCTTTTTCAAGCTCCATAGGTTAAACATATTTAAGTGATGCGTAGGCTCAAGTGATTCTCTTAATGTCACATCATGGGTATTGGAGAGCAGTCTGGGTACGTGGATATCAGTACGCATGACTAACAAGATTTTCGATTTCTCATAACAGTGTATTAGGCTTCACTTGCTAATACACTGTCCTAGGTTTTTTAACCGAAGACAGGCCAGGTCGTTCACTGAGTGACTGGGTTAAGTAAACCAAGCCCGTCCTTGTTTCAGCGTGACTCGCACTAATTTTCCTAGTTTCAGCAGAGTTGACCTGCTTTTCCGAGTTGACTTGGGACATGGCCTGGTTTTCCTGGGGCGAGGAGAAGAATTTATTATATAATATTTTCTATAGTTTATAATAAAAATAGCTATTTCTTGCCCTACATGGTCAACTGAATTCCCTAACAGCAACCTAGTCAGAGACCATGTCTCTAGTTGAGTCTTGGTTTATGAACTATCGTATGGACTAACATTATCGATTAGGCAGGCTTTGCCTTTCTCTTATGAAAAAAGCAATGCCTAAGAATTTGGATACCCAATCCTTGAGAATTTGTTTCAATGCTGCTTACATATTGATCATTTAAAGACACTGCCAGCTACAAGTTAACATTACATAAAGTTGATGCAGTTTCAAAATTTTGACCTTTTTCTATTGGCAGCAATGTTACAACTTTCAGTGTGGTAAATCGATCCAAATCCCAATTTCATATAGATTTCAGATTCTGTAAAATATGGTTTTAGAAAAAAGAACTTTAGACAGGCAACAATTTCCACTTTGGTTCATTAAAAGAACAAGAACTTAAGTTTGCAGTGGAGTTTAGGTACTTGACAAGTAATTGACAAGTAAAAGTTGAAATTGATTAAGCACATAGAAAATACCTTAATGCATTCTTTTCCTGTTAGTTCATCCTCAACAACTACAGCATCCATAAATCTACCCATGGCAACAGTAACGGCAAGGTTAAACTTCTTTTGCGTTGGCCGACAAAGATCAGTCATGCGACCATGGACTCCTGGAAACAGGCGTTTGAGACTCTCGACCGCTTCAGACAATCGGGCATCTCGTTCACTTTCATGTTTATCAGCCTTAAACTCACGTAACTCTGTTTCTATTTCAGTAACCTTTGCTTTCAGATTATCGTATCTCGTCCTGTATAAAAGAAATGCTTATTAAATATGGCATATGAAGGATCACATACAAGTGTCTGAACCAAATGCATGAACAGGATGGCTTAACGTACACAAACTAGAACTAGAAAATATGCAAGCATATGCGGAAACTTAGGTATGCTAGTAAATAACTGGGGTCTCAACTCCTTCCTGAGGTGCTAGCTTTTAAAAGTACAGTAGATCTGCATACAGCCAAACTGACTGACCTTGATTTCCGATGTTTATCTTCCATCTCACTTAGCTCTTTTTTTACTCGTGAGAGCTCTTCTGTATTCTTACCAAGTGCATCAAGAATTTTTCTAAGCCTTGCTTGCATTTGTTCCTCCTGGAGTGCCAGCTCCTGCTCGCGGTTAATCAACTGTTGAAGGTTTTCTTCCAAATTTTTTTGCGCTTCAACATCAGCATGCTGTTGCCTATCATGAACCTCTTTCTCATCTTTCAGTTTTGTAGTTTTCATGCCAGCATCCTCCTTACTGCAATATGAAATTTCATAGATGGTTTTGAGGGATTTATATTTTTTATATTTTAAAAAAAAAAAAAGGCCAATAAATAAAGCAAGCATACGTACTAAACATGATACAATTCCAGTAATTTTAGCATTGTTCCTGGACAAGCATTTATGACAAGGAATACAGAATTATCAGTGATATAATAATAGCCATTCATCCAACAGAGCCTTCACCGTTCTTTTCTTCTTTTTTTCCATCGTTGAATCCCACAGATATTTTTCTGAGTTTCTAAACATAAAACTGCACATATCCATGACTACCTTCATGCATCACAAATCCAGAATTTGCCCGTATAACACATGCTCTAGCATGAAAATATTTCGAACCATAAGATCCAAAGGAAAATCATAAGTATGCATCAGTTGCTTAAACAAAGTTAGAAACCACAAACATCATGCAAAAACGGATGCAATCAACCATCACAAATTCATAAATAAAGATATCCTAAATTCACAAATGCTAGAAATGCATAACATATGCTCCTAAATACTGGTGGCAAAGAAATAGAGAAAAAATGTGACCCATCTCATTACATTCCCATGTGGGTCTACATCAAGGTATCCCGTATCGGTATCGGTAGGCGTAACGGTGCCCTCTGATACCAATATGGATACGGGTGTGTAACGGCGATACGGGGGCGTAATGGCCTGTAACGGTACTTTTTTTTTTTGCCAAAAAATTATGAAAAAATATAGATTAATTCCGGAATATTCTAAGCATTCCAAATATGCATTCATTTATAAATTGGAACATGTTTATGGTTGTGTAACGGTCCACTCTTTGGTGAGAAGTTGTATCAGACTATCTGATTAATTTTTGAACCAGGTAGCCTGAATTTGACTACAAAATTCATAAATTTAATTTTCTAAATATCTAATTTATATCATTAACAATTTAATATCATTTCTCTCAATAGTTCTTTTAAAAAATGAAATTAAATTCAGGTAGATGGCGTTGCCAATCTGGGGCTGACTTGGAGGGCCAATCTATGCCCCAAATCAACCTCGAATTCATGCAATTTATTGCCACTATCCCACTTATGAATTGGTGGACATTTATTGGATAGTGAATCATGAAAAAAATCAAAAGGCCCTATTTTAAAAAATAAAAGTCCACAAATTAACAATTAAAACTATTCAAACAATTTGATTTTGGCATTGTGAGTTAGCAATTGCAGTCCATAATTTAATTGGTAAATTTTAAGTTAATATGTCTCGTGTACAATTTTTTAAGGGCCCGAATTAGGCGGGACTCGGATTGTGAAGTGTAGCATACGTGTCAAAGTTTTTTGGCCTTGTGTTATATCCACACCGTCCATCCATTTTTCCAAATAATTTTAGGGCATGAGCCCAAAAATGAGGCACATCCAAAGCTCAGGTGGACTGCACCGTAAGAAACAACAATAATTAAACGTTCACCATTAAAAATTTATTGGGGGCTACAAAAGTTTTAGATCAAGTTGGCATGTGTGTTTTTCCTTCATCCACGTCAATGTGACCCAATTAATAGGTTAGATTGAAAATAAATATTACAGTGGACCCTAAGAAATTTTTAATGGTGAGCATTCTATAACCGCTGTTTCCTATGGTGTGGTCCACCTGAGATTTGGATATTACTAATTTTTTGGATCCTAACCTTAAATGACGTGGTAAAATGGATGGACGACATGGATAAAATATATACATCATGGTGGGGCCCACTCGGGTCTGATCATGAGGTATGTGTTATATCCAAACCGTCCATTCATTTGACGAGCTCGTCTTAAGGCTTGACACGAACAATAATACAGATCTAATTATCAAGTGGACCACACTGCAAAAAGCAGTGGGGGATTGAACGTCTACCATTGAAACCCTTCTTGGGATCACAGAAGTTTTGGATCAATATGAAATTTGTTTTTCCTCTTCATTCAGGTCTTTTTGACCTTATGAACAGATTGGATGGAAAATAAACGTTACGGTGGGCCCTACGAATTGTTTAACGGTGAAAATCATTATCTCCGCTGCTATTTTTGGTGTGGTCCAGACGATCTTTGGATATAATTCATTTTTTTGGTAGTGCTCTAAAATGATCTCTGAAAATAGATGAACGGTGTAGATATAATAAATACATCACTGTGGAGCCCATGTAACTTTGATCTCCTTTGAACCGTTCGTACAACTCGGAGCACGAGGAGTGTCAGCGCTCATCTTAGCATGACACGTACCTACAGTAGTTAGCTGGTGTGTGGTACACCTGCAAAGAAAAAAAGAAGGGAGAGAGAGGGAAACCGAAAAGAAAAAAGAGGGAAAGAAGAGAGAGAGAGAGAGAGAGAGAGAGAGAGAGAGAAGAAGAAGAAGAAGGCCACGGCAGCCGCAGCCACAGCAGGGCCGCAGCCGCACCTACCCGAGAAGAAGAAGAGAAAGGAGGAGAAGAAGAAAAGAAAGAAAGAAAAAATATTTTTAAAAAAGGTGAGTTTTTTTTTTTCCTACTTTTTAAGGCCCGTAAAAGCCGTTACGGGTCCGTAACGGCCCGTATGGCCTGTAACGGCCGTTACGGTCACAAAATCGGGGGGGGTGCCCGTTTCGACCTCATATCGCGTAACGGTGTCGGTCGATATAGCCGTATCGTAACGGATACGGGACACCTTGGTCTACATAGAGCTACAGGCATGAGATGAAAGATGTAAACAACTAATATATATGAGGAAAGTATGACAGCAAAAGCTATACCTATGAGAAATTATTCACTGCTAAGAAGCATAGATACTATTATGGGTAAAAATGGACAGACCAGGATGACCAGTATTATGGGTACAAATAGATTGACCAGGAATGACGAGTATGAGGGAGAACGCAGCATTTCAAGGAGAATAGCTTGGCCCCGACATCCTAGCAAGACCTCCACAAACGGTTTGACGAACCGGCCAACCAACGAAGAGTTCGGTTCAGGTTGACCCCTCGCTATCACGACTAACGAACTATCTCAAGGATCGATCCAACCTGCCTCGACAAAAGGCTCGACCATAATTAATAGGTCAACTCTGAGAAGTCGGCTTCAACCCTCCAATCCGTAGAACGGCCTCAGTTGATGGGGACATCATGCGCACACATACGCCCCCCTTAAGCACGTACACAAGGAGGAGGAAGGCCCCACCATCGATCTGGATCGATGACGACATCCATGGAGGACCTCGTAGTTAAGAGAGTTGTGCTATGGTTCATTGGAGTGGACCCGATCATCATGTGGATCCTGCCATTGGATCTCATGATCGTGGCCCACTACACTAAATGATCTAGGACTTTGAGTTTTACTTATTATTGTTATTATGAACATCATGAACAGTTTTGATTACATTGATTAGTTGTTATTTTTGTTACTTCGTCTCTAAGTAATAGTGTGCGCACATGGCACGGCTTTTGGGGTATAAGGTTTTCTTATAAATAGGCAACCCCTTGTAGGTTTTTTTTTTCATTGAAGATTATGAATAAAATTCTGCGTTTTCTTGCTTCTCTAACTCTCTGAGTTATGGAAATCTAATTGGGTGCGAAACCCTCCCTTCTTCGAATAGCTAACTACCGTGGTGCGAAGCCACACCCATCCCAAATCGCCCCCACTTCCTACCCTCAATATTCATCATCTCCCACAGCCATCTCATCATCAAATCCACTCTTTTTTGCAGTCGATCCTTCCTCTACGGCAGATTTGCAGAATCAGGCCCTCCAGGAGAGCTGAAACTTCAGCAAAGCACCGTGCACAGACCGGACGCCCGATCGGCCTGAAACTTGGTGTGTGGGTGGCCCACCCCTGGCCGACCAACCCCAAGTTGTCCCTTTTTGGGTTTGTGGGCCCCACACACATGCGGGTAGGATCCCACGCACGCGTCTGGGCCAGATTGTTGTCCACACATGTGGACTATTTTCAAGTTTACATTCCTTTAATCCTCTCCTCTCGCCTTAAATCCCCAACCCTAACCCTAGATAATCCTAAATTCCAAGTTCTATTCCACTTTTGCAAACTCTATGCTTTCCCGAATTGAAACATGTGAATCCCTTGGATTGGGGAATAATCCTTTGCAAGAGTGGATGAATCTACTCTCCTTTGAGCATTGTTTGGTCTATAATTTTTAATTCATCCAGCCCTAACATGTGCAGGCTTGGACCCTCATAGATTCCCCTTGTTGAATGCTTAATCTTATGTGGGTTGTGGAATTTTTGGATTGTTTCTAAATTAGAATGATCTAAAGCCTGAAATCTTGCATATCATGTTTAACTTTCATGTCCCGCATCATTGACCTTCCGACCCAGAGCTCGGCTTCGGCCTTCTACTTCGACATCCTCGGATCCTGATCACTTGCGAATTTCATCAAAGAAATCTCTCTGAGATCTTCGTCCAAAATCTCGAACGATTACCCCAACACTCTTGGGAAAAGATTCCCTCTGCAATATGCACCTACCAAATAGGGAGATTAACATCTACGTCGTTGGCGCCTAGCCAGTATATATAATGAACTTGCCTCAGGAGAGAGGTACGTTAAAAAAGTTTTAAAAAAAAAAAAAAAAAAACACTTCATAAACCCTAAGTTCGACTAGAACCAGTTAGCCTGTACTGACTTTGGCATCGGAGGGTCCCCTGCTATAGCCAGGGTCCCCATTGTTCTCCTTTTGCAAGTTCATAAGCAGTCTAAGGAGGACGTCGGAATTTCAGCATCAACAGATACCATCATAGTAGCATACTGGCTATTATTTGTCACAACAATAAAAAAGCCATTGCAACCTCTATTTCTACAGCAGAAATCAGTGAAGGATTGGAGCAAGCTCGTTAGTGTTTGTCAATACTCACAATATATCTATCACTATCTCATCTCTACCTCTCCATCAATATTGGCACATAGATACTATGTTTCAAATCTCTCTGGATAACCAAACCAGGTGGAATGTCGCAAAGAATATGAATAGAGATTTGTAAGAAGCATGGGAACGACCGCTTCGCATACACATCTCAACAATAACAAGTAGTGAATGGGATGTATGAAGTGATAGGTGGATATGTGAAAGAAAAAGGTAAATATGGGATGTAGATATAGAATGTTGAGCTCAAAAATGACTGAGGTTAAAGATCTGAATTGGACATGGTTTGGGAATTGGAAACTGGATTGGAATATGGCTGCAGCTCTTGAATGGGAGAGAATTTTGAATATGGACGAAGGATTTAAATCAAATTTTTGGTTAAGAATTGAGAAATTGAAGGGTTTGGACTGCAGTTTATGAATTTCAATAAGACATAGAATGGCTATGGGATATTGGGGTGAGATCGGAGCCCCATAAAGGTCGATTTAAGGGCTGGATTGCAGCTGATTAAGGCTGTTAATTGGGCTGAAATTGGGACTGACTATAGGGACATTTAAGGGACTGTTAAGTAACTGGTTTGAGAACAAAAATTGCACTGAGATGAGATTGGATTGAGGGTTAATTTATGAGTGGTTAGGGTTGCTTCGTGGACAGTGGACCATTTGAGGACTGTAAGTGCATTATGGTTGGGAAATTGAATTGGGATTGGGGTGCAGACTTCCAGTAAGGTTTTAGGCTGGATATAGATAGCAATTGGATTGCAGTTAGGCTTTTGATGTGGGAAAAGGGTTGGGGTTGCAAATTGGAGGGTATCTAGGGTTAGGATTAGGATTTAGGGTATAGGGGTGGTGCAGTTAGGTTTGGGTTTGATCATAGGGTTAGGGTTTAGGATGAGGAGCACGATAGGGTTTGTGTTAGGATGGTGGGTTAGGTTTGGGTTTGATCATAGGGTTAGGGTTTAGGATGAGGAGCACGATAGGGTTTGTGTTAGGATGGTGGGCAGATTTGGGAAGGAAACGAAGAAGAGGAGGAGAATTTTTCAAGTTCACGAGAAGAGAACACACCAGATACCCAATGTTTTAAATATCGTTATCGTGTTATGTATCACACCCTTGGGATACAGATAAATATCGGTTATCGCATGGGATATATCGGTTGTATCGCGTAATGAATCGTTGTTGTTGAGAAACATGGGAACATTGGGAAATTGGTCGAATTTTTCAATGAAACTTCAGGATTGTTGAAAAAGACATCAAAACATACTTAAAAATCAAAACATTACAAAAAAAGGACACATAATAGGGGTTTCCTTTGTATGGGATCCTAATATATGTGCTTTCCAACTGAACTGATGCAAGAATATTCAAAGTCTATTCATATAATTTATAAATGTAAGAAGACATGTATAGAAACACAAGCAATACATTCAAAAGCAAAAGAAGAATCACTAGAACAGGTTACATACATGTTTAATTTTGTGTTTGGATATAAAGATTGCAACTAATTTGTGAGAAATTGAGAAATTTTGATTTTTCTCAAATTTTCGCAACTAGACCCATCTCTCTCAAATCTCAAAATCGAAGTTCCAAATCCATGATTTTTCATAGAAAATATGAAGAATCGTAGATTTGTAACTGTTTGACACTGGTTTAACGTGATTTACAACGAAAACATGGATCGGAAATTGAAAATGCTCACTAGATCAAATAGGTGGGATATATCGGCACTACCTGTGTGTTTCGTATCGCACGGATGGGATACAAGATATATCGTGGGACATATCAGTTGATATCATGGATATTTAAAACACTGTTGATACCAACGTTGGTGTAATACGAAGTGGTATTAGGGCCAAATTGAAAGGAACTCATTTCTTCCTTTGATGCAGGACATGAAATTAAATATGGAATGCGAGAAATCAAGCTTGTGATTATACAAATTTTAAATAGTCACAAAATTTCACATCCTACATACTATCAAACATTCAAAACGGGGAATCTATGGGGGTCCAAGCCTACACAACTTTAGGGCTAGATCAAATAAAATTATAAGTCAAACAAGCCCAAAAGAGTGTAAGAATCATCCATTCTTGCAAAGGATTGGTCCCAACTCAAGAGATTCACAAAGTTTCAATTTGGGGGAAAATCTAGGGTTTGAAAATTGGGGATAATTGGGATTTGGGACTCTTTAAGGTTAGGGATTTGGATTAAGGGGGTTTTTTAGCCAAAAGAGAAGGAAATAGAGGAAAAAGAGAACCTAGGATGAGCCATGCACGCTAGGCGGCAAATGGGCCTGAACGCACGTGCGTGACAGGTCGTCTGCACGTGTGTGGGGCCCTCGAAGTCGGAAACCGACTTCTAGGCTGGGATCAGCCAAGGATGAGTTGCCTCCATACCAAGTTTCGCGTCAATCCGTCGCAAGGCGTGTGCGTAGTACTCCGCCGAAGTTTCAACCCCTCAAATGGGCCAGAATCTGAAAATTTGTTTGTGCACTGCTGTAGGAGAAAACTTGGATACGAAAGTGGGTGAATTTGAAGGTGGCAAGGGTGTAGATGGTGATGGATGTGGTACGTAAGAAGGTGAAGGTGAAGATGATTTAGAGCGGATATGGCTTCACACCACGGTAGTTAGCCCTTCGAGAAACGGAGGGCTTCGTACCCAATTCGATTCTTCAACCCAAAGAGAGAGAGAGAGAGGAAGAAACGCAGGAATTTTTATTCATAAAATATCATTGCAATACCTACATGGGATTGCTATATTTATAAGAAAACCCTAAACCCAAAAAAGACAAAATTACCCTTGCGCCATGCGCGCGCACTAATACCAAAGCTAAAGCAAATAAAATAACTAATCTAAGCAATCAAAGTCGTTCATGATGTTTCTAATAACAAAAATAGTCAAAACTCAAAATCCTAGATCATCTAAAGTAGTGGGCCACGATCATGAGATCCGATGGAAGAATCTACGTGATGATCGGGTCCCACTCCAATGCTCCATAACGCAGCCCCCTAATTATGAGGCCCTCTAAAGATGTCGTTGTCGATCCAAATCAGACGTGGGGCTCACCTCCTCCTCGAATACGTGCATAGAGGGGGCGTGTGCATGATGTCCCCATCAAGGGATATGGAAACATGTATCGATGGCACCAATTTTTTTAAATTTTTTTAGAGATAACAACAAATTTATTAGAAAGCTCGCAGCATGCGAGAAAAGAATACAGCCCAAAACACAAATCAAAAGGATGCAAAAAGAGGACTAGTGGAAGCGGCCTTTACATAGACAACCCAACCAAAAACAAGGCCTCCAACTTTTCTAATAACCTTATCCACACCCTCACGCTCATTCAAAAAAAAAAAAAAAAAAATGCCCATTCCTAGTTCCCCAAATGACCCAAAACACAACCATTATGATCGATCTCCACATAGCTTTACCGGATTTGCCAACTCCTCCATGACAAGCCCATAGTAAGTCTTCCATTGTCTTCGGCATCACCCAATTGGTGTAAAGTCAGCAAAGGAAAATATCCCAAATTCTACCAACAAAAGGGTAATGAATGAAGAGGTGATTAATCGACTCATTCTCCATGCACACCAACCAAATATTGGGGCGAACTAAGGATCTTCTCGGCAGATTGTCAACCATAAGAATTCTCTTCCGACCCACAAGCCAAACAAAGACAGCCACTCGAGCCCACCCAATTAGATAAACCTGACATGCTTCTAGACACCCTCCCTCCCTTGGACTTTTCATAGGAAAACCACAGTGTGGTGCCATTTGGTAAACTGAAAAATATGGTCTAAAAATTAATTTGTGCTGAGAACTTTTTTTTTTTGACAAGTAACGGATAATTTTATAAAGAAAAGAGAAAAAACATAACAAATGAGAGCAGAGAAGCTGAAATAGCCTCTTCGCTACTCCCTAAGAAAAAGAAAATTACAATTCTTTAAATTATCAACAGCATAAGCCCATTCTACTATAAAATAGATCGCCTTATTGACAGTACCCTGAGAAGAATTTGACATGTCATTAAAGACCCTCCCATTTCTTTCTTCCTAAACAGCCCACCAGACAACCAATAGAGCCATTTTCCACAATTTCGATCTATAGTTTCCAAAACTTATGCCATGCCAAGCCTGCTGCAAACCTCTCGCAGATTGAGGAAAAGACCATTGGATGTTAAAGTGTAGCAGGAATGCAGGATGGCAGTCCAGATCCGATATGTGAAGGGGCAGTGGATGAAAAGATGATCCACAGTTTCTTCATTTCCCATACAGCAAATGCAAATGTTAGGAATATTGTGTGCTGAAAACTTAGAAGTGTTGAATTTTAGTACTTGTTAGTACTGAAAAAACTATTTGGTAATTTATTTGGAAAAAAAAAGTCTTGAGATGAGCTAGAGCTAGAGCAAGAGCAAGAAGACGTGGCAACAGAAGGGGTTAGACAATTGTGAGAAAGGCAAAGCCAGAGTACTCTCTCAGAATGCATCTTCCTCCTCTCCTCAGGGGTAATGTTCAAAAGGGAAAGTAGGGATATCCATCGAGAGTGATGCGTCTAAAGGAGATGGCCAGTGGATTACGGTGGCCAGTAGGAAGTAGTCCAAACGGTCAGAGACGGGCAAGGCGCCAATCCATCAAACTTCCCCACCTTATTCATCTAGGGTTTTCCAGAGGGATGGTTGCCAGTTAATTTCATGAGGGTTTTTGGTTGAGTCAGGGCAGTGATGGATGTTGTCGTCCCTCGGGATAGGGTGTCGACGAGCGGGAGAAGATTCGCATTCGTTAGAATGAGCTCTGATGAAGAGTTGGCAAGAGCAATGGAGTTGTTGCATGGTGAGAGCTTTGGAGGGAAAATGATGCAGGACATGAAATTAAATATGACATGCGAGATTTCAACCTTAGATCATACCAATTTTAAAAAATCACAAAATTCCACGTCCCACATACGATCAAACATTCAATCAAGGGGAATCCACGGGGGTCCAAGCCTACACGAGTTTAGGACTGGATCAAGTAAAATTATAAACCAAACAATACCCAAAGGAGTGTAAAATTCATCCACTCTTGCAAAGGATTGTTCCCTAATTAAAAAGATTCACCATATTTCAATTAGGGGAAAATCTAGCATTTGCAAAAGTTGGACATACTTGGAATTTGGGATTATCTAGAGTGAGGGTAGGGGATTTAAGGCGAGAGAGGAGAAAAAGAGGAGAAATCCAGAACCTGAGATGATCCACGCGTGTGGACAGCATCCTAGCCCAGGCGCACGTGCGTGAGTCCCTGTCCGCACGTGTGTGGGGCCCACGGAATCAGAAAACGACTCCTAGGGTTTGGTCTACCAGGGGAGGCCCACTCTCACACCAATTTTCACGTTGATCCGTTGTCCGGTGTGTGCGTGGTGATCTGCCAAAGTTTCAACCCCCTGGAGGGCCAGAATCTGAAAAACTGCTGTTAAAGAGAATTTGGGTACCAAAAAAAAAAAGGTAAATCTGAAGATGAGAGGGCTGTGGAAGATGATGGATATGGGGTGTAGGAGGTAGAGACGATTTGGGATGGTTGTGGCTTCGCACCACGGTAGTTAGCCCTTCGAGGAAGGGAGGGTTTCACACCCAATTAGATTCTTCAACTCAGAGAGAGAGAATAAGAAAAATGCAAAAGTTTATTCATAAAGCTTCAATGAACAATACCTACGTGGGGTTGCCTATTTATAAGAAAACCTTAAACCCCAAAAGTCACACCATGTGCACACACTAATACTTAGAGATGAAGTAACAAAAATAACAACTAATCTACGCAATCAAAACCGTTCATGATGTTTCTAATAATGAAAATAACCAAAACGCAAAATCCTAGATCTAGGGTAGTGGGCCACGATCATGAGATCCAATGGTGGAATCTACATGATGATCGAGTCCACTCCAATGCTCCATAGCACAGCCCCCTAACTATGAGGTCCTCCATAGATGTCGTCGTCAATCCAGATCGATAGTGGGGCCTTCCTCCTCCTTGAGTATGTGCGTAGGGTCGAAGGCGTGCACGTGCGCCCCATCAAAAAAATTTGTTGGTCCAAAGGGCTAGGTTTGGTCCTGAACAGTCCCATAGGGGGAGTCAGGCGATGGGATTCGTACTGTGGAGAGGATACCTCTAAGAGGCTCGCACAGGAGGCCTGTTGTGGAGATACCTGCTTCAACTATCTCTTGCAAAGGTGAAGGGAGGCCCTCTTTCAGGGATGTAAAGCAAGGAAAGGAAGGAGCGGGAAGGAAGAAAGTTGAGGAGGGGAAGGTCGCAGCAAGGGAGGACATTCCTGATAAAGGGGTTCCACCGAAGGTGAGGAAAGATACACACATTAGGGGGCTTCAGAAATTGGAATCACACGGAGGAGAAATGGTAATAAAGTTGAGCCAAGAGGCTATTGCGAAATCCCAGGGTTGGTTATAGGGCTTGGTAATCCTTTCCACTCGCCCAGGGGCTATAATGCCTGATATTTCCCATTGGTTGGACGAGTGTTGTCGTTGGACGCGAGAGATGTACTCAATCAAACACATCAGGCATAATGAAGCCTGGCTCTGGCCGGGTACTGACGTGAATATCGACACCCTTTTTGCAACTGCTTCAGTGCGCGAAGAAGGTCCTATTGGTAGGATATGGATATGGGAAGAGTTCTCGCTCTTCAGTTATGAAGATTCCCGGTTTCTTATTTGGGGAGTACCTTTGGGGTTTTAGTACCCGGATTTTTTCACCATTGCCGCATCTTGTCTAGGTGAAGTGATGCAGATCGATCCCACGACGGAGTCTGGTGAGGAGAAGGGGGTGATTCGGGTTCACGTGAGAAGGAAGAAGGAATCACCCTTGCTAAATTCGTTGAAGGTGGTGCTTGAGGATAGAAGCATCCTGCTATGGGTACAGAAGGAGGAATCATGTCTCCTCTATCCTCGTTGAGGGGAGGCTTCGAGGATGCGGGAGGCTGGAAAAGCCAACGGCAGCCATGAAGAAATTGAATCGAGGATTCCTCACAATTTTCTGTAATTAAAAAAAAATGTGAAAAACAATGATCTGCAAAACAAATTCTTTTCCCACAGATTCCTACAATCCAAACAGGCAACATGACTCCAATTTTCAAAACATCATAAATGATTTTTCTCAATTTTTCAAGTACAATTCTTTTCTGATGATTTTGAGAGGAAACAATCTTTGAGCTATGCAGGAACACCAAGCTCCTGCCAATACTATAGAAAAATCGACTGAGCACAAAAGAAGATGCTTGAGCATTTGATCCAACCAACATTGCAAATACAAAAAGAATTAGAGCTTTTTTAAAACATTAAAGAAAAAACGGAAACAAGGTTACTAGCTTGTTTATTATCATGTTCTCACAAAGACGCCTAAAAGATAAAGAACTTACATTTTATTATATTCCCTAAGTTGACTGTCAGCCAGTTGAAGTTTTCCAACTTCATCCTGACCTTGCTCATTTAGTTCGTGGATAGCTTCGGTCACATCATGCAAGTCTTTCTTTAACTTTTCGATTTCTTTTGCATGTTTCCTCTGCTCTTCTTTCTTTTTCTCTAGATCCTTCTTGCTACTTTTGATTTTTGAATTAATGCGAGAAGTTTCCTCCTTCAGTTTCAGGAGCTCTGGTTGCTGAAAAAGAGAACATGCAAGAATGAAAGATAATATAACTACTATCCATCAGGCATGAAGCATCAGTAATGAATGCACAGTGCACATCATGATGAAAACAGCAGCATCAGATTGTAAGGAAAGATTGTATGAAAGGCAAGCGCAAAATTTGATTAAATCTAGTAACAAACTTTCTTTACCAGACATAGAGGATACATGGTTTTATAGTCACACAGGCAGTCACATATACATAGTTTTATAGTCATACAGGCAGTGCATCGCATCTGAAGATAGAGGAAGCAGTTTGCAAGACGTGGGATAGGGAATGAGAACCTGTTGTAAAATGCAGGCTACTCCTGTGGTTCTGGTTTGCCGCAATTTTGAAGATGGTGGTGACTCATCCCCTATTCCTCTCCTCACACATGGCATTCATGTACATCTATGCAGACAGTCCAAACTGTGATAAACTTTGGTGATAGATCATGTCTCCAACATCGTGCTGATAAATAAATCTTAACCATGCAATTGATGGCTATCAAATGGATGGTTAAACGTAAATTATACGCGAACTAAAATCCAAGAGGCAAAATCAGATAGTAACCATCCTCTTTTCAGGGTAAGTTGTTGGTTGTAATAAATCCACAATTGGTTCAGGGATTTGGACCGTCTGGATTGCCTTGAAACTATGTCATGTGTACAGTTGAAGAGTCAAAACCATTTTGTAAAATGGGGGTTTGTAGAGTCTAGCCTGAAAAAGTAGGTCTCAGCATACAGCTTCACCTCTCAAGTACTTAAATGCCCTTTCCCCTTTACTGTGGTTTAAAACCTTCCCATGTACTAAAGTATTGAATAGTTTTAGCAAATTGAAAAACTAATTGTCTTCAAATGTTTCCCTCACTTCTCTCATATAGTAGAGATTGTTCCAGAAAGACCCCTGCTCATTTGATTACAAATTGCAAGCCCCCCCCCCCCCCCGTTAAATATACAAAGAAAACTTTTATATGAAATTCTCTACGCAGAAACTGTGTTTTGGTGCATGATATGGAAAACCCAAAGCAATGCTCATCAAACCTCCAGGCTGCAGATAGAGCTGTACACTAACCGAGTTAGCTCGGTTAACTCGATCGACTCGACTCGAAACTGGGTTCGAGCCAAGTCAAGCTGATTTTTTAAGCTCGAAAAAATTTCGAGCCGAGTCTGAGCTAGACCAAACTTGACTCGACTCGGCTCGGAACTTGACTCGGTTTGAATCGATTCAACTCAGATCGGGTTCACTTAATATAAATATTTTGTATATATTTATATATTTAAATAAATTATATATTATATATATTAAAAACCCTAAAACCTAAACTTGAACTCAGCTCGTAGGCCCGAACTCGAACTCGGCTCGAGCTGGCCCGAGCAGCTGACCGAGACGAGAAGAGCTGCACAGTTAGGCTTGAGGACCAAGCCGAGCCAACTTCGAGCTGGGATAGGCTGCTGGCCGAGCTGGGCCAAGCTTGACTCGGTTCGACTCGTGTACAGCTCTAGTTGCAGAGAACTGTTAGGGGATACAAAAAAGGCAAGCATTGTGAATTGATTTGTGCTGGTAGGGAATACAGATATTGAAGCAAGGTGGCATTTTCATAAGCACTAGTACAACATGTTTTGAGATGAAGATTGACACTCAGATCTACGGCCTACCACAAACTCATTATTCAGTTTTCGGCTTTAGAAAAAGAAGGACATGAAAGAAGATTGCTTAACTATTATCAATGATAATTAATGCATATATTGCAAAATATAAGTTCTACAAGTGGAAGCCCACACGGCACACAGACATATTTTTGTAGGCTTAACAAAAAGAACTGAATCCTTTGTAGACCTAATTTACAAAACTAACACAAAGAAGAAACTCAACATACTAATAAAATCCACAAAATAAGGTACGGAAAAACATTTGCCCAAGTTCTAAATAAATAAGCATCACAACAAGATCCATAGTCATCCAAAAAGTGACCAATACTTCAATGACCATCAGCATTCTATATCCACCAGCTATTGGTGATCACAGCAATCTATGCACCATTCAGGGGTCTAAATGTGATGTGATGCAATAATAGTAAGTACTGGGAACAAATCAAAAAACATTGTCCAAGAAGAGGCAGTAAAAAGATACCAGTTAAAATATCATATGCTGACATGAAAATTCCAGAAACTAACCTTTTTATCAAGTTCAACTTTTTTCTTCGCAATCTTCTTTTCGCACTGCATCACCTCTTTCAAATAACCAGCTTGTTCTTTCTTCTTAGCACTTGCTTCAAGTTCACATTCCTCCTGTTCCTTCAAAACCTCTTGAAGGTTCTCATTTTCTCCTTCAAGGTCATCATTCATCTTCTGCATATCCTTTTCAATGTTTAAAAGTTGCCACAAGAAGTGCTCTTTCTTCAAAGCTTTCTGTAGAAGAATATAATGACCAAAGTCCAATAAGCAATTTTGTGAAGAAATTTCAATGTAAAGAGTCTGTGGAGAGCCTGTTCTAGATAAGTCAGAACATCAATCTCTATTACAATGCAATCTAAAAAACCTTTAACACTATGGTTTTATGGGATGTATTTGAATTAATAGCATCGATATTTGTTGGTAAATTGAAAGAAAGGAGTTTTCATGACAATTTATTAGGCATAAATGTAGCATACAAAGCATGAACTATATATTTAAATAAGATGCCGGGTCCTAAGAAGCATGCACTAAAAAACCTCTACACAGTCTAGTTTACTCTTTAATGAACCAAGTTTCCTATCTTAAAACTATCACATTTCAAACCCAAGCAAGCTGCAAGAAATGAAATATCAACGGTTACGTTGCTGGGAATGAATATGAAACCAATGCATAAATGTAAATTAGGAGGGAGAAAGGATTAAAACATGCTCCTGCAAAGATCCGATAGCAGACGCAAATGCTATACAGAAGAGCAGGCTTGAGCAGCCGATATAGTGCAATTTAGTGGAGCTTTCAAGCAAGATGCCCATTATCATGAATCCATGGAAGGTGCACAAGCTCCAGACCCCTCAGACATTGAATAAATATCAAAAGGCCAAAACAACATTACAGCCAGAAACAAAAACTTCTCATAGTACCAATTGCTCTTGCAAGCGGAGATGTTTTTCAGCCTCTTCTTTCTGTTCTTTCTTCTGCTTTCTCTCCATGACAACTGTTCTCTTTTTCTGATAAACAAGAGCTGATTTTTCTTCAGCCCTAGCCTTCTGTTCCTCGAGATCCTCATAATCTTTCTTAAGTTCATCAGATCCAGATATCTGCTCAAGAAGTCCGGTAAGTTCCTTGGGATTCTTTGAGGCAATTGACTCAACATCACCCTACAAGAAAAAACCTTTTGGGTATAAATTCCTCATAATCCAATGCATCATGTCATCTCAAGCATAGCAAGAAGCTAAACAGCTACAGTGCAGCCAGAATGCAGTCCAGTACAACGAAAATGAAAAAAGAATTCTCGAATGGATTGACTATGCTCACAGTTACTTCGACACAGGAACATGTGTGGGTGTCAAACCCAAGCAAATATGTCTGTGTCAGACATGGGCCATAATGCAGTATCAGATACATGCCCCATGCCAGTGTCAGACTGCCAAAATGACTGTCGGATCACAGAAACAAACTTCAAGGTAAAGCGGACCCTAGAAACCCGAAATGCTGACTTTGTTCATAAAAATGTATCATGCTGGTTTTAAAATGCACAAGATATAAGGAAAACGTGTCTATACAACTTGAAATAAATTGGCATTAAATAAAATGTTTCTAAAATACAAAGATACTATGTGCAACTTGTGGTAAGTGCTGTGGTATAGAGGTGTGTTTGGGGAGTTGAACGCAGTTAAGGGCAGTCTTCAGGCAGAGTTGGCTAATCTGGATGGAAAAGAGGAAGCAGGTCCCCTGTCCCTGACAACCTTATCCAGGAAAATTGAAATCTCTGAAGCCCTGTTTATCAGAAAAAGAAGTAAATTTGGTGCTAGCCTCTATCCTTGTGTACTTGTTGTCACTGTTGAGATGCCCTGTCAAGGTTGCTGTGAAACTGTAATCTATCCAGAAGAGGTTCCTCTGGGATGATCAAGACAAGGTATTACGTAACAGGTAACAGCCGGCATATTGGCCAGCTTGCTAGCTGGCCAATACGATATGGGCCGTATCAGCCGATACGGCCTTGTAACAGCCAAAAAAATATTCGTTGGAAAACAAATCTAAAAAATTATTGATAAAAAATTCTAAAATATGAGATAATCCCAAATATGTATTCTCTTTTGGTTTTGGACATGTATTTGATGGTGTAACAGGCCACTTTTTTGTAAATGTTGTCTATCAGAGTATCAACTTCATCATCATCATCATCATCTAAGCCTTGTACCAATTCATTGGGGTCAGCTACATGATCCTGTTCCGCCATTCCACTTTGTCAAGGGCTAGGCCTTCAGTCAGACCATAGGTCATCAAGTCTTTTCTTACTACCTCCATCCATGTCCTTTTGGCCTTCCCCTTGCACTTTTAGAGGCTTCAACTTGTACCCAGTCACTCCTAACCAATGGTCGAAATATCGGTATCGCGCATTCTATCTCACCCTTGGGATATAGATATGTATCAATTAACCGCACGGGATATATCATTCGTATCGCGTAATTTATCGTACTTTTTTGGGAAACATGGGGAAACATTGGGAAATTTGTTGAATTTTTCAATGAAAATTCAGGGATTGTTTAAAAAGACCCTAATACACACTTTTAAATCATAAAATCTCAAAAAAAAGTGGATATAATAGGTTTCCTAACCAATGTTCGAAATATCCAGTCACTCCTAAGTCCTAACCAATGTTCGAAATATTGGTATCGCGCATCATATCGCACCCCTGGGATATAGATACGTATCGGTTATCGCACGGGATATATCGTTTGTATTGCGTAATTTATCGTACTTTTTTGGGAAACATGGGGAAACATTGGGAAATTTGTTGAATTTTTCAATGAAACTTCAAGGATTATTTAAAAAGACCCTAATACACACTTTTAAATCATAAAATCTCAAAAAAGAAGTGGACATAATAGGTTTCCTTTGTATAGGGTCCCAAGCTATGCACTGTTCGATTAAACTAAGAGAAATATATTCAGTATCCACCCCGTCCATCCGTTTTTTCATATCATTTTAGGACATTATCCAAAAAATAAAGCAGATCCAATAATCAGGTGGACCATACCATAGGAAACAATGATGATTGACCATTAGTGGCCACTAAAGTTTGGATCAAGCTGATAATTGTTCTTTTCTCTTCATTAAAACTTATGTGAAGTTATCAACAGATTAAGTGCCTAATAAAATATAGGGAAAATCAAGGTGCACCCTAAGAAGTTTTTAATGGTACCGTGTTCAACCACCATTGTTTCCTTGAGTATAGTTCACCTAATAATTGGATCTTCTTAATTCTCAGGATCATGATTCAAGACGATCCGAAAAAACGGATGGACGAAGTCGATACAGAATACACACGTCAAGTTGGGCCCCACGATAGGGGTTGTACGTTCTTGGGTGAGGTCGGGGTCTCACCTAAGCCGCTCCCGGCACTGGATCTTATTGTACTGAGTAAATTCTATTGGGCCCACCATAAATGTACGTGGTTTATCCACGTCGCCATCAGTTTTTTCAGCTCATTTTAGGGGTTGAGCACAATTTTGAAACATATCCAAAGCTGAAATCGAGGAATGGTGATTTCCACCGTTGAAACCTTCCTAGGGCCTACAATAAAGGAAAAGAACAAATATCATCCAACCAGTTCATAAGATCACAAAGACATGGACGAAGGAAAATAACAAATATCAGCTTGATCCAAAACTTCTTTGACCCCAAAGGATTTTTCAACGTAGACGTTCAATTCACATTGTTTTATGTGGTGTGGTCCACTTGAGCTTTGGATATGCTTTATTTTTTGAACTAAAACCATAAAATTATCTGGTAAAATGATGGACGGAGTGGATAAAATACATGAATTAGAGTGGGCCCCATGGAGTTTACCCAATACACTATAGGACGGATTTCCTGCGAAAGCCTTTCACACCAAGTTCCTGCGTTGGAAACCTAGGTGGGGCCCACCGTGATGTTTGTGAGAAATCCACGCTGACCATCCATTTCGTGAGTTTATTTTAAGAGATGGGACCAAAAATGAGCCGGATCCAGTACTCAAGTGGGCCGAAAACATGAGGATTGAACGTCCACAGTTGAAATATTCATGGGGCCACAAAAGTTTTGAATAAGGGAAATATGTGTGTTCTCAGTTCATCCCAATAGGAATGACGTTATGAACGGTATGGATAGCATTTAAACATCACTGTCGACCCCGGGGAGATTCCAAATATAGGAATTTTCCCGCTCACCTTTTCCTTTAGTGCGGCCCGCTTGAGTCTTGGATCCAGCTCAGTTTGGGTTTCAAATCCTAAAATGATCTCACAAAACAGATGGACGGGAGTAGATTCCTCACAAACATCATGGTGGGCCCCACCTAAGTTTCTAGCATAGGAACTTCCTGTGAAAGGCTTTCGTAGGAAATCCGCGTCCTACGCTAACACTCGTCGAGCTCAAGTTGTATGAACGGTTCAAAGTTATATGGGCCCCACCATAATGTATTTATTATATCAACACCGTTCAACCATTTGGAGAGATCATTTTAGATCATGAGCCCAAAAATGAGTTATATCCAAAGCTCAAGTGGATCACACCACAAATAGCAGTGGGACAGTGATTCTCACTGTTAAAACATTCGTAGGGCCCACCATAACTTTTATTTTCCATCCAATCTATTCATGAGTTCACGCAAACCTAAATGAAGAGGAAAAACAAATATCATATTGATCCAAAACTTCTGTGACCTCAAAACGGTTTCAATGGTAGACATTCAATCTCCCACTGTTGTTTGCAGTGTGGTCCACTTGATCTTTGGATTGTCTTATTTTTCGACTCAAGCCTTACGACGAGCTCGCCAAATGGACAAGCGGTTTGGATATAACGCATACCTTATGATGGAACCCACAAAACTTGGTGACATCAACACACCAGTCAACTCGATGGTGTGCGGTACACCAGCCAACCCAAATTCATGTAAAAAGGGCTCAAACGCCCTTTTTCGACACGGAGAGGGTTCCGGCCTTTCGAAACCCTAAAATCTCTCCCAAATCCATGATTTCTTGGATCTCGGCGTGATTTCTCGGATCTTGGCGATGATTTCTCCATATTTCGAAGAGGAATTCTCCATATTTCGCCCAAATATTCAGATTTCTCCGGATTTCGATAGATTTCTCTTACGTGACCCGGAAATGTCGACCACGGTCCGCCAAATCCAATAAAAAGATACGCTCTTAGGCAGATTGAACAGGTAAGAGATTTTTTTCTACATATGTATTTTTTTTATATTTTTTTGGAATTTCTGAATGGGATGCGGATAAGATGTCGCCGGATGTCATGCGACTACATACGCAAAAATATGCCATATCAGGCAGTATCATGCAATATATCGGCGATATTTCACAATATTTTATGATATATCACACGATAAATGGAAGTCTGACAGTTTTCAGTTTTTTTTGTATTTTCAAGGGATTTCGTATCGTTGACTGTCGATACCAATATTATTGATATTACGAACACTGCTCCTAACTGGCATGGTTCTAGATCCTTTTGGGTAATGTCAACTTGACTTGCCGAAAATCGACCAAATAAGCCCAATCGAACACAAGTATACCATGACTTTGGTAGATTAGGGCCACATATAAGTATAACAAATGAAGTAGGTAAAATTGGAAGGGGAAAAAAAGGTGATAGTTTACCCCACTGATATTTCCCAAAATGGTCACTCCACTTTGGCTTATGGAATCTCACTCAAATTTTGTGTTTTGATCCTCAAAATAGTCCTATATCAAGTTTAAACTTAATTTGTAAGCTTGCTTCATGGTTGAAATAAACAAAGAATGACAAAATGAATAACAAAGAAGTCCTCCTTGTGCAGGACTACAGGGGTGTGGAAGTCCATCTCGAGTGTGGGGAGAAGATTCAAGGAGAGGGTGCGGTTCTCTATAGGCAGGGGAGAAGGATCGGGTTTTGGAAGAATGTTTGGCTAGGCAAAAGGAGGTTATGTGAAGAGTACCCCCCCCCCCCGGCGGTGCCCGTTGGGATAGGAGGAAGAAAAGTTCAAACTTATCTAGACGGCTATCGGGCATCTCGCCCTCTTGGGATCCAGACTTGTTGGTGTGTGGCTTAAAGACAAATATGGAAAATCCTCCATCCGGTCCTCTTATAGATTGCTCATCAAGTCTTCGTAACAGGGGGAAGGTTCGCATACCTCTTGCCTTTGGTCTTATGGGGCTCCCCCCGTAGTGGATCTAGTGTAGTTGGTGGGATGGAAAAAGGTGTTAATGGTCAATAACCTTTAGAAAAGGATGATGGTAATCACCAACATCTGCTTGCTATGTCGGCGGAGTGAAGAATTGGTCACCCATCGCTCCGTTCCTTAAGCGTTTGCGAGGGAGATATGACGTAGATTTCTAAGAATTTTTGGGGTAGCTTGGGTGATGCTAAAGCAATGGAGTTCCTTCGATCGTGACATGGGGGAGGGGTTGGCAAGAGAGATAAGAGGTTGTGGAGGATAGCTCTATTAGCTGACTTGGAGGAGGAACAGTCGGTGCTTCCATGATCTATGCAGCAATGCATCAGGAGTTTTAAGAAGGAATAAGGCGGATGCTATGGAATGGGATTCGATCTCAGTTGGCTTTGGCGACTATGATCTTTCTTACATATCTTGGGCTACATTGTAATTCTTTTACCTTCAGTATCTTAGGTCGATAATTCATGAAAGTGGAGCAATTGAGAAGCATATCAGCAAATTCAAGCTAGGTAGAAAAAATTGGGATGTGCTTCTGGAGTTTCAAGTGATCGTCGCGTACCAATCGAACTGAGTCTGAGTGGGAAACTTTATAAAATGGGTATAAGACCAGCCATGCTTTATTCGACAAAATGTTGGACAGTTAAGGAACAACACGTTCATAGGATGAGGTAGCTGACATGAAGGCGGTGAGATGGATGAGTAGTAAGAAAAGGATAGAATTAGAAACAAGCATCTAAGGGGATTTATCAGTAGCACCAAGGCTTTTTAACAAGATTTGGGCTGTTCCGATTCCTTTGAAAGTCAGAGCCTTTGCCTAGATGGCCTCTCTTGATGAAATCATCATTATTGATCATCTCAAAAGTAGAGGTATGGAAGTGGCTAACGGGAGTTGTATGTGCTGTGAGGAAGAATCTGTAAACCATTTGTTGATTCACAGTGGTGTATCAAAGAAAATTTGGGCTGCAATTCTGTCCAATTCTGGTATAAGTGGATGTTCCTGGCTTTGATTTAAGAGGTATCAGGAGCTAGTCATCTTCAGTGTGGGGTCCCAAAGGATGGACTCACTGGAATATGGTGTTGTATGCCATTCTATGGTGTATATGGATGGGAGAGGAATAACAAAGTTTTTTTCCAGTAAAGCTCTATTCATGCAGCTGATTACCAAGAAAATTTTAAAGAGTTCTTTTCCTCAGCAAGGGTGAAACGCATCTTAAGGGTGTCCCTTCCTACAATAAAAGCTCTATGGAATGATGTCTTCATAGCAGATGGTGCCAATCTAAGATGTTGGCTGTCTAGAAAGGCTTAGGCCCCATGGTTAACAGCTGCTCATGGGGTAAACTCGGGCCTACCAGTGTTGAGGCATCCTACAAGATAGTGATAGTGAATCAATAGCAGAATTTTTTGGTCTGGCTGGGATTAGAAATTCCAATTTTGTGGAAGCTGTTAACAAAAGTAGATATGGCCCACCTAGGGCAACGTAGCTCTTCTTCTCTTATTATCTTTGTTTATGTTGATTAGGATATATTAAGTATTTTTGCTTTTGTTGCTTAAAGGATGTAATATCATATTGGATTTAACTAGTTATAAAAAGGGAGACATGGGCATCCAACTCAAATAGGGCTTTCCTCTTTTCTCTTCTTTTTTTCTTCTCTTTTTTTTATTCCTTACCACGTGCTACAGTACTGCTATAGTAACAGGCGAATTGCACAACAGAAGCATTAGCTTTGCTTCAAGCTTGCAAGATTGCGAAAGATTTTCTGTAGGCCTATTTATTTTTCAAGGAGATTCTAACAATGTTACTTTCATCATGAATACAAACAATATGGCATTCCAAACTCATGCTAAGGCATTCCTTGTATTCTAGCAATGTGCAACATATCATGCCCCTGTAAAGTAGCATGCTTAATTGAGGAAGTGTGTGATGTGTGTCTTAGCTAGGATGTTTCCTTTGTTCAAGTGCTCAGAGAGGCTAATATAACGCCGGATAGTCCTGTTAAATCTTAGGCAAGTAGGACAAAGTTGTTAGTTATAGATGGAAAATGGTAAGCTTCCAGTTTTTCCTGTTTTCCTTTTCCCTTGTAGGGGCTACAGCATCTAGTTGCATCCCCCTGGGTTTTCTTTCTCTTGTTTTGGGGTTCCAGGCCCTGGTTTTTTCCTCTTCTTCTTCTTCTTCTTCTTCTTTTTTGATTTTTTGGTTCTCTTCAATTAAATTCTGATTATTACAAAAAAAAAAAAAAAATGTGCAACTTGAAGTAAGTGCTGGTGATAACAAGTGAGAACCACCCAACTAGCAAAAGACTATTGATCAATACTATGGAGATACTCACATAGCAATGAAGTACAGGTATCTTTTTCTTAGGTGGTGAATAGAGGGAATTTTTTTGTTGTTCTATTTTACCTGTTCGTTTCCATAAGTTTCTATAGCTTGCTCAATTTTTCTTTAACAATGCAAAATCAAAATGTTTGTGAAGCTTATGCATGCACCTTGAGGCTTACAACTCACCTCGCTGGGGGTCAAAGCACTTCACCTCTTCATGCCTTCTAAAACATCATTTCCAAGTTCCCGACACAAGTTGATACCTCGTAGGAGAGATGTATTCAATACTAGCAGCATGGAGCTATATTTTACAAACATATCTATCTTTAGGGTTTCCATTCCGACATTGTCACACTCACAAGTGCACAGTAGTCAGGATATGGAAGTTCAATGCAAATAATCCGTCAACTGTTGGATCTTACATATGAGCATGTAGAGAAACAAAGCAACTTTTTAATGTTGAAACAACCAACCCTCAGAAGCAATATGCCATCATGCATAGAATCATGATAGACGGAAGGAATGACAATGGCCACTTGACCTATTGAATAGAAATTAAGCTGGACATAGCCATTTTGGAATTCAGATGAGGTGAGCCAGCATGACACCGATGAAGCAAGTCAGCATTTTTCACTTGGGGTTAAATCCAGTACCCTATCTATAGTTATCTACATTGGAAACAAGATCTGACATAAAGCAAATAAAGAAGCAGCTATAGGCATCAATGTACCAACCATATCAAACTGAGAAGAAATCATGACAGCATAGTAAGCAACGACTATTAAATATAATTTTGAAATTTTAAAAAATGAACAGGCAGTAGTCAGGGGCCACCGCATTGCAGCCATCTTGAAGATAATCTCTTGATTTCACCCACTGAGCGACAACCAACAAACTACTTATCAAAATGGACTTGTGCTTGCTGAACATGAACCATGTGCTTGCTGAACATGAACCATGGGCCCTTTTGGCCTTAACTATCAGTTTCCAGGCTACAAGTCAGATGGTTAAGATTGCACGATTTGTGGAGCGCCAGCCATTGATGGTGAGAATACCGAGGAAGAATGGTTCTAACCACCATTGGAAGTAACACATAAACAGTTAAGGAACCACCTTTCGGTGGTTTAGCGCTAACAATCAAGTCCTCTATCAAAAATTACTCCATTTTTTTCAAAAAGAAAAAAGAACCATAGAAAACAAAAATCACCTGAAAAACAAGGAAATTCCGCGCCTTGATAAGAATTCCAAGTGACTTCAACTTCCCATTGTACTCATCCCACGTCACGACCTTCCCATCAATCCTATACTCACTGCCACCAGCACTCGTGATCGTCCGCGTGAACTGTAGCTCCGATCCGTTCCCCATCTGATAAACAAGCCGAACGAACGCCCTCCGCCCCTTCTGCTCCTTCTCCTTGTCATCATAAGCGTAGATCAGGTCCTTAAGCTGCGCACCACGAAGCTGGCCGGACCGCACACCAAGGACGAAGCTGATGGCATCCATGAGATTGGATTTGCCGGCGCCATTGGGGCCGATGATCGCAGTGAAGTCATAGAACGGGCCAATGGTCTGGAAGCCTTTGTAAGATTTGAAATTCTCGAGCTCGAGGCGGTGGATCTTGCCGGGGGCGATTAGGGACGGCATCGCAGCATGAAAAATGAAAAGAAAAGAAAAAAAAAAAAAAACTAGTAAAAGGGTTTTGTAGGATTTTGAGAGCTAGGGTTTTGGAGATGGGTTTCGAAGCTAGGGTTTTCAGGGGAGAATTAGAAAATCGGGTTTTGCGGGACGATTTGGAGTTAGGATTTTATGGAAGAGTGTGGGGAATTAGGGTTTTCTGAGACAGGAATGTGTGGTTTTGGAAGAAGAAAGAAATGGCGGGAGAGGGGATTGCAATAACATACCAGAAAAATGAAATCTAGCAAAGGGGGAAATGACGAGAATATAGGAGATAGAATTCTCGGACCGGACTGTGGAGAGAGGTTTGTTATAATACATCCCGACGTATTATTACAATAGCATACATCGGCACTTTGGCCGCTTCAATCCGGATCCTTTTCAATGATCCAAACCGTCTATCCGATGGATCTTACTGTGGAGGGATGATAAACAAAATAAATCTTCGATTTAATCTTTCAACTGCTTTATTATTTAAAGATTATAAAAACCGAGCATATTCAAAGGAAAATAGTCAAGTGATCAAAGGGTTGAAATTTTTCTAATCTAAGAGAACTTATTGTTGGATCTTATACATCCAAGGCAACACTGGTCTTTCAAATGGATGGAATATTGAAATATTGCCGATTGCGCATCGACGATAATCCGCCAAGCAGGGATACGGGGTCAACCGTGATGTATGCGTTTTATCCACGCCATGATGTATGCGTTTTATCCACGCCGTACATACGTTGTAACAGATTATTTTAATGGATCAAACAAAAAATAAGGTAGATCTGAGGCTCAATCTGACCACACAGTGGGGATTGAACTCCCACCATTAAAGACTTCATGGAAGCCGTATAAGTTTTGGATCGTTTTCCTTTCTTACCGTTCTCTATGAACAGGTTAGGATGCAAATAAACGTCGTGGTGGATCCAAAGAAAGCTTATCGTTATCACGACTCCTTATAGTATGGCCCACGTGAGCTTTTAATTTTTTTCATTTTTAGTATCATCCCCTAAAATGACCTAAAAAAAATTAATGAACGGCATAGATAAAAACCATGCATCGTAAACCTTGTCTGGATGGATTTCTGTGGAGGTAGGGAAGGACCCAATCTGCTTCCACGCTTTGCGATAACTGCTACATAGTCCTCACTCTGTAGCAATTGCTAGTCCTAACTAATTTTTCTCATTTTAAGTATCATGCCTTAAAATGACCTAAAAAATGAATGGACGGCATGGATAAAAGCTAAAAAATGAATTGACGGCGTGGATAAAAACCATACATCACGATAGACTCCACGTTCACCTTATCTGGAGGTAGGGAAGGACGCAATCCGCTTCCCACGCTTTGCGCTAATTGCTACGGAGTCCTCACTCAGAGGCTCTTATGTGCGCGTTTTGGGTAGTAAGCGTGTTCATCATCAAGTGGTAGTTAGAATAATGTTTGCCCGAATGCATCCGATGTACTGTAATAGGCTGCAACGGACTTGGCCGTTGAATCGGGAGTCATCTTCAGCAATCGAAGCTGTCAATGTGACCAAGTACAATGAACATGTTTTATAAAAAAACATGTAAGATATGAAAATGGTAGGCTTTGGAATCAATGGCCCACCAAGCAATGGGGAAGGAGACTGCCTATACTCAAGGAGCTAAATGGTAAGAATGCTAGTAATACTATTAGCATCCTTTATTTATGGTGATTGTCTTGTAAGCGATTTGGATTAGTTAACCCTAAGTGTAAGGGATATAACCCTGGCTTATCCTAATTCAACGGGTAGGGATGTATTCGGACGGTTGCGGATTTGGTACTACCCCCATAAGTATGGCTCCAGAAGGTAGGTCATGTCAGGGTCTGTGGGCCCACTGTGATCTATATATGTTATCCACGGTGTTCATGCACTTTGATAGATCATTTTAGGTATTATCAAAAAAGGAATTAGATCAAAGGCTCACCATATGAAGCAACTATTGAAAACTTCCTGGGGTGATGATATCCGAGGTTTCCCTTCATATAGGTCAGTGTGACCTTATTAGTGGGTTGGATTATAAATAAACATCACGGTGGGCCTTACAATGTTTTCAGCCATGAGAGTTCAATCCCCATGGCTTAATGTGGTGTGGTCCACTTGAGCCTTCGACATGCCTACTTTTTGAGCTGATTCCTTAAAATTATCTATAGAAATAGATAGATGGCATAAAACATATAGAATACGATGGACCACATAGAACCTTTGACATGTCTATTTGTCTCTAGCTACGAAATATGGGGGTGGTACCCAATTCCGCCCTACTCTAACAAACTTTTACTTGACTCTTATATTTGTTTAGTAGTGCATAGGCCTTCTAAAAAACATAAATGTTGTGTTAGATTAGCCCTTATGAGAGAAGCATGGGATGGCCATTTAAATAATATGCATAGTGTAGTTGTACAACAATTGTCCAAATTTATGGCCCAATAGTTGATAGAGCATAGGAGAAACCATCTCTATAATATGTAGCAACAAGAGCAACTATATGTCCATACAGTTAACTACTAGAGAACGGTGTCCATTGAAATTTTATGGTATTGTTGGGCTTAAATTTTGACATGTGGCTACGCGTGTAGTGAATAACTCGATTTTAATTATGCGAGTCCAGGTATATATGTGCCAGATATGTCAAAGTCTTATTCAACTCTAATTGAATCCCAACACATAGTGATCTCAAGTACGAAAATAGTCATATTGGGACCAAATTTTAAAATGTGAAAATTGACTTAACTACTCGACCACATATTAACAAGGAATCAGACAATTTGTGAAGATGAGACTTAGTCCTTTCGACAAGTTCTTCTTACATTGAAGACAACAAAATTTATCACAATGATGGTAGCTTTGTTGTTGTTCAACAAAATAAACATTTAGATCAAATGTAAAATATAAGGTTAGTGTCAAATTTATTAAACTAAGCATGAATGTAATACAATCGATAAAAATAATAATAATAATAATTTATCGATGTCGATTCGAGTGAGCAAAAATGGCCATGGCCGATTGATAGTCTCTTGGACTTTAGAGGTCGTGATATAATCATCAAAACTTAGATGGTCATGAGATAGTCATGATCTGGTTAGCAGGTTGTGGTTAAAAGAGTCACTAAAGACTTAATATTTAAGGGTTATGATAATGAGGTCGTGGGAAAAACTAAACTAAGCCCGACTTATTGCAATAATGTGATAGATTGAAGTGGATAAACTAAACTAAAGCTATGTTAATCAATATGAATTTGTTGAAGCATGGTGCTAGACAAAAATATATAGGCTAAACTCGGCAAAGCTAAGCTAAGACGAGCGTTCATGTGGGACAAAAGATTTGATGGGTGGTGTTGAGTTGAAACGGGGGCTTATTATGTTCGGATTGGTGAGAGTCAAGAGCTCTTCATTCTTTATTGTTTGTTTTAGACTTGGGTCAGGTAGTGGCCTTGCATATGGTTCCTTGGCTTTCGGAGTTGAAAGACTGATCGGCTACTGGGCCCGACTCATTACACTTATGTTTTGAGAAGGATCCAGCCAACCATTATGTCATCGTGTGTGCTCATGTTTTTATTTCTAAACGGCTCTCTTTTTAATGCATCGCTTAAATGTTTGAAGTTATGCGTAGCCAATTAAACGTAGTCATGTGTTGTTGGACATCATTGACTTAGCAATATGGAAAAATTATGCACGGTCTCTTAGTGATGTAGAGCGGGTCGCGGACAGTTTCATGGCCAAGATGGATAAGAAAAGGCTCAGTCGACGATAGAAGTGATCCGAACCGTCGAACCTTAGATCGGGCGTATCTCACAATCCAGAATGAGTTATCAAGTGTAAAATATATAATTTTGGGGTAGAACGAGCTACTTTGCCAACCAACCCCGCTATGTCGGGTTGCGCAAGCCGACTTTACGAAATACCCTCAGATTGACAGCCATTTCCCTATTTTAATTCCGTTTTTACTATAAATAGTAAGTTTTAGTTTAATTATAACTCTTCATCCGTTGGGCTTTACGAGTTGTGTCCAACGTGAAAAATGCTTATAATAATTAGGAGAATAGCTTGGTGAAGCTAAATAGGACACTTATTATTTTTTGCCGAAAACCTTGCGCACTAGTAGACATCACGACCGTCCATAAATAGTAAGTTTATTATTTATATTAAGTTGCGAATTTTAGGAGTTTTAGTTGTAGTTTGCTTCTAATTTCTCCCCCATTGCTTGGTACCCATATTTAAAGGGTTGTGAACTCGTTTATTTCATTCATTAATCAAATTTTGAATTTATTAGAATTTATTTCTATTTTCTTGCTTTCTTTCCTCGTGGATTCGAGAAGTCTCTGTGAGGAGTCCAGAGAAGCTCTGTAGATTTGGAGTAGTTATCCTTGAGGAAAACGGTGATTGACCTCATCACGTTCATCCCTACGTCAATTGGTATCAAAGCGAGAATCCTCATCTGGCCGATGGCAAACAATGAAAGTATGAGTCAAAATCCTATGGACGGTGATTTAGGGGATTCATGATCTTGCGGAAAGAATGAAAGCTTTCCACCGGGAGGGTCAGTTGACCATGCAAGGGCTGTAGGCAACCCTCGACCGTCTTGCGGATGCGCTACTTCCTCCTCGAGCTCTAGGCGGTGCTCCATCACTTATGGTTGCTCCACCGCCAGTGGTTGCTATACGACACAACCCCAATTTCTGTAGAGCACTACCAGTTGCAAACCGTAGTGCTATACCAGATTATTCAAGTTCTAGCAATGATGACCTTAATGAAGGTTTTACCCGATGACCAATCCATGGAGGCGATCATCTAGATTGTACTGAAAGAGACTATCGAGGTAAGGCTGAACTTCATAGTTTTAATAGTTTATTATGTATAGAAGATTTCCTCCATTTGCTAGCCGAAGTAGAGAGATATTTTAATTATATGGATGTGTCAGATCATAAGAAAATAAAATTGGCAGCATTTAAATTAAAGTCTGGTGATTCTGCATGGTGGGAGCAATTACAACTCTCACGAACCCGCCAGAACAAGGCACTCATCTCATCCTGTCCACGAATGAGATGTCTTCTTCGATCACGATTTCTCCCTAGTGATTATGAGCAGATATTATTCAAGCAATACCAAAATTGCGGACAAGGAAATCGATCTGTCACAGATTATACTAAAGAATTTCAGCAGTTAACAACACGAAATGATCTGTCATAATTTGAGTCACAAAAGGTGGCACGATTTATAGGTGGGTTGCAACCGACAATTCAGGACCAAGTTCAGATGTACCCAGCCGGGACCGTGGATGAAGTAGTTCAATTGGCAAGTAGGACAGAAACGCAACTTACGAGGGTTCCTGCTCAGCCATATCCTTCAACTCAACCCCCCACGACGGATCCCACGCAAGATTTAGTACTAGCACGAGGAAAAGAACCAGTAGGAGAATGCCCTCAACCTCCTGCAACCGCAAGCAGTGATACGGTGAGCGGCTCATCCAAGCCTCAATGTGCAGCACCCACAACAGCGAGCCCAAATAGGATTTCAAATCCTTATGCTCGGCCAAAGTCAAACAATTGTTACCGTTATGGCCAACCGGGCCACTTATCAAACAACAGTCTTCAACGTCCCACGACACACTTGACTATAAACGAAGGAGGACACTGAATGTGAGGCCGCAGAAAAATATCCTGACTTTGATAAACATGAACAAGCCACCGAGGAAATAGTAGGTGGCAATGAAGTGACGAGCGAGAATCGTGGCGAATCTCTAGTCGTGAGGCCATTACTGTAACCTCACAGAAGGAATTACATCCACAGCGACACAATATATTCCGTACGCGGTGCACTGTCAATGGAAAGGTCCATGATGTGATCATAGACAGTGGTAGTAGCGAGAACATCGTCTCAGGAGTAATGGTGGACAAGTTGCAGCTACCAATGACAAAACATCCTTCCCCGTACTCAATTGGCTGGATAAAAAAGGTGAACGAGACCAATATAACTGAACAATGCACTATCTCATTTTCAATTGACAAAAATTATCAGGATCAAATACTTTGTGATGTGGTCGACATTGAAGCATGTCATATGTTACTCGGTCGTCCCTGGTAGTTGGACCGTGGTGCGACCCATCAAGGATGAGACAATATCTATATATTCGTCAATGATGGTCGAAAAATAATCATTGTCCCTATGGCACCAGAGAACCACCCTGAAGCCTCTAAAGTAGAAGGGAGTTCTCTCTTAACCATTCGAAATTTCATGGAGGAATCCAAGGAAACCGGCGAGATATACGCCGTCGTGGTGAATGGTGAGGAAGCGGAACCCCCAAACATTCCTCCAAGTTTAAGACTATTGCTAAACAAATTCAAAGAAGTCTGACCCGAAAATTTACCTGATGGATTGCCCCCCATAAGAGATATTTAACATCATATAGACCTTGTCCCTAAGGCTATCCTGCCCAACCGCCCTTATTACCGGATGAGTCCGAAAGAGTGTGAGATACTTCAGGGACAAGTGGAGGAATTGATCCGTAAGGGTCTCTTGAGAGAGAGCATGAGCCCATGTGCCATACTAACATTATCAAAGTATAAAAAAAAAAAAAGAAAAAAAGAAAAAAAAAAAGATGGAAGGTGATGCATGTATGTCGACAACTAGGCAATCAAAAAAATTACCATCAAATATCGGTTCCCAATCTCGCGGTTGGACAACATACTCGATATGCTAGAGGGGGCCAAGTTGTTCTCTAAACCAAATATGAGGAGCGGATACCATCAGATCCATATCTGACCCAGTAATGAGTGGAAAACGACATTCAAGACCAATGAAGAGTTGTATGAGTGACTGGTCATGCCCTTCGATCTATCGAACGCACCAAGGACTTTTATGCGTTTGATGAATCAAGTTCTAAAACTATTTACTGGCCGATTTGTGGTAGTATATTTTGATGACATACTGATATGTAGTCAGGATGAGACGGAGCACATGAAACATCTCAGGCAGGTGCTACAGGTCCTACAAATTAACAAGTTGTACCTCAACTTGAAGAAGTGTAGCTTTTTAACAGACAACCTATTATTTATAGGATTTGTTATAACGTTCATGGGCATCCGTGTGGACGATGAAAAGGTGCGAGCCATTAGAGAATGGCGGATCCCAACAAACGTTCATGAGGTGAGGAGTTTTCACGGGTTGTCGACCTTCTATCGTCGATTCGTGCGAAATTTTAACACAATAGTCGTGTCTATTACAGATTATATGAAAAAAGGATCATTTCAGTGGACCGATGAAGCTTACAAGAGTTGTCATGAGATCAAGCATCATTTGTCCACAACACCGGTCTTGGTGTTTCTTAATTTCAACAAGTTATTTGAAGTAGAGTGTGATGCTTCATACGTTGAAATTGAAGGAGTATTATCACAGGAAAGCAGGCCAGTAGCCTTCTACGGCGAGAAACTCAGCGAAGCCCGAAAGAAATGGTCGGCGTATGAGCTTGAGTTGTACGCAATTGTCCAGGTGTTGCGACATTGGCGGCATTATCTGATTCAAAGAGAGTTTGTTCAATATACTGACCACCAAGCATTAAAGTTTATTAATAGCCAGACTAACGTGAATCGTATGCATGCTAGATGAGTTACGTTTTGACAGGAATTTACGTTCGTTCTGAAGCACGAATCAGGGTAGCGGAACAAGGTGGCTGATGCACTTAGCCGTCGTGCATCACTAGTTACGATGAGCAACGAGGTGGTCGACTTCGACTGTCTCAAGGAATTGTATGCCGAGGACAAGGATTTCAAAGATTCTTGGGCGAGGTGCTAAGAAGATCACCCCAATGACCTTCATATACAGAACAGTTTCCTCTTTAAAGGGAATCAATTGTGCATCCCCCAAAGT
This sequence comes from Magnolia officinalis, assembly GCA_021015155.1. Taxonomy (NCBI): domain Eukaryota; kingdom Viridiplantae; phylum Streptophyta; class Magnoliopsida; order Magnoliales; family Magnoliaceae; genus Magnolia; species Magnolia officinalis. Next base: position 79,541,585 of record JAJHSJ010000003.1, read on the forward strand.
TCTTTGAGAGAGTAGATTATTTAGGAGCTACATGGAGGTGGCTTCGGTGGACGCCTTGGGCAAGACAAGACGCGAGCTCTTGTAGAATGCGGTACAACGTTGTCATGTTTGTCAGACCTCCATGGGGCAATCTCAGAATACGGACCTCTACACCTGTTACCTGTGTCTGATGGTCCTTGGGAGGATTTATCTATGGACTTCATGCTTGGTCTTCCACGAACATAACGCGGCATGGATTCAGTGTTCGTGGTGGTAAATCGTTTCTCCAAGATGACACACTTTCTCCCATGCAAGAAAACCTTCGATGCAATACACGTGACGAATCTATTCTTTAGGGAGGTCGTACGGCTACACAAGGTCCCCAAGACCATTACTTCTGATCGTGACACGAAGTTTATTAGCCACTTTTGACAAACTTTGTTACTTGATTTGATACACGACTTCGAGTCAACAGTGCCTACCACCCACGTACTGATGGGTAGACCCGAGGTCGTCAATCGCACGTTGAGAAACATCTTTTACTGTATTTCAGGAGAAAAATCGGAGTAGTGGGATTTGGCCCTGTCTTAAGAAGAGTTTGCATTCAACAACATAGTGAACCGCTTGACTAGGAAATCGACGTTCCAAATTATCTACGAACGAGTGCCTCGCCACACGCTTAACTTAGTCTTATCCAAGCTCCCAGGCACAAGCATTGCAACAGAACATATGACAGACATGATCATGGACATTCATGCGGAAGTGAAGACCAAGCTACATGCCTTGAACGAGAAGTACAAAGAACAAGAGGACAAGCATCGGTGACAAAAGTGTTCAAGGTGGGCGACCGCGTTATGGTTCATCTGCGCAAAGAGAGATTTCCGACCGGGATGTACAACAAGTTGAAGAATAAGAAGATTGGACCCGTCCCAATCATCCGAAAAGATCAATGATAACGCTTATGTTGTTGATCTTCCAGATGACATGACGATCTCACGGACTTTCAACGTCGCGGACCTGACTGAGTATCATGAACCAGAGCAGGACGAGAACTCGAGGAGAGGTTCTTTTAAAGTGGAGGGGACTGATTTAAAGTGGGTCGCGGATAGTTTCATGGCCAAGATAGATAAGAAAAGGCCTAGTCGACGACAAAAGTGATCTGGACCGTTGAACCTTAGATCAGGCGTATCTCACAATCCGGAATGAGTTATCAGGCATAAAATATATGATTTTGGGGTAGAACGAGCTACTTTAGCCAACCAACCCCGCTATGTCGGGTTGCGCAAGCTATATTTGTGAAATACCCCCGGATCGACGGTCGTTTCCCTATTTTAATTCCGTTTTTACTATAAATAGTAAGTTTTAGTTTAATTATAACTATTCATCCGTTGGGATTTAGGAGTTGTGTCAAACATGAAAAGTGCTTAGAATAATTAGGAGAACAACTTGGTGAAGCCAAATAAGACACTTATTATTTTTGGCCGAAAACCTTGTGCACTAGTAGACATCACGACCATCTATAAATAGTAAGTTTACTATTTATAGTAAGTTGCGAATTCTATGAGTTTTGGTTGTAGTTTGCTTTTAATTTCTCTCCCATTGCTTGGTACCCCTTTTTAAAGTGTTGTGAACTCGTTTATTTCATTCATTAATCAAATTTTGAATTTATTAGAATTTATTTCTATTTTCTTGCTTTATTTCCTTGTGGATTCGAGAAGTCTCTATGAGAAGTCCAGAGAAGCTCCGTGGATTCGGAGTAGTTATCCTTTAGGAAGACGATGATCGACCTCATCACGTTCATCCCTTCGTCAATTAGTCATTTTCATGTGTGCAACCTATGTGTTATCGTCATGTGTTACTATGATGATTGCCTATAGAATTTGGATCATACCTACGTCTCTAGGTACTATAACATTCTTGTTATGACACGTGTCTATGGTAAATGTGTATTTTGTGTTCTCATGATATATTTTCTACGCTCTGCAAATACCTTTTATGACTTTTGTACAAGGGTACCGACGCATGACGACATCCTACTTGTTGGAGTTGTCCATAACATGTCAGCATAAATGAGTACATTGAATAATATTTTTAAGATAAATGGGAGTATTTAGTGAAAATTTAAATTTTATATACTTATAAACCAATAACTTTAATTTTACTTGTATTGTTTGATTCATTTTCTCCCTCTTTTAAAAGCCTCTATTGTCTCTTTTACCTTTCATTATCCATAAAGTGTTATAAGTGTTTTCCCTAGTGTTATCAACCATCTTATTCTCACCTTAGAATTCGGGCTTCTCACTGGTTTACTTGTAACTATTCATCACTATTTGGAAGGTTTGAAATGGCTTAACGACAGTGATGGGTAACAACCATTTTCATAATAGTCTCTCTCTCTCTCTCTCTCTCTCTCTCTCTCTCTCTCTCTCTCTCTCTTTCTTTTTTTTTTTCTTTCTTTTTTTTTTAATATTCATCCCACTCGAGATTGAATGGATTATTAATTTGGGGGACATTGAATCCTTTGAATATTTCTTATATGCTTGTCGAATCTAGCTTAATAATTGGCCAAAATATTTGGTACCTAGTTAGGTTGTTACATGTGCTTGTGGACATACCAATTGTCACCAATGCATAGAAGATCTCCCCGTGTTAATGGGCTTACTCACCAAGTACACCACTACATGTTGAGAAAAATATAGAAATAATATTTTCTGTAAAATATGAAAACTGAAAAACCAAAATGATCTGGAAATAAGGATAGGCTGAAGCACGTTTGGAACATTGTCCTTAAAACATTATTTGCCCCCACTCAAGTAAATTGAGTATGCTGAAAAGGTTATAGGTAAATTGCTCCTAGGATACGATGAGCCTGGTGTGGGTCTACGTTCAGCAAACACGAAGACCCACTAACGGAACTCTGTTACACAGTATCTGGTAGAAAAATAAAAGGAAAAATCCCAGTGAAGAAAGAATAAGAAGAAGTTTATATTAGACCACTGCACTAGTCTGCTCTTAAACTAATGGTTCAGATGAACCGTTCTAGACCACACTGCTGGTCTGATCTTCATGCAATGGTTCAGATGAACCTTGCTGTCTTGCTTGAATTTCTAGTCTATAGGAGTGGAGTGGCTATGGTTCGTATGAGTTCTGCTAGAGTGAGTTGTGATGGATTAGAAACCCATCCAGGCCCAGTTTATATAGGCAATGGTAGCTGGGGGTTATGGTCCAGGGAAATAAATCTTATTGACCGTTTTTTAACTGTTGGAGAAACTAACCGTTATTGATAGTTTCTAGCTGTTGTGCATGTAGTGTAATGGCTACTGCATGCAGCTGTTTCTGACTTGTGAGACATTGGCTAGCCGTTTTTAGTTGTTGGGCCAGCCACATGTAGCAATTTCTGCATGGTCAGCAATCAAGTGCATGAGCAGTTACACCTCCCTGCAACAGTCACATTTCCAGCTGCTATATATACTGAGGAACCTCATTCAGTCCTCTACTCTTCCGGCCAGCCATCCACCTTAGCCTCTTAGTTACATTGCGGATGTACGAAGTGCAAAGTGCGCCACTAGCGCCTCTACGGCCACACATGCCCATGCCCTCGCACTGAGCCTGTGCTCGAGACCGAGCGCATGCGCTGGTGTTCCAGTGCGTACACGTAAGCTCCATACTCCTTGAATTGGGTGAGCAAATATTATAATACTCCACTCACCACATTTAAACCAGAAACTTTTCTTCTCTTCTTCCAATGTGGGACTATTCCCAAAACCCATGAAAAAGGTATTTATATTATATAATATTTTATTATTAAGAATATATTAAAAATCAATATTTATTAACACTACATACATCTAGACATTTGATGATCGTGTTAGCTTTGATTCAGACACACAAACAAATGTGTGATGCTTAACTAATATTCAATTGCGTGCACTACATGCATCTATGTGCAGGTGTGCTAGAGTTGAATGTGACTCAAATCGAACCAAACCCCTTATGACCCCAGGTGTCGAAATGGATAGTTTAAGACTAGATATAAGAAGATCAATGGTCCAACCAATCATCGATTATAATAAATTAGGTGATTTTGAAAAGGAGATAGTTGGTTCTTTGGTTCTTCATATGAGTTCTTTTACCTTTGAAGCAATGACTTTCTATTATGTTGGTGACAACCTGCACTGTCTAGCAACCATTTAATATACTTATAAATAAAAATAAAGATATGTATTGATTTTATTGAATTAATGAATATTATAGTATAATTAGTAGGCAAATAAAGATGAAGAGAATATAAATTATTAATGGCAATTTGAACAGCGAAGCAACAATTGATTATTGACAGTTGTTCAAACCTCAGTGTTCACGAGACAGTCATGGCCTGGTGAAATCATTAAGTGAGAACTTAAGGACTTGATATCAAATGACAAAGTCATGGACACAAAACTACAAAAATCCAAACTTGCTGCAATGATGTGCTTAACAAATGTTGATTGAAATTAAACAAAAAGTATCTAATTGATCTAGATTTGTTGAAGCATTGTGCTGGATAAAAGTGGATAGGCTAAGCTAAGTTAAAATAGGATAAACGCCCATGAGGGGAAAAAAGAGGCAACGTTGTGATGAATAAGAGATGTTTGTGTTTGGATTGACAAGAGCCCAATGCTCTTTATCCTCTATTAAATTTATATTATTGAAATGCAGTTTGTTGAATAATGATCTTTGGCATCGGAGAGAGATTAAGCTAACTGGCTGTGTAATCTTGTGCAAATCTCATAGGCCTCTATGTAAGTATAACCTTTCGCATAAGTGAAAATTTTCACATTTAGCCGCACATATAGGGAAATCTTTCTCTAAATAACACAATTGCACATATTATTTCAAGCAGTGAAGAATGACCTCTTTGAAAATTTATGTGATTGTACACATTTTTTTATAGCTATTACTTTATCCATAGCCTCTATTTTTTTACTATGAAGTCGTTTGGCACCATGGATTTAGGGGGATTTGAGGAGATTTCAAATCCCCTATCTGTTTGGCATCATAAAGTAGATAGAGATTTCAAATCCCCTAAAAGAGAGGATTTGAAATCCACGGTGAAAGCTATGAATTCATCTAAAATCCTCCTATGAGTCATGTTATGGGGAAATCTGAATAAGGATAATCAGAGTCGGTTCGAGTTACCCGAGTCAGTTATTGAAGCCTCGGAAGAAGAATATCACATCAAGTGTGAGCTGACCTCTGAGTTACGACTATTAGCAGGCCGAGGCGAGCTCTCGTCCCCGTCTGAGGACGACATCCCATGAACTCCGACCTCGAGTATTCCGACAGTAAACTCCGACTGCTCAGTCTCAGGCTTAGATAAGACGAAGTCAAGCTTAGTCTGACACTATGAATACTAGGACTCGGCCTCGGGTCTAAACGGGTTAAGGCCGAGCCCGGGTGAGGACACTACGTGTGCCGAGCCTGAAGACTAGCCGAAATGCGAACGTGACCGAAGATCTCGTCCAAGGATACACGCCCTTAAGACACGATATGCCACGCGACCCAAAGATTGCGGATAATATCTTTACGATTACAGTATATGCGTGATTGAGTAAATCATGCCGAGATTAACGGACACAATCCTCTCTACCCACAAGTATAAATACCAGGGGACCCCATTGCTACAGGTACGCAAGATCCCACACCCTCTCTCTACATACAACTTAGACTCAGATTCCTTAGCCTGACTTAGGCATCGGAGGGTCCCTTGGCTTAGCCAGGGTCTCCTTTGCTTACCCTTCTATGCAGGACCAAGGTTCGTTGAAGATCCACCGCATTGAGTGGAGGGTGATCCGGATTTTGACCTCAATATTTTTTGGCGCCGTCTGTGGAAAACACAAACGAAAAGCTAGAAGGTTTTACCGGAAATGGTGAGAGAAAGAAAAAGGCGATAGTGATGGAACCCGAACCTAGCAGGCAACACCAGTCCTCTTTGTTACTGCACACCGAGTCGGCTTCGATAGGACCGTCTCAACGGAGTTAGAGTCGAGGAGGAAAATACAAAGCATTGCAAAATGAAATCCATATACTGAAAGACGAAGTCAGCCGAATGAAGGCACAACAGAATCAGCAGCCAACATTAAACCTGGTGGAAACCACCCCAATACCCAAAGTACAACCGCAACCAGTCAGCTCCCGGGCCAGAGGATCTCAAGATGGTTTGCACGCGCTCCCGACCCTACGCACAACACGGTGCCATAAGAGAGATCCGCTCGAATCCCAAAACCCATTTTGGACATGAAACAGTCTTATGTGTCTGCCACTTCGGCTCTAGCACCTACCGACCTCCGCCATCGGCTGGAGAGGAGCAGACATGGTAGAACATCCGAGGTGATGGGTGCCTCCCAAGAGACAGTAGCTGAGAATCAGAACCCTTTGGAAGCACAACTTAAGGAACTCCGAGATCAGTTTAAGGCGTTTCAAAAAGACCAACAATCTGCGTATGTTCCAACTGTAGTTCAGACGATGATGGAAGAGTCCGAGCCTCCTTTCACCTCTGCAATCATAGACGAGATGAGGTTCAGGATGCCCCTTGTCATCCAATTCTCCGGATCTGGAGACCCCTTGGAACACGTGGAATCATATCGCTTGTGGATGTAGATCCAGTCAGCTACGGATGCCATGATGTGCCGAGCCTTTTCGATAACTCTCTCTGGGTCTGCTCGAAGGTTGGTATCAACAACTTAAACCAAAATCAATCAGCTTCTTCGCGGAGCTCAGCAGATTGTTCCTTACCCAGTTCATCTCTGGTAAGAAGAGTCAGAAGCCGACTACTCATCTGTTCACCCTCAAACAAGGGAATAAAGAACCCCTGAGGGATTATATTGTCTGCTTCAACGAGCAAACGTTGTTAGTGGAAGATTATGATGATAAGATGACGCTCTCAGCCATGTTCAGTGGCCTCAAAGAAGGAAAGTTTACCTTCTCAATTGGGAAGAATCCACCCATTACCTTGGCCGAGCTCATCAGCAGGGCTCATAAGTACACCAATGCCGACGAATTCTCCAACTCCCGCAGGAACATCCAAGCTGCTGAAACGTCATCAAAGGAAAAACGGTAAAGGAACAAAGAACCTCAATCGTCCAACAAAAAGCCCGACGACCGGTCCCCTCGTGATCGCTGACCAAGCCGGAGACCCAAGGGCAGATTCCGTTCTCACATCCCCCTCAACACCTCCGCGGAGCAGATCCTGTTAGATATTAGGGGTTAGAGACTCCCGAACTGGCCTGTTTGCATGAAGACCGATGCTGAGAACTGGGATAAGCGCAAGTAATGTCGGTTCCACCGTGATCATGGCCATAACACGAGCGACTATGTAAACCTCAAAGATGAAATCGAAACCCTTATCCGCAAGGGTCACTTGCGCCGATATACTAAGGAGGAGAAGTTGACTCGGAAAGAAGAACGGCCGAGTAAAACTACTGAAGAACCTATTGAAATCTGAACCATCTATGGCGGTTCATCTGGTGGAGGCGTCTCAAACAGAGCTCGCAAAGCCCACTCCTGGAGTTTAGACCCCGAGCACTATGTCCATTTAACCAAAAGGCCAAGGAAAGAGCTCCGTCTCAGCCCTTGCAGCTTGACTTTCAAAGAAGATGATGCATGCGGAATCCACCATTCGCACGACAATACTCTTGTGGTGACTATAACCGTAGCTAACCGCAAGGTCTTCCGCATCCTGGTCGACACGGGAAGCTCAGTCGACATCATTTACTCCGAAGCCTTCGAGAAAATGGGAATCAATAGGTCACAACTCCGACCCGTGAAAACGCCCCTGCACGGCTTTGCAGGAGATAGGGTGATCTCCGAGGGAGCCATTACTCTTCCCGTGACAGCCGACGAAGGACAGCACCAAGCCACACTTCTTGTAGACTTTCTTGTCGTCAATGTGTCGTCGGTACATAATGTCATTATGGGCCGACCTTCCCTTAATGCAATGAGGGCGGTCGTGTCCACATATCACCTGATGATGAAGTTCCCTACTGAAGGAGTGGTCGGATACATCCGAGGGGATCAATGTGAAGCGCGGAGATGTTATGCGATAGCTGTGAGGAAAGGGTCGGTAGAGCATGCCCTCAGTTTCAACACCCTCGACCCTATGGGGGATCCCCCCGAGAACTTAGAGACCGTCCCGCTCGAGGAAGCCGACCCGAGCAAAATTGTTCAACTCGAATCTTCGCTGAATTTCGAGCAGAGGTCTCAAATGATAACTTTCTTACAGCAGCACAAGGACGTCTTCGCTTGGTCGGACGGGGAAATGCCAGGCATTTCTCCCGATGTCATGGTCAACAGGTTGAACGTGGACACGGATCATAAACCGGTGAAACAAAAGAGGAGAACGTTTGATGCCGAGAGATACAAAGCCATAGCCGATGAAGTCTCCAATCTACTCAGCGTCGACTTTATCGAGGAAATACATTATCCGGACTAGATCGCTAATGTGGTCCTGGTGAAGAAAGCGAGCGGGAAGTGGCAGGTCCGTGTCGACTACTCAGATCTAAATAAAGCCTGCCCTAAAGATTGCTTCCCCTTACCTCAAATCGATCAACTGATCGACAATACGGCTAGTTACGAACGTCTTTCCTTCCTGGATGCCTATTTCGGGTATAATCAGATCTTTATGCATCCCCCAGACAAGCAGAAGACTACCTTTGTCACAGACAAATGACTTTACTGTTACCGGGTCATGCCTTTTAGCCTGGAGAATGTTGGGGTAATATACCAGAGATTGGTAAATCAGATGTTTACTAAACAGATCGGACAAACAATGGAAGTTTACGTCGATGACATGCTCATCAAGAGCGTCAGAGCATCCAACCACCTCGACGACCTCGGAGTGACGTTTTTAATTCTTTGGGAATATTGCATGAAGCTGAACCCAGCTAAATGTGTCTTCGACGTCGGTTCTGGCAAGTTCCTTGGGTTTCAAGTCAGCCAGAGAGACATCGAGGCGAATCCTGAGAAGATAAAAGTACTGCTCGACATGAGTTCCCCGCGAACAACGAAGGAAATCCAATGCTTGACTGATAGAGTGGCAGCGCTTGAACAATTTATCTCCAGAGCTACCGACATATATCTCCCCTTCTTCCAGCAATTGAAAGGTCACAAGAAGGCTAGGTGGACCTCTGAATGCGAGCAGGCATTCCAGGAGCTGAAGCAATACCTGGGTTTACCTCCTTTGCTGTCGAAACCGGAAGAGGGCGAGCCCCTGCTATTATACCTGGCGGTCTCGGCCTCGGACGTCAGCTTGCACTCGTCAGGGAGGTAGGAAACCAACAGTATCCCGTTTACTACACGAGCAAAGCGACAGTGCCCGCAGAGACCAGATACCCGAGTATCGAAAACTTGGCTCTTAACTTAGTCTTTTCAGCACGGAGGCTTCGTCCGTACTTCTAGGCACATACCATCGTCATCCTAACCAACTTCCCACTTATGCAAGTCCTTCAGAAGCCAAATGTCTCCGGATGGCTTACAAAATGGGCAATAGAACTCGGAGAGTTTGAAATCTAATACCTTCCGAGGATTGCGATCAAGGGCCAAGCTGTGGCTGACTTCATAGCCGAATTCACTACCTCGATTGGCGATACCAAAGCAGAAGCAACCTCAGCAACCCCACCAGTTCCATCGCCTGCCAAAGATCTGGAGTCGGAACGAAGGTGGATCCTTTATGTCGACGGGTCTTCGAACGCCAAGTGAGCTGGGGCGGGAATCGTCCTGGTTGCGCCCGACACCACAACCATCTAGTGTGCCATCAGGCTCGGAGCCTCCAATAACGAAGCAGAATATGAAGCTCTATTGGCAGGACTCAGGCTGGCTACGAGTCTGGGGGTTTAGTCCCTTGAAGTGCGATGTGATTCCCAACTTATGGTGAACCATATCTCCACCGAGTTCGAGGCCAAAGAGACCAGAATGGTAGCTTATTTAGCCGAAGCCCGAAAATTGATCGAGAGGTTCTAGAGTTATGCCATCAACCAAATTCCGAGGGCAGAGAACTCTTGGGCCGATGCCTTAGCAAGGTTAGCCTCAGCCATAAAGGGAAAGATTCCTCGGATTATCTCTGTGAAATTCATGGAGAGCCCGAGCATCGACCAAATGGAACGAGAAGTGGTCAACCTAGTCGAGACCGCACCAAGTTGAATGGACCCGATCTATGACTACCTTGTATCTGGTGAGGTCCCCCAGGACAAGCTGGAAGCTCAACGCCTGAAGATTAGAGCAGCTCGATATACTATCTTGGATGGGGTCTTATATAAGAAGGGGTACTCACAGCCCTACCTCAGATGCCTTTGACCCGAAGAATCGGATTACGTGATATGAGAAATCCACGAGGGCATCTGCGGTAATCACTCCAGTGGCCGAGCCTTAACTCTGAAGATACTCCGTCATGGGTACTCATGGCCAACCATCCGATAAGACTCGAAAGATTATGTCCGAAGGTGCGACAAATGTCAGAGGTTTGCAACAATACCGAGGCAACCCGCGGAAGAAATGACCCTTATGATTAGGTTGTGACAATTCGCTTAGTGGGGGATCGACATCATTGGACCTCTGTCCACAGGGAAAGGATAAGTGAAGTTTGCTATTGTCGCAATCGATTACTTCACCAGATGGGCCGAGACCGAACCCGTGGCTAAAATAACCGAACAGAAAGTGGTCGACTTTGTCTAGAAGAATATCATTTGGTGATTCGGAATCCCGTGCACCATCGTTTCTGACAACGATAAACGGTTCGACAATGATAATTTAGGGGCATGTGCAGAGGGCTCGGCATCTCAAACGTTTATTCCTCACCTCGGTATCCGCAATCTAATGGGTAGGTGGAAGCTATAAACAAGGTTATCAAGCACCACCTGAAAATGAAGTTAGAGAAAGCGAAGGGCAACTGGACTAAGGAGCTCCCATTCGTCATTTGGGCACATCAGACCACGACTAAGTCATCTACTGGGGAGACCCCCTTTTCGCTATCATAAGACTCGGAGGCGATCATCCCAGTCGAGATCGGCCTCTCGACAGTTCGGGTTAGAAACTATCAAGAAGATCAGAATGCGGAGCACACACGACAAGCCTCGACTTGCTCGAAGAAGCCAGAGGTATCGCCCGACTCCGAGTCGCTGCTAGACATCACCAAGTTACACGATTATACAACTCAAGGGTCAAGACAAGGCGTTTCTGGCTAGGGGACTTGGTCCTCCGTCGCGTCTTTCAAAATACGACAGAACCGGGGGCTAGGACACTCCGGCCCAACTGGGAAGGGCCCTATCGCGTGATCACTTGGAATACCTCGAGGGACGTCCACTCCCCCATCCCTGGAACACCGAACACTTGAAGATATACTATCAGTGAAAATCTACCGGCCCTCAATGAATGTACTACTCAGAGCTACTAGCCTTTTGAGGCCTCTAATAAAAGTTTCTCCTTTTCTACATAAGTAATCTACAAACGGAGGAAGTTACCTCTCACAAGCAGAGGCTAACTTAACGGACTGATCCCTTTAAGAAGGGGTCGGGACGTTAAAACCCATGAAAATCTACATAAGGATCCCCTCACAAGCAGGGAAAAAGCCCAAAGACGACCGGATTCCTTGAGAAAAGGGTTGGCTCGTTACGCAACAACTGATCTACAAAAGCAACTGAGCATGCCATTCGTGGGGGGAGGGGGGGTTAGCCCCTTAAGGGGTCGGTCCTGGAAACAATAGACATTTAAGAATTATCACAACAATCAACACACGCGAACAAGCCGTCTGCCAATAATCGTCATCAATATAAAAAAGAAATCCATTTACATTGCAAAGAAAAGTAAACTTATCATTCCCTCTGAGTAGAGGGACTAGTTACCGAGCTGGGGGGCTGAGCGTCGACGGTGGCTTCTGCGACAAGAGCATTTGGGGCAATTTACACAGCTGGAGGGTCATTCTCGGGCTCGTCTGCCACAATAGGCTCGGCGTCTTCGGCGATGTCTGCCGTGAGGGCGTTGAGGTTAAGAGTCAGATAAAGCCTTCTAACCTCGACTAAGCAAGTGTCATAGCCGAAGTAATACAATTTGTCCAGCTCCTTGGCCCTTTCAGCCGAATCCTTGTATTCGGCCACTGCCGCGGCCGCTTGTGAGACCGCTTGAGCCTTAAGCTCTGTTCGTAAAGAAGCCTTCTCTTCATACGCGGCAGACTCAACGACCCTCCGTTACTGAACCAACTAGTTCGCCGCCATCTACCGCTCTGCTTCAAACTTCTCTCTCGCCGCCTCGACTCCTGTCTCGGCTTCTATGGCCCTAAACTCCATGTCTTCGTTAGCCTGGCATAAACGCCTGACTTCAAGTTTAGCCGCATCCAAGCGAGCTTGGAGTTGGCTGACCTCACCCTGAAGCGCGAGTTCTCTTACTCGCCCCTCAGCAACAGCCTTCTTCTGCTCCTCCTGCTTCGTTACCGAAGCTTCCAGCTTCTTCTCGAGCTCAACCCACAGTGCATTTTGCTCTACCATCTCGACCACAAACTTGGCCCGCTCTGCCTCGAGCCGCTTCATCTCCTTCAGCCTCTCCTTCACCTCCACCATCATTGGCAACGACTGGTAGCATGTAGCCGCATAGTTGTTCATGAAGCTGACGTGGCGGCGGGGGAGCGTGTCGGCTATTCGCGTCTCTGGCGCATGCTTATCCGGCCAAGAGTTCAACTGAGCCATGTGGAAACCAGGAGGTAGGACTCCTGGGGAGGGTGCGAAAGCTCCTCCCCTTGGAGAGGGTGTGGAAGCTCCTCCAACCCCACTGGCCGCTGAAGCTTGGGCAGCCGCTTCGGGAATGTTCGTATACCCAACGAGGATGTCACCTTGACAGACAAAGGGCTCGGCCTCGGCAGCAACAGGGGGATTGCAGATTGTGTAGAGACAGCCATGTCAGGGGTCTCCCCTATTACTTTTCTCCTTACCCCAGAAGGACCCGCAACCGCCAAAGGGAAAGTTTTGGGACTTGTTCCTCTGCTGAAGGTGACGAGATGGTGATAGGCTCGATTCTGGTAGAAGCCTCAGTAACTGGAACCTCGGGGGCAGGGTTCAGAACAATGGCGGGAACAGCCTCAGAGGGGGTTGTGATAGGCCCAGCTCCAGCTAGTCTTACAGCCGGGGTAGCCTCGGCCTCGGCTTAAGAAGCCTTCCTCCTATTTGTCTTTGGTTTGGAGGAGAGGACGACGTCCATCGGAGGGCACAGAGGCCTTCTCTTCTTTGAATCACCTGCCTCCATCCCTATAAAAGAAAGAGAGATCAACACCAGTAAGATCCACGGAATGGATAAAAATCAGCGAATTAGTTTCAAAAGGCCTTAACCAATCTCACCCAAAGCAAAGAAGGTGGGTTGAATTCTACAAAAGCCGGAAGATACCAAGTTCTCCCGAATGATGAGATCGAACCAGGCATGTTGGTTCGCCGGGACCACTCGGACTCGGTCGACTTGTCGCTTCTGGAGGACAGAGAGGTCAGGGGCCCCCTTCGGGCTGGACTGCAAATAGAAGCAAAGAGCGAGTTAGATATAGAAGAACGAATTAAGTATGTAAGGCGATTAGAAGAAACGTCTGACCTGGATTGGCGAATCGGGTAGGAACTTGAATCCGCAGTTGGTCCAATTAGGAGGTAGGAGCCTCCCATTCTCTCGAGGCCCAGAACCACTTCCCTTTCTAGTCTTTGTTGGAAGAAAGGAGTTAAGTTACCAGACATGGAAGGCATGGGGGCCTAGCCAAGAAATACCACCAGGCCTTATCCGTGTTATCATACTTGGCCATGTACGAAAATAAAAACTCATTTGGTGTCAGCCTCTGGTTCCCTGCTAAATGCCAGAGGACGAAAGTAAAGGGTAGGATCCTCTAGGAATTCGGGCCCAGCTGCCCCGACGCAATTCTCAGCCGCGCCGTCAGCTCACGCAAGAAAGGATGGATGAGGAATTGAAGCCCACATTGGAGGGCGCAAACGAAGACAACAATCTCCCCCTCAGCCGGAGATCTCGCTTGATTTGTGGGGGCAGGGGCTCGAATGTGAACCGAATCGGGGATCTGATAATCTTCACGAAGTTGGGCCATCTGGGACTCGATCATGACCGATCCCCCAGGGACTGATGGTTTCGTTCTACCTCCCTTGGGGCCCGCATGTGACCGTCCCACAGGATCTCTGAGGACCCTTTTCGGCCTTTTACCTTGACTCTTGGGCCTCTGACTTGCGGCTCCTTGGACCGGGGATGGAGTGTAAAGGGGTACGACCTCGAGAGGGCCTTCAGATTCCCCAGGCCCCGAGGCTGAAGTCTCTGGTTCAGACTTTGAATCGGTTCCTTGAACTACGCCCATCTTGTCAGAATCGCTTGACATGAAGGAAAAAATGCGTTAAAGTATTGGAGGACTCACAGCGTTGCAGGCGATTTCCTCCGACAGAAATTTTTCTAACTCTGATGTCTTTCGCTGGGCTAAATCTCCCCTCCGATGGTCGGGAATCCTCTATCCAGTGATCAAAATGCTTTTTCGGCAGAAGGCGATTGCCGGTGGATGCGATTTCCAGTAGAAGGCGATTCGGAAGGAAGGAGCAGAGAAAATGAGAACGCAAGAAGTGTGAGAGCAAGGGAGGAAGGGGTTTATATAGTCACCTCATCGCTCGGTGCCATCATTACTAGCGACCGTTCCAGAAGCCGACACGACTCGACACTGGCACCGAGAGACACGTGGAAGAGTACGATACGTCTGAACCCATGCTTCGAGGTCAAAATCTTCTCAGCATTTAATGTCATTAAAGATGCAGGCGCCTCCTCGCTCCTCCAACACATGTGGTGCAGCCTCCTTCGCCCCGCCGTCTGCAAATTGTAACCGTCGTCACGTGTCCCTCACTGAGAGGACAGTAATCGAAGAGTTGCGGCCGTTGTGTCACACGCGAAATCGGAGGTGTACGAATCGCATTGAATATGCCCCGATCACTCCAATCGCCATCAAGTGTTAGAGAAGGGAGACATCGTTTCATTTCCCCGAGTATTTACTCTCCAGATCCAGGCTCAGACCTAGAGAGTAGGGGGCTTCTGTTATGAGGAAATCTGAATAAGGATAATCAAAGTCGGTCTGAGTTACCCAAGTCAGTTATTAAAGCCTCGGAAGAAGAATATCACATCAAGTGTGAGCTGACCTCTGAGTTACGACTATTAGCAAGCTGAGGCGAGCTCTCGTCCCCGTCTGAGGACGACATCCCATGAACTCTGACCCCGATTATTCCGACAGTAAATTTCGACAACTCGGTCTCCGGCTTAGACAAGACGAAGTCAAGCCTGGGCTGACACTCATAATACTAGGACTCGGCCTCTGGTCTAAACGGGTTGAGGCCGAGCCCAGGTGAGGACACTCCGTGTGCCGAGCCTGAAGACTGGCCTAAATGCGGACGTGACCGAAAGTCTCATCCAAGGATACGCGCCCTTAAGACATGATACGCCACACGACTTAAAGATTGCGGATAATATCTTTACGATTACAGTATATGCGTGATTGAGCAAATCGTGTCGAGATTAACAGACACGATTCTCTTTACCTACAAGTATAAATACCAGGGGATTCCATTGCTATAGGTATGCAAGATCCCACACACTCTCTCTACATACGACTTAGACCCAGATTCCCTAGCTTGACTTAGGCATTGGAGGGTCCTCCGCTTAGCCAGGGTCTCCTTTGCTTACCCTTTTGTGCAGGAACAAGGTTCGTCGAAGGTCCACCGCATCGAGTGGAGGGTGATCCGAATTTTGACCTCAACGGGTCATATGTGTAATATGTGTGTCAGTAGGCTACTAATCTATTGAGGACATGAGCCACGGCTAAATTCCCAAAACAACTAGACTATTAGATGTATCACTAAAAATATTTCAATAAGACGATATGCACAATATAAACATTGTCCATTTAAATCAACAATTAAAAATCGTTGGCTAGTCGCTCGGTTATGGTCCTGTGCTTGTGGCCCATCCGGGTATTGGAATTTCATCATTATCGACCAAAGTATATATTTCAACGAGCTTATTATAACTAGTGTGCCAAACAATACACACACAAACTAATTAAGGATATTAAAGTTATTTTAGTAATTAAATTCAAACCCATATAAACATATTATGCATAGCTACTTTTAGATTACAAGGGATTATAAATCTAAGGTGCCAAACACAATAGGAGGATTTCAAATACAACGCAATTCAAATTCAGGGATTTCTAATCCAAGTATTCTGAATCCATGGTGCCAAACAATACCTAAATAGTTTTAATTTGTTAGACTATTACATTTAATGCTTTGTTCTAGAGTTTGCTTTTGTTATACTTTTGTATTCAATGTTGTACCGAAAAGTTTCATTTTAATGGACTTCAACATTTAATAATTTGCTAGATAATTTGCTTTTGTTAGACTTTTACACTAACTGCATTTATCCCTCGTTTTTTAACTTGAACTTTCCCACATATGAGTTGTTACTTTGTTGACGGACTTAGCCTAGGGTTGTCAATGGGCTGGGTTTGGCGTTGGTCTCAACCCATATTTTGAACTATTTCAGGCCGAGCCTATATTTAAATTATGATTTTGGTAGGCCTGAGCCTGGGCCATTGACATCCGTGACCTAGCCTCTCATTCTTTCTTGCAACCATGACAGTTGTGACAACCTTAAATGACAACCGTGGTTGTTGGCTATTGACATTTTTATTAAATTTTAACCGTGAACGTAGTCATTTTGAATGTCAAATTTGTTATTTTAATGATCAACTACTGCATCATTTTAATGTTTTAATTGGTCTTACTTGAGATAGTGTCCCTACATAGCATTTTTTTGAGGTGTTGGATTTGATTGTCATGTCAAATCATGTGTAAGCAGTGAACCAACTAGAAATTTGGCTTAAGGTGTCTAAGGTTGCATCCATTCAGCGACTGTCTCGGATTTGGCCCACATTGACTCCAAGAAGATCAATGCCATGACACGCTTCATACCTCACTTTTACGAATTGCGTTAAAAGGGTTATTGGAGTAACTATCCAACACTTAAAGTGGAATTTTCTATTTACTGCTTTACGTAGTTGTGTAAAAACGTTTGAGTTATGTGTGGCCTGCCATATTGTATATGCCAATCTACTCGATTGATCAAGTAAAACCTTATTTGACTTATATATACAAAAGATAGTCGCAATAAAAAAATAATCTATGCCATATATAATGCGCGGAGGCAAGATTTTAGGGCCAATTTATTTTTATCAAATTTGATGGTAAGGTAATGTAAATAAATTATCGTACGTTACAATTTTATAGTGTTTGTTTAAACATGTAATATGACACATAATTCAAATACCAAATGTCGATGTAATAGAAAACATCAAAAAAATTATTATAATTGCAATCTTACATTGTAAAATTATCATCTTATTATTTTTATCCAAATAAAACAAACAATATAAGCAAAGTTAGCATTATAGTTAAATCATGCCGCAGTCACTAGACAAGTATTTTGTAATTTTATTTACTTTGTAATCGGTGAAACAAATGAGCTCTCTGCGAGAATTGTGGCTTTAAAGATTCTAGGGGAGCTTAACATGCATTGGTGGTATTTTTTGAAATTTCTAAAACTTGCATGCTTATAAATGGGCAAGATGAATAGTAGCAGTGCCAGCGGGGGATTTGCTTTTTTTTTTTTTTTTTTTTTTTTTTTTTTTTTTAAATTTTTAAAAATACATGTGTAGCCCTCTCCCATTTTCTTTGCATTAGCACGAGCCCATATTTTCTGTGACGTGGGGCCCACTATAATTTCTACATAACATCCATCCATGCACCTATTATGCCGCCTTCTGTTAAGATGTCTGCCAGACCGGGTAGACATAATTTTGAGTGGGCCACTAAACAATATTACAGGCCGATGAGTAGCCCACTTTTGGCTATAGTTTCTTTATTCATGCGCTCTCATTGACATTTTTTTTTTTCTCTCATTTTTTTCTCCATTTTCCTCTTCCCTTCGCTATCTCCATCTCCACCTTTATCTCTTTCTATTCCTTGGTTCACCTGTGCTGTGAATGCATTGCCAATTCCCCTAAAGTGGACTTGGCAGGGGAAAATGTAAATATGCTCTAAGATCTTTATGTGAGGAATGGCCCACTTCAATTTTAGATCGGGATATTTTTTTTGCATCTCCCTTCATCTCAATGAATTACACCTTATGAATGGGTTTGATGAAAGTCAGTGGAATGGGAAAGGGTTTTGGCGCCAGCCAAAGCAGATCAAATGTTCAAGTAAACTACACCGCGTGAATCAGTTGTGATTATGATACCTGCAGTTGAAACCTTCCCAGGGACCACTTTGATGGCTAATTACCGTCCATCCTATTCATAGGGTCACGTAGACCTGAGGGAAAACACCAATATCAGTTTGATCCAAAACCTCCGTGGCCCCAAAAAGTTATGGGCAGTAGGTGTTTAATCTCCACTGCGTGGACTACTTCAGCCTTTGAAGTGCCTAATTTTTGGGCTTGTGCCCTAGAATAATATGATAAAATGGATGGACGGTGTGGATAAACCTGTACATCACGGTAGCATTTCAAACCCACTGTCCGTACCCAGATAGGCGCCGGAGGGGCTAGTAGCTATCCGCGTACTTCGATTCTTTGGATGAAGGGCATGACCTGGCTGTTTGCTGGAGAAGACATTTGAGTGGCTATCATTCCGCAATCGTCTGCATGGCAGACGTGGGGTAGATCCCAGCCATTCATCAGGTGGTCGCCACGAAACGGGTCATCCCAGTCATATTAGGTTATCGGATTTTCCGCAATTCTACGTTCGACCTGTACCATTTCAGTCAATTTCGACCGTCCATCTCTCTTCCTGAAATTGTGCCCAATCTGATGACCTAGACAGTCTGATTTTTTTTTTTTTTTTTTTTTTTATTATTTATTATTATTATTTTTTTTAATGAATCAGCGCACAGACAGTCCCACAGGCGAACGGCCCCGATTCTCCCACACGTGCAACAAATGGAGGATTCCAAAAGATACTCTTGCGAGTAGCCATTACGTCTCTTGATAAAGGAGGGAAGAAGAAGCGCCACTGGTTAGAGCCATGGCTTCGAGCTCTTATCTAATTCCCGCATTTCTCTGCAACAATGGCGGAAATTCCCGCCTCAGATTCCAGCGCGCTGGAGCTTTCAAGCCCAAGAAGAGCTCGTTCATGGCACCTATCAGAGCGAAACAGGGAGAGAACTCGATGCAATACAGAAAGCTCGGGGATTCCGACCTTCAAATAAGCGAAATAACGCTTGGAACTGTAAATTCCCATATCATTTCAACCACTTTTGAATGTTTTTAAATTTTTTTTCCATTGATATGTTGAATTTTTGTTTTTGAGTAATGGGTGTTTTTAGTTTTTGGTAAGAGGTGTGCACCATGCTGAGGCAGTGGGAGAGCACACGCGTAAGAGGTATGCGTTTCCAAATCAAATTGGAAACGGCTCTCTTCACCGTCTCTTGTTTTTGCTGTTTATAAAAGGGGAATACATGTAGAGAGAGAGAGAGAGAGAGAGAGGAGAGAGAGAGAGAGAGAGAGAGAGAGAGAGAGAGAGAGAGAGAGAGAGAGAGAGTCATCTTCTGGTGTATTCCGTGGTGGGAGATTTTTAACAGTAGAAGAGTGGGAGAGAGAGGTAAGCCTTGAATTTCTGATTTCTCTTGTTTTAGTAAAGAAGGCTTCGTGTAGCTGCCCCGCGGATGTAGGCAAATTGCATAACCACATAAATATTTGTGACTGTTGTCTCTTGTTTTTCTTCTTGGGCCCGTTTGGATGCCAGTAAGTTCTTTAAGTTGTAAGTTACTTAGAGGTAAGTTACTTACAGTTGAAAGTCACTTACACGTTATTCTGTTTGGATGTAAGCTGTAAGTCACTTAATTTATTGTGTTTGGGTAACCTGTAAATTAGTTACAGGTGAGAAGCTCTATGTTCACACCAACAAGAGCTTAGAGTGGGAATCGTTCCAAAATGTTATAATCGCATAAGATATGTTGGCACCAAATATACTAATTTATTAAGCACACTTAGATTAATATTTACGCCAATTCTTAGGCTAAATCAATCATGAAGTGGGTCATAAAAATGAGGCTATGGATTCAAAATACCTACAATGTAGAAAACTGGTAATGCTAGGATGCTCCAAAACAAAAAAAATAATTACCAGTCAATGGCCTAATACAACTCATCTTCAACTTACAAGAAGAGGAGAAGCATTGTATAATAGCGATGGATTACATAGTCGGATGCCTGGTTAGATACATCTTCTTGTAATAAACACGCACTATTTGACCCGACAATATTACAAGTGATACCTAAATTTCAGTAAGCTAAGTTGATCATCTGATCGATTATCATGACCAACATCTGCAATATAGATGATCCCAACCATCCAATTGGTGGCTTGTAAATAAACAAATGCAGCACATTAGATAGGGCCATGTATACTAGAGTTCAGATGAATACTGTCCTAATGTTACAACTAGAAGTCATAGTTCCTTGATCCACTCTATTGACCTGATTGGCCCCACTTAGATTATATGCTCCTAAACAAATCATCCATGGATTGGAAAACCAATGGCTACAAGAAAGAAGGTCGAGTTCCAAATCCCCATTGTTTATCAGTTTTTCCAGCTCATTTTAGGGTTTGGGTAAAAAAATGAAGCGGATCTAAATCTCAGGTGGGCCACGCTATAAGAAACGACGGTGATTGAATGCTCACCAATTAAACTTCTTATGGGCCACAAAAGTTTTGGATCATGCTTATATTTATCTTTTCCCTTCATTTAGGTATGTGTGACCTTATCAACATGTTGGATGGTAAATAAACATTAAGGTGGGCCCTATGAAGTTTTTAATGGCAGACATTCAATCACCATTGTTTCCTATGGCATGGCCCACCTGAGATTTTTGGATATGCTTCATGTTTGGGCTTAGGCCCTAAAATGAGCTGGCAAAATTGAAGGACGACATGGATATACCAAAAAAATACATTAAGGTGGGCCCCCTGTCTAAACCTCACCGAATCGAGCCAATTTAAATAAAAGAAAACAAATTGTAACCCTAACTACAAAGAGGGAGAGAAGGGAAGAGAGGTGCACAACAACCTTGATTGTAGAGAGGTAGAGGCGCATAACGCCATTGCAGAGAGAGAGAGAGAGAGAGAGAGAGAGAGAGAGAGAGAGAGAGAGAGAGAGAGAGAGAGAGAGATTTCCGGAGCTTCTTTAATGGTTGGAGCTTTGCTGTAATGGAGATGCATTTCCCTCCTGATGCAGGACAATTAACCACTTGCTCTAAAAGCTCGAACTGATAGAGCATGGCGAATTAATCCTTTTAATGCCCCCGCATTACCTCCTCTTCCCCTCGTTTAAAAAATCAGATCGTTGGCTTGATAGTCATTTACAGGGAAGTGACTTCTCATCCCCAACCCCTGGAAGTTTCCTGGCAGTTTTGCTTGTAAGTGACTTAAAAGTGAATTTCCTCCCCCAAACACCACTTGTAAGTGACTTTCCCATAAGTCACTTTCCATTAACCCAACTTACAAAAATTTAAAAAGAAAAAAAGAAAAAAACCCAACTTACAGGCATCCAAACAGGCCCTTTGCCTTTTGGGTTATTGTTTGATTCATTTCTTTTGTGTTTTGCTTTGCTTTGCATTGATTGTGTGCGGATGTTTTTCCGCAGCAAATGGTATTGGAGCCAAAGGCCAAGAAGCCTTTTAAATATGGTAGGAGCTAGTCCTACCATATTTAGGGTGCCAAAGTTCGATGGTTATAATAACGCGTTGTGGAAACCGAACATGAATGTGGCGTTGGTGAAGGAAGGTTGTGCAATTGTGATAGAAGGAAAATAAAATGAGCCTGTAGAGATGAAATATGAAGTATTTGAGGAGAAAAATCAATTAGCTATGGTGGATCTTCTTCTTGCAATAGATGATTGAGTTTTATTAAATGTGTTCGATCGATTTGCCAAAGGTTTGTGGGACACATTATAGAACCTGTATAAAGGGAAATCAATGTCCAATAAGATTTTTCTCAGATGGATGAAGGAATGATCCTCTTTGTGGGAACACTAGAATGAGTTTAATACCCTGATTAACAGATTGATGGCGATTGATGTGAATATTGACGATGAAGAAAAGGTTGCACTTTTGCTATTGTTCGATATCAGATTTGTGGGATTGTTTAATTATAAAATTTAGCAACACTTTATATCTCAATACGAAATTAGCCGTGTGCACATTGCTTACCAAAGAGTTCCTCAGAAAAACATACGAGGGATCCTTTGGTAATGCTATGATGGTCATGGGAAAATTTATTGAGAAGTGTACTAATGGGAGAGATTAGATGAGATCTAAATAAAAGGGGTACAAAACAAGAAATTGTTGGAATTGTGAAAAAATGGTCACTTGTATAAATTTGTAAACATTAGAAGACAAATCAAGAAAATTTCGAACTTGTTTCTATGGTCAAGCATCAAATTCAAAGGGCTAGAAAACCTAGTTGAGAAAGGCGATTTATCTGAGGACCGGGAATTTTTGTCATCTACGGCTCCACAAGAGAATCTGAACAATCAATTGATTTTGGATTTAAGCATTTTATTTTATATGACACCACACATGGACCGTTTTTACATATATTAGTTATTTCATGACGACACAGTTTACATGGGCAATGATAGTACATGTAAATTTGTGAGGATTGGAGATGTCGGAATCACTATATTTAATGAAATCACATGTACAAATTTGGGTGTGCTGCACGTTTTAGACCTACAGAAGAATCTTTTATCATGGGGAGAGTTTGATGAAGATGGTTATACATTTTCTGATGAAAATGGTCGATTAAAGATTACGAAAGGGGCAATGGGAATTGCGAGGAGAGAGTTGATGGGCTGTTTATATTGGTTGATTGGAGATACCGTGGTTGGCGATGTCATTGTTGTTAATGTCGTAATAGACTTTGCTACAATTTGACATAGGAAATTGGACCACATGAGCAAGCATGGACTAAAGGTACTTCTTGATTGAAACTTATTTCATGGTTTAAAATATTTTAATTTGGATTTTCGTGAGGATTGTCTATTTGGAAAGTCCCATAGAGCCCATTTTTCCTCCTCTACTAGAAGTAAGGATGTCTTAAATCTAACATTCTGACACTTGAGAGATTCTTGTCGAATCCTTGGTGATTTGAAGTATTTTGTTTTTTTTTATTGATAATTCTTCAGGAAGGTATGGGTTTACATGGTCAAAAGGAAGAGTGATGCTTTTCCTTCTTTTGTCAAGTTTAAAGCATTAGTTGAAAATCATAAGAGAAAAAAATAAATAAATAAGTGTCTGAGAATTAGTGACGAAGGAGAGTACACATTGAAAGAATGCAAGGATTTTTGTAGCGAGCATGACATTGAGAGGCACTACACAACTGTTGGTACTCCATAATAGAACGAAGTTGCTAAAACGTATGAACCATATGCTTATGGATCGTGTTAGGAGCATGTTGAGTTTGGTTAGGCTCGAGCAATGTTTTTTAGCGAAAGCCGTTAACATGGCTTGTTACTTGGTGAATTGTTCTCTGCTACTACACAAGTTGCAAGATCTCTAAAGAGGTATGGTTTGGAAAACCTATTAATGACGTACTTTTGATTGTGATGTTTATGTGTGGATTCCCAGAGAGTAAAAGACTAAGCTAGATGTGAGATCCAGAAAGTGTATTTTTCTTAGAAATTTTTACAAAAAAGTATCCAATTAATATGAATTTACATTTTGGTACCTTTTTTCAAAAAAGGTTTTTGAAAAGCTACCTCATTAATCCATATAATTTTCATTCCACTACCCTTTTGTTACATTTCTTAAACAGTCGGTTGGGTGCATGTGCAAGCAAATGGGTCGACTGCTTGGGTGGGCCTCAAGTGATGTTTATGTAAAATCCACCCCGACCACCAGGTGCATCACCTCATGTTAGGCCATGGGACCAAAAAGTTACTCCCATATGTGATTTAGGTGGACCACATGATTGGAAACAGTTTAAAGGGCAACGATCACCCTCTAAACTGTTTCCCTTGGTATGGCCGACCTAAATCATTGATTAGCTCGAGTTTTTGGATGGTGTGACATCTAATGGTTGGAGTGGATTTCATATACTCATCACAGTGAGGCCTATAAAAATCAAGGTTGGACTTCTCTCCTAATTGTTTTCTTTGGTGTGGCCCACCTAAATTGCTAGTTAACCCTATTATTGGCTTTGGCCCTAAACTGGGATTGCCCATCTAGTGGTCGGAGTGGATTTTGCATACACATCACGGTGGGTCCTGCAAAAAAATGAAGTCCCCGTCCCTCTCCAAATGGTACAGAGAGATTATTTAGAAAAAAAGGAAACTTTATGGGAGGACCTTCTTGATTTTGTTGGGGACCATTGTGATGTTTATGTAAGATCTACTCAGACCATTAGCTATTTGTCCCGTGTTAGGCTTTGAGACCAAAAAATCAGTTTGACTTGTGATTCTGATGGGCCACACCGAAGGAAAGAGTTAGGAATGAGACATTCACCCTTGATTTTTATAGGGCCCATTGTGATAATTATATAGAATCCACTCCAACCATTAAATTACACACAAATTTAGGAACGTGGACGAAAAATCATACCCATCCATGATTCATGTGGGCTGCACTAATGAAAACAATTTGGAGGGCGAGCGGCCCTGTACACTACTTCCAATCATGTGGTCCACCTGAATCACATATGGAGATGCTTTTTTATCCCTTGTCCTAACACGTGGTGACACAACTTGTGGTTGGTGTGGATTTTAAATAAACATCATTGTGGGGCCCATCTAAGCCACCCACCCATTTGCCGGTATGCCCTTGGTGACGGAAGGAAGTGGAATGAAAATTATATTGATTAATGAGGTAGCCTTTTGAAAACCTTTTAAAAAAAGGTATCGTAATATAAATTCCATATTAATTACGTAGTTTTTTAAAATATAAAATTCCCTTTTTCTTAGCTATGTAGATGGACCAGAGGACAGATTGTGAGACCTTGCTTACATAAATTATTAATTAACCAAGACGTTTTAAATGAAGATTTGATGCAAAAAGACAATGAATTGCCAAACTTAGAGCCACGAGAGATAATTGAATTAAAATCATCAAGCGTTGTTCAAAATCAGCTTACTGACTTAGAAGATCAACAAGTTGATGATATTGTTGAAGATGAAGCCGATGAAGAGCATGAAGATGAGATACTGGGTGCCGAAACTCAGATTGTTCAAGGCTTATCCGAAGAGAGCTATAAAACCTTAAATTTAGCTTAAGAATTATGTTATGGTTTGTGCTTATATGACATAAGAGCACGAGTCTTGTTTATACTGAGAAACATGTGAATCTGTGGATGCTAGTTAGTGGAGTGCATGCATGGAGGATGAGATGGAAGCCTGCATAAAAACAGGACTAGGGAATTACTTGAATTACCCAAAAGCTAAAAGGCTATTGGTTGTAAATGGGTTTACAAGCTGAAGAAAAATACTAATAGGAATGTTAAAAGATATAAAGCCTGATTGGTGGTAAAAATGTATGCTAAAAAATTAGGTATTGACTTTAAATGAGATCTTTTCTCCAGTTTTCCGATTGAGTATTATTTGTGCTGTGTTGAATACGATAGTGGTACTTGACTTATAGCTTGAGCAGTTAGATGTAATTTTTTGTTTTCACAAGAATCTTGACGAAGAAACTTATATGACTCAACTCAATGGTTTTATTAAAGAAAACAAGAAAAATCTCGTTTGTCAGCTAAACAGATCACTTGGCGGTTTAAAGCAGGTGCTAAGATGTTGGTACAATCAGTTTGATTCCTTCATTGTGAGCTTGGAATTTTAGAGATGTGAGGTAGATCATTGTGCGTATATTCATAGCTATGGTAATGGTGGCTTCATTATTTTGTTGTTGTATGTGAATGACAAGCTGGTTGTAGGTACTAATAGAGATACTATTGGGTATCAAAATCCCGTTTGATTAGGGATATCGATATGAAGGATTTGGGTGCTATTAATCAAATTCTTGGGATGACCATATTTAGAAGCGGGAAGAATAGGAAAGTTTGGATGACTAAGAAGTAGAGCTGGGCAATCCTGACCCGATCCGGTGGATCCGACCCGATTCGGCGGCCTGGATCGGTGCGGATCGAGCAGGGCAACCAGATCCGAAAGATTTTCGGGTTGAGTTCAGATCCATACCGATCCAGACCGATCCGATCCGGACCGGGTCTAGAAGGTTCTTCATGTGGCGAAGGTTATGCTCCCTTCTCTTCTTCGCTGGACGGTTATAATCATCCGACCAGTGTCATTCTCAGGACAGGCTCCAATCTCCATTGAGAAAAAGCTGAAAGATTTGGATGCTCAGAATTGCACGATACGTATTCCATCTGCGTTGTAGATGAGTCACCACCGTTTAAAAAAGACAATGGTGAACCATCACTGATAGTAGTGTCCTATCTATTTATTCCATCTTCTATCCTTCCTTCTTCTAAACAAGAGAATAATCTAAGCTAGGTTATCATCATCCTTGAATAGCATTTTGTATTGAAGAAATGTCGAGCAGAATGATCAGGTCCGTTCATTTTTTTTCTTATCCTTTTTATTACTATTTTTAGCTTGGATTTTGTTATTGATTATTCATGTATATTTCCAATCTAAAATCAGATGATATTGACATCATTATCAGGAAGTTTCGTATCTCTAGTCTCAGTGCAGGATTCTGTTCATGTGGGGCCCATCGCTCTCTGTTCCAGACCCTTGATCTGTTTAAGCCCACAGTAGAAGGGGGAATTACCATTAAGTCTCCTTTTTCACCCATCATAACTCTCCAATCTTCGGCCGTTGTGTTTTTCTTGATAGGCTTATGTGGGCCATAGATAAGATCCTCCAATCTTGAAGTGCTCAAGTGTAGGACTGAATGAGCTAAATGAGCTATTTGACTTATGCGTGTAGGACTGAATGAGCTGAATCAGAGAAGGAATGGCGAACCAGGGCGCGAAGAAGAGAAGGGAGCATAATCTGGACCGATCCGAACCATGCCCGATCCGATCCGACTTGGTTTTCCTGACTGAGTTGGACTTGGATCGGATTAGGCCATGTACATTTCGGATCGGTTCGAGTCAGGTGACTCGGACTCGGTCCCGGATCGGATCGAGTTTGGGTCAGGCCATTGAGATTTCGGATCGGATCGAGTTGGACCCAATCCGATCCGACTTGGACCCAATCCGATCCGACTTGGACCGATGCCCAGCTCTACTAAGAAAGTTATGTTGAAATAATTCTGCGTATCTTCAATATTCAGAATTGTAATCCAATTAGTACTCGGATCGGTATCCTTGTACGGAAGTGGAGAAGGTAGATATGTGTCAAGTACTAAATTCATTATAGTAGGGAGCCTTATGTTTTCCATAATATGCACCAGACTAGACATTGCACAAGCAATGGAAATAATCAATAAATGCATGGCGAACCAGGGTGAAGACCATTTGATTATAGTGAAGTGAATTGTTTGTTACTTGAAGGGTACTTTTGATGCAGCTATTTTTTATAGTGGTGAAACTTTAGAGTTGGTTGGGTTCGTGGATCCAAATTATAGAAATGATTGTGAATTCGTGATAAAATATAATCTACCACAGGTTATGTTTTTCCTTTGGCCGGTGGTGTGATTAGTTGGATGTCGAGATTGCAGTCAGTAGTGGCCTTGTCTACTACGGAAGCAAAGTACATGTCAGCTACATAAGCATGCAAGGAAGGTATTTGGTTGAAGAAGTTGCTAAGTAGAAAGTGGTGATGATTCCTTGTGATAGTAAGCGTGCTTTTCACTAGGCTAAAAATATGGTATTTCATGCTTAGATTAAGCACATTGATGTTCAGTATCACTTTGTTCGTGATGTGGTGGAGACGAACATATGCCATTACAAAAGATTCACACCAATGACAACGTGATGGATATGCTGATGAAACCTATTGTAGGGGAGATGTTTGTTTGGTGCAGGACTTCTTTTGGGCTCGTTATTACCTAGTGATTGGTGACGTTTGCGAAATTACTATTGAGTGTTTTTCACACTATTAGTGAAACTATTCTTCAAGCTGGAGAATGTTGAGGCAGTGGGAG
Source organism: Magnolia officinalis (assembly GCA_021015155.1). NCBI lineage: Eukaryota > Viridiplantae > Streptophyta > Magnoliopsida > Magnoliales > Magnoliaceae > Magnolia > Magnolia officinalis. The sequence continues at coordinate 79,569,752 of JAJHSJ010000003.1, forward strand.
AGCATACACATAAGGGGTATGTGTTTCCAAATTGGAAACGACACTCCTTCCTCTCCTCTTGTACTTTGTATGGTGAAGCCTAGTTTTCTTAGGACTTTGCCATGTGCTCTCTCTTGTGTCTATAAAAGGAGAATACATGTAGAGAGAAAGGAGCATCTTCTGGGGTATTCCTTGGTGAAAGATTTCTTGTAGAGTGAAAGAGTGGAGAGAGATGTAAGCCCTGTATTTATGATTTCTCTTGTTTAAGTAAAGAAGAAAGCTCCATTTGACTGCCCTTGGACGTAGGCATATTGCCAAACCATGTAAATATCCGTGCTTCTTGTCTCCTGTTTTTCTCTTTGCCTTTTGGGTTTTGGTTTGACTCTTTTCTTTTGTAGTTTTGCTTTGCTTGCATCGATTGCGTGGGGGTGTTTTTCTGCAACATTGCAGTGGTATCAGGAAATACCAGTTGAAACTCTCATTGTTCATTTGCATCGAGGCCCACTAAGTTGAAAAGTAGCCCGATGTCGGGCTTGACCCTTCATCCACAAAGAGTAATGGTTTGAATGTAGAGTTCATATAACCAACATGGTGGGCCCCTTATTGAAGTCAACGGTACGCGTTCAGTCTCAACCTTTTCCTTGTGGGTGGCCTACCTTAGTTTTGGATTAGGCTGATTTTTGGTTACTGGGGGCAACTTGATGTCACACATCTGATGGATGGGTTGGATGATGTTATGTATACATCACGGGCGCCCCACTTTTGCTCGGTGTCAAATACCATAGGAGTGGGGCCCCCTTTAGACAAAATGTAATTTAAAAAGGAAAATGGAGGAAAATTCTCTCTCTCTCTCTCTCTCTCTCTCTCTCCCTCTCTCTCCCTCTCTCGTCTCTTTTTTCTTTTTAATGCATGAGGCGAGTTTAAAATCTTGAAATTTATAACTTGAACAATGGGCATTTTTATATTGGATAACAATTGTAATTTTTTTTTTTTTTTCTCTTAAGAAATTTGTGGAGAATATATAAATATAATGCAAGAATTCAAATGTTGTTTTCTTTGTTTATTGGATTTGCTGAAGAGTGTATATATAAATATAATATTATTCTGCATTCTGGGTTACTTCTAATCCTGGCTATGAATAAGAGGAGGCCTAGAGTTTGGTCACTATCGTACACTTGTCACCGACTCTATGTTTTGTGCACCTGGGAAATGTGTACAAGATCTGAACCGAAGGTAGGCTCATTGTTGGATGGGATCTGTCCAAAAATAGAAACCTAGTGGACAATACCAACCCTTACATCAGAGGGTTATTCAGAAAGGAAACGAAACTGATTTCCTTTGAGAAGACACTGTCTCATGTTTGATCTACAAAGAAGACTGTGGATTCCAGGAAGTGATCATTAGCCTTTTCCACCATTATAACTGTTGTCTAATGAATTGGAGGTTCCTACTTGTGGTACAAATGCACCTCTTAAAATGGAATCCATTTCTCAATAGTACTGATGGAAATAATCATTACAATTTTCATTTTTTGGTTTGTTTTCCTTTCCTTTCCCCCTCATCAAACAAGCCCCAGTACTCCAATTGAATGGTTATGACTGTCAGATTGGTCTATCAAGGTAGTCCCATAAGGGTAGTAAGAGTACAGCCTTTAGGTGAAAGAAAATGATTGACAACCAAGTTTGGCGGCTTTGGCCCTATGAGTAATGGGTGGCGTGGCCAGATTAGTTTGGGTTTTTGGTTGTGCAGTTTCTAAGCATGAAAATGGATGTGAAAGAGATGATTTGCTTGGTTTTGGATTTGGGTGTTTCATTGAAAATTTTATTTTATTTTATTCTATTTTGGTTTATGAGTAAATAAATGACTATAAAGGTTCTGAAAGTTGATTTCTCTTAATTTGGTTTTAGGATGTCCTGAATGGAATATTCCTTTGTAATTGGCAGCCTTTTTTTTTTTTTTTTTTTTTTTACTTTCCTTTTTTTAGATGACATTTGGGGAGCAAAACACGGAGAAAGAGGCACATGAAATGCTTAGTTACTCATTCGAACATGGGATCAATATCTTAGATACTGCAGAAGCTGTAAGTTCCATCCATTGCATCCAGCAGTTTAATGTCTTTTTTCTTTTTTCCTTTAGATTTTTCTGCAATGTCTCGTCATGGGCCTGTACAGCCCTATGAGAACAAAGAAGTACCAGCTGGAAGGCTTATGATCCAGTACTTATTCTTTGTATATCTTATTCCCTTACGAATTCCTTTGTGGAACCAAGCTGGACCCACCTAATCATGGTGGAAACTAGATAGGAGCAGTTGACCACTTATCACCATGATCGGAATCAAAGCCATACAATTAAGGACCTGAAAAATAGAAGGCAATACCATTTTTGCTGTTACGTGCATTCTGCATGGCCTTTATCAGTGTGATTTGATCATCCAATCATGGTGGTTTTGGGGCCATGAGCAACCCCCCCCCCCCCCCCCCCCCCCCCCCCCCCCAGAAAACAAAAAAACAAGCATAGTGGCAATTTGGGTGACTAGCCATTTCACTCAATTCAAGTTTTGGTAATTTTCCAGCACATGCTTAACCTCCAAACACTGCCACATTTTAATACGTATGGCTGCCCGTTCTATTGACAGTACCCAGTTCCAATGAGGAAGGAGACGCAAGGCAGAACAGATCTTTATATTGGTCGTTGGATGAAGTCTAGGCCCCGTGATAAGGTTTGTATATATAAAGTGAATTCCTCTTTACAGTATGATAGTGATTCACTGAGACATTAGATAGGACTGATGCATAATTCAGCTTTCTGGAACTTGTTCTTCAAACAATTTTGTGAAAAAGAAAAACTGTATCATGCATCTTTTATTGATAAATAACAACTTTTTGGGTCAAGCACACAGGCGTGCATAGACACACACACACAAGGCAGAAAGAAAGATGGGCAGAGATTACCGAACACATCAAGATCTGTTTCATACATATTACATATCCTTTTTGCTCATCCCATACCCTCATTCGGTACTGACTTTCTGTCCATGAATAGTAGCTAACGGAACACAATCTAACATTTTAAGGAATTCAGAAGGTTTTCCTTTTACAAGCAATGAGAAATTAAAGCATAAAACCAAAAAGAAACTGGAACTTTTCTTGCAATGCCAGGCACTTTTACTGGTATTGACTAGGGTATTCGGCACATGCAGATGATTGTGGCCACAAAGGTTTGTGGTTACTCAGACCGGTCAGCTTATATCCGTGACAATGCAAAGGTCTTGCGGGTTGATGCTGCTAACATTAAAGAGAGTGTGGAAAAAAGCCTTAAGCGCCTCTCTACTGACTACATAGATTTACTGCAAATACATTGGTCAGTCTTATGTTACTAAATGAATGCTTCGTAAATTCATTTCAAAATGATTTCCATGTTTTTCAGTTCAGAAGAATGTGCAACATCTCGAGTATTTAGTTCTCATTTTGTAACTTCCTCTAATGTGCTCTCTTGAAGTGGCATTTTGCTTCAGGCCGGATCGTTATGTGGCATTGTTTGGTGAGTTCTCATATGATCCTTCAAGGTGGAGGGAAAGCGTGCCATTTTCCGAGCAACTCAAGGCTTTTCAGGAACTAATTGACGAAGGGAAGGTATCATCCAATGGACAACTTAAATTGCTCCATCAGTTTGGCAGTCTGTTTGAAGTGGTGTACAAAACAAACACGTTTACACATCAATGGCATGTTTGGAAGTTTCCCTTTTAACCACTTGCTCTAAAAGCTAGAACTGTTAGATTATGGCGAATTAATTCCTTTATCTCATAGCCCAGGCTCCACATTTCATGGGTTAGGACCTCGGCCGAACCCCCCTCGTGGGCCCCAAATCACATGGGTACCGCCTCACATGGTCCGCCCACCCCGAGTGTGTCCCCGCACCCCACAGGCTACCCCACTCGAGCCCGGTGTGAAATGCGCATTAATCACCCCCGGTAAGGAGTCTTAAACACGAGACCTCCCCCGTGGGCCCCGCCCACCCCGAGTGTGTTCCTACATCCCACAGGCGACCCCACTCGAGCCCGGTGTGAAAATGCCCCTGCATTAGTTCTGCTGAAAAAGTGGAACCTGTCCCAATTTGGGGGCTCATCCAAACAGCCCCTAAACTTCTCAATAACATCAGAATCAGGATTCTTGTAGAAATTGGTTATTGGCTTGAACAGATTTACCATTCTGGTACTTCAAAACTATAAATATTCAGTCATCAATCTGATAAAAGCGATGATTTCAGATGTTGTTTGTGCCTGCTTTCTCTGTCAAATATCTTCCACACAATTCAGGAAGTTTGTAGTAGTCTCGTAATTCATTCACTGGTTTCAGGTACGCTATATTGGTGTTTCGAATGAAACTTCGTATGGAGTGATGGAGTTTGTTCATTCTGCAAAGGTCGAGGGACTACCAAAGATTGTCAGCATCCAAAATAGCTATAGTCTGCTAGTTAGATGTAAATTTGAAGGTAGTTTGTTGTAGGCATTCGACCTTTCATTATTATCATTGAATTTTGAGTATAAACTTGGAAAGGAGGACATTTCTCATTTTCCATTACAATAGCTGTTCTCCTTAGCCAGGAATTCTCTTTGGCTGGAATTGAAACACTCGGTATCATCCTAAATCACCAAGAGCAATTTCATCATCGTAACAATACTGATGTGCTTTATAGAAAACATTGACATTACCATGAGTGCATGAAATCAGAAAAAAATTCCTGTGCTAAACAAAGAACTACACAGTCTCAAAGCAAGGTTTAAAAACACAGCAGTTGCACTGTACTCGATTGGGGGCCTGGGGCCCATACCTGAGCTGAGAAGATCAGAACTCAGTTGAGTATTGAAAGTTCTCTGCATTTAGAAAGTTGTTAACTGCGATTTTTTTGAGTTTTTTTTTTTTTTTTGTCCAAAAGAAAATGATTGCAATATCAGTAATAGAAGTTGCCCATTACTAGACCCAAACTGGGTTGAGTCGACTTGATGATTTTGTGTGTATTCTGTCTTGGATGTCCAAGAAGAGAGACCATCTTCTTGGGGATGGTCCGTCAGTAACTCCAATTCTATTGAATCTATGCAGTTGATCTGGTTGAAGTTTGCCATCCAAACAACTGCAACGTCGGCCTACTTTCTTATTCTCCACTAGCTGGAGGATGTCTTACTGGAAAATATTTGGATAGTAATTCTGAAGCCGCAAAAAAAGGACGGCTAAACCTTTTTCCAGGATACATGGATAGATACAACAAATCCATTGCTAAGGTATGTCTTCCGATACCATCGCTACAAGTGAAATGCTTCTACTCTTGAATATTAGTATAATCTTAATTTATATATTTTTATATCTTGCATTTGGTTTTAGGTGTCATTTTAAAAATAATTTATATAGTTGTGGGGGCAGCAATGGGCCAGTCCAGGCTAGGTTCAGGCTAAGTCCAGGCCTGTCCGCACTCTTAAGACCCAAGGTCTGAGCCCAGCCCAAGCCCGGCATGGACCGGCACATCTGGCTCAAGCCAAGCCCCAAAAAATTGATTGGGCCTGAGTCTGACCTGACATGACTCGGCCTGGCCCGAAAATTGATAAAATCCTTAATTCCTACTTAAATGTTCCTAATCTAATTGTTGATCAAGTGGGCCACACATGCACAAAGAAATATACATTTTAGAAGAATGGAACCAATGGTCTACATTCAAGATGGATGAGTTGCTAACCAAGGATTGGAATGGCATGTTTATAGGATATCACACAAGTACATATAAAGTCAGGTCGGGCTGGGCCAGATCGGGGTAAAATAACTTTAGCCTGAGCCCGACTTGAAAATTGACTGGGCCATGCATGCAAACCCAAGCCTGGCCCACGGGCCAAGCTAGTAGGTCCAAGCCCAGCCCAAGCTGGGTCAGGCTTGCCGGGTTGGTCAGTCTACCTGGCCCATTGCAGCCCTTAGTTACTTTCCTGTTTATGTGGACATTTTTTTTCTTGTATATTTTCAACTCGTCTGAACTAACATTTAATTATTAATGAAGGACATGACTATGATTTGCTTTTATTATTAATGGGGGTGACTAATCCACCGTAAACATGGCATACATGTACATCTATCTGGATTGTCGAAATTGTGGTGCCTGTTGCTGATGGGATGATGCTAACCGTGCAACTGTGTCCATCAAATGGACAGCTAGAAAATAAAATTTTACCAGTCAGAATTCAACGGGCAAATCAGATGGTTAAGCATGTCCGATCAGCACGATTTCAGTGCTATGCTCTATCAACAATTGGCTTACGATTTGGCTGGTCTTGACAGCAGTATGTGTGTGCCATGTGTACAACATAACGGTTTACTCGCACAGCAATCTAGCCCATTTATAAGCTAAGTGAACTTCTGATATAATCAAATAGCTGCACAGATGCGCTCAACCAGTTGGGTTTTCATGGACCATCATGTCAGGCAAGCCGAGCGTCCATGTCCAACTTGCATGGCTGGATACTGCTCTGCAGGGAGTACTTTTCAATAGCTTTATATAACAACCAAATTCAGTGTCTATTCAAATTACCATGACCATTACTTTTCCTTTGACAAGCAAACTACCCTGAAAGAGGGATGATTACAGCCCAGCATGCTGCCATGCCTTTCGTGCCAACGCGTGACATGTGCATGACATCCAAGCCGTGCAAGAGGTGGGTCCCACCATGAAGATGACCTGACATGGAATAGGCTGATCCACTCATCATGTGGGAGACACCATCCAGATCAATGGACAGTTCATGATCTAAACCAAAATTACAGGCGAAGGCTGCCTGATGAGTGGCTAAGCCATATTTTCATGCCAAGTTATCTTCATGGTGGGGACCGGCAGACCGCCTCTTGCACAGCTTGGATGCCATGCACATTAATAAGACAGAAGCAGCATGCTAACTTTGCATGTTGTGGGCAGCATGTAATCATTCTTCTTCCCAAAACATGTTATACAATTGGAAAAAAGAAAAAAAAAAGATTTTGTATATCTTAAATTTTGATTTGAATGTTCTACACTCAATAATTTTTTAAGGATATGAAAAATAGAAGAAACTGAATTCAGAATATTTCATGTTACACTCAATCAACATTTCCACTTCAGATTGTTTAAGCTGTAGTCCCCAGCTCGTTAGATGAGCTGGTAGAGACAATGCAGTGTTTGTGAATGATCTAGGGTTCAATCCCTGGTATCATCACCTTTCGAAAGGAAAGAAAGAAAGAAAGTAAGAAAGAAAGAAAGAAAAAAAAAAAGATTGTTTAAGATGTATTTGTTAAGCCCTTGTTTGGGTGTGCTATAGAATTTGATTGCAACTAGGGCTGTCAATGGGGGCTCGGGCCTGGCAAAATCAAAATTTTGAATAGGCCTGGTTCGAACAGTTCAAAATCCAGGCCGAAGCCAACCCTATGTCTGGCTTATCGATACCCTTGCAATGATTACTTTAACCGGGAGGAAATTGCCAAATTGCAATTACCTTCATATTCATAATAAGGAAATAGCAATCAAAATTGCACTTACATTCCTTTTCAAGGGCAACTTGAATGTAAACAAGATTGCTATTTTGACCTTAGTCTAAATATATATATGAATATGAATTGGGAGATGATGGGTAGAGCACGAAGAGCCAAAATATACTAGAGCCATCTCTCCATATTACACATGGCAGGTATCCATCAATCCGAACTGTCCAGCTAGTGGGACTTTGGATGGATGATGTTTCGAAAATCATACTTATTAGAGGGCTGATTGCTTGCCTCCAAGTGCAGAGGTTCGAAGATGAATTGCAAGAAGGAAAAAAATCAAATGCAAAACAAACTAAGTAATAAAACCTAAAACTGATGATTTGATTTTGGGATTTTTGAATGGATGTAATTCAACTAGATTAAAATAACACCCAAGCTTCAAAGTTCCACACAGAGGTTAATGTTCCAAAATCATGATGACTTAGATAATACAACTACGATCTGAGCACTATGGTCGGCCTAATCGGAAAATAAAACAGTTTAAATATTTTAATAAATGATATAAAAGATTAGAAAATCATGGATTTGCACCATTGATATATATTCGTAAGCGCCAGTGATTTTAAGAATTCAATATCAATGGGATAATGAATATCGAAGAAATATAGCAGGTTGAGAACCTCTCCTATCTAGGAAATCTGATTGATCTAGGGTAAGCCTATCCATCAATGTGGATCTCATATGATGGAAACATATGGATTTTACAAGAGGATAAAAAACAAAACCTAAATAATAGATAACATACATATACCATTCTTCTCATCATTAAAACAATGAATCATCATAACTTAAAGAATTATTAAACTCATGTGCTTCCCTTCTAGCTTGGGCTAGAGGGAACTTAGAAAAACATAATTAAATTGCAGAAATAAAAAAAACAAGAAGAAAAAAATAAATACAAATAGAAAAGATCTTAAAAAAAATAACTTATAAAACTTTAATAAAATTAAAAACTCTTAAAAAACCCTAATTCTTGCTTTGGGATACCTTGAATGATGCTTAGGAATGCCCTAAGAAGCCCTATTTATAAGTGGAGAACTCCAATTTTCGTACAAAGTTGGAAAACTCTAGAAATCGCATCAAATTTACGCAGTTTCCCAAAATAGACTTCTCGCTGCACAGTTTGTTTAAAATAGATTTTCCGCTGCGCAGTTTTCCAAATAGACTTCAAAACTTTAGAATACACTTTTCAGGACGATTTCAGGATTCTTCACTTCAAATCTTCGATTCTCTTCATCCCTCACTTGGTTTTCTTGGATCTTTGGCATGTGAATTCTTCGATCTTGGTCTCCTAAGATCCATCCCTTGCCTTGGTGATTCTGGAGCATCAAATCCATGCTTTTTAACACCATTTTTCAATCCAAGCTCTTAAATTCACCTTGCAACACATACATGAGTAAAATATAACATTAAGCTGATTCATGTTCATAAAACCAAGATGTAAATCGGGAAAATTATGCAATATTTGAGTCTCAACAAGGGCCATGGCCATCATTATCGTTTACTTTGCAGCACTTAATATAGACCATTAGCTGTTTTTCTTTCACACTGTTGATTTGAAGGCCACTGTTTAGAGTGAGGATCATCTGATCTATGCATAGCTCGAATCAATTTCCACAATGGTGAGTCCCACTAGATGGACAATCCTGATTGAAAGATAACACTCCCACATGTGATGCAGCAATATGGCTCTCCCATATTCTCATTCATCTGGCTCATGATATCATTTCCCATATGAATGTTAAGGTAGATCACTGCAATTCGATCATTTCCATTTTCTTCAACAGATTATTGCAATCCAAATTGATGGTGCTTCCAAATGCAGCTTAAGATAATAAAAATCCAGATTATAAAAAAATCTCTAACTAGTAGCATTTCTGGATTTCAGGAAGCGACTGAATTGTATGTCCAATTGGCTAAGACGCACGGCCTGACGCCAGTTCAACTCGCACTTGGATTCACTCGGGACCGACCATTCATGGCCAGCACGATCATTGGGGCGACTTCCCTTGACCAACTGAAAGAAGACATGGATGCTTTCGTGACGGCACCGCGGCCGTTGCCCCCCGAAGTTGGAGCAGGAATTGAGGATATCTTTAAGAGATTCAAAGATCCAGCAATCCTTTGAGGCCGAATGGTGTAGAAAATCAGGCAAAGCTGTTCTTTATTTTCTTTTATTTGGATTGAGTTGCATGGGAATAAGGAGAAAGTTGAGATGCCATTGTAGTGCTCTGGTCCTGAGTATAGCTCATTCTAGGCTGGGCTTGGTCTGAGTCTTGAGGCTCATGGCTTTGATCAATGCCTGAACTTCAGGCTCACTAACTAATTGAGCTGGACCTGAGTTCGCATATGCCGAAAGGCCTGACCAGTCACCTAGTCATTTAATGGATCGGCCGAGTATTTTGCTGGCTGCCCAGCTTGGTTCAAGAAAATTCCTTAGGGCCTGTTTGGTAGCAGAAAAAATCTAGTCCTGGATAAATCTTGGTCAGGCTCTTCCAGTCTTGTATTTGCCATTAGAAACCTTTCATATTGTGTGAAGGGCCCTCCATGTTTTATATATGTCATTTGATCCATTCAGAAGATGCATCTGACCAGAATGTATGGACACCCCAAAATCAGGCCATTCCAAAATTCAGGTGGGCCACGAAATGAGTTTTAGGCATAATTTTACATTGTGTGGTCTGCTTGAGTTTGGACTGGCCTGATTTTTGTGCACCAATGAAAACATTGCGGGCTCATATAATGGCCCGATTGGATGTCATGAAAATATCAGGGTGGGCCTTACGCATCACTTTATAGTGAAGTTTATGCTACAAAGATTTGCAGTGGATCTGGCAAGATCCTAGGGTTCCATAATATGATAATACCATTTTGATTCTTACCTAGATCTCATGCAATAAATCATGATTTATGGAGTTGAAGAGGCATGTAATGTTGTTGTTGTTGTCATTGTTGGATCTTTGATGAAGCCTCAAGCCTTTTGGTTTTCCTTACCTTCTCTCTTTTACAACACTACAAATAGGGAAAACGTGAAAGAGGGTTGGAGTTCAAGACTTCTGTAAAGAGGTCTCCTGAAAACCCCAACCAATAATAAGCTGATTCTCCTAGTAATGTAAAGTCAATGTCTCATCATTACTATTTTATTATGGTCAAATCAAATATAGAAATTGTCAGTTAAATGCAATTGTATTCAGGCGACGAGTAAAAAATTTATATTATTGCACTTTCATATAATACTGTAAAAATTTTGAATCTAAAAAACAACTTCAGCATATTTTGGTGATGATTTAACATTAAAGTAAGAATTAAAATAAAGTAAAATTGCCTTCATTATAATTTTATTGCGGATAAACCAAACACAAGAATCAGCAATCAAATGCAAATGTTATCAAGAGGTTAATAAATTAATTTATAATCATTGCACATTTCATTTACCTTACTGTGGTAATCGGTGAAACAAGCATGCCCTAAGTCTCTACATGTTTTGAAAGTCTACAATCACTATAATTCTATAATTCCACCACATGAGCAAGTGGATAGTGGGCTAGCCTATATCATGTAGAACACAATCATGTCTTAAATGGACCCACCAGCATGCTCAAACACCTTTAGATCCAATGGCTTATTTGTTATATACGGCACAAAAATTAAGCATGGGGTAGGCCCATCTGTGATTCAGGTGGGCCATTCTAAGGAAACAATTTGATGGGTGATTGTTGCCTACACACTATTTCCAAATCATGTGGTTCATCTAAATCACGAATGATAGGTATTTTTAGGCCCTTCACTTAGGGTGTGTTTGGTCCATGGAATTGGATGGTATTGAATTGTATTAGATGGAATTAAAATTATTATTACACAATGATTGCATGTTCGGAAATACCATGGCATTGTAGCCATCTAATCCCATGTTTGGGATAAAATTTTTGCTACAGGGAAACATCAGATTAAGCAAAATCATGTTGGTTGATGATGGTGGAATTGTAATTAATGAACCAAATTCACAATGGATGTCATTCACTTGTACACATATATAACTGTAAACGGTGTATATGGATGGATGTCATGAATAAATGCATGCATTAATGTGGGGCCTGCATGTGTAGTGTATTTCAAAATCTACTGAAATCATGTATGAAACCAAATACAATTTCATAGGACTAAATGCAATTCCATCCCACCTAATTACAACCTTTCCCATCCTCTCCAAATGCTGTATGGAATTGCATTTGACCCAATACAATTATATCCCACCTAATCCCATTTAATACCCTGCGCTAAACAGCCCCTTAATTTGAGATGATGCACCTGATGGTTGGGATGGATTTTACATGAACATTACAGTGTGCTCCAAAGCAAACGACCCATTTGGTCACAGGATATCTAACCAGCCGTTAAAAAAATGTGTAAGACAAGGCAACAAAATGATAATAAGCATTGTTTAACAAGTAGCTTTGAAAATGTTTTTAATAAGGAATCGGAATGTAAATTCTGCATTAATCAGGTATTTTTAAAAATTCCTAATAAACAACATGGGGTGGGCCCTTATATGGGCGAAATAAATTTTGTATAGAGGCACGACACGTGTGACATTTCTGAGCACGTATCATTAATACCACGCTGCCCGATATCTTATTGGTAATTCCTCCTTTGTCTCAAGTGTAAAAAGAGGCTCAGCTTCCTCGCTCGCGTGAGAGAGAAGGGGCCTTGTACCACACCTTCAGCCGTGGCATATTAGTAACAGATCCAGACCATTGATCCGGTCCGTTGTTATGTGATATTTTCCACACAGAACACCCAGTCTTTTATGTTCTTCAAGCTGGCAATAAATGAACGTGGAATATAAACCGTAGGTCATTTGTTGTCCATTTTCTAATATGATATACGTACATATGATAAGTGGACCAGTGTATTTATATTCTGCATGGTATGTGCTCAGTGCGACCTACCTGATGAGTGGACTAAAATCTCTAACGCATTCCAAATCCGGCACGTGTGTCGCAAAAATCTAAAGCGAGCGAGAACACCAGGCATTGATAGTCGTTTCTCAATCTCTCACTTGCTGTACGGATTCTACGGAAACATGCTCTCCACGTGTCAAGAAGACAACACCACTTTCCACCTGAAAATCTGAAATATAAAAAAGGCCGATTCACGTGACTTAGGTGGTCTCTGCGCGCATGGAGAGTCGATGGGCGCGGGTGCTTTTAGAGAGTGTGGACGATTTAAATCATCGATCTGGACCGTCCACTAGGTTCATACCACATTCATAGTCTTCCATCATAAAATTCAAACCAATCAGATGAAATTTTATATCCGATTGGTTAGAAAAATTTCTGATCTGATCAAAGAGGCCCAGTGGTCACTATCTACGGCCTATTCAATATAGTCCACTTGGCTTGGAAAACCAACGGTTATGAAAAGAAAGGCCAATTTTTGACGGTTAGCTTCATCAAATCACAGCAAAATTTTCATGGTAGACCATGATCTGTAGGAAAAACCTAATGAACGGTTCAGATAAATGACACGTGTCATGTGGTTCTAGAGTGCACCAATAACGTCATTCCACACTCGGGGCAACACTAGTTGTCCCTGGTAATAATAAAAAATTAAATAGAGACTCCACTACGAGTTTTACACCATTTGAAAAATGGTGGTAACTCTTCGAACATACACATATTATAGTTTTAAGGCAATGAAGACCGTCCAAATTTCTTTTGGATGGATCGTAACCGAAAAAAAAACAGCACTAAGAACATAATGAGTGCCACGTGTGAAGAGGCCGAGTCACCACCATTTTGTAAACGGTATAGAACTAACATAGGTCTAGTTCGTAAATTTTTATTTTATTTTATTATTTTTTATTTGAGCGTTTTTGGATATAAGAAATACTCTTTATTTCTTAATTTTTGTTCATCCTTTTTCCCTCAAGAAACAAACATTAATATAGGATTCTCCAATCGATCCGATCCGTTGAATTCAAGAAATTGCAATTTCTCCGACAAATTCGACCACTTTGAGGTCCTCATTTGGGAACATTCTGCCTGGAATTCGATCATTCAGTCCACATTTTGGTGGGTTATTGGAAAGATTGGAAATTGGATCGAATTGGCGATCTCTTGAGCTCTCAAAGGAAGATCTCTGATTTCTTTTCTTTTCTTTCTCTGTCGTCCGATCTTTTAGTTTCGAAGATTTATTGGAATTTGATGAAGAAGACTGGGGTACCGAAGATGGAATGGCAGATCATCCCGAGCGTGAGGTCGAGCAAGTCAGTTCTTCGCTTTCTAACCTTTTTCTCCTTTTCTTCCTTGTTTTTGTCGAATCGTAATTCATTCGAATTGCATTTGTTTATTTCGTCTATAGAAATTCATGTTGGAATATAAGTTTTCTCAACGGATCGATCTGTTGTTCGCATGCATATGTTGTGTTCGATGCTTGGATTACGTTCAATTGCAATGATCCAATTCAATATCGAAGAAATGATGAAAGTACGGTGGGACGGCTTTAATTCGTAAATACAATTGAACCCATATTCCAATTCGACGCGTTTCAGCTTGGGCCTGAGAGGATCTTGATTTCAATTTCGAGGCTAGCACTGCTTTTGTTTTTTTCCACCTTGTTCTATTGAATTATTGCTATTCAATTCGATTGAGCATCCAAATGAAGCCTTTGGATTGCGAACAACAGTCTAATAGAGAGGAAATAACAAAAAATAATGATCTTGCCTTGATTGGTAGTACTGTTCCTTTTGGGACCACATTGAAAGTAATGTAGTTAAAATATGGAGCCTAGACTCTCGATATGTACTCCAATGAAGGAAATTCAATTTGGTTATTCACTTTATTAGTATCATTAGTGTTGGACGTAGGCCAATGGGGCCCACTGGTGAGCAATCACTAGTGGGTGGGTCCCATATGTTTAGGCTTCTTCCGGCCTTTAACTTTCTGTTGAGATTTCAAATTCATTTTTGAATTTGATTTTGGATAGGAGATAGAGAGAAGACCGGATAATCTGGATAATTTGGTCTCATCCTATCTCTTTCCTTTCCTATAAAAAAGGATGAGCTTTCCTCTTGTAAAGCGCATCAATCATATGAAATAACGAGAGTATACAGAGAGATATAGTGTGCACAGTAATCTGTCCATTTTGGCTTGTCCTTGGGACGATCTAATCCATAGATCGTGATCTGGGGCCATCTATACTGTAGGATCAGAGGTGTGAATAGATCCATCTACTCCAGTAGTAGATAGGCGGGCCGTTGGAGCATTTATCTCTGCTTTATGAGGGTTCCAAAACTCGTGTAGACCGTTAGATCTTGAGGGCTCACACTTCCGCGCTTCCCATCAGTGGTATCAGAGCATTCAATGGCGGATCTCTGATTATTTTCATCTAAAAAGGTAAGTACCCCTTTTTTTTTTAGGTGGTGCATGCGTGCTTCGTTTTTTTTTTTTTTTTAAAAAAAAAATAAAATTCTAATGTGGCATGTGTATGGAATCCTGGCAAATCATGACTAAACAACCGGAATGGGTACGACTGAGTCTCGAGTGGGCTGAGACAGAGTTGTCAATCCATATGTCACCACATGAAGATTTCAATGGTGCAGTTTCCTGTGGCATGCACCACTCGATCTTTGGCTAAAAATCTTATCATTGAATGGGCAGCCAATGTTTCTATCCTTAGGGACTTTAATTTTCTTTTCCTAGGCTTCTAGTTTCTGCTCCTGCTATCTCAACAACTGTTTTTTGTATTTTCCTTTCTTCGTTTTCAATAGATTCTCTCGTCATTTAAAAAAAAAAAAGTTCATGTCCTAACATGGGAAAGTGATGGACGGTCCGGATGTCAAATTAACATCACGGTGTGCCCCACAATCATGATCTAGTATACGGATGAACGGCATGGATGAAAATCACATCCATCACGTTGGGCCTATATTCAAGGGGAATATCAAATACGTCCCGTGAAGGGGAATGCCGAACTACCGTAGTTAAAGCCGGTGGCTGTGCATATGCATTTCCACCCGGTTAAAACTCAGAGAATGGAAACGATATTGGAGTTTTACATTACAGGCAGAATTTGGCCATACCAACTGATGTGTGTCCATATGACCTAATGCAACTAAAAGCATTATAATATTAAGCTTTTTGAGAGCATTGGAGTATTTCCCATTGATGCAACCTTTATTGTATCTATGTTGTGGAAATCGGATGGTTATGAGAGTATAATGCCAAGTTTGGATGGATTGGATCACTGGATCAGTGTACTTTTTGCATGAAATTCATTGATTGTGATATAGACCTAATGGTCTGTCCAGATCTATCACCAATGGTCTGGATTACCAACGGTGAGACCCACTTGTCAAAATTAATAACCCACATGGGAAGAGGATTACAAATCTCAACAATTAATATAGCTGTTGTATTGACGTACACAACTAAAAGTAGGGGTGTACATCGGGCTGAACCGAGTCGAATTGGGCTCAACCTGGCCCGGCCCGGTCACTAGTCAAACCTAGCCCGAACCCGGCCCGGCCCGGTCACCGGGCCAACATGTCCAGCCCGAACTCGGCCCGGTCAGCAATTGGGCGAGTTCGGGCCAGGTTCGGACCTGCTCCATCTACAAAGGGACCCACGATTTGGACGACCTGGATTGCTATAAATCTATGACACCTGTGAGGTGGATGAGTCACTGTCACTTCAAAGATGAGCGGTGAGAGAGAGAGAGAGAGATTAGAGAGGGAGAGAGAGAGAGATTGGGAGAGATAGAGAGTTTTAGGGTTTAGGGTCAGGTGGCGTTCTCACTTCTCTGTCTCAAATGGTTAGGGTAAGGATTTAGGATATATATATATATATATATATAGAAACGGCCGGGTCGGGCCGAATTGGGACCTGTTCGAACTCGGCCTGAACTCAGTTTCGAGTTGAAGAAAATGGCCCGTCCCGGACCGAACTCAGTTCTGGGTCGGGCCGAGTCGAGCTTTTTCGGGCCAAGTTGAGCGAGTTAACTGTGCTAGCCTGGTTCGTGTATAGCCCTACTAAAAGACTGTTGTATTGATGTACACAACTATATAACTATTTTAATCCCGTTCGCATTCTCACACCAGCTATATAGCTATTATATTCACGTCAGCAACACGTGGGTCTGATCACGAGGTATGTGTTATATCCAAACCGTCCATCCATCTGGCGAGCTCGGATTTAGGCTTGAGAAGATAAATAGGACAGATATAATTATCAAATGGACCAGATTGTAATATGTAGTGGGGATTGAACGTCTACCATGGAAACCTCTATAATGAGGATCACCTTGAAGTCTGTGTTCTAAATCCATGGTGTCCATCCGTTTTCCAGAATTGTAAGTAGCTTGGAGAGGTCAGAGAGAGGGAATGGCTTCATGGGTTGTGCCACCTCTCTCTCTAATCTCAGCCGTTGATACTTTCTCTCTCCAATCTCAACCATTGATACTTCCAGAGATAAGAGAGAGGGAATGAATTTATGGCTTCTCGTGGGACAGATCCAGACCGTCTATCAAGATGCGAACAAATCAGGGTAGTCACCTCATATGGTGGGCCATGAGTACACGAAAGATCTCTGATCCGATGGTTAGGATCTTGTGAAACAAGTATGCCAAATTTTGGGCTAAAGCACATCAATAGAATGACCCATTACTTGAGAAACTGAGTGGATTTCACATGTATATCACGTGGGCTCATGTAACTTAGGCAAGTACGGACAAACGAAGTCCTGTGTGCAGTGGATGCATGTATGCTTGTGTTATATATGGGCCCTAAGATTGGCATACTGCTCAGGTTTTCAGTTTTGTACAAGTGGGCCCATTTTTCAATGATCTAGACCGTTGAGATTGTTGGTCTCACTATCGATCGCCCTTGAAATAAATATATCCTAGATTGAATAATCCTATCATCTAATAAAATGAAGGGATTAGATTCTTACATCAACTGGATTATTGACATATGGGATATACAAAGTGAGGCCCATAATATCAATTGTTGGATCAATAAACTATGGTCCAGTTGCCCACTTGGAGTAACCCAAAACCCTACAGCTTTCTTGCAAGTAATATGTATATTTCTCGCTTTTTTTGACATGTACACATATATATGCATGTAAATGTGATTTCCTTTATATTATTCTATTCACTAGTGATCTAGAGATCATTAGTGATCGAAACGATAATCAACCATGATGATCAATGTTGATGAAAGGATCCATCATCAACAATGATCATTAACGGTAATGATCGGATCTATCGCTAATGGACATGATCATTAGTGATAATAGAACTCTCCACATATCTCAGCGCTTCCTTTTTTTTTTTTTTTTTTTCTGATGATAATGTTTATATGTGTGATATAATTAGGCTTAATGTGATTAGATCTAAGCCCTCTTCATTTTTAATTGAAAAATATAAAACTTAGTGCTAGAATGCTCCCTAAATAAAAATGTCGTGCATAACCTGAGTGAGAGTTAATTCTCCTCCACCGAATGATGCATGCAACCAAGTAATAGAAGGTTGCACGTTATACAAATTTATTCTTATAAAAGCATTAAACTCATCTTAAAAAGAAAACTTGATTGTTCTACACCGCCCATTCGGGTATGTGGACTTTCAGATCTCGTTAAGATGTGTTGACTACTTTCATACTTTGACAATTTGAATAACACGGAGAAATGCTGATGATTAGTATCAATACCTTAGATCATAACTAAGTAGTGATACTCGATGCAATGTAGAGATGACCGCAAAAGCGTTAATCGCTGAACAGCTAAAAGGACAACATTTCGACTGTAACAACTACGAAGACTGGTCCCCGCGCGCGTGCGTGCGGAACAAGGACAGACACACACACACTCGATGAGGTTCAAGAGGAACCCATATTGGCTGAAAACGGGAATTTACAAGAATATAGGGTTGCGATGACTCGCTACAATAAGTGGCGAAAACAAAATCGTTCAGCTCGTAATGTCCTTCTTAGCACTATGTACAAAGAACTCATACCTACGTATGAAGTGCATGACACCGCTAAGGGAATCTGTGAAGCACTGACAAATGCCTATGCGCAAAAGTCAGATGCGAGAATTCGAACAATGAAATTAGAATTCCAGGAGTATAGGATGCCAGTCGACTATCCCATCAAAGATCATATCCATAAGATGGAGCAAATGACAGGTGCCCTTAGGAATGTTGGGTGTAAATTGACTGAAAATCAAAAGATAATATCAATGCACCATTCCTTGTCTGAATCTTGGGCCCCAATCAAAAGAATTATGAACCATACTGATTCTATCACTACATTCAGAGACTTTTACGGTCACTTGGTACGAGAGGTTGAAATGAATACAATTCAGCTAGGTTCGACCAAGACCTTTGTAGCAGAGACCCATAAGCGGAAAGCTAACAAGAAACGGTTCAAAGCTCGCAAGAAGGCGAAAAAGAATAACCAAGAACAGAAGTCCACAACACCTCCTCCAAATCTCAAGAAGGGGAATGGAAAGAAGAAGCAGAAAAAGACAAATATAGTCTGCTTTGTCTGCGAAAATTTCGGCCATTATGCTCGGTAGTGTGCCCATAAAAAGACGGTAATTTCTAAGTCACTAGATACTTTGTATGTAGGCGTTTGTTCTGAAATCCTTTCCGTTGATATTATATCTAACGAGTGGATTTTGGATTCAAGTGTAACAAAACACGTGACATGGGGCCGTCGAGGACTTGAGGAATTCTGGCCTGTAGCCCAGGGAAGTTACAAGGTGTATATGGGAAATAATGCTGTCAAAGAAGTATTAGGGATTGGCGTGTCTCATCTCCGTACGCGCGTAGGGCAAACAATAATGCTCCGTGATACTCTTTATGCACTGGGGATGCGTCGGAATTTAATTTCTGTTTCTAGGTTATTATTTGATGGTTTTGATATTCGATTTTCCGGGACAAGAGTTTCTTTGAGACTAAATAATCTCATCTTTGCATGGGGATATTTAATTTTAGATTTATGTATTTTGGACGTAGATATTGATAATGCACCTCTTGCTTGATCTGCTATGTCGAATGAAATTGTAGTATCTGAATTTCAAAAATGGCACGCGAGGTTAGGTCACATCGGAAAGGGTCGTATGACAAGACTAGTATGTTCTGGTATATTAGACTCCTTATCCAAAGTTGATTTGCCATTTTGTGAACATTGTGTGTTCGGGAAGATTTTAAAGAAACCATTTCCTGAAGCGGCTAGGTCCAAGGGCACACTAGAGATAATCCATTCAGATATCTATGGACCATTTAATGTACATGCCAGAAATGGATGTCAATACTTTGTCACTTTCATTGACGATTACTCGCGTTATGGATATGTGTATCTCATCTCACATAAATCTGAGGCTTTTGATTGTTTTCTTAAATATAAAGCTGAGGTGGAAAATCAGCTTGAGAAAAAGATTAAAATCCTTCGATCTGATAGAGGTGGCGAGTATACATCTGAAACGTTTAAATCATATTGTGAAAACGTTGGAATTGTTCGGCAGTACACAATGGCTTACACTCCAAAACAAAATGGTGTTGCAGAGAGAAGGAATAGGACACTATTGAACATGGTTAGATCGATGATGGCACAAGCCGATTTCTCTACTACATTCTGGGGAGACGCACTGTTAACAGCCGTCTATGTCCTTAATAGAGTCCCATCCAAATCCATTCCTAAGACCCTATATGAGATGTGGTCTAAGAGGATTCCTTCTCTAGCCAACCTACGCCCTTGGGGATCTTTGAGATATGTTTTGCTACCAACTCCGAATAGAGGTAAACTTAATAGTAAAACCATTGAATGTGTCTTCATAAGGTACCCTATGCATTCAAAGGGATACGTTCTAGTTTATGAGGACCATGAACGATGGATTGAGATAGAATCCCGGGGCGTGACCTTCGTTGAAGATAGATACCTCAGCCGAATGCAGCAAAAGGTTCCAATAGAACTTTTTGAAATACCCGATGTATCTCAAGAGAGTGGGAGTTCTGCTTCTCAAGATGATGATGCTCCTGAGTTACGTCGAAGCGAAAGAGGATTGATTCCCCGAAGATACTTCGATATTGAGGGGCAAACATTCTCTTACGTTGTGGTTGATGATGACGAACTTGATTCGTATCAGGATGCATTATAACTCAGCCGATTGGGTGAATGCTATGGACGAAGAAATCGCTTCCATGGAAAAGAATAAAGTTTGAGAATTTGTTGATCTGCCTTTCAATCGCAAAGCGATAGGTAATAAATGGGTACTAAATATCAAAAGAAAGGCAGATGGTACAGTGGACAAGTATAAAACACGATGATGTTGCTAAAGGTTTTACACAAAAAGAAGGCATTGATTACGAGGAGACCTTTTTACTTGTTGCAAGGTTCTCCTCAATCCGCATGATCTTGTCCATTGTCGCAAGTTTAAACTTAGAGTTATATCAGATGGATGTAAAGACCGTATTTTTAAATGGTGATTTAGATGAAGAGATATACATGCAATAACCCATGGGTTATGTGAACAAATGTATCCAAAGAAAGTCTGCAAATTGTTGATATCTATATATGGGCTGGAGCAATCTTCAAGATAGTGGTACATGAGGTTCCACTTAGCTATCACCACTTTTGGATTCACAATGAGTGAAGAAGATCATTTTGTATACATGAAACGGTCTGATTTTTTTTTTTTTTTTTTTTTGATATTATCTCTATATGTAGACGATATACTGCTAGCTGGTAATGACATGCAATTGTTAATATTGACTAAAGATTGGCTATTCTCGAACTTTGAGACGAAAGACCTTGGTGAAGCTAACTTTATTCTTGGGGTAAAAATCATCAGGGATCGCCCTAAGAAATTTTTGGGCTTATCTCAAGCTACCTATACACAAAAGATCTTAGAGCGGTTTAGGATGGAAAATTCAAAAGTTGTTGAAACTCCTATGGATAAAGCTACCAAGCTAGACAGAAAATCGTGTCCCCAGATTGAAGCCGAGAAATTGGGTATGTCCTCAGTACCTTACGCAAGTACAATAGGGAGTTTAATGTATGCTATACTTTGCACCAAACTGGATATCAGCTATGCAGTTCGCATAGTCAGCCGTTATCAGAGTAACCCGGGACAGTCTCATTGACAAGCTGTCAAACGGATATTCCGTTATCTCAGAGGAACAAAAGACTTAATGTTGTGTTATGAAGGCACAAGCCTCGAGCTCAAAGGATATTCTGATGCTGCTTGGGATAATGGCGCCGACGAGGGAAAGTCCACTTCAGGATATGTATTCTTACTCGGAGGAGGAGCTATCTCTTGGTCGAGTAAGAAACAACATCCACAGCTCTTCATCTATGGAGGCCGAGTACATTGCATGTTGTGCTGCAGTTCAGGAGTATGTATGGGTTCGCAGATTTCTATTGAGTCTGGGTGTTGTACTGAGTGTTCGTCAGCCTATATCGCTGAAGATAGACAATACTTCTGTCATTGACTTGGCAAAGGACCCTAAACACCACTAGAAGTCTAAGCACATTAAGATCAAGTATCATTACGTCCGTGATTAAGTGAGAGATAAGAAGGTCGCCCTCAACTACATTCCTACTAAGGAGATGATGACTGATCCCATGGCGAAACCTATAGCTAGAGATCTATTTCAGGTTCACGTCAGACAGATGAGATTGAGGAAAGCTTGAGTGATGTACTTGTTTTGTAGTACCTTTGATATTTCATTAATGAATAACACATTTCATTTTTTCAATATTGAACACTAATATAAACTAGGTAAGTAGATCATCAACATTTACCTTGAGATCATGTAGGATTTCAATTTTTGTCGGCGGGCCGGTCACCCACTCGCACGGGTTGACCAACCTTGAATGTACAAGTGAGGTACATTTGGGGCCATGTTCATACATTGAGATATGAACTTCTCTTTATTGTGAATTATAAAGGATGAGGATATGAGTGAGTCGTATCCACCTACAATCTTTTAAGATTGAAGATGAAACTGATAAAGTCGAATAACATAAGCGCACCATTCATTTTTTCATGCGATCAATGTTATGGCCTGAATTTATAGCCAGGTTATGAGGTTATGAGATGATTCGTACCTCATGAAGAACATGCATATTGTAGACCTGACATTCACCTAGTATTGTCTACTTTACGACGTGGATAGTAGCCATGTGTCGGGACCTTTTACCTACAGATTGCTTTGATTCGATCTAATCATTGCAACGTGTGAGTAACCAGTCTCGTAGGTGACTCTTTGTGTCCATAGCTACCCTCCTCTTGTGTATATGAGGATGAGATTGAGTGTCGCTACTTTAGTGTACTATGACGAAAGGTCCTTGATCGGCCAGACTCAGTTACGCTAGGAAAGCGGCTTGATTAATTCCAAATTACACATCTGCGTGGGGAAGATCCCGTGATAGCTACACCAAGTTTCTAGAACTACAAATACGCACTTGAAGACTTATCCACCAGCAGTATCGAGTTGTTTTTAATAGACTTTTGCAAACAATATTTTTTCTTAAAAGCATATATATAAGTATTGCTTTAAATAGATTTTAGTCGAAGTTTGTGAAAAATCAAGTTTTTAGAATAACTCGATAAGTTGGATAAGTGCGTATGTTGGCCGAGTACTCCAGATCGAGAGTTAACTCCATCCGGTGTGGTCATGCGGATTAGGACAGGCATTGTAAAGCTTGGGTTATTGAGTACTAGTTAGCTGGTCACTTGTACTTAAGCACCTGTGAGAAGATTACGTTCCACGCCTTTGATTCTTTTGATTGCGATGTTTGGTCTTTGATTGTTATTAGGTGAGTTAGATGAACAAATTTTTGTGCCTATCCCACAATGTAATTGTGTGGGAGACGTTGGACGTAGGGTGGGTCCCACATGTTTAGGCTTCTTTCGGCCTTTTCCTTTCTGTTGAGATTTCAAATTCATTTTTGAATTTGATTTTGGATAGGAGATTGGGAGAAGACCGGATAATCTGGTCTCATCCCATCTCCTTCCTTTCCTATAAAAAGGGATGAGCTTTTCTCTTGTAAAGCGCATCAATCATATGAAATAACGAGAGTATACAGAGAGATATTGTGTGCACAGTAATCTGTCCATTTTGGCTTGTCCTTGGGACGATCTAATCCATAAATCGTGATCCGGGGCCATCTACATCGTAGGATCAGAGGTGTGAATAGATCCATCTGCTCCAGTAGTAGATAGGCGGGCCGTTGGAGCATTAATCTTTTGCTTTGTGAGGGTTCCAAAACTCGTGTAGACCGTCAGATCTTGAGGGCTCACACTTCCACGCTTCCCATCAATTAGGCCAATGATTGCAATTTGTGTTGAGGGTGCATTCGTTCGGAATTGCATATGAAAGCATGAGTGGGTGAATTCTCTTGTATTTGTTATGCATGGAAAGTTTCCTTTGGAACTACAACTGGTACCATAGAGAAACGTCCATAAATTGGAGAGTCTTGACTGTCCTTTGGAAAGCCCTTGATGGAGTTTTGGTTGAATTTTATCAAACATGATCTGAACAAAATGATTGGCTTTTTGTGGCTGTTCATATATTATGAGGTGCATTATGTATATTTAATTTTTTTACACAATGATATGCATTTAGGGCCTGTTTGTTTTGGTGTAAATACCCGTAAATCAATGGTAAAAGTATAATAATAACTTATGGTGGGTGTTTGCAAAGAGTGGGAACTGCACATAGAAAATCAGGTCAAACCCACCATTGTTTCATTACCAAAACTCCGTGGGCCCCACTATGATGTATGCTTTATATCCACACTGTCCATTCATTTTCTCAAATCATTTTAGGGCATGAGCAAAAAAATGGGGAAGATCTGAAGCTCAAGTGGACCACACGACAGAAAACAGTGAGTTCAATAGTGGTGTCATTATTCCCAATACTTACTGTGGTGTGGTCCACTTGAGCTTTGGATCTGCCTCATTTTTGGGCTGATGCCCTAAAATTATATGGAAAAATGAATGGACAACGTGGATAAAGTACATACATCACAGTGGGCCCCACGGACGCTACCTCGTATTCTGAGTCCGGACCTACCAAAAGCCGTAGATGTCAACATCTTACATCTGACAGTTTTTGAAATTTGCCATGGTAAGTAATAAATACTTAATTCACTTAAATTACAAGTAAATACACCATATCAAACAAGCCCAAAGTTATTCGTTGTCAACTCAAGTTCCACCTTTTCTGGTGCATCTGAACTCATGAAAAACGAAAATGATTGAATCACTTTTGAAGTGAAAGTAGTCCTTTTTGGCATTTTTATGTGCTATATGCACTGAATCGATTGACAGTTGTTGATCAAACTTGACTTTCTCTGTCATTGCTGATATATCTATCAAAAGAAAATGAAAATTTTATATTGATTGACTACTAGGACACAAGTAAATTTTAGCTTTCTATTATTTTTTTGCATACTTTAATTAGCAGTTTTTTCTCTCGTGATTTCTGGATGCTTTTGTTTTGCTTAAAATATTTTCATTTGTCTCTTTTGAAGGGACTTATTGCTTTGAAGAAGGGTACTCAGTTAATCAAGTATAGTCGGAAAGGGAAGCCTAAGTTTTGTCCTTTCAGAATTTCTACCGTGAGTACCTTCCTTCCCCCTCCCCCCCTCTTCAATTAAGAAATTTAAGTTATTGTGCAGTCTGTAATAATTTTCAGTTTCTGGCCCGTTTTTCCGAGACATGGATACAAAGCATCATGTCCACAATGTGTAGACTCTGACATGATTGACTCGGAATAAAGAGGAGAATGGAAATACAGAGACATACATGTGTACTGATGCGTATATAACTGTTACACAGATTATGAAATCTGTCATGTATTAGCCAATTAAACAAATTACTGTAAACTTTTAACTTCGAGGCATGTACCATCCTCAACATACCAAGTGTGTAAGCCGAGAGCTAAAATTCACATTGAAAATATGAGAAGTAATGAAAGAAACATCAAATATGCACAGCGAAATTTTATATTTATTACTACTACTGCTATTGTTATTATTATTTTGGAGTAAGATAGGTATTGAGTTACTCCCATCATTGTCTATTTCTTTTTTCTCTGTTTTCCCCTCCTGCTTCCTTTTCCTCGATGTTTCATTTCCACAACAGTCACGATATTTTCTAGTCATGTGCATGGACTTGGTGCCTAAAGATTGGCATTTTGAGTTACTTAAAAAAACAACATTCAATTGTTTGTATACATCTTAAGAGATTTTAATATGAGGAATGCTAATTCCAAAAACCACTTCTTCAAATATGAAATATAAACACACCACATGTGGCAAGGTGGCGCATGGGTGTTGGTTCTAGGATATTTGCAGGGTGGTTCCCACATGGAATGTTCCTCAGCCCAAAAATCTGACAGACCAATTTATCAGGTGGGAAACACATGCAGAAAGAAATGGACATTTAGAAAAATGATAACCGATGGTAATGTGTCGCTCATCCAATGAGTGGGCTAGCCTAGTTTTAGGATTGGACATGTGCACTGGGGGTCCGTCTGATGGACGTCCCAGATCCTGCACACAGTGGCATGTTGGTGCCTGTGTGCATTCCTTTAAGATTCTTGAAGATGAGGCGTCTTGATTGAGCATTCCTGTATATTTAATTGCTTAATCAACAAGATAGACCCATTTATTCTTTCTCAACTCATTTCTCTATGGTAATGTTTCCTTTAATGACATGCATTAGGCTTTGATAAATCTTCTATTTTAGACAGTATTTCTCTGGTGCATACAAATTATTATTTTTTCATTTATAGTGGTTCAATATTCCATTTGTATGTGGTGGTTGCATCAAATGCAGACATTTGATTGATGTCTGATATTTCAAGTTATATACCAACTAAAACTATCAGTAAACACAAACCTTCAGTGTATATGGTTGAAAATTCTCAGCTAAATTTGTGCATACTTTTGCTAAGCATAAATGCTTCAGGGCATTTGAGTTCTCTTCTATCTGGGCAGTATGTGTGTGTGTGTGCTGCCGGTTTTTTTTTTTTTTTGTAGCATGTGGCTTAACCAGTTCTTTTTAATATACTATTATATTCACAGGATGAAACAACACTGATTTGGTATTCACGTGGAGGGGAAAGGACTTTGAAGTTATCTTCTGTCTCACGTATTATCCCCGGACAGAGAACTGTGAGATTAACCTTGCTGTGGGCCACATGATTTTTTAAATGATTGTATATGATTTCACCTGGCTTCTCATATGGTGCTCTATTGGCTTATCCTACTCTGCAGGCCGTTTTTAAGAGATATTTACGCCCTGCAAAGGACTATTTGTCATTTTCTCTTCTCTATAACAATGGCGAACGATCTCTTGATCTGGTAAGTGAAATTATAAGCATTTCTCCTTTTTTCATACTCTGAAAGTGAACGTTGATTGGTTGATGCTAAGTTCTAAATTACGATGATTCCCCAATTATTTGTATTCACTAGATTTGCAAAGACGAAGCTGAGGCAGAGGTGTGGATTGCAAGCCTTAAGGCATTGATTTCTACTGGCCAACATAAACGTTCTAAGACTAATGGTCATTTTGATGTGAGTTACCTAACCTATGAGCCATTCGTTACAGAATCTCTTATTCTTTATCCAGTTTTCTTTTCTTTTCTTTTTTCTTTTTAATTTTTATTTATTTATTTATTTTTTTGCATAACAATTTCAACATCTGATAAAACTCCCTATGTTTTTTGTTATTGCAACTGTAGCTGATGCTTTTTTTTTTTCCTGAAGGATGGTGGGAACTTCATTCAAGATGGTCGTCCTTCCGGTGTAAAACTAGAGGTTCCTTTAAGTATAGCTCGTAGTTCTAACGCGAATTCCTTCATTGAATGTTTTTCTCGGGAACCTTCTCAGAATTTGGTGAGGTCAGATGTGGGGTCAGACTGTGCAAATATGCACCCAAGAACAAGCAATGCAGGAGATGGCCGTCTTAGTGTTTCAAGTGCTGCCCCTAGCTATTCTAGTCAAGGATCTGGACCTGATGACTGTGAATCTTTAGGTGATGTTTATGTCTGGGGAGAGGTTTGTTGTTTTGCGAGTTTATCTGATGGAATTGCAAATCCTCTGTGTTCAAAAACTGATGTGCTACTTCCTAAGCCCTTAGAATCAAACGTGGTTTTAGATGTTCATCAGATTGCTTGTGGTGTTAGGCATGCAGCCCTAGTGACGAGGCAAGGTGAGGTATTTACTTGGGGTGATGAGTCTGGAGGACGTCTTGGCCATGGAATAGAAATGGATCGTGTCCGACCCCAACTTGTCGAGTCTTTGGCAGTTAGTAACATGGAGTATGTTGCATGTGGTGAGTATCACACATGTGCTATATCAGTGGCTGGTGACCTATTTTCTTGGGGAGATGGTACCTATAATGCCGGACTTCTTGGTCATGGAACTGATGTCAGCCACTGGATACCTAAAAGATTATGTGGTCCTTTAGAAGGATTTCAAGTGCTGTCTGTTGCATGCGGTACATGGCATTCGGCCTTAGCAACTTTGAACGGAAAATTGTTTACATTTGGCGATGGGACATTTGGTGTTTTGGGCCATGGTGATCGAGAAAGCTGTTGGTACCCAAGAGAAGTTCAATCCTTGAGCGGACTAAAGACCATTAAGGTTGCCTGCGGAGTGTGGCATACAGCCGCAATTGTAGAGGTTCCAGGACAGTACGGTGGAAACATTATATCTAGAAAATTGTTCACATGGGGTGATGGTGATAAAAACCGTTTGGGTCATGGGGACAAGAAAGCACAGTTGGTTCCCACTTGCGTCTCGTCACTTTTCGACTACAACTTCCATCAGCTGGCCTGTGGACATAGTATTACTGTTGCCCTCACTACATCAGGGCATGTTTTTACAATGGGAAGTACCATTTATGGCCAGCTGGGAAATCCACGTTCTGATGGTAAGGTACCTTGCTTAGTACAAGATAAATTGGTGGGTGAATTAGTCGAAGAAATCTCCTGTGGTGCATACCACATTGCCGCCCTGACATCAAGAAGTGAAGTATTCACATGGGGGCATGGCGCCAATGGAAGACTGGGACATGGGGACGTCGAAGATCGGAAAATGCCTACTCTTGTTGAAGCTTTAAAAGACAGGCATGTTAAAAGCATATCTTGCGGCTCAAATTTCACTGCTATTATATGCATTCACAAGTGGGTTTCTGGCGCAGACCAGTCACTCTGCTCGGGGTGTCGACAGGCGTTTGGATTTACTCGGAAAAGGCACAATTGCTATAATTGTGGACTTGTTCACTGCCACGCTTGCAGTTCCAGAAAAGTTCTTAAAGCTGCATTAGCTCCTACTTCAGGCAAACCACACCGCGTATGTGATTCTTGCTTTGCAAAGCTTAAAGCATCGGAAGCTGGTGCTTTCATCGGCCGTCAATAACAAGATTGTAGCCCCCCACCGCATTATTGACACCAAGGAGAGGTTGGAAAGGGGAGAAATAAGGTCTTCGAGGATTTTGTTATCTCCTAACACAGAACCCGTAAAGTATCTTGAAGAGAAATCGATCAAGCAAGGGCCTAAAACTGACTCGCTTTCCCTATTGCGAGTGGCCCAAGTTCCATCACTGTCACAGCTAAAAGATATTGCTTTTCCAACTTCCTTGAGTGTACTTCAAAATGCTTTGAAACCAATCGTTACGTTGGCGCCGCAACCAGCAGTCAGTTCGAGTTCTGCATCACCCTACTCTATGAGGCTAAGCCCTCCTCGCTCTGCAACTCCTGTATATTCTAAAAGCATCATTGACAGCCTCAAGAAGACAAACGAACTTCTAAACCAGGAAGTCCTGAAGTTGCAGGCCCATGTAAGTAACAAATTCCTTTCCACCCACGACTTCTGATGATTTGTTTCAATGTCCCTGGAAGTACAGGCATGCGGGATTCTTTTCTACCTGCATTAGTATCTGATGCGTTCTGGGCAGGATCTAAAACACATTGCGATATTGATTTGGTGTGGAAAAAAGGTGGAAAAACTATATCCCGCATAATGCTTTTCGGTTTTCTGCACTGCCACAAATGCTTGGTTGAACAGATAACCATTTATCCTGCCAAAATATTCATTTTGTGGGCCATTTGGGTACATCCAAAAGCACCCTTAACTTTCCCATATCTTCCCTTTGATTCATGGGGAAATGATGTGTGAGCACAGTTATTTTGATTACTTAGTGGTAGTAATTTAGTTTCTTCTTCATGTACCGAGTGTCTTCTAGGTTAAAACTCTGAGACACAAGTGTGAATTTCAAGATGATGAGCTGCAGAAAGCAGAAAAGAAAACTAAAGTAGCTGCTTCATTCATGGCTGAGGAGTCGTCTAGGAATTCTGTTGTGAAGGAACTTCTCAAGTCTCTAGTGGGCCAGGTATTTTTACTCAACCTTTGCAAGTCATTAAAGTTACACTCTCATTACCAAATTTTCTATTTTGAATATATAACATGCATTTTACTAAGTTATGGGACATACATGCATGCACGCATTCATATACATGTGCGCACGCACACGTGTGTGCATGGGTGTGTCTGTGTATGTGCATACATGCGTGTGTATAGGGGAAGTCACAGCTAGTGAGCCATTCTTTTTCCACTAGTGATTCACGGCACAGAGCGCGGAAAACAGAAACTTGCCTGGTGCAGTTCCCATTTCCTACCCCAATATAAAAGTTGAACCTATCCCAGTCTGTAGGGACATCCAAAGTAGATCAGCATGTCGATAGCATTATGTATGGCAACCTTGCAACTCTGCTGCTGTCTCTCTGGGTTAGCTATCCCTGCCTTGTATTCCAAGTGTTTTCAGATGACCTTCTTTTAAATTTACAAAATTATGCTCATCTTTCACTTTGTTTTTGTACGTCGTAATTAATGCTACTGACATTTTGCAATGTTCATGCTTTGAGCATGCATTCAAATCATCATCATCATCATCATATAAGCCACATCCCAATTAATTGGGGTTGGCTACATGAATCCTGTTCCACCATTCCACTCTATCAGTGGCCACACCTTCAATTAGACCATAGGTCATCAAGTCTTTTCTTACTGCCTCCATCCACATCCTTTCGGGACTTCCCTTTGTCCTTTTAGAGTGTTCACCTTGTACCAACTCACTCCTAACCGGCTTGGTTCTTGGTCTCTGTTGCACATGAACAAACCATCTTAAGTCTAATTTCCTCATCTTATTATCTACCGGCACTATTCCCAAGTTCCCTCGAATGCATTCATTTCTCCTTCCTCATCTTGCCACTCATCCATCTCTCCTCATTTCTGCTACACTCATCCTATGAACATGTTGTTCTTTAACTTTCCATCTCATAAAGCATGGCTGGTCTCATAGCTATCCTATAAAATTTCCTTTTCAGTTTGAGTGGTACATGACGATTGCATAGAACTCCAGAGGCACATCTCCATTTCTTCCAACCAGCTTGAATTCTATGGGCAACATCCTTTTCAATCTCTCCACTCCAATGAATTATTGACCCAAGGTGTCGAAAGCGGTCATTTTTGGAGACTTCTCGGTCAGAAATCTTAACTAATTCCTCATTTTCACTCCTATTATTACTAAAATTGCATTCCACGTACTCTGTTTAGCCTAACTAATTTTACACCCTTTAGATTCTAAAGCATCTCTCCATAAATTTAGCTTTGTGTTCACACCCTTTTTCATCTTGTCAATTAAAACTATTTCATCTGCAAACAACATACACCATGGGATTTGTTCCTGCTGAGCATGCATTCAAATGAATACATTTTGAGAGCTTCAGTGGAGTATAATAGTTCAGCGCAACATTATTCTATGCATTTATGCTTCGTATTTTTACAAAGGATACCAACACTTGCTAATTATTCCATTCTATTGCTACTTTTACCTGTTATTCAGCTGGGTGAGATGGCAGAGAAAATACCCCAGGAGGTTTATGACATTGACAACTTAAGAACCATACATACTCAGTTAGAAGATTTACTGAAGAGCAGCGAGAGCCAGACATTGGAAAACTCTTCCTTGGCAGCTGATTCTTCACTCGATAAATCTCTCTTGATCAATGAAAGGATGGATGATTGTAGCAATGGTGGAGGGATTACAGACTTACCACAGAATGCTGATGAAGGCAGATTGAGTGTTTCCGATGCCAAGGAGGATATGCCTAACCAGAACATGGAGAATGACTCAAGATCGCCTAGAGTGTCAACGACGAGTTATAGTAATGAAGGAGAAGTTCAAGTGGTTGAGCAATTCGAACCGGGAGTCTATGTAACTCTCGTTCAACGTCGAAACGGGACCAGAGCTTTCAAACGAGTCAAATTCAGGTATTCACCTACCCAAGCTGTTTTTTTTTTTTTTTTTTTTTGAAGTTTCATGAATAGATCGCTAACCTAATATCTTGCAAGTTCGGATTTTCATTTCTTTCATGAGAAAATATGTGTTTATTCATTTTAGCTTTGCTAAGTTCACATGCATGTGCATAAAGCTCATACATGCCACACGTGCCAGGATGACACGATAGGTTTTGAGATCCACTCCATCCATGAGAAAGGAACCACTATTGATGCCCTAGCTAAAGAATGAGGTTGATCCACTGGTCATGTGCCGCAGTCACGGTTCACAAAACAAATGTATGGCTCTGAAAAACCTGGCTGAAGTTTTCCAACCCATCTGCTCGTTTCCAATATTAGGGACTACATGCTGAGTGGACCAGATCTATTATTGGGAAAACATGTAGAAGGTTGGACCAGCGACGTGGATTAGATCTCACAGCTATGTGCCATGCTGGCACATGTGGCGTGTACATGTGCTTTATTGCACAAGCGTATGCGCTTAGCAAAGCTCTCTTCATTTATGTGCTTTGGTTAATTGGAGTTCAACCAAATCTTTAAGGAAATTGAAAAATTGTTATCGGCACCCAGTCTGACTGATTAATACACCCACCCTTTTTGTTTTTTCATTATACAATAACACAATTTTGTGCCAACAAAGGTTGTAATTTTAGTTCATATCACTACCAATGGTAGATAAGAAGTGCTAGGGAGAGATTGAAGAAGCAAACCGCCACACGTGTTTAATCCAGGCCATTCATCAGGTAAGAGGCCACCATGAACATGCCCTGGCAGAAAGAATCAGCTGGCTTCACTCATCAGGTGCACGGGACTAGGGCTGTCAATGGCTCAGGTGCAGGTTTGGTCCCATGATACCCATACTAGGTCGGTCTTGCCAGGTCCAGGTCAGTTCTTGAAGACCTAGACCTGGATCCAATCTAGTTCAGGTACCCATCAGGTCTTTTTGATATAGATTTCATGTTGGGTTCTGTACAAACAAGAGCACTTACATGTTGGGCCCATCCGATGGATGGATTAGATGGGAGACACGTGCCACTCTGATACACACTAGTCCCTGTTACATGTGTGTGGCTTATGAAACCTCATTTCTTTTGCCAGAATAATCTATATCTTTTTTTTTTTTTTTGTTAGCTTATTAGTACACCCACTGTCAGTTCACACTTCACTGTTAGTCACCCCCACTATGGAATCTATACCAAGACCTCATGTTGAAATGAGGTATCTTTCACTCAGTCTACCACTTGAGCTATATATCTATATCTATATCTATAGTCTCTCCACACACACACACACACACACACAACACACACACACGTGCGCACACAACATGTATAATTTTACTATTATGACTAACTGGATCCAACCTGGGCCAACTTTAACTGGGTCCAAAAGGTGAGATCCGAATCTGACCTAATTTTCTTAATGGGCCTGAAAATGGGACCTAGACCCATTAAAATTAGGTCGGGGCCATCAGGTACCCATGGTTCCGAGTACCCATTGACAGCCCTATGCGGGATGCTCAGAAAATATGAGAAAAATGAACAATTAGAAAATTTGACCAACAGTAATATTCAATGTACGAGAATGGCTTGCTCCACCTGATGACTAGCTAGGATCCGTGTGCCACATCGCCACGTGTACGGTGAACTGCCTCTTCAATCCTTCTGTGTGAATTGCCTCAGCATTTCTCAAGCTGAAATTGTAAATTCACCAAGATCATACTCTCTACAAGACATTAAAGAGTGGGGAATTATTTGATACTCTTGGTTGCGTATCGTGCTTGGTATGCGGGCACTTAGACATGGTACACTGGACATACATTAACTCAAATTAAACTGTGGAATCCACAGTAGCAAGGGTGAGTTTAGATCGTAAGTTACTTTACATAAGCTATTTATACCTCAAGTAACTTATCTTGCTTTCTACCTATTCAACACATAAGTATGTTTGGTAAACATATACTTATCAACCAAAAAGTTGAAAAGTATGTTTGGTTTCCTATATCACACAAGTACTAATCCCTTAATTTTGTTTGATCCACCCTTAATATCCACCATTCCTCATGTGGGCCAACCGTTGATGTAAATTGTTCATTATGTTGGGTCCACCTTGGCCCTGTTTTCAATGTGAACTATCCATCATGTGGGGCCAACCTTCAATATGGACCATCCACCTTGCGAGGCCCATATTTGATGGGGGCTATCCATCATGCAGGGCCCCCTTGGATGGGCTGGCTGTTATGCGGGGTTCACCTTTAATGTGGACCGTCCATCATGCAGGGCCCACCTTAGATGTGGGTCATTCATCATTAGGGGCTGACCTTTGTTGTGAACTGTGGCCCACCATCAATGTTAGTGTCAGTCATGTGAGGCCCACCTTCAATATCCACAGCCCATCACGTGGAGCCCACCTTTGATGTGGACTGTCCATCATGTGGGCCCCACCTTCAATGTGGGCCATCCATCATGCGGGGCTCGGCTTGGATGTGGGCCATTCGTCATTAGGGGCCAACCTTTGATGTGGGTCATCCATCATGTGGTGCCCACCTCCAATATCCACCGCCCATCACGTGGAGCCCACCTTTGATGTGGACCGTCCATCATGTGGGCCCCACCTTCAATGTGGGCCGTCCATCATGGTCATTCATCATCAGGGGCTAATCTTTCATGTGGACCGCCCATTATATGGGCCCACCATCATGTGGGGCCCACTTCAGTGTTCACTGCCCATCTTATGGAGCCACCTTTGATGTGGACCATCCATTGTGTGGGCCCCATCTTCAATGTGGGTCATCCATCATGCGGAGCTCGCCGTGGACATGGGCCATCCATCATTATGGGCCGACCTTTGATGCGGACCATTTATTATGTGGGCCCAGGTTAATATGGGTCATCCATAATGTCGGGCCTACCTTTGATGTGGACCATCCATCATGTGGGGCCTCCTTTGATATGGACCATCCATCACATATAGAGATGAGAGGGGGAGAGAGAAGTAGAAAAATAAAAAGTTGAAAAGCAAAAAAAGGAAGGGATAAGTAACTTTCATCACTTTTTTTTTCACACACACTCACGCACTCACACCCCCCCACACATCACATAAGTTAAGATGGCGCTTGCCAAACTAACTTAAGTTAAATAAGTAACTAACTTATATAAGTTAAAAAAGTTCACTTACCGGATGGTATCCAAATAGGCCCTTAGTTAAAATAGAAAAACCAGATTGGTTGAACAATCATAACCTTGGATTCTTGGACACTTGGTTTTGAAAGTAAGGCCATTGGACTTATTTCATTTTAACCAACCAATAAATGTTAATCAATCTAATAGCTGGACAATCAAATAAAAGTAATTTTTGGTTCATGATACATCTAAGATGATATGTATACGTGGGGCAGTTTAGTTTGAATTACTTATATCCTACGTATGCAATTTCACAGTAGTTTCCAACTGCATGTGTTGGCTGCTGTATTTGATCTGTTTCCAATGCATTTTGCAGTAAGAGAAAGTTTGGAGAGAAGAAGGCAGAAGACTGGTGGAAGGAAAATAAAGAGAGGGTGTATAAGAAGTACAATTACCGGGGGGCGGACACAGCTGTGATGGGATCATCAGCGACCGCAGGGCCCACCAAGGAAGATGCTGCTGGTGTGCCTTAGCTTCCTAGACTGGATTATAAAATCACAGGCAGAGGAAATTTTGACACAGGCAGTAACAATCTTGATTTGTGTCACGGTTTTAGTGGGCCTCGCAATTTTGCCATTTGTATGAATGTCGAGAGTGTAGATTTGAGAAGCGACTTTTTTCTAAAATTTGGAAGGATGGCGTGGATGGCATCCTTTTGTAACCACTAAAGAGAACTCAAATTTTATGGTGAGAGGGAGAGGCGGAGGGCCGAACAAGATCATTTGATATTGAGGCAAAACAGTATTGTATTTTTTCATTCTTTTATTTGTTCTGTACCAGTCTTTTCTTCTTCTTCTTGTTTGAAATGTGCTTTGTTACTGTTGTGTATTGTACAGTAGATAGTCTTTTCCAGCACAACTTTATGCATTGTAAAGGTATTCTCTTGACATTGAATTCTTTGTAACTGAAAAAAATCATTGAATCACTACTACATGTGCCAATCTGCAAGATCCAAATCTGGGAGATACAGGTAGCTTGTCAGGTGGATCCCAAGTTTAGATGGTGTGGGGCTTAAATCAGGCTTGTCTGCTCATCTGATAGGCCACATAAATGTGTTCAATCTGGATCATTGGTTGGATTTTAACCATTACATTCTTTTGCAAACGTGCAGTGTGCCACCGGATAAGCGGAATGGTCTATTATTTTGCCTGGGGAATGTGCACAGTGCTGCCAACCAGAAAATGTGTATGGTGGGGCCTACCTGGGTGTGGCTTGGTCCTCTCATCTCACCACAAGTCCTGGTAAAAATCAGGTAGAATACGAAGTGTCTTTTTTTTTTTTTTTGGTTGAACTAGAAATGAGTTATGTGCAGTTTTGTAGCAGTCACCATTCTCATGCATGCTAACTTGGTTTGAGATCCAGGCCCCTCATCAAATGGGCCCTGCCATGTAGATTACGCAGGTCAAAAGCCAATTGGTTCTGTTCATCTGGTGGGCCACACGAGTAGGTTGATAGTAAATCAGTCTGGTTTTTGGGTCAAGATATCTGTGTGTCTCGCGGCGCATCCGACGAGAAGCTTGGATTCCTCACGTGTGAAAAGGGTGTGTTTGGCTGTACACATGAATTGAATTGGAAACATTTGGGTATTCAAAAGGAGACTATAAATTTGATGGTCTTTCATGTCCAACTTGAAAGTGACGGAATTGAAATTGGGTTTTTATTCAAAGAGGGAGCTCTCCTCTGAGGATATGGGACATGGGTGGACGGACAGCACACGTGTAAAAAATCCTGTCCGTTCATCATGTAGTCCGCACTGTGAACATGGGTGGACTTTTTTTGATCACCCATTTTTGGCCCACCTGATCAGCGGACCAACATTTTCTTTAATGTTGGGAAATCATATAACTTTCCTTTCCATGTGTAAAATAATGGGATTAATAATAATATAAAATATTTAGTGGATGAAAATCATTTCTAATACAAACAAATAAATCATAAAACATGTAGGATGCAAGAGATACCAAGATTTTTTACATGAAAAAACCTAATACAACACAAATCCTCTATAATCAAAATAATGAAAGTACAATCTTCAAGAGACCTCTCTTGTATATCCCAACAATATCACCCAAAGGTGAATTACAAGCAACAAGAAAAAAAGAATTCTCACAAATTAACTAGGGATTATAGAAAATCCCCAACACAACCATTGGAA
Source organism: Magnolia officinalis (assembly GCA_021015155.1). Lineage (NCBI taxonomy): Eukaryota > Viridiplantae > Streptophyta > Magnoliopsida > Magnoliales > Magnoliaceae > Magnolia > Magnolia officinalis. The sequence goes on from JAJHSJ010000003.1 coordinate 79,607,000, forward strand.
AAGATAATAGAAGGAACCAACGTTGTGAATGGAGCTTCACAAACTCGGATACGGAGATTTCAGTGGTAGAAGGCTCTTGTTCTCCTTCTTTTGCAAAATCTCCGTTCTCTTCTTCTTCTTCCTCTTTTTTTCAAGAAAGAAATCTCCAAATGTTACTCTAATTATCTCTAAGCAAAAGATCATTTTCTCTTATTATAGTTGTTTGACCAAAAAACTAAAATACCCTCACACACATGTGGCACTAAAATGCTACTTAACCCCACACATGTGGGTCCCACTCAACATGAGAAGGGACCCCAACAATCTCCTCCTCTCGACTCATGAGGTCGGTTTTGTCATGCCCACGCATGCTATGCTTCTGCAAAACTCATGTTTGTCTTTAGATAAGGCCTAGTTCATCATATACGAACCATTCTTGTCGATATGAATCTTCTCAAGTTGTAGTAACTTTTCTTTTAAAGCATCCAAAATCCAATAATATCTTACATTTATATGCTTGGACTTGGAATGAAAACTTGGGTTTTTACTGAGGTGGATGACACCCTGACTGTTACAATAAACATTATAACTATCTTGCATCAAGCAAAGTTCTTAAAATAATATCTTCATCCACAACATTTCCTTACAAGCTTTTGTCACTGCAATGTATTCAACTTATGTAGTAGATAAGGCCACACACATTTTTGTAACTTGGATTGCAAGGACACTACTCCCTTTGCAAAAGTAAGCATATACCCCGATGTGGACTTCCTTGAGTCAATGTTGCCTGCCATATCTACATTAATGTATACTTTTAACCCATGCTTACCACGTCTAAAGCATAAACACACATTGGACGAATCCCTTAGATATAAGAGAATTCATTTAACTGCTTACCAGTGCTCTTTGCCAGGATTTGCAATTAATATGCTAATAACACCAACTACATGTGCGATATCGGAACTTGTGAACAATATAGCATACATCAAACTTCTTACTGCTAATGCACATGAAACTTTTTTTTTTAATTTTTTCTTTTTCTTTCTCACTTGAGGGACTTTGCTTACTTCTTAACTTAAAGTGACATGCAAGTGGAGAATGGACAAATTTTGCCTTGTCCATATGGAACCTTTGAAGCATTTTCTCAATGTACTTTTTATTGTGATAACCAAAGCTTGCCGACCTTCCTATCACGAGATATCTTCATGCCCAAAATTTATTTTGCAGGTCCTAAGTCCTTCATAGCAAATGACTTGCTTAACTCAATTTTCAATCTATTGATTTTGCCAATATCTTGACCAGCAATCAACATATCATCAACGTAGAGCAAAAGAATAACAAAATCACCATAAGAAATGTCTTAGTAAATATATAGTGATCTAAAGTGATTGTTTTTATATCCATGATCCACCATAAATGAATCAAACTTTCTGTACTACTACCTTGGGGCCTATTTTAACCTGTATAGACTCTTCTTCAACTTGCAAACTATGTGCTCATTGCCTTTGATTTCAAAACCTCTTGGTTGCTCCATATATATATATATATATATATATATATATATATATATATATATATATATATATATATATATATATATATATATATATATATATATATATAGTTGCTCAACCTCTAGATTCATACTTGCAACCAAACTTAATACGATCTATATGGATGACATCTTCACAATAGGTGAAAAAGTCAAAGTCAATGCATTTCTTTTGCCCAAATTCTTTCACAACCAACCTTGCCTTGTACCTTGCCTGTGAGTTCTTCTCTTTAGTCTTCAATATGAATACCCACTTATTCTTGAGTACTTTCTTGTCATTTGACAGCTTCACCAAGTCATAGGTATAGTTCTTATACAAAGAATCCATTTCCTTTTGTATAACTCTTAGCCACTCCCCTTTATGTTCATCAGTTTGAGCTTTTTGATAGTTCTCAAGTTCATTCCTATTATTAAATATGACATACTCATGAGGTGAGTACCTCTTAGATGGTTGGCTCGCTCTAGTGGACCTTCTCAACTGAGGCCAAACTAGTGATTCTTGAGGGGGATGTTTCCCATGTTTTTCATGATCAACATCACCAACTATTTCTTCTTGGCCCTGTGCATCTCTCATATTATCATGCACCATGGAAGGAGGAACTGGATCTGCGTCAATAAGATCATCAACACAAGGCTGGGGCTTTTAAACTTTTTCAAAGTTTTCAATTGTTTGGTCTTCAAGAAAGACCATGCCCCCACTTCTGATAAATTCTTGTTAATTGGATCCCATAACCTATAGCTAAAATTTTCATATGCATAGCTCAAGAATTGCCTTGTCATCAAGTTTGGATTACTCATCTTTAAGAACATGCATAAATGCTCGACAACCAAACACCTTTAGGTGTTCACAAGAAACATATTTCCCGGTCCATACACTTTTTGTAACATCTCCATTTGGAGGTTTTAAATGAGATAAATTAATTAAGTAGTAAGTGGTTCGCATAGCTTCTTTTTAAAATGATCTTGACAATTTGGCTTGTGAAAGTATGCACCTGATTTTCTCAACAATAGTGTGATTCATCCTTTCTGCTACACCATTGTGCTGTAAAGTCTTAAGAACATACTCATGTCGAATTTCATAACCTTTACAATATTATTCAAATGGCACAATATATTCGCCACCATTATCTATACGATTATACTTCAATAGTTTACGCATTTCCCTTTCCACCATAGCATGAAAATGCTTAAACACATCCAACATTTGATCTTTAGTCTTCAAGACATATGCTCATACCTTTCTAGAATATTATCTATGAATGTAATAAAGTAAGAAGAACCACCTAGAGTTTTCACTTTTATGAGACCACAAATGTCAGAATAAACTAATTTTAAAACATTTATTTTCTTTTGAGATGATTTTTATGAAATGAAACTCTATGTTATTTTCTAACCAGGTAATAAACGTAACTATTTAAAGGCATACCTTCTATATTGGGAAGGAGTTGCTTTTTGGTGAGAATTCGTAGGCCATTCTCGCTCATATGACCCAACTACTTGTGCCATAAATCAATAGAAGAATCATTCTCCGTTGTGTTCACCTTGGTCCTGACGCTTGAGTCTTATATAAATTAAGTGCAACATCTCTCGCCTCTTGCCACTATAAGAAAACCTTATGTAAGCCTCCATTGGCCGCTGACATAATGATTATTGAAGCTTTATTCATCCAACATTCCTGCAGAAATTAAATTAAGGCAAAGATCGGGTACATGCCTTACATCCTTGAGAATTAACATGCAACCAACATTGGTCTCAACATGCGCATCATCCATCCCCACAAATTTTGAAGAGCCATTATTACTCATCCTCACAACACCAAAGTCTCCTGACTTGTAAGATGTGAAGACGTCTTTACAAAGAGTAATGTGATATGAAGTACTGGTGTCAACAACCCAATATATATGTCTTGACATGTGAAACTACGACATGCTTGTTCACAACCCGAGAAAATAATATCACCATCTGAGACAATTGTAGTTGTGTCTTTCTGTTCTTGCTTTTCTTCCCATTTTTTTTTTCTTCTTTTCCTTCTTGGGCTTTCGACACTCATTTTGGTAGTGGCTTGACTTGCCACAATTATAACAAGCAACATCCTTTTTTGACTTGGACTTGCCTTTTGACTTCTTACGGTAGTGCGGTTTTCTACTTTTGATTCTCCCATATTTTTTGTGACAAGTGCTTTTGATTAAGTGGAACCCAATGATTTTCATTTAACAAACTACTTGTTACTTGGCTTATTGTAACAACTCTATAAGATGCAGAGTTAGTTGGAGACATCACTAATGTCCCCAACTGTCGAGCAAAGAACTGAGTAGTAAAAAAGTTTACAACTTATCATCTAGCATAATCTTTATAAAAGAGAGCTGATTCACAATACTTTGAATTTCATTCAAATGCTCTGCAATTGAGCTTTCTTCTTTATATTTTAAATTCACAAGCTCAAATGCTCTGCAATTGAGCTTTCTTCTTTATACTTTAAATTCACAAGCTTCCTAATTAAGAAAGCCTTGCCAGTGGTCTTTCTCTCGTACAAATCTTTCAATTTCTTCCAAAGCGATTGTGTCGAAGTTTCTGTAGACATATGATGAAAGATACTATCATCCAACAATATTCGAATAAACTCAACGACTTTCCGATCTAGTTTCTTCTACTCATCATCGGTCATATCTTTCAGTATGGCTCAAACATCTTCAATAGGTGGGTATAAGTCTTTACAATACAACAAATCTTCTATCTTGGCTTTCCAAATCATCCAATTAGTTTCATTCAAACTAACCATTTAACTTGTGCTTGTCTCCATGATCCACACATGAAATAATTAGAATCAACCTGAAGCTTTCATACCACTTATTGGAAAACACAAAACTCTCTCTTATATATGCAAATCAATGAGATTAAAAATATAAAGGATTTAGTGGATGAAAAAATCACTTATAATACAAACAAGCAAGTCATCAAACATGTAGGATGTAAAAGACACAAGATTTTTTATGTGGAAAACCCTCCGATGTGAAGGGAAAAATTAATCCAACATAAATCCATTATAATCAAAATAGTGGAAGTACAATCATCAAGAGACCTCTTTTGGATATCCCAACTACATCACCCAAATGTGGATTACAAGCAACATGAAAGAAAGAATTCTCACCAACTAAAGATGGTAGAAAATATCCAACACAACCCTTGAAGAAGACAATCGAAGAAATCGACATTGTGGATAGAGCTTTACGAACCCAGATGCGGATATTTCGATGGTAAAAGGTTCTTATTCTTTTTATCTCGCAAAATTTTCTTTTATCTTCTTCTTCCTCCTCTTTAAGAGAGAAAACTCCAAATGTTGCTATAACTATCTATAAGCAAGAGACCATTTTCTCTTATTTTACTTGCTTGGCCAAATGACCAAAATATCCTCACATGTATGTGTCACTAAAATGCTACTTAAGCTCACACATATGGGTCCCACTCAACATGAGGATGGACCCCAACATTTAATTCATGGCATGTTCACAGTATACCTTACCTGATGAATGGCCTGGATCTCTAATATATGCTCCGCATCCTAACACAAAGAGCCTTCGTTGAATCAAGACCTATTGGAATTCAACACTAATACCGTGATTGGAAAGGAAAATTGATTTGGTTTGGACATTTATTGTACTTAGGAGAAACATTGATACTTAAGCAGACTGTGATGGATGATATGGCATCCACCACATAGAAGTTGTTGATGCAAAAAACCGTTGTGTCCTCTTCCTATGTCTTACCACCTGCACTTGAAGGAGACAAGGGAGACCCTGGCTCAAGCCGGGGAACCTCCGATACTAAAGTCAGCGCTAGGACTGTGCAAGAGAAGGGTTTTTGAGAGAGTTTTCTGCGTACCTTTTACTGTAGAGATTTCATGTTCTTATAGGAATGGGAGGGTCCCGTCGTGTAGGGATTTTCTTTCGAGTATCTTGGAGATTTGATTTAATTGTAATCTGTTTATGGATTCTGCCCTATCCCGAGATCTTCGGAGTCGGGAATCCTTTCACAAGATTTTTGGGACGACATTTATGTTTACACCGTCTCTTCCTTGCTCGGCTCGGCCTTAACTGACTCTGATAGTAAATGAGTCTCAGCTGGCTGCAAGGATGGAGCTTTTTGCCTTCTGTCGGATGAAATAGAGTCGGTCCGTAGTTGACATCCTTTCTTAATTTGATAGCCGACACTATAACCGACCTAATATGGACGGTTTCATGGTCAGTCAGGAGACTTCTAGCATTGGGCCTTAATCAATCCCTTTAGACGTTGTGCCTCGTTAGCCGAGTCAACTTTATGCGTCTTATATATTTCGCCTATGGCTCATGACTCTGTAAACCACCTCGGTTGGAGTTCGTTCCTTATCATCCGAGATAAATCTCTCCTTGAGGCATTCTTTTCCCTTAGTCGGGCTTATTGTCTAAGAATCCCGGGCAGTGTAAATAGAGTTGGTCCATTCCATAACCGGGTCTCCGGACTTGTCATATTTTTTCCTCAACAGTAAGCCCCCTTACTCATTGTGTTAACCGTGTTAATGTTAAGGAGCAAAGAGTCTTTGAGTCGGCTTGAACTGGAGACCACTGTTATGATGGAACATTAAATGCTCCTTGCGTCGTCCATAACAGGTGTTGATTCATTACCCGAGGTCGCACGTGTGGGTAGCTGTCGGAGCGCCTTTCTGGCTTATGAATGTCAGTGTTCGAAATATCGGTATTGCACCATGTATCGCACCCTTGGGATACAGATACGTATCGGTTATCGCACGCGATATATCGTTTGTATCGCATAATTTATCGCACTTTTTGGGAAACATGGAGAAACATTGAGAAAATGATTGAATTTTTTAATGGAACTTTGGGAATTGTTAAAAAAGCCCTTAATACACACTTTTAAATTATAAGATCTAAAAAAAAATGCACATAATAAATTTCCTTTGTATAGGGTCTTAAGCTATGCATTGTTTAACTGAATTAATGCAACTATATTTAAATTGAATGCATGATATTTAAAAATATATCAAAGTCATGTATGAAAACACAATCAATTCATTGGAAAACAAAATAAGAAGTAAAAATTGAAAAATATACATATCAATGATGAGACTGGTTGTGGCCTAGACCCACATAGAGTTGCGCGGTGGCTCATAATCATCGTCTCCATCTTGATGGGACTGGGAATAGTACTGCTGCTCCACAAATTGACAATATTGTACCCAAGTCATAGTAGAGTGGTACCAGTTAAGATACTCCCTGACATAACACTGGTACTCATCCTCACCGAACTGAATCAATACACCCATCCGTGGGTACTGCGTAATCGTCACAGTCTGTAATTGATATGGATTTGGGAAGGGCATGTATGAAGCTCCCTGGTATCCATATTATTGGTCATATCCATATTGCTGCTCATATTCCTGCCCATATGTAGAAGTGAACTCCTGACCATAGTTCAAAAATAATGTGCCGTAACTGCTGGAGTCACTCACCGCATATCCACTAGGTTCATATCCATGCCCATATTGTAGTACAGAACTCGAGCTACTCTCTTGTGTTTGTGATCCAGATTCATGTTGTGGCCCGTAACTTGAGCTCCCCTCCCTCGTCCGTGATCCAAATCTAGAGCCACCACGCCTGTCACGAACGCTCGTATCTCTCATGCATTTTGCCAGCAGCTCCTCCTCAAAATCTGAAAGTTTTCGAGTCTTTTTTTTTTTTTTTTGCAGTAACTTTTGATGTGTGTATGTCTTATTATAAACAAGACGGGGTTGTGGTTCTCTTAGACGAGAACCATGGTCAGGGTCCTGCGTGGAATGATCCAAATTTTCCTCTCCAGTAAAAGGGCTAAGAGGCTTCTTATCCTGACTCCCACTCACGCCGCCATCATCCCTGTCGCCATCATCATCATCATCATCCTTACTGTCATCAGAGTCATCTTCACCCTTATCGCCGCCATCACCATCACCAGACCCATTCCCCGCATCACTGTTTGACTCAGTCTCGGTGTCAGATAATGTCTCCCCGCCACGTATCCCGCGTGATAGTGACTAACGTGGGCTACCCACCGGACTCCTTGTCAATGGGTCGAATGCCTCATCAGGAGACCTCTGTTGCTTCACATGTGCGTCAACATCGATCCCTTGTGCCTCTGCTTCTGCCACAACATATGCCTCTGGTCACCCATCCTGAGGTATTTAAGTCATCTGACCTAACCCACTGGTAAATTGGATCATCATCCTCATCCCTAACATATGCATGCTGTTCGACCCTCGTCAGGTCCAGTGGGTCTTCCTACGCTTTTCTTCTTCCTTCTGCGCGGAGCAGCCTCTCTCGTAACTTCATATTGTAGTGACAATACACTAGCTTTTGAAGCTTTTCATATCCTAGTCTATTACGTTTACTTGTGTGGATGAGGGAGAATGTACTCCAATTCCTTTCACAGGGTGACGAGGACACCGTTTGTGCAAGCACACGGACAGCCAGTCGCTGTAAAACCTCGCAGTCAGTTCCATACATGGACCACTATTCGCCTGCATATCATAAATTTCTTTCATTATTTTAGATATTCTAAAATAATATGAAATTTATGTTTATCGCATTAACTCACATGCCATCATGGTGTTCCTTGACATTACCGCAGGGTGGCATCCAAACGTTCCAACCGCGTCGCGGAATCTAACAATCTGTTGATGGCATATAACAGCCAGGATAAGTATGAAATGATTAAGATGAAGATATGGAGAATGTAAGTGCAGAACATATTTACCTTAGTACCAAATGTGCCTTTCCCCGGACAATAGGGGAATAAGTGATCGTACACCTCATGTACAGCCCTCTTTAATGAATTATCTTCGTAGAGTTTTCGGTTGTAATGGTATTTGAGATTCAGGAAATATGCTGAAAACTAACATCTACACATCAGTACAACCGTCGCTTATTATTGCATATAGTAAAAAAAATAAAATTGTAAATTAAGTACTTACCAGCTTGATGTAATGCGTGAGAAAACGTCTTTTCCCAGCGGTCGTCTATTATTGCATGCACCCACTTATAAGCGTTGGGAGCTTTAGCCATGATGGCCTCTTTCATCAGCTGTATGGACGGATATAGCGACCCCATCGACGGATTTGTCTCATTGTCAACCATCCTCGACACTATATAAATGGGCTCTAGAATACCTAGCACGTTACGCATGCGATCCCAGAATTCATTTCTCAGCACCAGCTCCTCGATTCTCCAGGTTACTTTCGTCAACCTCTTTTTTCATTCTTCGTAATCATGAGATGCCAAAAGCTCCCGTAACCCCTGTCTGTGTTTGAGGAGGCTACTTAAGGCGATATAATTTGTGGCGGATCGCATCGCCCCGGGGGTGCACTATATCCCCACCACACCTCTCGCACATCGCGGCTAATAACCATGTGTGATTGTATATGAAGTTTGTGATGAGCCGTGCATTAGTAATTACGGTCATCACCGATGGTCTATCCCCGATTGTCTCTAACATGAGATCGATGCAATGGGTTACGTAGGGGGTCCAATACATATGATAATTCACTTGAATATCCTTCCCCGCCTTGACAAATGCACTCCCATTGTCTGTAATAAACTGCAATATTTTTCTCCTCCTAACATCTCGCATGACGTTGTGCATTAGTTTGTAGATGTAGTCACCATCTTTAATTTTATTACTAGCATCTATAGACTTTAGCAACACCGCCCATCCCCTGCAATAGACCATAAAATTTATAATCGACATCTTCGTCGGTCCGGTCCAATCGTCACACATGACGGTACAACCGTACGTCTTCCATGACTGCCGATACGAATTAACGTATTTCTTCATTTCTACATGTTTATCATCCAAGTATTTCCCCATGATCTGTGCGGGTGTGGGCGGCTGCACACCCTCACCCCCACGTTGCGCTGCACTTATCATTTTTTTAAAGTACGGGCTTGCTGCAGCATTTGCGGGGATTTAATCATATATAAAAAATTTTGCTATAAAATTTCTAACTTTTTTCCTCACATCTCCTCCACTAAACATTTCCTTTATTTTCTTTTGTATTCCTCCTACCTCTTTGTATATCCTCGGATTTGAAGGTAGATCCGGCACCCGTATGCTACTACTCCTGCCCATACCCATATTCCTCCCCGCCTACTACCCTCCCCTGATCCACCCCTAATACTCTCCCCTGCTCCATACCCCCTGCCATACCCCCTTACTCTACTACCCCTGCCATACTTCCCCCCGCTCCACTCCCCCTACTCCACTCCTCCCACCACGCTCATGGATAGACTTCTCAAATCTAGGCTACTTGTGTCCCACCTCCTATCCTGATCTCTCTCCCACTCATCCCGGATGGACTCTTGAATTGCGCGTCTATAATCGGGATCATCATCGCCATCGAGATCCACGACATCCTCCTCACCTACATATGATGGTCGCCCCAACTCCTCTCTAATCTCCCTGTCCCGTGAATGTCGTTCATTTTTTGTCTTCACATTTTTTTTCCACTATGACCCTCATCCCTTCTCGCACATCCTGTGGGCACTTAGGGCAATCCACAACATTACGATACCCTCCTGCTAAATGCTCCTTCAAGTGGGTTACCTCCCACTCCTTGATACATGGCCACATAAATTACATATACTCCTGAATCGATTATCAGGAGTGGGCCGACCATATTGCCACCCTTTATCTGGTTGTCTCCCTCCTCTGCCTCATGACATTTTATCTGTAAAAGAATATTATATTGTGTATGTCCATCATGACATTTCATGAAAGCTTATTCACCAAGTTTCCATATTATACAGGTGGGGCATATTTCATGGTACTTTTTAACAATCACATGGTCTATGTTGGTTATCACGTCTCACGTATTGAAAAAAATAATAATAATGAGGAAAAAAAAAAACATAATGAAAATGACAAAGGCTATGTCATAGGGTGGATGAGATGTTTATATACAATGGGAATGTGTATAATAGAAAATTGCATGCTGGCATGCATGAGTATGAACAAGAATAATATTATATTTTTCAACTGAAAACTACTTCAAGAATCCATGTGCGGCCCACCTTAAGATGATTTTTTATATCCAGGCCGACCATCTGTCTTACTACCTGCTATTTTTCAAGTTATGGTCCATCTATGGTGGGCCTATGATTTGGATGGTGAGGATTGAATTAAATGCAGGCCAGGTGCACAGTAGTGTGCATGTATGTGGATCGGCCTACTTTGTCACTCAATATACATTTGGCCCAATAGATGATGGTACATGGTGATCCAAGCCGTTCATGTGGTGGGCTCCAGCTTGGATGGGAAATAGCCTGAAAAATCTCTCCCATTGATCATCCTGGCCATCTGATTTGGTTACCGTTAAATGTGGACCCTTGGATGCACTGTTTCTGGGCTGAATAATAAATCTGCTGCACCACTGTCTTTGGATCTTTTGATCCATATATGCTGATCTGATCCGATCCAGTCATATAGCATCAGTACTACTTTTTCTGATGATATGGTCCACTTGAGCTTTGGATATGCATAAATTTTTGGGTTCAACCCCTAAAATGATCTGGAAAAACGAATGGATGGTGTGGATCAACCACATGCATTCACCATGGGCCCACGTGTATTCATCGTATATCAAAAGCAACTCTACTGGACAGAATTTAAAATTTTGCTTGTATCACACGCAAGCTAGTACTGTGGAGTGACAGCGGTGGCAGGTTGAGTACCCAGCGGGACTCTCAGTTGAAGTGATGTCAATAGGTTCTGTAGGACCCACCATGATGTATGTGTTATATCCACACTGTCCATCAATTTGTAGGGATCATTTTAGGCCATGAGAGGGGGAATGAGTTAGATCTAAATTTGGAGTGGACGCCACCACATAAAACAGCGGGAAGAGTAACTCCTACCATTGAAACCTTCCTAAGGTCCACTATGATGTTTATTTGAGATCCAACTTGTTCACAGGTTAATACATAAATGAAAGAAGGGAAAACACAAATTTCAGTTTGATCGATAACTTCCATGGGCCTTAGAACATTTTAATGGTGGGCGTCACTCTCTCCACATTTTTTTTTTTGTGGTGGGGTCCATTTGAGCTTTAGATATGACTCATTCTTTAGATCCTGCTCTAAATTGATATCTCCAAATGAATGGACGGTGCGGATATAACACATATTTCATGGTGGGTCCCACAGAAATTGGTCACGTCACTGGTTGAGTAGCAAATTGGCGTCCCACATGGAAACGGATTGGCAACTCCCCCTGACACCAGCCGTGGGCCCCACTATGATGTATGTGTTTCATCCATGCCGTCCATCTATTTAAACAGGTGATTTTAGGGTATAATAACAAAAATGAGTTGTATCCCAATCTTAAGTGGACCACATTACAGGAAACAGTGTTGAATTGGCGTCGACCATTAAAAAGCATTTTTGGGCCATAGAAGTTTTGGATCAGGCTAATTTTTATTTTTTCCCTTCATCTGGGGTTGTATGACCTAATCAACCAATTGGGTGTAAAATAAACAGTACAATGGGCCTTACGAGGGTTTTAATGATGGATGTCCAATCACTATTGTTTTTAGGGGTGCACACGGTTCGGTTTGGTCTGGTTCTGGGGTGAAATCGGAACCGAACCATTCCTAACGGTTCTAGGAAATTCAGAACCGGAATCGGACCGTTGGCACCCTAGAACCGAACTGGAACTGAACCGTTAAAACCGGTTCGGTTCCGGATCGGTTCCACTGTTCTGGCCTTTTTATAATCCAGCCCAATTGCAAGCCATGTCCATCCATGTTGTAGTCCATTTGATGAATGGTTTAGATATTGTATAAGGTGTGCAAAAATTCATTTACTAAAATAATTGTTCTAGAGAAAATAATTATAAGGTGTGCAAAAATACATCGGTTCGGTTCCACGGTTCGGTTCTACCGATCGAATCCATGGTTTGGTTCTACGGATCGGTTCACGGTTCGGTTCGGTTCTACATACCCCCAAACCAAGAACCGAACCGATGTCATCGGTTCTTTGATTTTTGGAACCGAAACCGGAACCGATGCACTCTAGAACCGGACCAAACCGAACCGTTTGGTCAGTTCCGGTCCGGTTCCACGGTTCTACCGGTTAAATGTGCACCCCTAATTGTTTTCATGTGGTGTGGTCCAACTAAGATTTATATACCTCTCATTTTTGGGTTCGAGCCATAAAATGATCTGTAAAAATGGATGAACGGAAAGGATGAAACATATACATTATGGTGGGGCCCACAGAGCACTGACCACCAGCGACGGGGTTGGTGTCAAGGCTGGCACCGACCCATGCAAGCCAGCTGTACAGCTGGTAGGTACGTGTCGTGCGAAGACGGGGACGCGTATTTCCTGTGAAAGCCTTTCGCAGGAAGTTCCTGCATAAGGTTTCCGTGTGGGGTCGACTTAGATGTTTGTGAGAAATCCAACCCCTTTATATGTTTTTAAAGCTCATTTTATGACGTGAGACCAAAAATGAGGAGGATCCACAACTCAAGTGGGCCACAAAAGAGGAAAAAGTGAAGCTTTAGTGACCACCGTCAAAACATTTATATGGCTATAAAAGTTTTGTAACGGTCCATGTTTCTGGTGTTTTCACTTTATCTTAGTGAAAATGACCTTATAAACGGTTTAGATGGCATATAAACAGCAAGGCCGAGCTTAGGAAGGTTTCAATGGTGGGCATTCCTTTCCCCACTGTTTCATCTCTTATGGCCCACTTGAGTTTTGGATCATTCTCATTTTTGATAGTATGTCTTAAAATGAGGTTGAAAAACGGACGAACGGATTTGATTTCTCACAAAGGTCGCAGTAAGCCCCACCCAGAATCCTTGTGCAGGAACTTCCTGCGAAAGGCTTTCGCAGGAAATCCGTGTCCGCGAAGACGAACGCATTAGCGCCTCGAGCTCCGAGTTGTACGAACAGCTCAAATGAGATCAAAGTTATATGGGCCCCATCATAATGTTAATTTTCCATCTAATCTATTAATAATGGTAAAAATATATGAATGAACTGGAAAAACAAAATTCATATTGTTACCGTTGAAAAATGGACCACACCACATGAAACGGTGTGAATTGAATTCTACCGTTGAAAAATTCTTGGGGCCCATAAAAGTTTTGGATCAACATTATATTTGTTTTTTCCCTTCATCCATGTTTAACGTGATCTTATGAACCGTTTGGATGACAAATAAACCTGATATATGGGCCTAGTAATGTTTCGACGGTGGAAATAATTATTTCCACTGTTTCCTGTGGTATGGTCCACTTGAGCTCTGGATAAGCTTCATATTTTTTATGAACCCTTAAACTGATATGGAAAAACGGATGGATGGTGTGGATAAACCACAAACATTTACAGTGGGCCCAGCGGAGTTTACTCAGCACGATAATAGCGTACTGAGTAACTCAGTACCCAATCCGATTTCTCCTTCACACTCAAAAGCCTCAAACCCTCATCCGCGTCCCTCTCCCTCCCTTTCGAAATGAAAGAGGGTCACGACAGTTACGGCAGCGAGATTTCTCATTGGAATCTCCGAGATTCCTATTTCGAAGAAAAAAATTAGAAGAAAATCGACAAAAGGAGGGAAATCGAACTTACCTCCGTCAATCGATAGAATGGCCCACCTCTGAATCTCCGATCGCTATGGCCACAGGTACTCTAAGATTTTTCCTCTTTTTTTTTTTTGATTTTCTAGTAAACATGCAACCCCTTTTTATCGTCGTTGTGGGTTGTTGACTACAGGTGACTCGTGAGTCCTCTGCAATGAACCCGTAACTCTATCAATCTGAGGATATCATGAAGATATCGATGATATCGCACGAAATGTGTGATATATTGCATAATATCGGCCGATATATCATGCGATAACTGAAATCGTGGCATTTTTTAGGCTTCCGGTATGAAATATTGCGGGTTTCGTATCGCTGGGCTGGGATACCGATATTATCGATATTACGAACACTGATGAACGTTTGACGTGTGGTGAGGGCGGTCCTCTCGTCAGTCGGCATGCGCCACATGTTAGGCGGGGGAGTCGAGACTGTCGTCGATTTGATTCCTCCTTAAATGCCCCTGCTACGTGGCCAGGCTATATAAGGAGGAGTGGGACGCCCCTTCCATACTTTCGTGCATTTTCTCCTCTTCTTGTTTTTGCTTTCACAGTTCTCCCGCCCTTCGCCATTTCCATTCTTCCTCTTTTCTAGTCTGTATCGCCATCTTCGGTGAGTTTCAAACTCTCTCCCTCCTTTTACTTTTGAATTTCAATGGCAATGCGTGGCTTTAGAGTCCTCGGGAGGGAGCTTCTGGTGATGAGGGTGAAGTGAGACATTTTTGGAATGTCTTGGAATCACCCTCGCTGCTGGCGAAGATGGCCGTTGGTGCCAATGAAGCCTTTCAGTATTCGAAGAGGGTAATTGGGACTTCAGCGGAGCATCCTGCTTCGGCAGGTTCTTCTCGTGGAGGTATGTCGCTGGTGACTGCCTCTAAGAGACCTAATCCCCTGGAGATGACATGGAGGAGGAGGATGAGGAGATTGAGGGAACCACTGAGTCGGTTCTCACTAGGAGGTCGGCACGGACTATTGAATCGCTGCCGAGGAAGGGGAAGCCGCCTAGGAAGGCGAGACCGGAGACGAGCAAAGGGGTCTGGTCCCTTCGGTCTTAATTGAGGCGGACTTGGATAGGATTAGAGTCGGGTATCATGTCCCGGACTCGGTCATCCTTTGTCTTCCTCTGCCGAGTGAGTTACCCGACCATCCTCTTGCTGGGATGGTTGCAATTTTTCAAGTCGCTCTGCAGTGCGGCTTGCGTCTGCCCCTTCAACCCGTTGCTCGGAATTTCCTTTCCCGGCTCCAAATTGCTCCTGTGCAGATATTCTCGAATGGGTGGAGGAACTTGTTCGGGTGCTCGGTGTTGTGAGCTGAGACAGCAACCCCCACTGACCATTGACGAGTTTCTCCACCTGTATCAAGTACGGCCAAACCCAAATCAGACCGGTTGTTACTTTTTATGCGCTTGGTGGAACAGGGGTGGTCCTTTGATAACCGACCCCCTACCTTTAAAAAGCATTGGAGAGAGAGATGGTTCTGCGCATGTGGTCGCTGGGAAACAGCCGAGCCAAGGCTCTTCGAGCCTTGCGTTCCCTGGACGTTCTTTGAAGCAAGTGACTCGGCATATCCTTTCTCTGTCTTTCTTTGCTAGGATGCTTTTGAGTCTATTGAATGTGTTTTGTAAACATCCCCAAGAAAAGGCCGAGGCTAGAAGCCGGTGCTCTAGCTCGGATCAAGGACTTAAAGGTGCTAAGTTCGGAGGATCGGTCTTGGAAGGTTCTTCTTTAGCCGGAGCGACTTCTTCTTTGGGGTTTGGACTCAGCCGTGACAGGTATTTTCTGTAGTCTTGATGCGTTTCTTTGAATTTTGTTTAACTCTGTGCTTCTATTGCTTCTACTGATGTAGAGATGGCTGAGGCTCGGTCCCTTCTAAAACCTGCTTCTAGAATGAAGGCCCCTCTGAGGTCAGCGTTTCTATCGGAGAATTGGCCTTTGAAGAAGCCGAAGGCTGCTCTAAAGGCCAGGGGCCAACTGCCCCAATCATCCTGACCGTGGTCATACTCTCCGACCCGGAAGAAAGGGCGGAGGAGGCGGACGCGGTAGCTGCTGAGGCCCAGGTGGCTCCTGAGCCAGGACTTGTTGCAGAGCAGGTCTTGAAGTAGAGAGGGGAGAGCTCTGGAGGGGAGATGACTCAATAGGAGTTTTCGCCCTTCCAGCGGGCCGTGTCAGACATGGTCCCTTGGGCCATCTCTCATGGGGGTGAGAGAGAATTTGTTGGCCTTTGCAATTCCCCCTCGAGGTGGACTCTCGCTCATGCGGCGAAGGTGTTGCTCGAGGTAACATCTTCGATCTCGTGTTTTGACTTGAGCCTTGCGCTTGTCTCGGCAACTTAGTTTCGACCTCAAGTTTTTTTTTTTTTCTTTTGCAGTTCGTCCCTTGTGTGCTTAGGGGTAGCTTAGATCTTGCCAACGCTGAGAAGTGAGTTGTGGAATTGGAGGCACAACTCGAAGCTGCCATGGCTCGGGTTGACTTGCTGTCGAGCGACTTAGGGCTTGCCAGGAAGGCCACCGATGATGCCAAAGCCGAGTGTGCCCATGTAGCGTCGCTATTGAAAGAGGCTCAGGAGGAGAGTCGGTGACTCCGTCAGGCTTATGCCTCTTGCGATGAGAGGCTGACTCAGGTTAAAGCTGAGGCCGGGGCAGCCATTGAGTAAGCCAAAGATTAGACCAATGATCAAACCATAAAGGCTTTCCTTGAGTCCCAAGAGTTTTCGGAAGAGAGGGATCCCTTATATCAGGAAGGGTACACCGAATGTATCCGAGTGATGAAGCAATCCTTTCCTGACCTTGATCTCTCGAAATTTGATGAAGATGCCACTGGATCTGAGGGTCTGGAGGCTGAAGCTGCTGAGTCTGCTGACATGGCGGCTGGTATCGAGGTCGAGCTTAAGGCTGCTCCTGAGGTGGCACCAGAGGTTGCTCCGAGCGGCGGCAGTAGCTGAGTCCGAGCCACCTCCATTGTTAGCTCCTGATGAACCTTGGGGTTAGTATGATGTCAAGCACTTCAAGCACACCAAGTTTCAAGGTGAGCTTGAGAGCATCTGTAGCCGAAAGAAGACACACCGCGTTGTGGCCTAATCCTTTTGCTTTTATCTTTACGATTTTATCAATGTAATTCCACTGTAGACACTCATGTAATCCGATGCAAAAATCATTTGATGAATGAATATACTTAGTCTTTTTACTCATTTGATTCATCGTACAAGTTTTCTGTTTCACTGAGCCTTCATGAATGCTCAACGCCTAACTTATGGATAATAGAACTTTAAATGCTCGGCGTTCCATGGATGAGGCAATAACTGACTAGTTAGGTCTTCCAATCGATACGTTTCAGGTCGGATTGTGTTTGAGACGACATAAGGTCATTTCCAATTGGGTCCCAGTGTGCCTGCACCAACTTCCTTTGTGTTTAGGAACGTTTTTCGGAGGACTATGTCCCCAACTCGGAAACGTCTGACCTTGACTCGGGCGTTGTAGAACCGAGCTATTTGCCACTGCCGAGCCATCATTCGCAGTCGAGCTCTTTCCCTCTGTTCTTCCATGAAGTCGAGTCCGAGTGCCAGGAGTTCTTCATTATCTTGCTCATTGAATGAGCTAACTCGGGCTTAAGGCAGTCCTATCTCGACCGGGGTGACAGCTTCCGATCCATACGCGAGGGAGAAGGGAGTCTCTCCCGTGGCTGTTCGAAAGGTGGTTCGGTATGCCCATAATATTTTAGGAAGCTCCTCGGCCCATGCTCCTTTAGCTCGGTCGAGCTTGGTTCGGAGATGCTGTTTTATGATTTTGTTGACTGCCTCAACCTGTCCGTTAGTCTGAGGGTGATAGGGCGATGAGTAAACATTTCTGATCCCGAGATTATCGCACATTTCTCGGTACTGCCTGTTATCGAATTGCTTTCCATTGTCCGATATAATGGTCCGAGGTATTCCGAATCGACAGATGATGTTTTTCCAGACAAAGTCTGTTACCTTTTGTTCGATTATCTTAGCCAATGGCTCGGCTTCGGCCCATTTCGTGAAGTAGTCTACCGCAACGACGACAAACTTGGTCTGTCCTTTCCCCAAGGGAGTGGCCCGATGATGTTGATTCCACACTGTGCGAATGGCCAAGGACTGGCCATGGGAGTCAGTTCTTCGGGAGGTTGTGTCGGAATGGCCGCGAATCGTTGGCATTTATCGCAGCTCTGGATGAGTTTACGTGCGTCGTGTTGAATGGTCGGCTAGTAATATCCTTGACGTAGAACCTTGTGCGCGAGTGATCGTCCTCCTGAGTGATTTTAGCAAATACCCTCGTGGATCTCCCGCAATACATAATCAACCTCGTTGGGATTTAGGCATCGTAGCAAGGGAGCGAAAAATCCTTTTTTTATACAATACTCCATTGAGTATGACATAACGAGAGGCTCAGATCTTCAATCGTCGGGCCGTAGCACAATCCTCGGGCAACTCTTCATTGCCAAGATATCGGACGATCGGGTCAAGCCAAGTAGGTTCCGGATCGATTGTATGTATGGCTGAGCTAACCGGATCATCGATACTTGGTTTAGCAACGTACTCGATTGGGACGGACCTAGGTATGTCGTCCTTGTCGGTAGAGACAAGTTTTCCAAAAGGTCGGCTTTAGCATTTTCTGTTCGAGGTATCCGAGTGACGATACATAGCTAAAAACCTTCGATCAACTCTTTGGCTTTTTTCATGTATGTTTTTAGCTGCTCTTTTCGTGTCCGATACACACTAGTGACCTGATTGATGACCAATTGCGAATCGCAGAAGACGTTGAGATGAGTCATGCCTAGACTGGCTGCGAGTCGGAGGCCGAGTAATAAGGCTTCGTATTCTTCTGTATTGTTCGATGCTTGAAATCCAAGTCTTAAGGCATACTGCATGTAGGTTTGATCGGGAGTTTCTAAGACGACTCCTGCCCCACCTGCCTTAGAGTTGGAAGAGCCATCGACAAACAGCTTCTTGGATTTTGGGATGGGCGAGGACTCGAGAGAAGCTACTGCCGATTGATTAATTGATTCATCTCCAAGCTCGGTAGGTAGATTGACCGGTGGTGTTACTTCGGTTATGAAGTCGGCTACAACCTGTCCCTTAATAGCTACTCTCGGCTTGTATTGAATGTCGAATTCGCTGAGCTCGATCGCCTACTTTGTTAGTCGGTCGGACGCTTTTGGTTTCTGAAGGATTTGACGTAGTGGGAGGTCGGTAACAACGATGATCGTATGAGCTTGAAAATATGGCCGAAGTCGTCACGAAGAGACAACTAAGACCAAGGGCACCTTCTCTAAAGGCGGGTTTCTTGTTTCAGCCGGTAACAGTGCTTTGCTCACGTAATAGACCGACAGTTGCTTTCCTTCGTGTTCGCGTATTAGAGCCGAGCTAATAGCTGTGTCGGATACAACCAAGTATAGTAGCAGAGTTTCCCCTGGCTTGAGTTTTGATAAGAGAGGCGGGATCTGAGATAATACTTCAATTGCTGAAACACTGCTTCGCACTTTTCCGTCCAATCTAACGTTTGTTGTCCCTTCAATTGTTTGAAGAATGAGAGACATTTGTCGGTAGCTCGGGAGAGGAAACGGTTGAGCGTGGCTACCCGTCCGGTTAGCCTTTGTACGTCTTTGATTGTTCTCGGGGACTCCATGTCGATCAGTGCTTTGATTTTCTCTAGGTTTGCCTCGATCCCTTGTTGACTGACAAGGAATCCGAGAAACTTTCCCGAGCTTACACCAAAGGTGCACTTGCTCGGATTTAACTTCATTTGAACCTTACGAAGGATTAAGAACATCTCTTTTAGGTCGGCTATATAATCGGCCACGTGTATACTTTTGACAAGCATGTCATTAATATATACTTCCATGGTTCGGCCGATCTGCCGAGCAAACATTTTGTTCACTAATCGCTGATAGGTCGCTCCAGCGTTCTTTAAACCAAATGGCATCACACGGTAACAATAAAGTCCTTTGTCAGTGACAAAGGTAGTCTTAGATTTATCAGATTGATACATTACAATTTGATTGTATCCAGAATAAGCATCCATAAAGCTAAGGAGTTCATGCCCTGCCATGCTATCTACCAGCTGATCGATCATCGGAAGAGGGAAGCTATCCTTTGGGTAGGCTTTGTTTAGGTCGGTATAGTCAATACAGACTCGCCACTTCCCATTGGCCTTTTTCACAAGTACGACATTAGCTACCCATTCCGGATAGTATATCTCCTCTATGAATTTGGCCTTAAGGAGCTTGCTGACATCTTCTTCAATGATTGGGTACCTTTCAGGGCCGAGGGGACGTCGCTTCTGTCGGATCGGCTGGTAAGTTGGATAGATGTTGAGTCGATGAGTCATCACTGACAGGTCAATTCCTGGCATGTCTTCGTGGCTTCATGCGAACACATTAGCATATCGTCGGAGTAGAGCTATCATCTTGTCTTTAAGGGGAGACTGCAGAGATGAGCCAATCTGTACTGTTTTGGACTCGTCTGTCTCGACCAAAGGCACCATAATAAGATCCTCCACCGGTTGTCCTTGCTTGTGGGTTTCGATACGAGGATCCAATGATTCAATCGTGGATACCTCGGATGAAGCTTTCACGGCCGTGACATAGCAGCATCTTGCATCCTGTTGGTCGCCTTTAACGATTCCCACTCCCGACTCGGTCAGGAATTTCATGGAAAGGTGGTAGGTCGACACCATAGCTTGAAGAAGACACAAAGAAGGTCGGCCGAGTATCGCATTATAAACTGATGGTTGATCAACTATTAGAAAGTCGACTATTACTGTTACTTGGTGGGGAGGGTTCCCCACAGTGAGGGGCAATGAAATGACTCCTTCGGGGAGTATTCATCCTCCCGAGAATCCGATCAATGGGGTGTGAACTGGCCGTAAAGCTGATTGTTCAATCCCCATTTTGTCGAATGCTTGAGTGAACAATACATCTGCAGACGACCCTATGTCAACGAGAATGCAGAATACCTTGCGGTTTGTTATAGTCAGCGTGATGACCAGTGCATCATCGTGCAGATGATAGATGCCTCAGGCTCTTCGTCGGTGAAGTATATGCAATACCTCTCCCTTTTCTTTTCTTCGGAGGCCGAGCCAAGATCAAGATCTCAGATTCAGTGCGAGTGATACTTCTGGCATGATTTTTTCAAGCATTGTTTGAGTCACCCTCGCCTCAGGGGCCACCTACAATTGTTCGGATTTCCTCAGTGGGTCGGTTATCACCCTGTCGTTCGTCCGTAATCCCAGTCCTTTCGACATGCTCTCTGAGTCGGCCTTCTCGGATGAGCCTCTCGATCTCTTCTTTTAAATGATAGCAATCACTTGTATTGTGCCCATGATCACGATGATAATGACAATATTTATCCTTATTCCATCGATTCGGGTTACCTCGGAGTTTATTTGGCCAATTGACGAATCCTTCGCCCTTAATTTCCATCAAAACCTGCTCTTGTGACTTATTGAGAGGGGTATACGTTGCGAACTTACGGTCTGACCGTTTACTCGACTTATGCTCATCACGTGTTCGATCGACTTTACGCTTTTTTCTACTAGCCGAGTCAACTTCTTTTTTGGCTGACTCTTTGGCTGAGGCTTTTGCTTTCTGAGTGGCTTTACGTAAGTTCCGAGTTTCTTCGGCATCTCCATACTTGTCTGACCGGGCCATGAATTCTACCAGAGTCATCGGTGGGTTTTTATCCAGGGACGCCAGAAACGGTTTGTCTCTGATGCCTTGCATGATCGAGTTGAGCGCTGTCTAGTCCGAATGTTTCCGAACCTGGAGTGATTTAAAATTGAAGTGCTTGATATAATCTTTCAGCAATTCTCCTTCTCTTTGAACTATGTTGTTCAAATGCGCGGGCAGTTTCAACTTCTTTTTCCCACCAATGAAGTTAGTGAGGAAGGAGTCACTGAGCTCTGTAAATGAGCCAATGGACTTTGGTTTCAACTGTTTGAACCAAGGTCGAGCTACATCTGCCAAAGTGAGGGAGAAAGCTCGGTACATCACACATCTGAGGCATCATAAGGCTCCATATACGTCCGAAAAGATTCAATATGCTCTGCTGGGTCAGTTTTGCTGGTGAAGGGTGTAATCTGCGAAAGACGAAACCGCTCTGGTAACCGAGCTTGCATTACCTCCTCTACGAATGGGGATACTGGTGCCTCAGACCTTGTTTGATGTGTATCTCAGCCTTGTTTCATGTCTGCAATCTCTTCTCGTACTTTCCTCCTGAAGTCCTGGAGGTAGGCTTTCCAGGGCTCGTCGCTTTCTGCAGTCCCCTCAATCGGAGGCCTGCTGCGCCTTTTTCGATCTATTTCATGTCGAAGATCGGTGTCAAGCAGTGGGGAGGTCACGGAATGAGTGGGTAGTGGCTCAAACGGGCCATGGTGCCAACTTTGCTAAGGAGCAGATTGCGGAACAATAGGCTGGGGGTCAGCAAATTGCTATGGAGCGTGTGTTGCCTGACATTCAGTACGCGGCAGTAACGGGAGTTGCTGGCAATGAATTTGTTCTAATATTTGCTTCATGACGTTTATATCAGATCTAAGTTCTTGAATCTCCCTGTCCAACCGTCCATTGCCTCGGTTCCGCTGGGTATTCATAGTCGCGGCAGAGGTTGCCGGGCGAGCAGCGAAACCGTGTCGATTGTCGGGTTGATTCTGAGCTCTTTGGGCTCCATTCGTACCCGGTGGTCCTTCGGTTGTAGGTGGTCCAGTGACAGCGACCTCATTTGATTAATCTTAAACAGTCTTTCTAGTTCTTGCCATTAAAACTTATTCGAAGCTTCTTGATAGAGCTTGGAAAATGACTTTTCGTATCGTTTCCCACAGACGATGCTAAACTGTTGATGCAAAAAACTGTTGTGTCCTCTTCCCACGTCCTACCACTTGCATAAGAAGGAGACAAGAGAGACCCTGGCTCAAGCCGGGGAACCTCCGATGCTAAAGTCAGCGTTAGGACTGTGCAAGAGAAGAATTTTTGAGAGAGTTTTCTGTGTACCTTTTATTGTAGAGATTTCCTGTTCTTATAGGAATGTGAGGGTCCCGTCGTGCAGGGATTCTCTTCCGAGTATCTCGGAGATTTGATTTAATTATAATCTGTTTATGGATTCTGCCCGATCCTGAGATCTTCGGAGTTGGGAATCCTTCCACAAGATTTTCGAGACGACATTTATGTTTACACCGTCTCTTCCTTGCTCAGCTCGGCCTTAACTGACTCTGATAGTAAATGAGTCTTAGTTGGCTACAAGGATGGAGCTTTTTCCCTTTTGTCGGATGAAATAGAGTCGGTCCATAGTCGACATCCTTTCTTAATCTGATAGCCGACACTATAACCAACCTAATATGGACGGTTTCATGGTCGGTCGGGAGACTTCTAGCATTTGGGCCTTAATCGGTCCCTTTAGACACTGCTGCCTCGTTAGCCGAGTCAACTTTATGCGTCTTATATATTTTGCCTATGGCTCATGACTCTGTAAACCACCTCGGTCGGAGTTTGTTCCTTATCATCCAAGATAAGTCTCTCCTTGAGGCATTCTTTTCCCTCGTTCGGGCTTATTGCCTCGGAATCCCGGACAATGTAAATAGAGTTGGTCTATTCCATAATCGGGTCTCCGGACTTGTCATATTTTTTTACGCAACAAAAGTAATTCAAATTAAACTGCCTAAATTATGAGTTACCTGTATAGATATACCATGGACTAAAGATGAATATTATTTGATTATCTGACAATGGGATAGGTGGACATTTATTGGACAATTAAAAAAAATAAATGTAATTTCCTATTTCAACAAACAAGTGTCCATAAATAAGAGATTATGATTTTTCAACCAATTCGATTATGGGACTGTTGCTAATGATGGATTGGATAATTAAGCTGGTTTAATTTGAATTAATGTATGCCACCCGTACAATCTCGGAATGCCGGCATAGAAAGTGTAATACCCTGACAGAGCATCGAATAACTCCCTCAATGATAATTGCAATTCAATAGATGGTCCATCCAAACGCACCCCACAGATTGACTATCTCTACAAGTTTCACTCATCACCTAGTTGTAGGATGCACTTCACCTAACACAGTGAATGGAAGAAATAAAGGACCGCTGCCAATGAGATGAAGTGTAGCTTATTCTCTTTAGGTGGCCTTATTTACCCAATTTCGTTTTAAAGACATCTCACAAATTCAACCGATCATCACCACCGTACACGTAGCACGGGATGATCCATGCGGCCCACCGATAGTGGGCCGTAGTAAAGCAGTGAAGGCCATGATCTGATGGCCGAAGACACATCACCCCAACAACTGATCACTGATCAGTGCTGAAGATTGGGCGTGGCACAATTTCAAACTGTCTCGCGGGACAACTTCTGTTTTACCTTTCCTTTGATACTCGTGCAGAATGGGATGGATGATACGCAGGCACTTAGAAATTACATATAAATTGTATACGTTGCATACCATCAATTCAAATTAGCTATGCAGATTATGAGTGTCAGTTTGGATGAATCAGGAACCAAATATTAAGTTTATTTGATTATCTGGTTATCAGATTGGTGGACATTTATTGGTCGGTTTAGAATGAAAGCATCCAGTGATCTTATTTCAACAAACAAGTGTCCAAAAAATGAAGACTATGATTTCTTAACCAATATGATTTTTTTTGGGGATTTTTATGTAAGTGTACGATCCTACATAATTTAGTCTGTTTACCTTGAGTTAATGTATGCCACATGTACATGTTCGTTAGAGTGCATGTGTATCAAGCGTCATGTGCTGCCAGAGTATCGAATAGCTTCCCACACCTAAAAACCGCGTTTTCAACTGTTCTCAACCGTCCTTAATTAATGCATTTAAAAAAAGGTTCCCAAGTGAGAGTGATATTTCGTGTGACGGTTGGTACGCAGGCGCTGAGAAATTACAAATGTCGCAGAAATAAGTCGAATCAAACTGTCCAAATGGTGGGCCTCACTCATTTCGATATGCATAATAATTAAAAATTATGCTGATTTAGTTTTCTAACTGTACGATTGGTAGATACTATTGAACGGTGGAAAAGTCTCAATGCTTCCATTACAACAACCAAATGGATACTAATCAGAGGTTAGGATATTCACTAAATATAATGTTTTTATGATCCATCTACACTGGGCCTTGTGATTTGGACGGTTTAAATTGAGTTAATCTGTCCCACGTATACAACTTCTAAGTGCCTATGTATGAACTTTCACAGTCTGCAAGAGTATCAAAAACTCGCCGTAAGAAGAAAAGTTGATGCATGCACATCTCCACCACACGTGGTATGAGTGACTCAATCCACCTATCGCCATATACGTAGCAAGGAATGGAGATCCGAGATTGTTCATCAAGTGGCCCTTTCATGGATGCCACACGAATCAAAACCACATCCTTTGATGATCCTCTCCATCAATTTGAAGATCAGCAGTTGGATGGCAAAGATGTACTGCATCCCGTCTAGGGGCTACTAGATGGACGGTCAAGATTCACCATTGGCACTGTCCTAGGTAGTATGAAGCTTCTTGGAGTTGAATTATTTTTAATTTCTAAATTGTTGGCCTTGATGTGGTCATCAGATGGTCAGTTAAAATAAAATAAAAGTCAGCGGTCAAGATTCTACAAAAAAATGTTCACTAAACAGATGCTAGGAGCGTGTAATTTATCTGATTTTTGGGTAATGCTCCATCTGAAGTAGGGCCCACCATCTGGAAAGTTTTGATCAGTACGAAAATGACGTGTTCAGCGGATGGCGTCCATGCGTATGGATGGTAATGCTACGTCAGGGAGAATATCAAATGCTGTGAGCGGATTAGGTGCGGCCCTGGTCTCACCCAAGAAAGTGCACCCTTATCGTGGGGCCCACCTTGATGTATGTAATCTATATCCACTCCTTCCATCAGTTATTCCATATCATTTTATGGCATGAACCAAAAAATGAAGAGATCAAAATCTCATATGGACCATACTACAAGAAACAGTGATGATTGAACGCTCCACCGTTAAAAACTTCCTAGGGCCCACCGTAATGTTTAAATAATGTTTATTATCCATCCAACCTGTTTATAATGTCAAAAAAACATGGATAAATGGAGAAAACAAATATTATCTTGATATAAAAGTTTCGTAGCCCACATGAAAGTTTTAATCGTCAGTAACCACTGTTTCTTATATTATGGTACACCTGAGATATGGATCTGGTTAAGTTTTTGGTTACTTCCATAAAATGATCTTAAAAATCAAATGAACGGAGTGGATATTGAATAAATACATCAAGGTAGGCCCCACAGTAAGGGCCGCACCGTCTTCTGTGAGGCCGGGGCCTGGCCTCTGTTATTTTTACCTCATTTCAACGGTCATGACTTCCTCCAAAGGCTGTACACTGCATTCCGGTTTTCAGTTTGAACAAGTGGGGCATGTGGGCCAACCTTTCACTAATCCAAACAGTTCATATAATGGGCCCCATGATATGATAATCCAAACAGTTCATTTTATAATAATCTAATTATTAGATTTTTTTTTTCTTTTTTTGGATATTAATTGGACCATCCAAAATGAAACATCCAACGGTCTAATTTCAAAAAAACAAGTGTCCACGAATAAGACATTAGGACAGTTCAAAAGATCTTATTTTCAAAATGTAATTTTGAAGCCAGTGTTTTACCACTTCAAATGCCTACGTATGAAGCGTCACAGCATATAACGCCATTTGAAAATTCGGAGGATTTCTTCGAAATCAGAGATTACTTCCCATCGAAGGAATCCTACTCTCTCTCTCTCTCTGCTACTTTAAAACGATATAATTTTCGATTTCCCTTGTACGCATCATCTCTTTCTAGATGGGTCTGGTGTATCAGATATTCCAAATTCTCTGCTGAAAAGCCAGAATCCTCTCATCCGAAGATTCTTGAAGCCAGTCCCAAAATTCCATCTCTCTTCTTTTTGTCGATCTAAAAACAGGGATTCTAGGGTTTCTGTTACTCTCCTATGTCTTTAGTATGAGAAGAAAAATCAAATTCTAATTAAAAAACCTATCAGAAGTCGAATTCTAGGGTTTGTAATCTGTGTAGTGAGAAGGTAGA
Source organism: Magnolia officinalis (assembly GCA_021015155.1). Lineage (NCBI taxonomy): Eukaryota > Viridiplantae > Streptophyta > Magnoliopsida > Magnoliales > Magnoliaceae > Magnolia > Magnolia officinalis. The sequence continues at coordinate 79,634,292 of JAJHSJ010000003.1, forward strand.
AAAATGGGGCAGCAAACGTCCAAAGAGGAGTTGCTTTATCAGCAAGTCAGCTATGGAAATGTTGAAGGGATCAAGCTCATCCACAGCGAGGGTGGGGGTCTCGAGGTAACCTGGATTGGATTCTATGGATCTTAATTTAGTTGTGATTTTCTTCATCTTGATCAACTTCAAAGTAGGTTTTATTTCTTTTCTTCGCATTATTCACGATTGATTTGTGTTTTGAATTTTCGCACGGTGTATTTTTACTCGGGTGGTTGTATGATTGCATGATACACAACTCGGTTATGGTGTGTGCATGTATGTGTCCATGGATGAGGAAATTTACATTGCTCCACAACTGTGGGGCCCCACGTTTTGGTGATTAGGTTGAAGTAAGATGGTGGCCGCCGGGGAGAGATGTGTTGGTTCTACAAAATAGATATAGTAGAAAATGAAATTTCGGAGACGAGATTAAAATGGAAATGGAAAACAGGGAGAGCTAAGGCATGTTACTGTCGTTGTCTTAAAGATAGATTTTCCCCCACAAGGATCAAATCCTTGAAGCACTGGGTCTTAGTCCCTCAGTCCCTGGGATACAACAGCTCTCCCCGATGATGGATGGCTTGGATCAAGTGCACGCACGATCAAAGCCACCTAAAACTCGAGTTGGCTCTCTGATTTGCCCACACAGAGGAGTAGAGAAGAATAGAAGAATAGAAAGAGGAGATTGAAAATTTTCTATTGCTGTGTAAAATGAAATGGTAAAACAAAAATCTTTTTAAAGAGGATACCAAAGAGGCAATCCTGTCGTCAGGTCAGCCATAGGTAGACACAAGAGCAGGATGTTAAAAAAGAATTGACTGGTGGTCACACTCAATGTACACGTGTGGCCCACCTGTGTACTGGACTTTCCTGATTTTCAGGCCATGGCACAGACATGGTGGCGCCAACAGATGAGCAGTGTGGATTTTACGCATGTGCAACACGGTCATGTTTGGGGAGAGAAGGAATTGAGATCCGACTCTCATGAGGAGACATGGCAGGGGCCCATGTTGTTCATCTGCTGGGCCCATTGTGCTGGACTCCTGCAAGAGAATTCCCCTTCTGAACCCCATCGCAGCAGGTCATATAGCATCAAGACCCTATAATCCATCTTCTGCAATACCTGTACATGTTACAACTAGTATGATGAGTTCATTTTGCCTATGTAGCAACTCAAGCTCATCAACATGTGTCATTCCACTGAGGCCCACATGCAGAGTTGTTTGAGTGATCAGAACTGTCTATATCTTGGGTGCTAGTCCAGACATAACATAGTAAGAAACGTGTGCTGAATGGATGATTCTTACAATTGATATCTATAGCCGAATGTTGACCAATGTAAGGAATTTTTTTAATGGTTCATATTCAACTCAATAAATCAAAGGTCAGGATCATGTTTTCTGCATGATTATTGGAATATAGACCATTTAAAATAAAGCCTAGAGGATGGATTCTGATTATCCAACCTTCTTTGCATGTAGGCTCCATGGGGATCCTGAGTCATGACACAGATAAAATGATTTCCTATTATGAATGACAACACCCTTTACTGGAGCATGCATATAGCCTGGATGTCTACACATCTCCAAGACTTTGATTTGTGGACATATGTGTGGAGGAAGTCATGTGATGTTTTCGATTTTCTGCAGTGGCTTGATAGAGAAGGTAAGACCCCTCTGATTGTCGCATGCACAAAGCCTGATCTTTTCGATGTTGCCAAAACATTGATTGAACTTGGAGCCAACGTGAATGCTTACCGTCCGGGTAAGAATCTCATAATTCCCTTTGGTTCTACTTTATATACTTCTTGTTATTGGTTCCTGTTTTCTCAAAGAATAGTATTTCAGTTCCAGTATGATTTCTTGCAGTGGGTTGGCTAATTCAGTTAGAAAATTCAGTTTGCACTGTGAAGTTTCTGCTTTTGGCAGTGGATGGGATCAGCTCTGCCAAAATTGCTAGTTGGAGCTGTTCTTTTCTCACTTGCCATTTGGGTGGAGAAAGCAGGGAAACAGGAACCTGCCTATTGTGGTTTTCTGTTTTGCGGAGCTGCCCCAAACATGTATTAGATTGGTTCTGTGGAAGTGCGGTCCCAATCCCAATTTTTTGGGAACATCAAAGGCAGTTCTTTGGATATCCATTCCATTGATCAAACTACAGCAACGTGTGGACTATGGAAGGCGCTGGTTCCTTATTATATGTATGCTTATGCCATGTGAGTGGTATGAGCAGATCTAGAAATAATCTAATAAGGCCATGCAAGTGCAGTAAATACCATGTTTTTTTTTTTTTTTTCATTGGTAAAAATACTGTGGGCTATTATCATGGAATTTTCAAAGATCCGTGCCAAGGCTTTAACAGAATCTTGTTTATAAGCTGATATTACTTTGTGATTCTGTCTTTACTACTTGTACACAATGGTAAGCTCAAATTCTACACAAGTGGATTTAAGGCTGGTTCCAAATGCTTGCAGACAATTCCCTGGAAGCATTCAGTAACCGTGCTTGCAATACCATTGACCACTGTGGCAGTGTGTAGATCTGATTATCCGATTTTCAGTATATTTTGCTCTAAAACAGCTGAGAACAAATGCTGAAATACGATCTAAGCTACTTTTCCTTTCTCCTTGATCAACTAATAATAACATTGAGAATGAGTTTAAAGTTGTACCTGATAGTTCTAGGGCTTATTTTTCTTTATGTATATCAGGGTTTCGTGCAGGAACTCCATTGCATCATGCTGCAGCGAGAGGCCTTGAGCAGACCATTAAGTTACTTCTTTCTTATGGAGGTACATATTATTTATTTCATATTAATTTTGAATTCTGCATTTGAGAATTTGAGATGAGGCGTGGACTCTGGATTATGAGTTTTATACCCAGTTAAGCTTTTCAGCTATGTTGCTGTTGGTGATATTGTTTTAACGGATGAATTGGTGTTGAACATTTCAGCAAATGCTTTAGTAATGAATGATGATTGGCAGACCCCTCTTGATGTAGCTAGAACAAAGGGGCATCCCAATGTCGTCCGTGTCATCGAGGTATGCTGGCAGTCTGTAAAATCTACCAAGAGTTTGCGACTCTATGTTTAATAGATGTTCCACTCTCTCCATGCACATGCATGGCCATGCATTCTATGTATGGTGTCTTCAGCTTAAGGCATTTTTCTACTAAATGTTTCCAGAGTCGCATCTGCTTATTCTCGGGTTGGCTGCGGGAGCTTAATGGGCCGGGCTTTCTTAAAGCATTTGTTCCTCAATGGGTTTCACAGAAAGTGTGGGTGTCATTGAACTGTATTTTCTTCATATATGTATTTATGGTTATACCTTTTCCATTTTTTTTTTTTTTTTTTTTTCTTTCTTTTGCTTCATATAGTTTTTGTCTTAGTATAGCCAAATGATTTTATTTGCCTCACAGTAACTGTGAGTTCATCACTATTTTCATAGCTAGGCAGTTCCTAATGCAAGCAGGTAGACATTGACACTGATTAACGTTGAATTATTTTCAGTTGGGCAGTGGTTATCCCCCGTGATTCGCGTAATCCTTCTAATCCTCAGAAATTTGAGCTTGCAGTATATCCTGATCCCCAGGTATCATGGAGCACAATTCTGTTTTCTGTTTGATTTTTCTAAATCTACATGTTATTACAGCATTTTGAGTCATATGTTGCATAGACACTTGAAAAAAGGGAAAACATGAAACTTACTGCTTTGAATCTGTGAATGGTTGTGAGAGTTTTGGAAATTTTCAATTAATTTTGAAATGGAAAATTTAAATATTGATACTGTGCCAAAGATGAGTGATAGTTCGTCCCAATTCGCGTAAGTCTAGTTGAGCCCAGCTTGTGGGGTAAGGCATATGCTGTTGTTCATTTTTCGGTGATGTTATTTTCCTTATTCTACTTCATTTACTTCATTAATGGCACCAGTTCTGTCAATTAGTAGGTTCTTATGTTAATTGTGTATTGTATTCCATTGATAATGAATAGTTTGTATAGATTCAATTGATGTCTATAGATTGCTTCTGTTTGTCAAGATAGATTGTAGGGAGAGGACATATTACCATATTTGGGTATATGCATTTCATTGTATTATGGTAATGGCCTATAAGGCTATGCACTTTTTTGATGAATGGGAAGCCTATCAGAAAATATTTATCATAAAAAGGACATTTTCCATCCCTTTTTCAACTAAACAAAAAATTCTTAGAAAAAGGTGTTTTTGACATCTTTTAGAAAAAGCCTATGATTTTGAATGAAATATTTAGTTAAATTTTTAGAGATTTTTAATGACTAAAGCACTTTATCTAATTTCTCAAAATAATATCATTTTTTTTTTTTGTTTTTTCCACATCAAATATCAAGGCTCAAAGAGAAGAGCATGTGGGAAGGCCAAGCGGAGGAAGATGCAGAAGGAGAAGGAGAAGAAGAAGAAAAGAGAATCAGGTGGGTGAAAATAAAACATTGGAAATTAGAATAAGAAAAACAAGAAAACTGGTAACTTGAATGTTACTGTATGTGATTATGATAGGCATTTCTTTTGCTAATATTTTCAAATCTTGGCAGAAAAATGTTTCAGGCAACAAAATACATGGAAAAAAATGTGTTTTTATTGCTAGTTTGTCCGACATGCTTCTTAATATGCATATCCAAATGGAACCGTACCCATTATTATTACTGAAATTAATTAGTTTAAAAGGTAAAAGGAGGCACCAGATAAGCGGCAAAGAAGATAGAACACAAAAGGAAAACCTTGTGGCTCCTTTGACTAAATTGTTGGTTAATTACACCATTTGCCAGTTGTCACCTGGATCACTGTTGGATATTTTAGTCCCAAGGATAAGTATTAAAAACTGATATATTTCAATTTTAGGTAGACGATAATTGAATTTAAGTAAGAGCCTCTATTTTCAGATTTTTTTTGAAGGATAATTGATCTGCGCTATTTTCAGATTTTAAGTATCACCTTTGGGAAGGTATAGATCTCTCTCTCTCTCTCTCTCTCTCTCTCTATATATATATATATATATATATATATATTATATATATATATACAAGACTTTCCTTTGGCCTTTTTTCTGATGCAATGTATATTTTTTTTCTTTTATAGAAATTTATATATTTTTTATTTAGTTGTAATTTTTCTGCAGATCAATTTAGTAATTAAATTCTGCATAGCTGATCACAATCTTAGAACCAACAAAGAGAAAATCAAGCATGGCTTTAGTTCAAACTAAGAACTGAAAGTGGGCTGGATTTGCTCAAACTTGCACCAAATTTTCAAGTGAAAGATATCTCAGCTCGTAACAGCCTGCACTGGTCTAGTCTAGAAAGCAAATAATAACTCTTTCTGTACCTTTAAGAAGTGCCACATTCTGTGCTAGTTCTCTTTAAATTTTAATTTATACAGTAATTAATAGTCATTCAGGTCAGCTCCAGCATTTCTCTAATTTACTGAGGGCTCTTGATGAATGAACAGATTGCTCAGCCTCATACAGTTATTAAGCTTTGGAAGGCTAACATTGAGGAACCAGATTTTAACCAGTCAGATCCTTCACTGGTTATCGTTGACAAGGCCACCAGTGAGTTCTCTGCTCCAAAATGTTCTCTAGGAATCCTTTTCTCGCTGACATATGGTGTGGATTGAATTATTGAAAATCAATTAGGTTCATCTATATTTCTGCTGAGAAATTTTGTAAAAGTGTGTCGCTGTGTACATTCTCCTACTCTGTACCAGTAACATGATTTCAAATCCACCTTTAGTGTTCAATTTTAGCACTTGTACATGCATAAATATAAAAAATTCTATTTCATGCAGTTATTTATTTATTTTACTATTATTATTCTTGGATGTGAAATTTATGTTCAACTCTTTTTCTTGTCAACGGTATTGAACTTTGATTTTTATGAATCCTATACAGAATCACGATTTAAGTTCTTATCTGCGAATGAGGGTGACAAGCAGCAACTTGAGTGGTTCTATGACGCCTGCAGAGGAATGCAACAGGTATCACCAAAGAACAAGGGATTTGCAAACAATTAACTTGATTCTGTTACAAACATTTCATACTAGCATATGTGCAAATATATATACATTAAAAAGTTTGCAAATCTTAATGGGTAATGATTCTGACATGGGTAGATGGTGCTTGCCGGCCTCTTCTTTCAACCCCCATTTTTTGTTTGACAAATCAGACAGCCAGCATTTATGTCAGATTCAGAAGTGGAAATATTAGTAGTTGGCTGTTTAGGAAGCTGCCATCATTGATTTCTGCATGCACTGCCCCTATGATTTTGGGAAGGCCACTCAGTGCGTTGATTGAACATATATCTCAGATTCATTTCCATCCCCATTTCTCTGTGATGGGTTACAGAATTCCTGGACGCATATAAAATGGGACCCACTATCTATGCCCATCCTTCTCGATTTGCTTACTCCTAGTTTCCATTGTGGGAATTGTGGTACATGAAAGTACCATTTCAGTTTTCAAAATGGAAATCAGGGATATATGAAAGTCATTCAGGTGGGTGCAGATATCATTTCTCCAAATGAATTCAGACGCACATATTTGACTTGTTCGAAAAATGACGGAATGTTTTTCCTTTTGCAGCTCAACATTCCAGCAACAGAAACAATATCTGCTTCAGAAGATACAGAGTATACAATGAACTTCAGTGGCTCTCAGTCAGCTACTGAGGAGAGTCTGCTAAGCTTTCCTTCCGACTCAGTTTCAAAAACAAGCCACCCAAATGGTTTGGGTAACTCCATGGACAATGCTGGCCAAATTGATTTGGTCCCACCAGATGGACCACCAACTTCAAAGATTAGTGGCAGTGGCTGGTTGGATGAACCATCTACTAGTAGTACCTATAATGGATGGGGAGTGCCTGAAGTAGTTGGGCCAAGTGAAAATCCAGATCAACATCACCAAAGCGAGCTAAGTACACCTATCACTGTATCAATTCAAAATAATCCTCCTTCAGCTCCACCAATTCCTGGGGAAAGCTCAGATGATGGTCCAATCGTATATCCAACGATCGATTCCAGCCCTGTCGATGTATCCATGCCAACTGTGGAGATGAGGCCCGCACCAAGCAAACTGAAAGAAGATGGTGATGCTTCTGCATCGTGTGTGATTTGTCTAGATGCCCCGAAAGAGGGGGCATGTGTCCCCTGCGGTCATGTTGTTGGTTGCATGTCTTGTTTGAATGACATCAAAGAAAAAGGATGGGGGTGCCCACTTTGCCGTGCTAAGATCGATCAGGTTGTAAAGCTCTACCATGCCTGAATAATGAAGCCAGAAATGCTGAACTGAGTTTGTTCAGAACCTGTTTGAATCTAAAGGTTGTACAGATGGTTCTTTCGGCTGTGTTGTATGCTTTTATCAAGGAGGAGGGGTATTTCTGCATGTTATTATGTGAAGGATGGTTTTGTGTGGTATGGGAGTCAGTGTTGGATGACTACCATCCAGGCTGTTCAAATGATGGCACCATTATGGATGGGAGACACCTCCAAAATCTCCCAATTAGCTGATCCTAGCTCTCTTCTTCGGCTGTGTTTAAATGTGGGCCATTGTCTGTGTTGTCTATTTGCAAGCCATTGATTGGGTCGCTGGGACCTAAGGATCATCTTATGGAGGTGATATTGGGCCATGGCCCTTCCATCATGTTCTGCCAGGTTTGTCATACACTACATTCTCTCAAATAGCTATCCACAAAATTTCAAGTTTTCTTATTGCGAAAATTACCCTGATATTAATGTGAAAATTATTATAATTTTAAATAATTCATTATATACTTTAATACATAAATCTTCAAAATTGTTTACAAATTTATAATATTTTCAAGTTTTTATTTTACCGAGATCTGCCCAATTACATCCTGAGAAAAAGAAGATTTGTTGGAGTGGCAATGGGTCGGGCTGCAGCTGGCTCTAAGCCCTCATCTGGCTCCCCATATAGCGCTGGCCTTAAAAACGAAGGGTGAAAAGAGTTTGAAATTAGTCCAAATTAAAAAAATTTGGGGGCATCTCCTCCATCCATGAGTAGTCTATTCACACACATGTTTTTATTTATTTATTTATTTTTATTTTTTTATCGCAGAAACATGAGATCGTATTCAGATATGCTTTTAAACTACGCATGTATAGTGAAGGGATGGCTCAGAAATGTCTTTAAATTATCCATTACTATCGGTGGGTGAATTGTCGACGGGACCAACAGGTGGGGGTGGGTCATTGGCCTTGCCCTGGCCTAGATACTGGGCACAGGCAAGGCCAAGCCCAGATCTTGGGCCAAGTTTAATTAGAGGTGTACAAACTGAGTCGAGCTTGGCCATAGCTAACCCCAACTCGAACTCGGCTCGGCTCAGTCCTCGAGCCTGACTGGCCAGCTTGGCTCGGTTCAGTTCGATCAGGAGCTCGGGCGAGTTTGAGCTGAGTTTGTGAGCCTATGCGGCGTTTTCTCAAACACATACATCGCATCTTCAATTTTTCAATGAATGCAAAACAGTAACAATATCATACAGGTATTTCATCAAACACTGGCAGGCAACATCAAAATCATGATTCTGAGGGCAATTTTATAACGTGAAGTTTGTTTTCTTTTCTTTTTTTTTTTGTAATAATTTGTTTCATATCCATTCCGTCCTCTCCACTAGCCGATCTCACAGAAAATGTTTGCACACGAAACAACACTTCATTAGTCATTTCATCAAACACTTGGCAAGCAACATCAATATCAAAATAACCGAGTCACTGAGTCGATTCGATCCGAGTCAATTCGAGTTGAGGTTCAATCTACTCGGCTCGAAATTTTTTCGAGTCGAGTGAGCTAACCGCACTAACTCAGTTTGTATACAACTCTAAGTTTAATGACCCAAGCCCTGCAGGGCAGGCTGACCAGCCCGTTGCCACCTCTAATAAGGGCCTAATAGATGAGCTAACATGTTGAATACGAAAGACTGGTGGAGTGTAAACAGTGATTGGTGAAAATGTGCAACCAACTGCTTGAGTATGACCCAACATGACCGATTCTGGATTGACTGTGATCCTCAATTGCAGATACTCCTACGACCAGGAGCTAAGTGGGCTCCATCGTGTTGTTTGTGAGAAATTCATCTCATCTATTTATTTTGCCAGCTCATTTTAGGATATGAGCCCAAAAATAAGGCAGATCCAAAACTCAAGTAGCTAACACAACTGGAAAAGGTGGGGATTGAACGCTCACCGTTGAAACATTCGTGGGGCCATAAAAGTTTTGGATCAGGTTATAAATATTTTGTGTTATCAGTTCATCCCAATGGGGGTGGTCTTATGAACAATTGGGATGGCATGTAAACGTCATTATGGACCCCGAGAGGGTTTAGGAGGCATCTTGCTCTATCAAGAGATATTAAAGAATTAAAGATAGCACACCTTATCTCACATCCAAAAATATATTTCACTACTCAATCAAACACGAGGCCATACATGTTAACGAATGCCCTTATTTAGTTAAACGCATGCAATTACGTTTAGTGCGGGTGTGTCAAAGTCATACTTGACTCGAGTTTGATTGAATGTATTGTGACCCTAGGCGCTGAGATAGACTAATTAAGACTAAATTCATGGGATTAGTCGCCTTCCCAACTACCTATTGTTGCAGGTGATATGCAATCCTTATGGATGGGAACTTTTTACACAACGATGATTGCAGGCTTTGTATTTCTCAATAGAATAATGATGGATGTAAAAGATTAAAATTAAAAAGGCTAACAATGTCAATTTTATTAATTTATATTCAATGATTAATACAAGCAACAGATAAATAAAATAAGAAGATAAATAAATAAAAAATAAATACCCACGATCGCCTATACGGACAAATAATTGAGGCGGATAGTCAACAAGATATGATCGGTAGTTTGATCTTCTACGTAAGGACTCAGTCGATCGAGGATTTGACGATGGTAGGTCATGGACATTTATAATACTATTTTTTTTTTAGACACACACTTACACCCCATACACACTTATGCACTCACACCATAGTGGGTTTTCATCATGATGGGTACTCGAACTCATAACCTCATGTTAAAACTCATGTGAGTCTACCATTGAGGCATGAGTAATGATTCACACGCACACACACACGCACGCGCACACACACACACGACACACACGCACGCGCACACACACACACACACACACACACACACACACACACACATATATATATATATAATATATATATATATAGAGAGAGAGAGAGAGAGAGAGAGAGAAGAGAGAGAGAGAGAGAGAGAGAGAGAAGAGAGAGAGAGAGGCATGCTCACCTATGCACCTATGCACCTACGCACGTGCGCACCTTTGCACACGTGTCATGGGTGTCGAATCCGAACGGTCCATAAGATGCGGAATCCCATGAAACCTTAGGGGGTGAATTTTCACCATGATTTAAGATTCTGGTGGGCCATAGCAAAGAGAAATTCAAATCAAGGAAAGAAACTGTTTGCAATTTTCATGGCCCACCGAAGTTTTGGATCAAAGTAAAATTTTGTACCAGGAGGTTTCATGAGGTTCTGCTTCATGTGGACCGTTCAGATTGTCGAGACTCATCAGATATGATGAGTTCTCAAAAAAGTTCGTATGTAGTACGTACGAACTGGTTCACAGGTGAGTGTTTCCGTGTATATATATATTAATATTATAATACCCTTAAGCATATTACAATGATGGTGTTAGAAAATAGCGATTTAAGCTAACTTAAACTCCAGATGTTCTGCAACGTGGCTGGATAAAAGTGGATGAACTAGACTAAGATGAGTAGTGTTGTGCTGTGTACAAGAGATTGTATTTGACGTGGGTCCTGAGCTCTTCATCGCATGCTCCTTATATTGCTTGGGAAGTGACAAACCCTAGTTGAGTTCCTTGTTGGTCCAGGATCTTTAATGATTATGGTGCGAAACCATTTTCAATCTTCCAAGCCTGGCTAAAGAGATCCTCGAGGGTCATGTATCAAATCATTTTCAGATCTTCTTGCTAGCATGATTGCATAAATTCAATGACATTACAGGATCAATCTCACTAGACTTGGATTCCTCATCGCTCTTTTCATTTTTCATTCATTTTGACAAGAATTTGCTTCTCGAACATTCATAATTGTCGTGAAAGTACTGATTGTTTTTGGGAGGATATCCCAATTGGGTAGGATTGTGTGAGATGGCCTCACTGAGCATATCTAGATCGCAATAAGATCTTTATCTTGGTGGGCTTTTATAAACTTGTTGAGCATGCTGCCTCAATCACACGTGCCACTCATGTGACTATGTGTCACTTGTCATAGTGTCTTGTCTGCAGGCATGTGTACAACTCTATGTTATTCTACTTTTGGTAGGTGACATGTCACCAAAGAGTATGGGGGCAAAAGATATCCTTCGTTGGATTCCGTCCACCATTTAGTAGGTAGTACTGACACGTGGCACAATTTTATAAATCCGTTTGGACATGTCCACCATTTAGTAGGTAGTACTGACATGTGTCACAATTTTATAAATCCGTTTGGACATGCCATGACAGGTGTAAACAGAAGTAATTCAAATTAAAATATGGTTCCTGTTCAGATGTATCATGAACAGAAAATGAAGATTATTTTATTATATAACTATGGGATAGGTGGGCATTAAATAAAAAGGCAATTTTCTTATTTCAACAAAACGACTGTTCATAAATAAGAGTATAAGATTGTTCAACCAATCTGATTTTGGGACTGTGGTTAGCGATTAGATTTGATAATTAAGTTGGTTTAATTTAAATTAATGTATGCCACCTATACAATTTTGGAATGCCTGCATATAAAGTGTAATACCTTGCCAGAGTATCATATAACTCCCCGAATAATAATTGCAATTCAATAGATGGTCCATCCAAACGCACCCCACAGATTGAATATCTCTACAAGTTTCATTCACCACCTAGTTGTAGGGCGCACTTCACCAGAAAGGAAGAAATAAAAGACCGCTTCCAATGCGATGACGTGTAGCTTACTCGTTTTAGGTGGCCTAATTTACCCAATCTCATTTTAAAGACCACCTCGCATAGTCAACCGCTCATCACCACCGTACACGTAGCACATGATGATCCATACGGTCCACTGTCGGGGGTCCGTATTAAAGGACGGTCACAATCTACCGGTTAAAACAAAGCAGTGAAGGCCATGATCTGATGGCCGAACCCACTGGACCATCACCCCAACAACTGATCACTGACCACGTGTATGCTGAAGATTGGGTGTAGCACAATTTCAAACTGTCTCGCGGGGCAACTGTTTTTCCTTTCCGTTGACAGACTCCTCTTTCAACTAAGGGCTATCAACGGGCCGTGCCTGGGTACTCTCAGCCCGGATTTTGAACTGTCTCGGGCCGGCCTTATTCAAAATTCTGAATTTTCAAGCCGAGCCTGGCCCATGAGATTAGGGATGAGTGCTCATGTGGTGAGGGTGCGTGAATAGAAAAAATAAATTGTTTTCCCTTTCCTTTAGTGTGAGGGATGATACGCATGCACCTAGAAATTACTAAGAAATTGCATTTTTGGCATAACATCAATTCAAATTAACTGTCCAGATTACGGGTTTCAGATTGGATGAATCATGAGCTAAATATTAAGTTTATTTGATTATCTGGTTATCAGATTGCTGGACATTTATTGGACGGTTTAAAATGAAAGTAGGCAAGGGTCCTATTTCAACAAACAAGTCTCCACAAATCAGAGACTATGATTACTTAGCCGATATTATTTTTGGGGTTTTTTACTTAAGTTTAATATCCTACACAATTGAGTCGGTTTACTTCGAATTAATGTATGCCACATGTTCGCTCGTTTAAAGTACATGTGTATCAACTATCAAGTGATATCTGCTGACAGAGTGTCGAATAACTTCTCATACCTGCATTTTCACCTGCTATCAACCAGCTTTAATTAATGCATATAAAAAGAGGTTTTTCCATATAACTGCCCGCCTTAAGTGCTGTGGACCGATAATCACCCAATTTTTTAAATATTTAAATTAATAGGCTTATGCTTTCCACTGTTAGTGACCTTAATTCAAGTCGGTAATGTGACTTACGGGGGTAGGGTAATGAGACCTATGTAGAGATGGATGGTCTTATTGGGCCCACTGTGATGTATATAATTTATCCATGCCGTCCATTCATTTTGAAAGATTATTTTAAGGAATGAGCCCAAAAATGAGGCATATATATCAAAGGCTCATGTGGACCACACCATAGAAAGCAGTGAAATTGAAAACCTACCATTGAAAACCTTTTGGAGGCCATAATTTTTTTTGGATGTAACTCATTTTTTGACGCATGATGTTAAATTAAATTCTAAATTCAATGGACTGATTGGATTTGACACATAAATCACGATAGGAACTTTATAACATGACAACCTCGACTGTTATGAACTCCACACATCACATGACAACTACAACCCATATTCCATGACAATCATGACTCATATAACATGACAACCATGACTCATATAACATGATAACCTCGACCCATGACAACCATGACCCATATAACATAACGATCACGACCCATATAATATGACGACATCGACCCTTACCACATTACAACCACAACCTATATAACATGAAAACCATGACCTATACCCTTATAACATGATAAGGGTGGTTGTAATGTGGTAAGGATCATGTTTGTAATGTAGTAAGGGTCATGGTTGTCTGGTTGATGTAATTAATAATTTGATTATTTTTAAATAATAGGAGTCGAGGCCCACAATAGGGTGATCTGTTCCGTCCATCTTATCCATCAGCTCACCGTGGACCAAAAAAGTCCTAACTTGGACATTGTCCACTTCTAACAAACATCACAGTAAGCATAGAACGTTTCAACAGTGGTTGCCATTATCACCATTATTTTCTATTATGTGGCCCACACAAGCACAGGATCAGGCTGATATTTGGGCTTTAGCCCTAAAATGACACAACAAAAAAGATGGGTGGCATGAATTATACACATACATCAATATGGGCCCCACGAGTTAGGCCTTGCCTACACCAGACAAAAGCTTCCGTGCACATCACTTTCTCATGATTAAATATAAAAACCATATAACTATTGAACTAAGGACAAAAGCATTTTGGTTCGAATAATTTTCAAAAGCTTGTCAGAAGACCACCCTCAAATATTTGAAAGGTGGAACCTCTTTCAGGAACTTGACCATACAACGAGGCCATTACGGTCAAAATCCCTAACGAGTATTTTAACAGCCGGTCAACTCCACGAAACAACTATTTTTCTGCATTTATAAAGGATAAGCTTTTTAATTTAAATATTTTAAAATTGGGTACTTACCGGGATAGCCATGAAGGCAGGTGATTATAAAAAAAATATCCTCCATTTAAAAAAGGTTGCACGCTAAAAGTGATATTTGTGTGACGGTTGGTACACAGGCGCTGAGAAATTGCACACGTGTGACAGAAATAACTCAAATCAAACCGTCCAAAAGGTGGGCCTCCATTTCGATATACACAATATTAAAAATTATGCTGATGTAGTATCTTAACAGTACGATTTCTCGACACTATTGGACGGTGGCATGTATGACTCAATCCACCTATCACCATATACGTAGCAAGGAATGGGCATCGGAGACTGTTCATCCAGTGGCCCGTTCATGGATGCCACACGAATAAAAAAACCACAGCCTTTGATGATCCTCTCCATCAATTTGAAGACCAGCCGTTGGATGGCAAAGATGCATTCCATCCCCCCGTTTAGGAGCTACTAGATGGACGGTCCCGAATCACCAATGGCACTGTCCCAGGTAGTATGAAGCTTGGTGTAGTTGAATTATTTTGGATCTCTAAATTGTTCGCCTTGATGTAGTCAATAGACGTCCGTTGAAATGAAAGAATTCAGCCATCAAGATCTACAAACAAATGTCCACCAACCATATGTAATTAGGAGCGTCTAATCAATCTGATTTTTCGGTCATGCTCCATCTGAAGTGGGACCCACCATCTTGAAGGTTTTGACCAGTATGCACACGACGTGTTCAGCGGCTGGCGTCCATGCATATGTATAGTAACGCTACGTCAGGGAGAATATTAAATGCTATTATTATTATTATTATTATTTTTTAACCTCATTTCAACTGTCCTGAATGACTAAAGCCCACGTGGACTACATAAACTCAGATTAAACCGTTCAAATTGAAATAATTAACCACTCTAGATGATTGGTAATAAAAAAAAAATTGATTTCTTGGATGAACCGAAACTTCGATTAATGGGAATTTTCTCATTGGATATCAACCGTTGACTATTTAATTTTAGCTGTCCATTAATGTCCACCAATCGTCCAGTCAGTAAACAAAATCAATGTATCTTTCAGTATGTGCGTCATTTAGATGGGGACCCATGTTTTGAAAGTTTAAAGTAAGTTACATGTATGCTAGCGTATCGAGCGAGTGCAACGGACGCGGATTGGGTACCGCCCCTGCCTGTCCCGAGCCCGGAACAGGCTGGGGCTATGAGGTGGGACCGTGATGAATGCGTTTATCCACACCGTCCATCCATTTTTTTTCATACCATTTTAGGGTATGAGACCAAAAATGAGACATATATAAGGCTCAAATGGACCATATTACAAGAAGAAGTGGTGATAATGATGTTTACCGTTGAAACCTTCCTGGGCCCACCGTGATGTTTATTTGCCATACAATGTGTTCGTGATGTCACATATACCTGGATGAATATATATATATATATATAATATATATATATATATATATATATATAGATATATATATATATATTATATATTATATATCAGCTTCATTCAAAACCTCACAAGCTCTCAAGAAATTTAATGGTGAGCGTTCAATCCCCACTGTGTGGTCAACTTGGGCCTTTTATATGCCTCAATTTTTGGATTATATCTTAAAATGATATAAAAAAATGGATGGACAATGTAGATAAATCAATATATCAAGGTGGCCTCACTAGACTCGCCTTGGCTTGAAATTGAATTCAGACCGAGTCGACTGGAATTTGGAGCTCAAAAATTTTTTGAGCTGAATTGGAGCTTGGCCGAGCTTGACTTAGCCCGAATTGAACCTCAACTTGAAAAGACTTGGATCGAGTCGACTCAGTGACTTGGCTATTTTGATATTAACGTTGATCACCTGAGTATTTGATGGAATGACTAAACGAAATATTGTTTCGGGTGTATACATTCTCCGAGGGATCGGCTGATGGCGAAGAAGGAATGGATAAAAAACAAATCACTACAAAATTTTGATGTTGCACAATGAGTGTTTGATGAAATACCTGTACTAGTTGTTGCTACTGTTTTGCATTATGTGGCCCGATCTGTTGACCAAATTGAGCCGAGCTGGCCAGCCAGGCTCGAGGACCGGGTCAAGTTCAAGCTAGGGTTAGCTACTAGCCGAGTTGAGCTGAGCTGTGCCAAGCTCGACTCAGTTCGACTCGTGTACAACTCTACTTATACAACACAACTTTTAACGTATGGAACTTTTGTGGCCACACCATGATTTTTGTGTTAGATCTACACCGTCATCGATTTTTCTACGCCAAGATTTCTGTGTTAGATCTACACTGCCATCAATTTTTCTAGATCATTCTAGAGCATGAGCCCCAAAATGAGGTACATTCAAAGCTCAAGTGAACCACACTATAGAAAGCAGCAGGGATTAAATGAAGTACCATTGAAATCTTACCAGGCTAACTATGAGGTTTATTTGCTATCTAACCTATTCATAAGGTCACAAAAGACCAGGATGAAAGGAAAAAAGCAAATATAAGCTTAATCATAGCCTTTTGTGGCCCCAAGAAATTTTCAACGGTAGGCATTAAATTCCAACTGCTTGGTGTGGTGTGGTCCACTTGAGATTTTGGATCTACCTGGTTTTTGGGCTCACAACTTCAGAAATTCCATTGTTTGTTGTGTGGTGCAGCACATCTGTGCTGACATGTGGAACTTTTGTGAGCCCCATCATGATGTATATGTTAGATCCTCACCGTCTATCCATTTTTCCATATCATTTGAGGGCATGACACCAAAAATGAGGTAGATCCAAGGCTCAAGTGGGCCACACTATAGGAAACAGTGGGAATTGAGTACCAATTGTTGAAAGCTTCTTAGGCCACATAAAGCACTGATCAAGCTGATATTTGTGTTTTACTCTTGTACAACTCTGTGTGACTGTACGAAAAGGTTGGACGGCAAATAAACCTCGTGAGGACTTAGGAAGGTTTCAAGGTAGTAGTTCAATCTCTCCAGGAGAGAGAACCAAGTGCTTTTTATGAGCTGGTGGCATAAAAAATGATGTGGACCAATGAGAAATGACCACACATAATTTTCCTGCATGCGCTTTCAACAGAAATAATGATCCATGCTCAATTAATCCTTGTCCAGGTAGAAAACCAGTGTGTACTGTGAGCTGGTGTCATCCGAAATGATGACGTGGACCAATGAGAAATGACTATACATAATTTTTTGTGCCTTCAACGCAGACAATCCGCGCTCAATCCCTGTTGAGAGAGAAAACCAATGTGTTATGTGAGCTGGTGTGATGTGGACAATTAAGAGACGACCACGCATAATTTTCCTGCATGCGCCTTCAACAGAAATAATGATCCATGCTCAATCCTTGTCCAGGTAGAAAAACAGTGTGTACTGTGAGCTGGTGTCATCCGAAATGATGATGTGGACCAATGAGAAATGACTACACAAATTTTTTGTGCCTTCAACACAGACAATCTGCACTCAATCCCTGTTGAGAGAGAAAACCAATGTATTATGTGAGCTGGTGTGATGTGGACAATTAAGAGACGACCATGCATAATTTTACTATGCTTTCAGCACAGATGATCCCCACTCAATCCTTGTTAAGAGAGAAAACCAGCTGTTTTATGAGCTGGTGTCATCCGAGATGATGTGGACCAATGAGAAATGACCACACATAATTTCCTGTGCCTTCAGCACAGGCGATCCACACTCAATCCCTCTTGAGAGAGAAAGCCAGTGTGTTCCATGAGCTGGTGTCATCCGAAATGACATGGACCAATGAGAAACGACCACACATATTATCCCATGACGATCTGCACTCAATCCCTACTGAGAGAGAAAACCAATGTGTTTTGTGAGCTGGTGTCATCCGAAATGATGTGGACCAATGAGAAATGACCACACATAATTTTCCTGTAGGGATCCGCACTCTATACGTTAATTCCAGCAGATAAATGAGATCTAAACCTACAAGAACCCACTGTCTCTAAGTCTGCAGCCCAAAGTTCAATTTAGTTAAATAATCCTAATCTCTGATTTATGGACACTTTGTTGAAATAGGAGCATTGGAAACTTTTTAACTGTCCGATAAATGTTCTTTAAGCCTTGATGCAGGGATGAACGAGATAAGGTCGAGCACTGTCTCCCTCAAGAGGATGACTGTTCCGAATCCATGGAACTTCTCTGAACTCTTCAGAGAGGCTTCTTGAATCCACGAGAAAGAAAAAAGTAAAATAGAAAATAAATTCTATAAAATTCGAAATTGATTAATCCATGAAATAAACGAGTTTACAACCCTTTAAATAGGGATACCAAGCAATGAGAGAGAAATCAGAAGCAAACTACAACTAAAACTCCTAGAATTCGCAACTTACTATAAATAGTAAACTTATAACTATTTATAGACAGTCATGATGTCTACTAGTGCGCAAGGTTTTCAGCCAAAAAATATTAAGTGTCCTATTTGGCTTCACCACGCTATTCTCCTAATTTTTCTAAGCTCTTTTCGCGTTGGACGCAACTCCTAAAACCCAACGGATGAAGAGTTATAATCAAACTAAAACTTACTATTTATAGTAAAAACGGAATTAAAATAAGGAAACGACCATCGAACCAAGGGTATTTCGCAGATTTGGCTTGCGTAACTCAGCGTAGCGGGGTTGGTTGGCTGAAGTAGTTCGTTCTACTCCAAAATCATATATTTTACGCCCGATAACTCATTCCGGATTGTGAGATACGCCCGATCTAAGGTCTGATGGTTCGGATCACTTCTGTCGTCGACTGGGCCTTTTCTGATCCATCTTGGCCATGAAATTGTCCGCGACCCGCTCTACATCAAGCCTATAATCAAATAATTAAATAAGCTTAACTTTTGGTTATGATACTTCCAAAATGGAACCCATCTAATTATTAGATTTTTTGGATATTTTCCATGAGTCAGAGGTTAGGACAGTTCAAAAGATCTGATTTTCAAAGTGTATGTTTTTCAGGATTTGATATATTATATTCCTCGTTTACCATTTCAACTGCTTACCTATGAAGTGTCATAGCATATAACTCAAGTTTAAAATTCAGAGGATCTTCGAAATCAGAGAGTACTTCCCTTCTAAGTTATCCTACTCTCTTTCTCTCCTACTTTAAAACGATAGGATTTTCAATTTCCATTCTCCACCTAGCCTCTTTATATATGGGTCCGGTCTACCAAATTCAATGCTGAAAAGACAGAATCCTCTCATCCAAAGATTCTTGAAGCCACTCCCAAAACTCCATTTCTCTTCTTTTTGTCGCTCTAAAAAACAGGAACTCTCAAGGTTTCTGTTACTTTCGTATATATGTCTTTTGTATGAGAAAATAAAAAATAAAAATTCTAATTCTAATTCAAAAACCAAATCAGAAGTGGAATTAAAGGGTTTCTGATCTGTGCAGTGAGAAGGTAGAAAAATGGGGCAGCAAATGTCCAAAGACAAGCTGATTTATGAGCTAGTCAGATATGGAAATGTCGAAGGGATTAAAGTCATCCACCGCGATGGTGGTGGTCTTGAGGTAACTGGGATTTGATTCTATGGATTTTAATGTATTTGTGATTTTCTTGATCTTGATCAACTTTAAAGTATGTTTTTATTTCTTTTCTTTGCATTATTCCTGATCGATTCGTTCTTTAAATTTTTTGCGCGGTGTAATTTGATTTGGGTGGTTGTACGATTGCATGATGCGTGACTCAGTTATGGCCTTTGCATTTGTGTCCATGCATGAGGAAATATACATTGCTCCACAAATGTGGGGTCCAACATTTTGGCCATTTGGTTTAGGAAAGGTGGTGGGTGGCGGGGAGAGTTGTGTTAGTTCTAACCAATATTTCAAATAACTATGTTATGTAGTGTGTAGCTTATGCTCATAGTTTAGCTTTACTGCTACCCAGTTCATGAAAATAAGGTAAGTCACTTATAGTCTATGCTACATGATTATTTGCATTAGCTACATGTTACACAGACTATGTTACAAGCTATCTAGATATTAATACAAATTATTTTTTACTACAATATCAACATCAATTAATGTTTTCAACGATTTATTACAAATTTCTATTTTAAATAAAAATTAGTTCACCTTGTTTATGCTTTTAGTAAAATAAAATGTGTAATTGCAACACGTGTCGTCCAAAGTCGGCCCCACCTATTGGGAGATAGAGAAATGGACTATGGTGGTTACAGGGTAACCAACTGCCCATTACTCTAGTAGTTTCTAGAGTGCATGAGCAGTTTTCTCTTGTGATTTTGTTAACTGTTGTGGCTGCATTTTTATAACATGTGCTAATGACTCTTGACCAAGAGGGAGAAAATAAATTTCGAGCACTAATTCATGAAGTGCAAAGAGATTAACTATGAAGGAGAAGAAGTCAGGTTCCATCACTGCCACATGATTTACCGTGTGGATCTTGTATGAAGAAGAGTGTTCCATTAGACTTCTTCTTATGCCAATAAAAGCCATGTAACTTTCTTCCGTCTATGTGAGACACATTCGGAAAGATCCAACATTTGAGTCTTCATCTTCCACTACCATTAGATCTAAGGAGTCACTTCCAAGTAGATGATTCCTAACAATACTAAATCAATTTCATTGCTCTTTCTTTACCTTTATACTTGTTGCCCTTTCTTATTATTTTAGGTTGCGTTTGGTTGCACCAAATATTATGAAATTGGTGCAACCAAGCACAACCTTAAAGTAGCAAGTAACTTACGCCACATATTGTGTAACTTATGCCTCACGCTTTAGAGGGGTAAACACTATACTACACACTATTCACTATTAAAAACACTGATTCTAACTAACTAACTATCTAACTATATACATATATAGCTTAGAAAATAAAATTTCAAAGACGAGATTAAAATGGAGATGGAAAATAGGGAGAGCTAAGGCACAATACTGTTGTTATCTTAAAAACAGATTTGCTCCCATAAGTACTGAATCCACAGTGTACTGGGTCTTAGCTATCTATCCACATGATAAAAACCACTTAAAACTCGAGTTAACTCTCTAATTTGCCCACAGAGGAGTAGAGAAGAATAGAAGAACAAAAAAAAAGGATATCTAAATTTTCTGTGTAAAATGAAATGGTAAAATGAAAATTCTTTTAAAGAAGATACCATACCGGAAACGGATTGGCTACTCCCCCTGCCACTAGCCATTGGCTGGTGGTCGATGCTCTGTGAGCTCCACCATGATGTATATGTTTCATCCATGCCGTCCATCTATTTTTGTAGATCATTTTATGTTAATAAAGAAAAAAATTAGATATATATCAATCTCAATTGGACCACATTACAGGAAACAATGTTGAATGAACGTTGACAATTAAAACGTTTTGGGGGCCATAAAAGTTTTGGATCAAGCGGATATTTATTTTTTCCCTTCATTTGGGTCTTTATGATCTAATCAAGAGATTGGATGTCAAATAATCAGTACAGTGGGCCTTAGGAGGATTTTAATGGTGGATATCCAATCATTATTTTTTTTCCTGTGGTGTGGTCCACCTAAGATTTATATCTCTATAATTTTTTGTATCCATCCCTAAAATGATCTGTAAAAATGGATGAACGGAATGGATGAAAAGCATACATCATGGTAGGGTCCACGGAGTACCGACCACCAGCCACGGGGCTGGTGCCAGGGGGAGTAGCCGATCTGTCTCCATACCAAAGAGGCATCATTGGACACGTGGTAGACATTGATACGTTGACATGTATGTGACGGCGTACAACAGCTTCCGACACGTATTGGTAGTATACAATAGCTTTCGCATTCCAAAAGAGAAAAAACAAACACAACACCTCACCATGCCACAACCAAGAACACGGCCTAGCTTGGCATGCATGCGCGACCAAAGGCATTCTTTTGGCTTCCAATACAAATTAATAGAAGAGAAACTTAAAATAAAGGCTTTCCTCCCTCTTCATATCTGATTTGGGACAAAACCACTTCAAAAGAAAACCGAAAAAAAAAAAAAAGAAACACTGTTTTTCCTCTATTTTTTAAATCCGATCTTTTCCAACAAGTTGGTCTTTTGATCATGTTCTTCATATACGTGCCAATCACATGCATGAGATCAAGGTCCAGGCCGTTCATGAGATGGGTCTCATCTCCACAAGTGTGTTGTGGTCTGAAAATCAAGCCAACCCTATCGTTAGGTCTGTCACACGTAGACCCAAGAGTGGGATGTTAAAAAACAATTGAGTGGCGGTCACACAATTGAGATGAGCAGCGTGGATTTTGCGCACATGTGCAACATGGTCACGTTTGGGTAGAGAAGGAATTGAGATCCAACTAGACATGGAAGGGGCCATAGTGTTCATTTTCTAAGGCCCTCTGTGCTGGACTCCTGCAAGAGAATTCTCCTTCTGTGCCCATTGCAACAGGTCATATAAATCAAGACTGAATCCATCTTCTGCAACATATGTCCATGTTTCATTGAGTATGATGAGTTCGTTTTGCCATTTTGCAACTCAAGGTCATCAACATGTGTCACTCCACTGGGGCCCATATGCAGAGTTGTTTAAGTGATTAGAACTTGTCCATATCTAGGGTTTTATTCCAGATGTGATGTAACACGGTAAGAAACTTGTTCTGAATGGGTGATTCTTATGATTGATATCTGGAACCGAATGTGGACCAACGAAAGGAAATTTGTTAATGCTTCACATTCAGCTTAATAAATCAATGGTTGGGATAATTTTTTCTGCATGATTATTGGAATAGAGATCATTTAAAATAAAGCCTAGATGATCACCCAACCTTCTTCGTATGTTGGGATCCTAAGTCATTACAGAGACAAAATGATCTCCTATCATGAATTGAAAGTTGGCTTAAAGAATATGGGCTCGTAGGATCTGACTGTCTACATGATATGGGACCTTCACAAAAGTTGATGATAAATGACGCAGGTCCAATGGTCCACCTAATCTCCATAGGAGCATAGAGGTCAGATCACCACTTTGATTCTATGGTAAATATGGCTCTAAATTATGATCTACGGCTTAGATCGTATAAGGACGGCTAGATGGATATACGGGATACGGTAATCACCTTTCTATTTTTTTTTTTCTCGACTCTCAAAATTTCAAATGCTTTTCACGAGAGAAGTCCTTCCCGTTTAAAGGAAAGGCTCGGGAAGTTTAAATGAGGCCGGAGATTATCCAGTTTCATCATATTTTACCCTTATCAAAGTTCAAAATTGAATTTGAAATTCAACTTTAAAGCGCATATAGAAAACAAGAATGGGTAACATAGGAAAACTCTGGTGCGACCCTGTCCTAATCCATATGACCACATTGAATGCAGTTAACTCCAAAGATGGAGTACTGGGCTATAATACGCACTTATCTACCTTATTGAATTATTTTGAAAAACTTATTTTTTCGGAAAAATCAATTTGAATCATTTTAAAGTAATTATACACACACACTTTTAAAATGAATATTGTTTGCAAATTTTTTTAAAAAACTTGATACTGTCGGCGGATAATTCTTAAAGTACTTATTAATTAATAGTTCTAAAAACTTAGTGTATCTGTCACATGATCTTCCTCACCTATATGTGTAATTTGGAATTGATCAAGCTGCATTTCTAGCGTAAACAAGTCTGGCCAATGAAGGGTTATTTGTCATCATACACTAAAGTAGCCACACTCAATCTCATCCTCCTATATATACATAAGAGGAATGTAACTAAGGACAATGACTCACCTACAGGACCGACTACTCGCACGTTGCAATGATTAGATTGAATTAAAATAATTTGTAGGTAAAGATCTTTGCACGTGTTTACAATTTACGCCGTAAAGTAGACAATACTAGGTATATGTCGGGTTTGTAATACGCATGTCGCCTCACATGAGATATGACTTATCTCATATCCTCATGACATGACTTTTATTCAAGACATAACATTGATCGCATAAAGAACAATTGTGCGATTATGTTATTCGACTTGATCAATCTTATCTTTGATCCTTTAGGACTAAAGTCGGATACAACTCACTCATATTCTCATTATCTATTATTCACAATAAAGGGCGATTCACACTTTAACGTATGAACATCACCTCGAATATACCTCTCTTATACATTTAAGGTTGGTCAACCTATGCGAGTGCGTGACTGGTCTGCTGACAAAATTAGAGATCCTACATGATCTCAAGGTAAATACTGATGATCTACACACCAAGTTAATATTAGTGGTCAACATTGAATAAAAGGAATGTATTATTCATAAATGAAATATCAAAGGTACATGATAGAAACATATTATTCAAGCTCTCCTAAATTTCATTTGTCTAACGTGAACCTAGAATAGATCTCTAGCAATAGGCTTCGTTATGGGATCAACCAACATCTCCTTGGTAGGAATGTAGCTGATGATGGTCTTCTTATCTCTCACTTGATCATGGATGTAATGATACTTGATCTGAATGTGCTCAGACTTTTGGTGGTGTTTAGGGTCCTTCGCCAAGTCAAATGACAAATATGTTGTTAATCATCAATGATATAGGCTCATGAACGCCTGGTACAACACCCAGACCTACTAAGAATTAGCGAAATATTCTTGAACTACAATACAACATGAAATGTACTCAGCTTGCATAGATGAAATGGTTATGTATGTTTGTTTCTTGCTCGACCAGGAGATAACTCCCTCTCCAAGTGAGAAGACATATTCTAAAGTAGACTTTCTCTCATCAGCATCGTTATCTAAGACGACATCTAAATATCTCTTTGAGCTCGAGATTCATACCTTCATAACATATCATCAGATATTAGGTTCCTCTGAGATAGTTTAATATTCATTTGATGGCTTGCCAATGAGACTGTCCCGAATTACTCTCGTAATGGATGATTATGCCAACTGCATAACTAATATCTAGTCTGTTGCAAAGCATGTCACATATTAAGCTGCCTACTGCGCTCATATAAGGTATTGAAAACATATCCGATTTCTCGGCTTTAGTTTGGAGACACGATTTCTAGTCTAACTTGGTAGGTTTTTCTCTATAGAGGTTTTAATAGCTTTTGAATTTTCTATCTTGAACTGCTCTAAGATCTTTTATATGGGGGTGGAGATTGCCACTTGCTTACACGCGCGCCCGCGCGCACACAGCGAGAGAGAGAGAGAGAGAAGATAGAGAGAGAGAGAGAGAGAGAGAGATAGAGAGAGAGAGAGAGAGAGAGATAGAGAGAGACGAGAGGTGCTGCTTTGCCAGAGCGAGACATTTCTCTATTCATCGCGAGACTCTAACTGATGCTAGATTCCGAGATAGAGTCGAGAGAATGCTAGAGAGATTAAGAGAGAAAGAGAGAGAAATGATAGAGAGATTAAGAGAGAAAGGAGATGGGGCAGCCATGAGAAAGAGAGAGAGGAGATTAAGAAGAGAAATGATAGAGAGATTAAGAGAGAAAGAGAGAGAAATGATAGAGAGATTAAGATAGAAATGAGATGGGGCAGCCATGCCTTTTCCGTTACTGCTGCTACAACTCAATGGTGGCAACCATTCATGGTGGCCACCATAGCTGAGGGTACCTTCTTATTTTTCACTTGATCACAGACATAATGATACCTGATCTTAATGTGATTGGACTTTTGGTGGTGTTTGAGGTCCTTTGCCAAGTTAATGGTAGATGTGTCATCAATCCTCAACAATATATGCTCACGAGTGCTCGTTACAACACCCAGACTTAGTAAGAATCTGCAAACCCATACAGATTCCTAAATTGTGGCACAACATACGATCTACTCGACCTCCATAGATGAAAGGGCTGGATGTCATGCTCAACTATGGGATAGCTCCTCCTTCAAGCAAAAAGACATTTTGAAGCACTGGGGCATCATTACCTTGGGTGGCATCTAAATATCCTTTGAGCTCAAGATTCATGCCTTTATAACACAACATCAAATCTTTGGTTCCTTTGAGATAGCGGAATATTTGTTTGATGGTTTGCCAATGAGACTATCTCCGGTCGCTCTGATACCACTGAAAGTCAGCAGAGGTGTCTGGTCACCCCCTCTGATTCTATAATAAAGATGGCCCCCCAAATTACAATGTATGGCTTGGATTATGTAAGGACAGATGGGCCAGATTGACATATAGGATATGGTAATCACTTTTTTATTCTCTGGATTCTCGGAATTACAGATGTTTTTCACGAGAGAAGTACTTCCCATTTAAAGGAAATGCTCAGAGAGGGAGATTATCCAGTCTCATCTGATCTCACCCTCATCCAATCCGCAGTTCAAAGTTGAATTTGAAATTCAATTTTAAACTACGGAGATAAAATATAAATGTATAATGTCCGAAAACTCTCCTAGGACCCATCCACTAATGGTTGCCCACAAGTGCGCCCCATGGGGTCATGTCTAACATGAGTGAAAACACTATCAGAGCATGCATGTAGCTCAGAAATTTATACCTCTCCAACCAAGACTTCAATTTGTGTGCATATGTGTGGAGGAGTCATGTGATGTTGCAGATTTTGTGCAGTGGCTTGACAGAAAAGGAAAGACACCTCTGACTGTCGCATGCACGAAGCCTGATCTTTTCAATGTTGCCAAAACGTTGATCGAACTTGGAGCCGATGTGAATGCTTACCGTCGGCGTAAGAATCTCATAACTCTCTTTGGTTCTACTTTATATACTTCTCATACTTGTTTCTTGTTTTCTCAAAGAATAGTATTTCAGTTCCAGTATGATTTCTTGCAGTGGTTTGGCTAAATCAGTTAGAAAATTCAGTTTGCATTGTAAAAATACTGTGAGACTATTGTCATGGAACGTTGAAACGTTCAGTAACCATGCTTGCAATACCATTGACCACTGTGGCAGTGTGTAGATCTGATTCTCAGATCTTCAGTATATTTTTCTCTAAACCAGCTGAGAACAAATGCTGAAATAAGATCTAAGCTACTTTTCCTTTCTCCTTCATCAACTAATAATAAAATTGAGAATGAGTTTAAAGTTATACATGAAAGTTCTGGGCTCATGTTTCTTTATGTATATTGGGTTTCGTGCAGGAAGTCGTGCAGGAACTCCATTGCATCATGCTGCAAAAAGAGGACTCGAGCAGACTGTTAAGTTACTTCTTTCTCATGGAGGTACATCTTATTAACTTAATATTAATTGAAAACTACATTTGAGAATTTGAGATGAGGTTATGGACTCCGGATTATGAGTTTTATACCCAGTTAAGCTTTTCTGCTACATTGCTGTTTGTAATATTGTTTTAATGGATGAATTGGTGTTAAAACCTTTCAGCAAATGCTTTAGTAATGAACAAAATTGATCAGACTCCTCTTGATGTAGCTAGAGCAAAGAGGCATCTCAATGTCGTCCCTATCATTGAGGTATGCTGGCAGTCTGTAAAATATACCAAGAGTTTGTAACTCTGGGTTTAATAGGTGTAACGTTCTCTCTATGCACATGCATTCTATGGATGGTGTCTTCAGCTTAAGGTGTTTTTTGTTTTTGTTTTTTTTTAAATTTTAAATTTTTTTATTTTTATTTTTTTTACTGTATGTATCCAGAGTCACATCTGCTTATTCTCGGGTTGGCTGCGGGAGCTCAATGGACCGGGCTTTCTTGCAGCATTTGTTCCTCAATGTGTATCACAAAAAGTGTGGGTGTCATTGAACCTTATTTTCTTCGTATCGATGTATTTATATTCTACCTTTTCCATTTCTTTGTTTTGTTCTTTTGCCCCATATAGTTTTTTTTTTGACTTAGTATAGCCAAAGAATTTTATTTGTGTCACAATAACTGTGATTTCACCGCTATTTTCATAGCTATTTTAGGCAGTTCCTACTGTGAGCAGGAAGACATTAACACTGAATAACATTGAATTCTTTTCAGTTGGGCAGTGGTTATTCCCCGTAATTCGCACAATCCCACTAAACCTCAGAAATTGGAGCTTGTTGTATATCCTTCTCCACAGGTATCATGGAGCACAATTCTGTTTTCTATTTGATTCTCTCTAAATCTACATGGTATTCCAGCATTTTGAGTAACATGTTGCACGGACACTTGAAAACCAAAAACATGAACCTTTTCTGCTTTGAATCTGTAAATGCTTGTGAGAGTTTTGGGATTTTTGAATTAATTTTGAAATGGAACATTTCAATATTGTTAAAGTGCCAAAGATGCTTGAATGATAGTTCTTCCCAATTCGCAATAAGTCAAGTTGAGCCTAGCTTGTGGGGTTAGGCATTCTGTTGTTCATTTGCTCGGTGGCTTTATTTGCTTTATTCTACTTCATTAATGGAACTAGTTCTGTCAACTAGTGGGTTCTTATGTTACTTGTGTATTGTATACCATTGATAATGAATAGTTTGTATTAGATTCAATTGATGTCTATAGATTGTTTTTCTGTTTGTCAAGATAGATTGCAGGGAGAGGACATATTACCATATTAGGGTATCTGCTTTTCATTGTATTATGGGATATATTACCTTCGATGGATGGGAAGGCTATCAGAAAAGTTTTTACCATAAAAAGGACATTTTCAACCCTTTTTCAGCAAAATGAAAAATTCTTGAAAGGAGGTGTTTTTGACATCTTTTAGATAAAAAGCTATGATTTTGAATGAAATATTTAGTTAAATTACCTTATCTAATTTCTCAAAGTAACATCATCTTTTTGTTTTGTTTATTTGTTTGGTTTTTTTACTTCCAATATCAAGGCTCAAAAAGAGGAACATGTGGGAAGGCGAAGCGGAGGAAGACGTAGAAGGAGAAGAAGAAGAGTAGAGAATCAGGTAGGTGAAAATAAAACATTGGAAATTGGAATAAGAAAAACAAGAAAACTTGTAACACAAATGTAACTGTATGTTACAATGACAGCCATTTATTTTCATAATATTTTCAAAATATTGGCAGAAAAGATGTTTCAGGCAACAAAATACATTGAAAAATCTGTTTATATTGCCAGTTTATCCGACATGTTTCTTAATATGCGTATCCAAATGGAACCTTACCCATTATTATTATTACCGTTTTGATTGAAAAACTGAAATTAATTAGACTAAAAGGTAAAAAGAGGCATCAGATAAGTGGCAAAGAAAACCGAACTCAAGGAAAACCTTGCGGCTGACTAAATCGTTGGTTACTTACACCATTTGCCACCTGGATCACTGTTTGGACATTTTAGTCCTTAGAATAAGTATTAAAAACTGATATATTTCAATTTTAGTTGGATGATGATTGGTTTTAAGAAGTAAGAACTACTATTTTCATTTTATTTTATTTTTTTCCTTTTTTGAAGGATAATAGACTGCACTAGATTCACATTTTAAGTATCGCCTTTGAAAAGGTATAGATATCTATCGCTTTTTTTTTTTTTTCCTTAATTAGTATAGAAGACTTTCTTTTGGCCTTTTTTATTCATCAGCAATGTATATTAAATTTTTTATTTCCCTTTTTATAGAAATTTATATATTTTTTATCTAGTCGTAATTTTTCTGCAGATCAATTTAGTAATTAAATTTTGCATAGCTGATCAAAATCTTAGAACCAAGAGCAAATCAAGCATGACTTCAGTTCAAACTAAGAACTGAGAGTGGGCTGGATTTGCTCAAACTCATGCCAAATTTCAAGTGAAAGCTATCTCAGCTTGTTGCGGCCTACACTGGTTTAGTCTAGAGAGCAAATAGTAGCTCTTTCTGAATCTTTATGAAGTGCCACATTTTGTGCTAGTTCTCTTTAATTTTTAATTCACACAGTAATTAATAGTCATTCAGGTCATTTCCATCATTTCTGTAATTTACTGAGGGCTCTTGATGAATGAACAGGCCGCCCAGCCTCATACAGTTATTCAGCTTTGGAAGGCTAACATTGAGGAACCAGATTTTAACCAGTCAGAGCCTTCACTGGTTATCATTGACAAGGCCACCAGTAAGTTCTCTGCTCCAAAAATGTTCTCTAGGAACCCTTTCCTCGCAGACATATGGTGTGGATTGAATTATTGAAAATCACTTAGATTCATCTAGATTTCTGCTGAGAAATTTGCATTGTATATTCTCCTACTCTGTTCCAGTAACATGATTTCAAATCCACCTCAAGTGTTTAATTTTGGCACTTCTACATTCATAAATATAAAAAGTTCTATTTCATGCAGTTTCTTTTTTATGATTTATTTTACTATTATTATTCTTAAATGTGAAAATTATGTTAAACTCTTTTTCTTGTCAACGGTACTTGAACTTTGATTTATATGAATCCTATACAGAAACAGGATTTAAGTTCTTATCTGCCAATGAGGGTGACAAGCAGCAACTTGAGTGGTTCTATAACGCCTGCATAGGAATGCAACAGGTATCACCAAAGAACAAGGGATTTGCAGACAATTAACTTGATTCTGTTATGAACATTTCATACTAGCATATGTGCAAATATATACATTTAAAAAAATTGCATATCTTAATGGGTAATGACACTGACATGGATAGATGGTGCTTTCCGGCCTCCTCTTCTTTCAACCACCATTTTTGTTTGACAAATTAGACAGCCAAGATTTATGTCAGATTCAGAAGTGGAAATATTTATAGTTGGTTGTTTAGGAAGCTGCCATCATTGATTTCTTCATGCACTGCCCCTCTGATTTTGGGAAGGCCACTTAGTGCATTGATTAAACACGTATCTTGGATTTATTTCCATCTCCATTTCTCTGTGATGGGTTACAGAAGTCCTGGATATATATATATATATATATATATATATATATTATATATATATATTATATATATATATATATATATATATATATATAATGGGACCCACTGTCTATGCCCATCCTATTCAATTTTCTTACTCCCAGTTTCCATAGTGGGAAATGTGGTGCATGAAAGTTCCATTTCAGTTCTCAAATTAATGGAAATCAGGGATATATGAAAGTCATTCGGGTGGGTGTAGATATCATTTCTCCAAATGAATGCAGACACCCATATTTGACTTGTTCGAAAAATGACGGAATGTTTTTTCTTTTGCAGCTCAACATTCCCATTCCAGCAATTCCAGAAGATACAGATTTTAAAATGACCTTCAGTGGCTCTCAGTCAGCTACTGAGGAGAGTCTTCCAAGCTTTCCTTCAAAAACAAGCCACCCAAATGGTTTGGGTAAGGCCATGGACAATGCTGCCCGAATTAGTTTGATCCCACCAGATGAACCACCAACTTCAAAGATTAGTGGCAGTGGCTGGTTGGATGAACCACCTACTAGTAGTACCTATAATGGATGGGGAGTGCCTGAAGTAGTTGGGCCAAGTGAAAATCCAGATCAACATCACCAAGGCCAGCCAAGCACTCCACCTATCACTGTATCAATTCAAAATAATCCTCCTCCAGCACTACCAATTCCTGGGGAAAGATCAGATGATGGTCCAATCCTATATCCAACAATCGATTCCAGCCCTGTCGATGTATCCATGCCAACTGTGGAGATGAGGCCAGCACCAAGCAAACTGAAAGAAGATGGTGATGCTTCTGCATCGTGCGTGATTTGTCTAGATGCCCCGAAAGAGGCAGCATGTGTCCCCTGCGGTCATGTTGTTGGTTGCATGTCTTGTTTGAATGACATCAAAGACAATGGATGGGGGTGCCCACTTTGCCGTGCTAAGATCGATCAGGTTGTAAAGCTCTACCATGCCTGAATAATGAAGCCAATAATGCTGAACTGAGTTTGTTCAGAACAAGTTTGAATCTAAACATTGTACATCGTTTGTGTTGTATGATGTAGCAGAGCTCTTCACATTGTAACCATCAGGTTTACAAAAGCAGTATTTCATCTTGATTTTAAGAGAGGTATTTCCAGATGTTGTTATGTGAAGTATGGTTTTGTGAGGGATGGAGCCAGTGTTGGACGGCTAGGATCCAGGCTGTTCAAATGATGGCGCCATTGTGGATGGGAGAGACCCAAAAATCTCGCCCATTAGCTGATCCTAACACTCTTCTTTGGTTGCGTTTAAATGTGGGCCATTGGCTGTGTTGTCCATTTGCAAGCTATTGATTGAGGGAAAGCGCACTTCCTTGAATTCCCATTTGTGGGTAGAGCCATAAAAGCATGGTGAAATGCTGCTATGATTTTAAAAATCTCGTGTCATTTCTGCGAGAAATCAGTCTAAGAGGGAATTTCAAAATCTGAGCACTTATAAGTTTTCCAAGTATCTGCTTGTGAAAATTATGCTGATATTAACGTGAAAATTATTGAAAATTTAAATAATTCATTATATACTTTGATACTTTTATATTCAAAATTGTTTACAAATTTATAATATATTTAAGTTTTTATTTTAGTGAGATTTACCCAATAATATCCCGAGAAAAACTTCAGAATTTGAAAATCTTGAGAAATTTCTGAAAGAAGATTTGTGGTAGGAGTGGCAATGGGCCGGCCCTAAGCCCTCGTCTGGCTCCCCATATAACTGGCCCTATAAAAGAAGGGTGAATAGAGTTCCAAATTTAAAAAATTTTGGGTGCATCTCCTCCATCCATGACTAGTCTATTCATGTGAATGGTTTTTTTTTTTTTTTTTTTTTAAAAAAAATATAGAATCGTGGCTCATGTTAGTATATGAGATCAGAAATAAGGCAGATCAAAAACTCAAGTAGGCCACACAACAGGAAAAAGCGGGGATTGAATGCCCATGGTTGAAACATTTGTGGGCTGAGGTTTTGGATCAGGCTAATGTTTTTGTGTTTTCAGTTCATCCCCACCTTATGAACAGTTTGGATGGCATATAAACATCACAACATACCTAGCTAAGGTTTCAACAGTTGCATTTCTCTGGATTTGCCTCGAGCTGGCAAAACAGAAGAGGTTTATTTCTCACAACCATCACGGTGGGCTCCACCCACTTTATGATTACAGGAATTTCCTGCCGTGAGACTCAAGAGGTCTGTAATAGTTTGGGCAGGAGTCGGTTTCCAAAAACCCACAAATAGAGTAGGACCATTCAACGTCTAACTCTTACTAATGTTTTCAAAGCCAAAATAAAATTGTTTTAAGGCTAAAATGACATCGACTAGGTTTTTCAACCACAGATTGAAAACCAGTTTCACTTGTACTGTATCAGCCACCACCGAAACTAGCTCGTATGGCTCCATATCAGGCCGTTTCAGCCATGCCATTTATGGATGAACCCTGCTTGTATTCAGGTTATATTTACCACGGTTTTGGTGTGAGACTGAATCTGTGTCGTTTCTGCAATGCCCAACATTTTAGTGGGGACCTTATGGGTTTGTTTTAGGTATTCAGTTCCCAATGTCACCATGGTGCATTGGCGTAGAATCATGCCCGTCTCCACAGATAACCTGGGATGAGAGTTAGGGTTTTCATTTTGTACGAGTGGTGCACATCAGGTGAACGTGGTGCAGTCAGTGATTCAAACAGTTGAAATGATCAGCCTTACCTAAGATGGCCCATGCACCGAAAATCGCCAAAATCGGAATATCTTAGACATAAAATACTTAGCCTTACTTCTGTCCAATGTAAGCCACTGCTGTATTTTCTAACCGTCTGTTCATTGGATGCCTGAGATTTTTCTGAAAGACCCACTTGTACAAATTGAAAGACCTAACAGTTCTGTAGAAACAATTCACCGGTTCCTCTTTTTCTTCGACTGCAGTACTTAACTCTTTACTCCAGTTTGCCACTGGTTGCACTGTGGATGGATGGGGGTCTACTATAGCCACATTGGAAGATCTTAGCCATCTACGCTTTTGACCCTTTCCTAGTTGAACGAGGATGCTAGTTGTATACTATATCTTAACCATCTACTTCCAGCGGCCACCAATCAAAGCATTATGATTGTCATATTTGAGTAGATTTTTGGGGCAAGGTTCCTCAGTCTGGGTCTCATCAGATCAACTGTCGTGATCACCCAAATAATGGGCCTCAGTTGTACAAACAGACCCAAATATCATATACTTCCTGTGTGAACACTGGTTCAAGAGCGCTAAAAATTTCATTATAAATACAGACTGATGATAACAAGCAGGAAAGTATGATAAATAACAGCCCAGGAAATTGCAAAGTCTACGGTTTTTTATACAGATTCAACTGAAGATTCTGCAACCATAGCATATTATTTTACTACAAAGAAAAGACCATCTCTGCACCTTTTCTTTCCAGATGTAGATGGAGGTGGTTATTTTGTGCAAGTAGGAAAACGACTTCCCATCAAAATGTCAAGATGCATGTGCTTCATTTCCCATCATTTCCTGCTTGAAACTGAAGAACAGCTTGCTGCGAGATTCGAGCAACTTAACTCAGACTTCGAAGATGAGAACAGAATTCAGTAATTCAAAACTTTAAGCAAGGGGGTAAGAGAACGCAGAAGTTACTGATCACCTGAATGCATGACAGTGCATACTGGATGTCGTTCTCTGAGATCTGGTGGTGAAGAACAATCCTGACACTGGAACAATGAAAAACCAGCTATTAGGTTAATGAACTTTTGATCAATTTGGGTTTAATTCGGAGTATTCTAGTGCAAGTCCATTTTAATTCTGAGCTGTACCGTTCATCTGATGGACCCTGCTATGTATATGACCATTCCCAATAATCTTCTCAATGGTCGGAGAGGAGTGGCTGCTGCTTCGGAAATAAGGGCAGCACTTCTTTTGGGTCTTTTAGCAGGGTGAATGCTTTCATGAGGGACTGGCAGCCTTGAGGTTTCTTGGGTTTGGGTGCTGTGAGGCTGTTGTATTCTTAGTTTCTGTTACATTGTTTTTTCCCCGTTTTTCTCCTTTTGACCTATGGCCTTTAATAAATTCAGTATCTTTCAACCCAAAAAAATAAAAATAAAAATAAAAATTCCCAATGGGACAATGTCAATCCTTCAATCAGAGGCCTGCAAGTAGATACAGGAGGATCTAAATTCAATGGCAAAAGGCTGGTAATTGGATGGCTTCAGATGTTCCAATCAGGGGCATTTTTGGGGCATGGTCCCATGATGTTGGGGCTTATCCAATCAACAGTCCTGATAGCCAATCTATTGGCCAACTAGTGCATACTCACAACCTGAGTATATTAGGCATGTCCTTGGGTCGAGGATTGTGTAATCAGTGTTTTAAATAGTGCGTAGTGTAGAGCGTAGTGTTTGGCCCTCTAGAGCATGTAGCTTAAGCTACACGATACTTAATATTTTTTTTTTATATTAAAATAATAAAAAAATATGATACAAGTTACAAAATGCATGATGCCTATGAGTTTTTTTATTGCAAATCTGGATCGTCAACCACATATTTCCCATGCAAAATCTGTCTCTTTATCTTCAGACATCTCTAAGTGTGACTTTTTTTTTCCATTTATTGAAACATCACAAATTCACAATATGGACCATAATTTTGATGGTTCGGATTGATCTACGTGCTCTATCCATGATATGGACCAGAATTTGGATGGTGCAGATTGATCTAATGTAGTGCCATGTGTGATGGGAATGAGTCACGCTACATGCCCCATAGCTTACACTACTAGGGGACTATGCTACCTGCATATGCTATGTAGCGTTTTTGCTATGCTACGCGCTATGCTAGGAGCGCTACCAAAAACACTGTGTGTAATTCCTCCAGTCATATATAATCATCGGGTCTGAACCTTGTTAGCAGAGGCATTAGGAAGCGGGAGCGAGAGTAGGGAAAAAGAACATTTTTATGCATATAAATCTCAAGGGCTAGCAAGATTCTGAAGTGAGAGTGGCCCTAAGTAGAAGATTCGTTCAACTGCATTCATACCATGTGGAATTTGGGTTCAGCTGATCCCCGAAGTTCGAATTCTCAGGGCATCAGTGTGGCAAGGATAGGTCAACGCTCGCTCACTAGTATAATCATGTTAAAATGTTTCTTTGATAATATTGTAAGTTGAATTCATTGTCCAATTGGCATGATTCAGAACAGGCTCTGAATAACTAATAAGTCAAGTTCAAAACTGTAATAAATGTGGATTTCAAGTCTTTGGCATCTTACTCAGGTAATCCAGTTTTTGTACGGATCCCAGGATTGAAGCTCTCAATGGTCTCTATTCACAAAAGCTTCTTAAGACTGATGGGTAAAAATGTGTGATCAGAAGCTCATGCGATGGCCGGATTCTAGACTTTCTAATAAGCCTTTAGAGATAAGGGGTAAGGATTGAAGAAGTTTGTGATGCTCACAGCACAATGAACTCAAATGTGCATGGATTGAAGAGACTACCCCCTTTTTTTTTGCCTTTTTTTGGTAAATGAAGAGATTATACACTTCATCACCGAAGAAAATAGTGTGTTTCCTGCTGCTGTTTCTCATTGTCTCCACAGATCCGCAACGTATGCATTTTTTGACCAAATCTGACTGGAGTTTAGCATTCATCTTTACTATTGTTCAAAAACTTGCCGATCAGCTTGACCTTGGCAGAGTCAACCCAGTTAAGCAGGCCAGATGTACAGAGCCAAGATTCCAATTTTATAACAGATCATACTTCATGAAACAACAAATTTTTACAGCCTCAGTTGACTTGAACTTGAAAACTGAAATATTGAGTACTGAGTTCAGTCCTGGTCTTAAACCTTGATTTGGTGAGCACGCTGCCAGTTAAACCATGTCCTGTTCTGTTTAGAAGGTGTGAAGAGCATATACACTTGCACTAAAACCTCATCATTGTATATTCAAATAGTCATGTTCATTCGTATCTGTGCCTGAGGAGCCATTTAGTCTTTTTGTGTATTTGGAAATTTATTCTATTCTATTATGAGAGTTTTCTCATGTCACTGTCTAAATCACAAAATATGGGTAATTGTATGCTATAACTCAAACGTCATCAACTTACACAAATGCAACCATAAGATCAGAAAGAGAACCAGAACTGCTTACAAATTATTCCAGAAACCTTGGCAAGAAGTTGTAATTGCATTGGAAAAAGGAATAACATCAAGGCAATATCACAGTATGAAAACAACCTACACCATCCAAAACATGAGAACTCACCTGGATGCGCTCACTGGGAGCATAAGTATGCCATGCTCCTCCAAAAACTTACAGAGATTTTCCACCTTAACATTTGAACCTTCTAAAATGTCGAAAAAAATCTGCCAAAGACATGGAAAAAATTAAAATATGTTCCTTTGCTGCAGTCCTCTTATGGAGCACTAGCATACACAAAAATTGACTACTAGTCTAGTTCAATACAGTTCAGAACAAGGTTTAGAAATCCCTGAGAAACACCCTGAGTTGAATCACTTAAGAGAATGGCCAAGTCAAAGAAATGACTAGGAGGAGTTGAGTTTTGCACTGAATTTAGAGCCATATTGGAGTTTGCTCATGGGATTCAAATTGAGTTTCAAGTTCTTAAACCTCGCATAATAAGAGAATTGTAATTAGAGATACTAACCATATTGGTCTCCACCAAAGCTGTGTCCACTTTAAGTCCTTTGATTTGATTCAGTCCATCTGGGGAAAATCAATATCAAATAAGTTTATTAAGCCAGAATGTCAAAGTAAGATAATGGGAGGGTATTTGCAGAAGAATATCCTGATAGTTAGGTTAATTAGCAATTCCATTTTTCTAACCAGGCTAATAAACTAGTGCCAGTAATTTGTGCAAAACCATTGCAGTGAATTAACAAGATCAATCATCTAAAAACTTCAAATAGTCGGAACAGGGCTATAATGATGATGAATCATCTTATGTTTTTATGAGTGACATGAAAGAACAGACGAGACCTGCAAACATTTTCGCTTTCCTGTGATCATCCTCGAGCCTACCAACATTATCTTTCAGTGCCACAAAAGCTGCAGCACATAAGATTCCAACCTGTCTCATGCCGCCACCTAAGGTTTTTCTAAGCCTCTTAGCCTAAAGAAAAAGGAAGTATGGATCAGAATTAATCCACTGAAGCAATATACTGTTACAATAAAAATTATATCAATACCTTGGAAATGAAGCTTTTCGAACCTACAATGACAGATCCAACTGGAGCACCCAAGCCTTTCGACATACATACCTGGCTCACACATTTGATGGAGATGAACTTGCACAGAATCAGATCGTACCGCACAATTAAGTAACAGATTTCTAAAACAGATAAATTATATAAAGACGTAAATTTGGGGATTAGTTTGCATGGTTGTTCAAGAAGGCCAGCAAGAAAAAGAATGAAAACATATAAAGGGAAGAGAGAATCCCCTGGGACTTGAAACAACAGCGGACAATAAGGAAGAAACCACTTATCAGGACGTACCGAAACTGAATCAGCAGCTTGGACAAGCCTGTGAACAGGAACTCCAAGAGCCTGACATAAGAATCTATTGGAGTTAGACACGAGAGAAGTCATTCATCTATGCAAATCGGAAGTAAAAGAGAGAGAAATAGTAAAGCACAAGAGTCTTGAGTTCTTTTACTATGATGCAAATCCATGAGATGATAAGTTTGAAGTTGATGAATTGACAATAAGCATGTCCCCGCCAGATATGAATTTGTTTCGATGTAATGCACAGCATGGGATCTCAAGCATGGAAACAACTTAGTCTTGAAAGATAACATTGCTATAATACATATTTCCATATTTTTCCCATTTTAATTACATATAGTATAGAGACAAACAGAAGCAAAGGGAAACATAAGAAAAAGGAGTAATACAGAAAAGTAGGCTATAAACTGATAGGAAATTAGAAATTGTAGCCATGTAAGTCATCCAGATGATGGATGTATATTAGACATTCTGGTTTATTTGTAATCTAACTGTACTGTCAATAGTGTCATTATGAGATGTAATTTATCATTTGGAATGCAATTTTAGTGACAATAAGAATAGAAACAAAGAATTAGGTAAGATTGCTAACCAAGAAGTACCCCAAAATGATCATTTTTGATATTTTGTGTCGGTAATTCATGAGAGTCGAGAGATTGAGAAGGATGTTGCTCATAGAATTAGAGATAGGTGGATGAAGTGGAGACATGCCTTTGGAGTTTTATGTGATCATCGTAGACCAATCAAACTGAAGGGGAGACCTTATGGGGTAGCTATAAGAATGGCCATGCTTTATGCGACAGAATATTGGGCAGTCAAGGAACAATGTGTTAATAGGATGTGTAGCTGAAATGAGGATGTTGAATTGATGAGTGGCAAAACA
Source organism: Magnolia officinalis (assembly GCA_021015155.1). Lineage (NCBI taxonomy): Eukaryota > Viridiplantae > Streptophyta > Magnoliopsida > Magnoliales > Magnoliaceae > Magnolia > Magnolia officinalis. The sequence goes on from JAJHSJ010000003.1 coordinate 79,673,764, forward strand.
AGGATAGAACGAGGAATGAACACATTCAAGGGAATTAGGAGTAGCACCAATAGGTAATAAGGTGAGGGAAGGTAGACTTGGATGGTTTGGCCATGTGCAACAAAGACCAAGACTGCAGTGGTTAGGAGTGAGTTAGTTCAAGTTGAAGGCTCTACAGGGGCAAGTGGAAAGCCTCAAAGGGACATGCATAGAGGTAGTACAAAAAGATATGATGGCCGGTGGTTTCACTAAGGATGTGTTCCTCAATAGACTGGAATGGCGGAACAGAGTTCGTGTAGCCAACCCCAACTACTTGGGATAATGCTTAGATGATGATGAATTTATCAGTTCGTTCTTTTGAGCTATGCATTGTAACTCAAGCTGAGGATCAGTAGCATAGACCACGAACACCAAGTTTTTGTTTGAATGCCATTTTGCCAGTTCACAGAATATAATTTGGTTATTTTTTCAGTGAAATTTAAATAGAGATAGGATCAGTTCGCATTGAAAGATTGTCACTGAGCTTCTGCACAAAGATGAAGCCAGGCACATATTTGGGATGCCAAACACTTAACCTTAGATATACTAAAAGATGCGTGAGCAAAAGTAACATGCGTCTCAAAGTAATATTTACAATTTTACCTAACATGCCTAAAAGTAAAGAGGCATTCAGATGGATCCATACAAACATAAAAGAAAAGGAAAAGAAGAAGAAGAAGAAGAAGAAGAAGAAGAAGAAAGAAGAAGAAAAAACAGAAGAAGAGGAAATATACTTACAGCTGATGCATTGAAAATGCGTGCTCCATCAATGTGGAGCTTCAATCCATGCTTTTTCGCTATCTCCCCTACTCTGTCCGTGTATTCTAAAGAAACGCATCTGCCACCACAGCTGCAGAAATAATCAAGTATCAGTAGTAATGATGGAAATCACATGTTCAGGAAAAAAGAAAAAAAGAAAAAAGAAGAAGACTAGTCTAGCAATTGGACAGAAACTACTAAGGAAAATATACTATAGTACTTTTCAGTTTCCAATCTGAAACCCAGCTATCAGCCAGAAGAAAAGGCCACACAATATAAGGAAGTCAATCCAAATGAGAGAAGTATCCAAGAATCGAAGGACAATTGAACCAGACAATCCCCAGATTGGTAACCAATGATACAATTTCTTCCCGATACTCTCATTCACTGTCTAGTGGACGACTAAACAAAGATTAGTCAAACAACCCATCTGAAGCTGTAGAGTGTACAAGATGTTGAAAGCATGATTCAGGAAAACAATAGGAAAGAGACCATGTGCCTATGTTTTCAGGTTTTCCTTGAAAAAAAAAAAAAAAAAAAAAAAAAAAAAAAAAAAAAAAAAGGAAGAAGAAAAGAAAAAACAGAGAGAAGAAAAGAAAAAAAGAGAGGTTTGGGCCTGAGTTTTGGGCCCATGGATTGGGCATTAGTCTGAATTCAGGCCGAATTAATGAACAGACTGGGCCTGCCCTAAATTTCAGGCCCACCAAGCCTAGCACTTTCTTTCAGGCCTAGCACAGTGCAACCCCAACAGCAAGCTATATCACACGCAGAATGCAACTGAATCCCTATGGAAAATCATGTCCATGTGATCTCTTTAAGGATTAGGATCCCGCAATCTATCCCAATTTTTGATACTCAGTTCGTAAGGGAATGAATATGGTTAGTACTTAGCAGCCTTTCAGACATCTAATTTGCAACATGGGCTAGATAATGGAAAAAGCCTACAGGAATATAATATATTGTGAATGAAGAGAGCACTCACAAGACTCAGCAAGGGGATTCCTTAATGATGTGAATGGGACAAATGTAATAAAGGTTTAGATATTGACATTTTTTTCCTGTGTAGTACATGTCATGGTAACATACGTTTCTTTTTATCCAACCAAAAAGAAAAAAGAAGAAGAAGAAAAGGACAAAGGATGCATTAGTAGGAAATTCTTCCATAGGGGAGTTTTTCGATACTTTGATATTGTATGATGCTTGATATGCAGGCACTCAGAAGTTTTATACATGGCATACATGAACTCAAATTAAACTGGCTAAACTGTGGAACCCACCATTGTTAAGTCACAGTTCCAAAGTCAGATTGGTCAAACAATCCTAATCTGTGACTCATAGACTTTTTTTTTCTTTTTTTTTTTTTTTTTTTTTTGAAATTTGAAATAGGACCTTTGGATGATTTTCATTTGTAACCTTCAAATACCCGTCCATCCATTAGTCAAATAATCAAAGATAAATTTGGTTCTTGATGTATTTCAACTTGGACACATAATTTGGACAGTTTAGTTTGAATTAATCACATGCCATGCATGCAAGTTCTAAGAAATTTCTAAGTGCCAGCATATCATCCATCATACTCTGCCAGCGTATCCATGTCTCTCTCTTTTCTATATGGGCCACTCATATAATATAATATTCTCTCCCATTTGGATACGGCTCCAAAAGAGGACAAAAGGATATTATTTCTTATTCCAATACAATGGATGCTCTGTTTGGAAAACAGACCAGTGAATAAAATATTAACTCGAGGATATTAAACTCCCATTTGGTGGTCCCAAGTGTTGAATCCCACAGCCCCGAGAGCAGATATCATTCAATAATAAAAAAAAAAGGTGAAAGGAATGTCCCCCCTTAAAAACCAACAGTACTCAGAAAAACATGAAGTGGGTAATCTACCAAACATAGAATAAACAATTAACTGGAGGGATTATAGGTTCTGTCAGTATACATACTGTTTCCTGTAAATCACAACCATGTCTTTGTGATCGAAACTGTGAATATGTTGGGGCCAACAATGGATTTTCGGATACCCTAAAATTGTCCCAGATCATAAGATCTCAAACATCTGATCTTTTGACTACTCTTCATTTAATGTAAGCAATTGCAGTTTCTCCTTAGGCATTTATTTGTAGGTCATAGCTGAAGGGTTTTAAATTCTTCCAACTAGAACTTTTTCTAGGCATCCCCCATCCAGTAAGTGGGCCATCATCAGGCCAGCGGTTTGGATAGCCAAACCATGGTTTGACATGTAGGGAATACTTCACATCAAAGACAGTAATAATGCCTGTGAGCAGGACTCTATAGTTTCTCTTCACTTACCACCAGCAGCTAAAATGCAAGCACAGAAAGAAAGAAAACTTACTTAGCATGTGTGTTCTCCAAGCAGATGAGCCTAGTAGTTGGATAGTAAAGCTCTCCTTCCGGATGTCTGATAGCTGCTTCAATCAAAGAAATGTCCATTGTTCCATCTGCATTATTCTTTACAGTCTTGGCATGTACACCTCCAATTGTCGAAATGCCTCCATTTTCGTATATATGGATATGACAGTTGTCTCCAAGAATAACTTCACTTCCTCTAACCTCACAGTGAACAAGCACGCTTATGAGGTTTCCCATGGTGCCTGAAGGAACGAATAAAGCCGCTTCCTTGCCCGTGATCCTCGCCATCTCTGATTCAAAACGGGCGGCAGTCGGATCAAAACCCAAGACATCATCATCGACTTCAGCATTTGCCATCGCGGCCCGCATAGCTTCAGTGGGTTTGGTGACCGTGTCGGATCGGAGGTCCACTGTTCTCATTACCATTTTAGCTGAATTACAATGGAACCGTCTCTTTCCTAAATAGTCCAAAATGTAGAATAAAAAATCAGGAATTAAACTCAAACTTCCAGCTAAAAATAATGCTAAAACAAAAAACCAGCCCATAGTGATAAAAAATAATAATAATAATAAAATAAAAACTTTAGTGTGGTGTTGCTTCTTCAAGCAACGACATCTGTGTCATCAACTCGGACCCAACTCACTCGACTCAGCTGAGTAATGATTTTCAAGCTGCATGACTACTACACATCAATTCAAGTAGAGTTAAAACACCATCTACATGGCTGTAGAGAGGCAATCTAATCATTTCAAGGTTTGCTTTAGTCAAAGCAGGAAACATGTGGGATCAGATGCATGTTTTCTCAGCTGAGTCACTGAGTTTCACAGTCAATTTTTCAATCTTCATATATAAATTTCAAATACAGAGGAACTCTTGACCTTACTACTGCATTCTCTGCTTTTTAGCTTTTTCTAAAATATATATGGAAGGTAGACAGTTACAGAAGCTGTAAAACCTCATGCTACAATCAAATTCAAGCTACTTCCATTCAAAAGGTGAAGAAAGATCGGATCGTTTTACCTGTATTCAGAATTCCAAGTGAGTCTCTATGCAAGAATCAGAGAAAATGGCCGAATCTCAATGCAGAGAGCCGTCGTTTTGAAAGTCTTCACTTCAAAACCTTCGATCAAATGAGTTTAAAACCTTGGATTCAATGCAGTCTCTGCTTCCTGTTACAAGCAGTAAAAAAAAACAGAGAGATATTGTTCTTCAACCGGAACCCTAGAATTCCACCTGAATTCCAAGTTCTGCAGCTGAAACGAGCAAAACGCTTCGATTCTTCAAGCAAGACGCCCCAAAATTTCGGAACTTTAAGATTCTCCGCCTTACAGAATCCTCCTTTTTAAGCAAAGAAACCCTAGATTCCGACCAAATTGGAAATCTTCTTTACTAAAACAAGCCAAAAAAACATCGAATCTCTGCAGCTCATTCAAATCTCAAATCCAAACCGCAGAAATAACAAAAACCAAAATCAAACCCTAACTCCCCTCGTTCCTCCTTCAGAAACGAAAAGAAACCCGCAGAACTCACGAAATTTCCAGTTTCAGGTTTCCAATCCTGTTTCCTTTAATAATGAGAGAGTAAGAGAGAGGAATGAATATAAAACAGACGTGGAGCATCCACCGTTACAGTTTTTTATAAAATCCAAACCCTAATTCTAGAATCTTCAGTGCTCTCCACACGTTTCCACACAAAGAAGAAAACGACTGAAGGGGATCTTTATAACTTTTCCACACGTGTTTCTTTTCTATTTTCTCTTCCCTTTCGTCCCTTGTTTTTCTTATTGGTTCTTCCTTTAATGGCGTATTAGAGAGATTTTTGCAATTGCTATTTTTATTTTTTTTCCTTCAGAGATTTACTATTTTTATTATTGAGATGAGATATAGACCAGAGAAGAGAAAAGTGCCATTTGGCTTGTGCTTTGTTGGAAATGAAGTGGAGAGATAGGATTTCAAGATTTCGACGTTTCTCTTTCCATGGCGTCTGAATCGGCTGTCTTTCAAGGGGGCGCGGATTAGGTACTACCCCCGCCTGTTCCGAGCTCGGGACAGGCGGAGGCTCCGAGGGCCACTGAGGGGCCACCGTGATTTATGAGTTTTATCCACACCGTCTATCTATATTCCCGTATCATTTTAAATTTCTAGACCAAAAGCATTTCAGATCCAAGGCTCAAGTAGACCACACCACAGGAAGCAACGGTACCAAGGACACCCACCGTTGAAAACTTCTTAGGGTCCACTATTTCGAGTATTTTCCATCCACCCTGTTGATACGGTCATATACAATTGAATGAAGCGAAGAAACAAATATTATCATGATCCAGAACTTCAGTGTTCCGTAAGAAATTTTCAATGGTAGGAATTTAATTCCCATTGTGTGGTCCATTTGAGAATTTGACGTTTAATATTTTTGGCTTCATAACCTAAAATTATATTTAAAAATGGATGAACGGTGTGGATAAATTTCATACATCACGGTGGCCCCTCAGTTTCCCTAGGAGCCTATGCCTGTCCCGAGCTCGGAACAGGCGGGGTAGTACTTAATCCGCGCCCTTTGGAAGCGGACGGGCGATGGTCTAGATACGTGCGCCGACGCTCCGAGTTATACGAACGGTTCAAAGGGGAAACTGATTGGCTACTCCCCTGCCACCAGCTCCGTGGCTGGTGGTCAGTGCTCTGTGGGCCCCACCATGATGTATGTGTTCCATTTATTCTGTTTATCCATTTTTAAAGATCATTTTAATTCTTGATCCCAAATATGAAAAATATATAAATCTCAGGTGGACCACACCACATGAAAACAATAGGTAGTGGATATCCACCATTAAAATCCTCCTAAGGCCTACCGTACTGTTTATTTGACATCCAATCTTTTGATTAGGTCATACAGGCCCAGATGAAGGGAAAAAACAAAAATCAGCTTGATCCAAAACTTTTATGGCCCCAAAATGTTTTTAATGGTCAATGCTCATTCAACACTGCTTCCTTTAACGTGGTCCACTCGAGATTGAGATATACCTCATCTTTGGTCTCATACCTTAAAATGATCTTTAAAAATATATGGACGGCATGGATGAAACAAATACATCATGGTGAGGCCCACAGAACACCGACCATCTGCCACCGGTTGGTGTTGGGGAGTAGCCCATCCATTTCCGTTCAAAGGAGATCAGAGTTACATGCTCGTATTTATTATATTCACACCGTTTAACCATTTTCGTGATCATTTTAGAGCATTATACAATAAATGAATGATATCCAAACCTCAAAATGGACCACACCAAAAATATCAGCAAAGGACCCATCATAACGTTTATTTTCCATCCAAACTGTCAATATGGCCAAAAATACATGGATGAAGAGGAAAAACAAATTTTATATTGATCCGAAACTTTTGTGACCTCTAAAAGGATTTCAATGGTAGACGTTCAATCCCCTACTACTTTTTGTAGTGTGGTCCAATTGATATTTACATGTCTTATTTTTTGTTTCGAGCTTTAAAACGAGCTCGTCAAATGGATGGACGGTTTGGATATAACACATACCTCATGATGGGACCCAAATAATTTGCTGATGGGCGGTACACTAGCCAGTCCGCTTCTGCGAATTTTCTGTTATGCAGAAACTTGGGAGGCCCGATTCGTCTGCAGCGACATACCGACACACAAGTCGGTGGGTCACAAAATGTTATCTGCGTGAGATCAACTTGGTCAATCAGATTATCAGTCTAATTTACACCGTACATTAAAAAATTCAGACTGCTTAAAAACTAAGGTAGGACACGCCAGGGAAAATAGTGTAGAAACGTGAGTACAACCTCCGAATTCGCTTGTCGTGGCCCACATGAGTTTCTTTTTATCATATTACTGTGCGTTTTATCCGTTTAAACTGATGGAACGGACAGGATTAACGGGCTGGATGGATTACAGACGAGACGATGGGTTCCTCAAGCAATGTACGGTACGCAACTCTGTCCTCACTTTTCCTTTGGTGTGGCCCATGTAGTTGTGAATCGGGCTGATTTTTGGTCCAGATGTCTAAGATATAGAGTTAAACTTAATGGACGTAATCGATTTCAGACACATAACACATTAGAACCGTAGAACTCCTGCATTGATAGCAGCGCGTGAATGAGGAGCTGCAGAGGACTCGCGTGGCACTTGCATCTTGATGAGGTCGGGATCCTCTGTTTGCCAAAAGCATGACTTGTCTGCTTTCCTGTCATTGGTCCATGACAGTCAGCCATGACGGTGTGTAGTGATAGGGTCGAATTCGACTGCAACCATCACGATTTTCCTACTTTACGCAAACAGAGTATCCGTATTAAAGCCGAAAATATCCGCAGGCCCACGTGATGTTTGTCTGGGTGTATTTCTCCGTCCATCTTTCTACCAGCTTCTTGGAACGCCGATGAGGTGCGAAACGGAAACGGATTGGCTACTCCCCTGCTACTAGCCCTGTAGCTGGTGGTCGGTGCTCTATGGGCCCCACCATGATGTATGTGTTTCATCCATGCCATTTATCCATTTTTACAGATCATTTTAGGCTTGATACCAAAAATTAGAAGGATATTAATCTCTTGTGGACCACACCACAGGAAAACAATAGCTATTAGATATCCACCTTTAAAATCCTCCTAAGGTCCACTGTACCGTTTATTTGACATCCAATCGGTTGATTAGGTCATACAGACCTAGATGAAGGGAAAAAACAAATATCAGCTTGATCCAAAACTTTTATGACCCCCAAGAAGTTTTTAATGGTTAACGTTCCTTCAACACTTTTTCTTGTAATGTGATCCACTTGAGATTAGGACATACCTCGTTTTTGGTCTCATACCATAAAATGATCTACAAAAATAGATGGACAGCATGGATGAAACACATACATCATGGTGGGGCTCACAGATCACCAACCACCAGCCATTGCCCGGACGGTAATCCGTCCGCACAAGGCTCTGCGGGCCCAAAGTTATGTAAGTGTTTTATCCACGTCGTTAATCTCTTTTTCCATATCATTTTAATATATGAATCAAAAAATGAAGTAGGTCCACATTGCTAGTAAACCACAAAGTAGGGATTGAAAGTAGGGATTGAACTTCCATTATTAAAAACTTCTTGAGAGTTGGAGAAGTTTCGGATCAAGGATCAAGCTGATATTTGTTTTTTCACTTCATTCACGTTTACATGACCTTATGAATATTTTGGATGGTAAAAAAACATCAGAGTGGCCATTATAAAGGTTTCAACGGTGGGTTTCATTATCACTCCAGCTTCCTTTGGTGTGGTCCACTGGAGATGTGGACCTACTTAATTTTTTGGTTCAAATATTAAAATGACCTGTAAAAAGAGATTAAATGCGTGGATAAAACACTTACATAACTGTGGACCGCACAGAGCCCTGCCCAGAAGGATTACCGTCCGGGCGGGGGTAGGACGCAATCCGCGTCCCCGGTGGCTGGGGAATTAACCAATCCGTCTCCGTGCGGCACGGGGAAGTGGATTGGCTGGTGTACCACACACCGGCAATCTAGCTGGTGTGTTGATGTGGGCAAGTTTTGTGGGTCCCATCATAATGTATATGTTATATCCAAATTGTCTATTTATTTTGTGAGCTAGTGTTAAGGCTTGAGCGGAAAAATAAGACAGATCTAAAGATTAATTTGACCACACTGCAAAAAGCAGTGGGAGATTGAATGTCTACCATTAAAGCCCTCTTGGAGGTCATATAAGTTCTGAATCAAAATAATATTTGTTTTTTCTCTTCATCTAGGTCTTTCAGACCTTATGAACAAATCGAATGGAAAATAAATGTTATGGGGGGCCTTATGAATGTTTTAACGGTGAAAATCATTAACTCTGCTGCCATTTGTGATGTTTCCAGTTGAGTTTTGGATATGAATCCTTTTTTGTTCATGCTTATTTGGATATAATGGGTACATCATTTTGGGGCCATATAACTTTGATATCCTCAAAACCATTTGTACAACTCTGAGCTGGAGCTGGAGAAGCGTCCGCTCGACTTTGCCGACACGGACTAGCTATAACAACAGGTTGACTAGCTAGACTCGCTACTGTAGTGACGGCAACAAATTTTGTGGGTTCTACCATGATGTATTTTTCGTATACCTAACATGAAGAGACCATTTTAGGGCATGAGGTAAAGAATAAGTTAGATCCACAGCTTGAGTGGACCCATCACAAAAACCAGTGGAGAAAGTGATGCCCACCATTAAAAACTTTTAATGGCCACAAAGTTTTTCGATTAAGCTGATATATTTTATTTTTCCTCGTTTAATATCTTTGTTAACTTATAAACAGGCTGGATCTCAAATAAACATTATAGTAAACCTTACGAAGGTTTCAACGTGAGTGTCACTCCCTCCACTGTTTTATATGGTGGGGTCCAATACAGATTTAGTTTGTCTCATCCTTTAGCCCATGCACTAAAATGATCTCTCAAAATGAATGGATTGTGTGGATACAACACATATACCAGGGCGAGACCCACATAACTTGGCGACATCACTTCGGTAGTGAGTCCAGCTACACGACCTTAAGTAGCTAATCCGCATCCCGTCTTTGCTGGACATGTACCCACACTAGCTATTGACAAGGATTAGCTATTGACAAGTTGAGTAACGAGAATCGCTACTGAAGTGACGACAACAAATTATGTGGGTCACACCATGATGTATGTTTTGTATACACACGGTGGAGAAACCATTTTAGGGCATGAGCCAAAGAATAAGTTAGATCCAAAGCTCAAGTGGACCCCACCACAAAAAACAGTGGAGAGAGTGATGCCCAGCATTAAAAACTTTTAATGGCCACAAAAGCTTTCGATCAAGCCGATATTTTTGTTTTCCCTTATTTAATGTCTTTGTTAACTTATGAATAGGTTGGATCTCAAATAAACATCATGGTGGACCTTAGGAAGGTTTTAATGGTGGGCGTCACTCCCTCCACTGTTTTCTTTGGCGGGATCCACTACAGATTTGGATCTGTCTCATTCTTTAGCTCTTGCATGAAAATTGTTGTAAAACAGATGCCTTAAATCTTACCGCGTTACTCGACCAGTCGAGGAGATTGGCTTAACTAGTTGAAGGTCACTTCGACTGGTCGAAGCCCGTTCGACTCGAAGTCCAGCAACGAGGTATTTGCAATTTCTGGGATGCTCGACCAGTCAAGGGTGAGACTTGACCAGTCGAAGGGGTCCTTCAACCAGTCGAAGCCCTGGATCGACTAATCGAAGGTTACGCAGATTCCGCGCGGACTGCGTAAATTTGAGGCGGTTTCTAGAGAGGTGTGTAAGTGGGGTTTCCTCATTTATAAATAAGAGTCCGTAGGGGCATTCTTAGATTTTCTAAGGCTTTCTAAAGTATTTTAAAGGGTTTCTAAAAGAGTTCTAGGGTTATCAAAGGGTGTAGCAAGGGTGAGATTCAAGGTTGTTCGAATCGGGTAAGTCCTCTCTCTTTATAATTTCTATTTTCATAGTAGATTTTTTATCACTTTGTACCGTGATTTTTTTCCCGCAAGGGTTTTCCATGTTAAATCTTTGTGTTATCTTGTGATTGCTTAACGCTATTGGATTGCTATCCTAGATCCATATTTGTGTGATTCCGTAGCACAAATCCCTAACAAATGGTATCAGAGCTATTGTCGGGGCACAGATCTGAATCTACAAGATTAGTAATAATGGAAAACGGCAAGTTTGATATTGAGAAGTGCTCAGGTAAAAATAATTTTGAGTTATGGAAGGTTAAGATGATTAGCCTATTAATCAAGCAAGGCGAGATTAAGGCTCTTGAGGAGCGAAAATCTACCATGGAAGATGAATAATGGGAAAACCTTAATAGTAATGATTTAGCCTCTATTCATTTATGTCTCACGGATGAGGTTTTCTATAATATTTTAAGGGAGAAAACTACGACTAGTTTATGAGCGAAGTTAAAGAACATCTATACAAAGAAGTCCTCTAAAAATCGCCTACACTTGAAGCTACAATGTTATACCTACAAGATGGCAGAGAGCGAAGATCTAAAAGCCCACATCAACAACTTTAATAAATTGATGTATAAATTGCTGGATATGGAGGAAGTGGTCAAAGATGAGAAACATGCATGTATATTATTGAATTCTTTTCCTGCATCGTATGAGTCATTCAGAGACACAATGTGCACCGTAAATAAAATTCTGAGTGTCGACACCGTTATCTCAGCCCTTCAAGGGAAGGCTATGAGAAAGCTAAACGGCGACATGGGGGCATCTTTCGATGCACTAATTACGAGGGGCAGAGAATCTGAGCGAGGTACAAGATCTTTAAGACTTATATCCAAATCTGAGGGCAAGGGCAAGGGCAAAGGAAAATTAAAGTGTTGGAACTATGGGATGCCTAGACACATAAAGAAGGATTGTAAAAATCCTAAAGCAAAGAAGAAAACTCAGCGACTTTTTCCAAAGAGACCAATATTGTCATATTTGATGAAAAAATAAGTGGTGATGATGTTCCGTATGTTTCCATGATTGGTTACTTACACAACAATTATAAAGACGAGTGGATACTTGACACAAGGGCATCATATCATATGACTCCTCATCGGAGTTGGTTCGCCAGTTACAAGGAATGCAATGGTGGACAGGTTTTTTTGGGCGATGACAATGCCTGTAATGTTGTGGCTATTGGTACAGTGAGCATCAAGATATTTGATGGGATGGAGCGTACCTTGACTGATGTCAGGCACGTTCTTAATATGAAGAAAAGTCTGATTTTTCTTAGTGCACTCGAGGCTATAGGGTGCAAGTTCACCGGTATTGATGGTGTCCTTAAAGTTTCAAAAGGGGTACTCATGGTTTTGAGAGCGCAATTGTACGAAAACCTTTATAGGTTGATCGGAAGCACTTGAGAGGGTAGAGCGGCAACGAATGTTGCAGATTCTACGTCTGTACGTATGTTACATACTCGTCTGGGCCATATGAGCGAGCAAGGCATGAATATACTTTCTGATCGATGTTTGATTCCAGCCTTTAAAAATTCTGATTTAAATATATGTGAGCATTGTATATATGGTAAACAATCTAGATTATCTTTTAAATCTGGAAAACATGTATGTAAAGGAGTTTTTGATTATGTGCACTCTGATGTATGGGGGCCATCGCTAGAAGTTTCCATTGGGGGGTCGTCATGGTTTGTTTCATTCATTAACGATTACTCCAGGAAAGTTTGGGTTTACTTCATGAAACGTAAATCCAAAGTTTTCACCATATTTAAATAATAGAAGGCAATGTTGGAAAAACAGTCAGGGCGAAAAATAAAGGTTTTAAGGACTGATAATGGCGGAGAATTCACTTCAACTGAGTTTAATGAATATTAAAAGGATGAATGGATCATCAGGCACAACACAGTGCATTACACGCCCAAACAAAACGGTGTGGCTGAACGAATGAATCAGAATCTCTTGAAGATGGCCCGATGCATGTTAAGTAATGTCGTGTTAGGCAAGGACCTATGTACAGAGGCCATTAACACGGCTTTGTTATTTGGTGAACCGGTTCTCGTCTACGGCAATTGAATGTAAAATCTCAAAGGAAGTATTGAGTGGTCATAAGCTTGACTACTCAGATTTGCGCACATTTGGTTGTAAAGCTTACTCTCATGTACCGTTAGTTGAGAGAGATAAGCTAGACTATAGAGCCAAAAAGTATATTTTCGTTGGCTATGGTGTCAGTGTGAAAGGTTATAGGTTATTTGACAAGGTCAGACGCAAGGTCATCACTAGCCGTGACGTCAAATTCGATAAAAGCTCTCTATTCCGCAAGAATGATCAAGATGAGTAAGATGAACCAGAAATGTTAATCATAGATGTCCAGATTGACATAAATGATACTCAAGCAGAGACAGATGCGTAGACAGAGGTACAAGATCAGGTGGAGCAGCCACCTGTGAGAAGGAACCCACCTCGTGATCGCAAGTTACCGACAAGATACATGGACGACTCTAATATTGCATATGCCCTCATTACAGATGAGGGGGACCTGTCTACTATTCATGAGGCTTTGATGAACCTGATACAGAAAAGTGGAAGGCGGCTATGGATGATGAGATGGACTCATTTCACGAAAATCACACATGGGAGCTGGTGGAGCTACCACTGGGCCGAAAAGCAATCGGATGCAAGTGGTTATTCAAAAGGAAACAGGATAGATACAAAGCAAGGTTGGTAGTGAAGGGTTATACACAGAGAGAAGGAATCGACTTCATAGAGATATTCGCGCCGATGGTTAAGTAAGCGTCTATCAGATTCGTGTTGGCATTGGTTGCCGAATACGATCTCAAGCTGGAACAGATGAATGTCAAGGCTGCATTCCTGCACGGGGAGTTGGAAGAGCAGATCTACATGAAGCAACTAGAGGGCTACGAAGTTAAAGGGGCAGAGAAAAATGTTTGTAGGTTAATGAGGTCATTGTACAGCCTGAAACAGTCGCCTAGGTAGTGATATAAAAAATTTGATTCTTTCATGGTGATTTAGAAATTTACTTGGAGTGAATACAATCACTATGTCTATTACAAGACGCTGAGTGATGACAAATTCATCATCCTAATTTTGTATGTTGATGATATGTTGATCGCCTGTCATGATATGTCTTAAATCAACATACTAAAGACTCGGTTATCAGGGACATTCGAGATAAAAGATCTGGGGGCTGCAAAGAGGGTTCTTGACATAGAAATTCATAGAGACAGGAAGAAGAAGAGTAGACTTTGGTTATCACAGACAGAATACCTTGAAAAGGTGTTGTTCAAGTATGTGATAGACCAGGCAAAACCAGTGAACGTTCCCCACGCGACTTACTTCAAACTTTCCTCAGAACAATGTCCTAAATCAAATGAGGAAAAACAGGTTATGTCTCATGTGCTTTATTCAAATGCGGTTGACAGTTTAATGTATAACATAGTTTGTACGAGACCAGATATTTCACAGGCAGTCGGTGTTGTGAGCAGATACATGTCAAACCCCGGTAAACAACATTTGGAAACGATGAAATGACTACTTTAATACATACGAGGTATGAAAGACTACGTCTTAACTTTTGAGAAAATAAGGATAAAGTTTGTAGGGTATGTGGATTTCGACTATGTAGGCAGTGTGGATTCCAGAAAGTTTACTTCAGGATACTCATTTGTACTAGCAGGTGGGAGCAATCAGTTGGATGTCGAAGCTTCAGTCCGTGGTGACTCTTTTTACGACCGAAGCAGAATATATGGCAGTGATGGAAGCTTTTAAAGAAGGTGTTTGGCTCAGAGGCATGATAAATCAGTTAAGACTTCAACAGGAGGCCATGCCGGTTAATTGTGATAGCGAGAGTGCTATCAATTTGGCTAAAAATTTTGTTTATCACTCACTTACTAAACACATTGATGTTCGTCACGACTTTATCCGACAGGTGCTTAAGGAAGGAGGCTTAATACTGGAAAAGATTCACACCAGTATGAATCCAGCAGACATGCTCACCAAGGTCGTTCTTACAGAGAAGTTCAAGTTCTCTGCAACTTCTCTGGGCTTGGTGATGGCATAAATGAAAGACGGAGTGTGCACGAGAAGCGTTGATTGAAGCTATGATGCGATTCGGAGATAAGAGAAGAAAGCAAAAAGATACATGGTTAAATATTGAAGACATGATGAAGATTATTGTAAAACGGATGTATTAAATCTTACCGCGTTGCTCAACCAGTCGAGAGACTGGCTTGACTAGTCGAAGGTCACTTCGACTGATCGAAGCCCGTTCGACTCGAAGTCCAGCAACGAGGTATATATTTGAAATTTTCGGGACGCTCGACCAGTCGAAGCCCTAGCTCGATTAGTCGAATGTTATGCAGATGGTGTGCAAATTCCGCGCGAACTACAAAAATTTGAGGCGTTTTCTACAGAGGTGCGTAAGTGGGGTTTTTCCATCTATAAATAGGAGTCCGTAGGGCCATTCTCAGATTTTCTAAGGCTTTATAAAGTATTCTAAAGGGTTTTTAAAAGGGTTCTAGGGTTATCAAAGGGTGTAGCAAGAGCGAGATTCAAGCTTGTTCGAATTGGGTAAGTCCTCCCTCTTTGTAATTTCCATTTTCATAGTGGATTTCTGTCTCTTTATGCCGTAGTTTTTTCTCGCAAGCATTTTTCATGTTAAATCTTTGTGTTCTCTTGTGATTGTTTGACGCTATTGGATTGCTATCCTGGATCCATATCTGTGTGATTCTGCAGCACAAATCCCCAACAAAAATGATCTCTCCAAATGAATGGACGGTGTGGATACAACACATACATCATGGTGAGACCCACATAACTTGGCGATGTCACTCCAGAAGCGAGTACCGCTACACAACTATCAGTAGCTAATACGCGTCCCATCTTGTCTTTGCTCGACACAACAATGATTAAATTCCCACCATTTTAAACTTTTGAGGGCACAAAGGTTTTGTAGCAAGCTGCTATTTTTGCCCGTGACCTTATGAACACGTTGGGTAAACATTACAGTGGGTCCTAGTAAGTTTCTAACCGTCACGTGGTACACTGGCAAATTATCACATACGAATCGGTGAGAACTACTTGAGAACTCATCTGGCATTATATGAGCCTAAAATTTGATCGGTCCGCGTGGGGTTAGGGATCAACTTTTACATTGATCCAAAATTTTAGCAGGCCATGGAAAAAGGAGTCAGTTTCTTCTCTTGATTTGTCTCTTTCTTTATTATGGCTCATCAGAGTTTTGGATCAAGGTAAAAGTTAGCCATTACAGTTTTATGGGGTGCTGCATCACATAGACAATTTAGATTTTGAGCCTATAGTACATGTGAAAAGGTGTACAAGTGTGTAGGTGAGAATGCTTCGTGGTCTACTTGAGTGTTGGATCTCTATTAAAAAAAAATAAATAAATAAAAAACCATACCTTAAAATCATACGGGGAAATGGATCGACAGCCTTGAAAAAGATAAACATTACGGTGGGCTCTACAAGAGCTCTCGTCAGACGCCTTATTGTCCGACCAGGGTTGGGGTTCGGACGCAATCCGCTTCCTTTTCAGCACCTACCGGTATGGGGACGCGGATTGGCTGCTGACAGGTTGAGAAATGAAATTCACTATTGAAGTGACGTCACCAAGTTACGTGGATCTCATCATAGTATATATGTTGTATCCACACCGTTTATCCATTTGGAGATATCGTTTTAGGGCATGATCCAAAGAATGAGACAGATCTAAAGCTATAGTGGTCCCACCGAAGAAAATAGTGGAGAGAGTGACACCCACGGTTGAAACCTTCCTAAGGTCCACCGTGATGTTTATTTGAGATCCAACCTGTTCACAACTTAAAACAGACATTAAAGTCGGGAAAAAACAAATATCAGCTTGATCAAAAACTTTCGTTGCCCTTATAAGTTTTTAATGGTGGGCGTCACTCCCTCTGTTTTCTTTGGTGGGGTCCACTCGAGCTTTGGATCTGAATCATTCTTTGGATCATGCCCTAAAATGGTCTCTCCAAATGGATGGACGGTGTGGATACAAAATATACGTTGCGGTGGAACCCACAGAACTTGGTGACGTCATTTCATTACAAGTCTGGATACTCAACAAAGTATCGATGCTGGAGGGGTGACTATTGAACCGAGTCGCCTGTGCGTATCCCTGATGGCAGGTGGTGTGGGGACCACAGTAATGTATGTACATTATCTACACCGCCGTCTATCTTGCTAGCTCATTTTAGAAAATAAGCCAAAAATGAAGCAGATGGCTTAAGTTAACCCACACCACAAGAAATATATGGTGATTGAACGCCTACCACTAAAAATTCCTTTGATATCGAATGGCTACCACTAAAAATTTCTTGAAGCTTCCAAAGTTTTGAATGAAGTTATTTTTTATTTATTTTTGTTTTGTTTTGTTTTGTTTTGTTTTTGTTTTCCTTCATCCATTTTGATGACCTTTTCAACAGGTGGACGGTGAATAAACATTATGGTGGGCCCTTGAAAGGTATCAAGGGTGGGGTGTCATTATCACTGTTGTTTCATGTGGTGTCGTCTACTTAAGCTTTGGATTTGCTTTATTTTGTTTTCACGCCCTAAAACGCAAGATGGATGGACAACATTCATTTAAAACATGTAGATCACGGTGGGCCGCAAAACGCCCAAGAGGATATCTCTGGTGGGAGGGTCACGGGAGAATCGGCTTCCCAGCGGTTGCGGATTAGCTACCGAGAAATTATGACTGTGGACCCCATTTATCCAGTGGTTTTTTTGAAGCAATACAAACTTAGAATACGCGCTTGGACCTCCTCGTATGGACTCAGAATTTCATGACGAAAATACCCCTCCTTTCATGGCTGTGGCTTTTCCTCTCCCATTTCCACTACTTGCCTTTTTCCTCTCCCATTTCCACAGCTTGCTTTTCCTCCCTTTCCATTGTTGCTTTCACTGCCATTGCTTTCACCCCCTTTTCTCACTGTGTTTCCGGTAGAGAAGACCCCAAAAAACCCTTTTTGTGGGCCCCCCTCAATCGCATTTTGTCGTCTTCTCAAAATGATCGGTCCAGGAAGAAAGCACGCAACAAAGGTATATTTTAAACTCAGTGGCCCCACATTGAATGTATGTAGTCCTTTTTTATTTTTTTACTAGAGGAAAAGGTTCTATATGATCGAGCTCATGGGAACTCCTCATGAGGTCGAGCTGTGTGGGCCCCACCATTATGTATGTTGAACATCAACACCGTGAACTTAATGGGTCCCCTTTAAATTATGGGACAACAGAAAAATCAGCCGTATACGGAACTCAGGTGAGCCATACCATCTAAAATCATGTGAAGACATGCCTAAAACATATAAAATTACTTGGTGGGGCCCACCTGAAATTTGGATGTGTCTGAAACTTGGTCTGACCTCTCATCCAAGTGGGACACACATTATGGATGGGTTGAATTTGTGAAACACATCTCGGTGGGCCAAAAAATAAATATGAATGTTTTAATGGAAGGTAACCCCTCTTAAGATTTGTACGTGGTGTGGCCTACAAAAGTCACGAATTAACTTGATTTTTAAGCTCTAGGCACACCATGGAATGGTGCATCTGATGATGAGGTAGATATTTGACATACTTCATGATAAGGCCCACACAGCTCGACCTCATTAGTAGTTCACATGAGCTCGACCATATAGAACCTTTTTCCACACAGACGTATATATACACACAACACATATGCATGCATGCCCGCGCACGTGTATATATATATATATATATAATATATATATATATATATTATATATATATATATATATATATATATTATATATATACGGCGTTGAGCCCCAAATTGAAGCATATCAAAAGATCAAGTGGACCATACCACGGGAAACAGTGGTCATAATGATTTTCCAGTTTGCCCCACTGAATTTCTAGTTTGCCCCGCTGATTATCTAGTTTGCCCCGCTCAATTTCATGCTTGCCCGCTGATTTTCTAGTTTGCCCCGCTGACTTTCTAGCTTGCCCCGCTCAATTTCATGTTTGCCCTGCTGTTTTTCTAGTTTGCCCCGCTCGTAATTAATTTGCCCCTACTATTTTCTAGTTTGCCCCGCTGATATTTCAGTTTGCCTCGATTTTTCTAGTTTGTCCCGCTGTTTTTCTAGTTTGTCTCGCTGATATTTCAGTTTGTCTCGCTGTTTTTCTAGTTTGCCTCGCTGTTTTCTAGTTTGCCCCGCTGATATTTCAGTTTACCTGCCTGTTTTTCTAGTTTGCCCCACTGATATTTCAGTTTGCCTCGCTGTTTTTCTAGTTTGCCCCGCTGATATTTCAGTTTGCCTCGTTGTTTTTCTAGTTTGCCCCGCTGATATTTCAGTTTGCCCCGTTGTTTTTCTAGTTTGCCCCGCTAATATTTCAGCTTGACCCGCTGTTTTTCTAGTTTGCCCCGCTGATATTTCAGCTTGACCCACTGTTTTTCTAGTTTGCCCCACTCATTTTCATGTTTCCCTCGCCGATTTTATAGTTTGCCCCGCTGTTTTTTAGTTTGCTCTGCTAATAATTCAGTTTGCCCCGCTGTTTTTCTAGTTTGCCCCGCTCATATTTCATTTTCTCTAATTTGCTTCATTACTTTTACCTTTTCCATCAACCGTATGATTGTGAGTTCATAATGGTTTCCTACCTATTCAAATAACATGAAAAGGATGAGGCCAACAGTAAAACTTTGAGAGGAATGATATGATCTTTGACAAGATAATATGAAATTTACTCTCGGGTCTTGATTTTATTCAATTGTGACGCATGAAAATCAAAGCCAACAGTAAAACTTGAAGACTAATTGAAGGTTCGTGATCATCCTATTTGTATTTTTGCGGGTATGGATCATCCATAATGAAGCCCATCTGGCTAACATTCTATATCATAAGACCATAACCTTCACTGGTACGAGCTCAAGACCCAAGGAAACTGCTTTGAAGAAGATTTTGCATATAGTAGTGCAGACCCAAAAGATTGAATCGTGATCTAAAACTGTTTATTGTCCATGTTACAACCTGTATAACTACAAATATAAAAAACGAACAGCAAATTAAATTCATTTCCCAACAGGATGCATGCATGAGAATGCATATTGGTGTCAATAGAGTGTTAGAATGTTAAATGGTCATAGGGTTGGTCTTTATGGCTGAACCAAATTTTACCCACAACGGATGATCCTAATTAACCAATCTTAGGCCCACAATGGTCATAAGGTTCGTGATCAGCCTATTTGTATTTTTCCGGGCATGGATCATCCACAATGGAGCCCATTTGACTAACATTCATGGGTCTCCTTTGATTCTCATTTGTGGAATGATGTTCTAGTGAGACATAGAAACAACTTGATGTTCATCAGGATGTTTATGTTAAAAGATGCCGTAAGAGTGCATATTCATTTAGAGTGTATTATCTTCTGCAAGATGTTCTGCAAGATGTTGGATCCGTTGTAGCTCTTGAAATGATTTTAAATGTAATCCAAGCTTTTACCTTGGATTTCAAATCCCTGGTGCCAAACAACCCCTGATGGCATTTATATATTTTTGAGACTCTGGTGAAGTTTAAAATAAACAATTCTCGTTCAGCGATTTGACTAACTATTGTGATAGTCAAAATAAACTAATCACCTACTAAATTCATAGTTAGGATGACCATTAAATACAATCAATTATATAGCAAGATCTTAATGGACCATCACATATTCTATAGTTCTTCCTCTTAATTTGTCTTCTTCTTCTTTTTTCTTTTTAAAAAAATAAAAATAAAAAATGCTTATGCACAAAGAGAGTTTCTGTAAAACGGATGGATCAAGAAAAGAACATGATTCCAGTGCTACAATACAATCCATAGTTTATTAGTGAAATTAAAAACAAGAAAAAAGAAAAAAAAAAACATTTGAAGAAAAGAAAACTCCTTTGGGACACCTCCATAGTAGGTGATTAGGGAAATTAAAGTCTTATTTAGGTACATTTTCCTTGGCTAGTTGCTAAAAATACAAGCAATAAAAACAAGGATGAAATTTATTCACCCTCGTATCGATCCCTAGTACTACAATACAACTCCAACTTCTCTAACCTAATAAAATTTCAGATACTTGCAAAAAGAATGTAATTTATTTATCTTCGTATCGATCCCTAGTGGGGATGGCTAACATGGATGGTGTTTACTGACACGGGTGTGTACAACAAGCTAACTGGAAAAAAAAAAAAAGCTATAGAAAATAAAATTACAAATATGTATGTAACGTCGATTATATCGACATATCATACATGTCATCGTCGTAAGTTATCGATATGATCGACATATCATCGATAGAATCGACATAAGTCATCGATTATATCGACAGTGTGTCGATAATATCGAAATTGGTTGACATTTGTCCAGCAAGCATCGATGAATTTTCATATAATGTCGATATATCGACATTATATCGATATATCGATATATCGACAGGTTGCCGATATCATCGAATTATGGCTGTTAGTGTCCAGCAACCAAGCCCTCAAATTCCATATTTTGTCGATATATCAACAAGTTATCGATCATATCAATGACATGCCGATGATACATACGTAAGCATCGAATGTATGTAAAGTCGATTAGATCGACATGTCATCAATCTAATCGTTGTAAGTGATCGATATAATCGATATATCATCGATATAATCGACGTAAGTCATCGAAACTGGAATACAATTATCTAGCAAGCGTTGATGACTTTTCATGTAATGTCGATATATCGATAGTTTGTCGATATATCGATTTATCGATATATCGATATGTTGTGGATAATATCGAATCATGGCTATTATTGTCCAGCGACGAACGAGAGTAAAATTAAATGTTTTAGCGATATATCGACATGATCTCGATATATCGACACCACGTTGTAACTGTCAACCAAGTTGACCTTCAAATTCATTCTCGATATATTTACAACTTGTCGATATATCGTTGTTCAAACATCGATATATCGACAGGTTGTCGATATCATTGATGAAACCTTCAAACTGCATTAACTGCTTTCACCTACCAATCTTTATTACCCTTTATATCCCCATTTCTTTAAACTCCATCTTCCAAAATCAAAGAATCCTCTTCCAAACTAGAAAAACGCAGAGAGAGACGGAGAAACATGAAAAACAGCGGGGAAAACTAGAAAAACAGCGGGGGAAACATGAAAAATAGCGAGGCAAACTAGAAAAACAGCGGGGGAAACATGAAAAAACAGTCCATGATGGGTGTTCAATCATCCTTTTTTCTTATTATATTTTTTATGTGATGGTTCACCTGATATTTGGGTTTATTTATTTTTTATTTTTTATTTTGTCAATATAATGCCACACGAGCCATAGTCCATGATTTGAGTTTGCGAAAGGGATGGCCGGCGTGGATATAAACAAATACATCAAGCTAGGCTTCACAGTCATTGATCCACGGACATGAGTGATTCCCTAGATTCACCGAATCCTCGTTCCCATCCCAACATGGATCGCCGTAGTTCAAAATTGGATCGATCAGATGATCATAGCCTTTGATTTTTGGGTTTATAGGGCAAGGCCCACCACTCCACACATGCGGAAAAAAAAAGAGAAAATAGATCATGTCCACCCAAGGCACAAGGACCCTCTTAGCTCTTAGGTTTCCCTACCATCGAGTCCTCGATCTGGATGGGTCAATAGGGGAGTTGGGCCGAGTATGTAGTTTTCTTTCATTCTATTTTTAAATTATTTTTTGATTAAAAAAAAAAAAGCATGGTGAGATATTGTTTTAAACAATAGAAAGAGACAGGCACCACCACAGCACCGAAATCAAGAGATGTTCTTTGTGATTGATGCATTTTAGGAGTGGTCCGAATTCGCTGTTTTTCTAGTTTGTCCCGCTGTTTTTCTAGTTTCCCCTGCTGTTTTTCTAATTTGCCCCCCTTTTTTTTTTCATATTTCCCTCATTGTTTTTCTAGTTTCCCCCGCTATTTTTCTAGTTTGCCTCGATCAATTTCATGTTTTCAGATTTTCAGTAGAATTAGCATGTGTTTGGATGCTCAAGTGAATTGAAATTTGAATGGTCATTTCTATTAAGACGAGGGGAAGTGTACAAAATTACATGCCTTTATCATTCAACTTAGAAGTTGAAGTTAATGTAATTGGAGTGATAATGGATGAAACCACATTTTGATTATTCCTACTTTGTAAAACTAATAATTGCAATTCAATTCAATAGTTCATCGAAACATGGCCCTTTATTTTTGTATTTTATGGAATTTAGTTGATTTTTTCTTTTTCAGATATTTTAAGTATCCATGGCTAATTTGGGGGAGTTTGTTTGTAATATTTGGATTCAGAAATTTAGTTTCGGTTCTTGGAGTGGGATTTGGCATATGGATGATGATTTGCAGTGGAAGTTAATGTTTTTCCCCTTTTTTTCTTCTTCTTCCGAGTTAAGTGCAGACATAAATTTTCATTGTTGTCCATGTTGGATCTCAACCTCGTCTCCAGAGAATTATGATGAAGATCATAGAGGGGTCCAGTTCTGGAGAAAAATGTAGCCTGTTTCGCTTGCAGCTGTTCGTCTTTGTGTTCGTCTTTTGTTTTTCTTCTAGGCCTTGTGGCATCTTCCTTTTGCCTTCTCATCTTTCTCTTTTAGTTGTCGGTGGGGGTCTTGCTGAACCTTAGGCTTATCAATAATGAAAAAGTCGTGTCTTATTTATTTATTTCTATAGCACCTTAAGCACTTTTTGCATTATATTATTATTTGCTGTGTAAAGAGATGAATTCTGTTTATTTACCTTGTTTTGACAATTTGGGTTGATATTTGATGCAGAATCATGGTTTGTTAAAATTTTTGTTGGTGCTTGTGTAGGAAAGAAGGGCATGCATTTGGGATTATGTTGTTATAATTGAAATGGATTCTGCAAGGAGCTGGTTTCACAGATTCAAACCTAGAAGTGACAAATCGAAGTCATCGCCAACTAAGAAGAAGGAAACAAAGAATGGGAAATATGGACAGAAGCTCCCCATTGATGAGGCACCTTCAAATATCACAAAACAGAAGGTTGCTACTGTTAAATCGTACATTGAGAACCATTACAAGTCTCAGATGAAGTGCTTGCAAGAGAGAAAGGAGAAGTACATTCTGTAATTCCATTTTTTCTTATCTAAAGAGGCTTTGGCTGTTGCAATGCTAGAAAAGAAGCCCAAAAGAAGGAGTGGCACAAGGCATTTTTTTCTCCATAAACATGCATGTTTCAATACTCATACACAACACAGAGAGGGGCGAAGCCTTTTCACTTAATATTTGGACTTGGACAAAAAATGGTACATTATCTATTCTGAACTATCTGGGTATCTAGGATGCATACATGTCTACAGAATTGTTTTCAAATGAAGTTGCTGCCCCGCTGGGTGAATGCATGTGTGGGAAAAGAAGCCACAGAATTCAGTTTGCCCCGCTGATTTTCTAGTTTGCCCCGTTGATTTTCCAGTTTGCCCCGCTTATCTTATAGTTTCCGCCGCTGATTTTTCAGTTTGCCCCGCTGATTTTCTAGTTTGCCCCACTGAATTTAATGATTTGCCCTGCCTGTATCTATATCTGTATGTGCATATGTATATTTATATATTTCTATAAGTATATATGTTTGTATATGTGTATGAATTTACAAATGCATCATCATCACACCATTATTATCTTAGTCTTCTCCTAAGAATTTGGATTGACTTTTAGGAAGTACATGACAGAGGTTTCTACATGGAACACTCTTTATAACTCCAACCATGTGAACTACCAAAGCAACCAGAGCAACATTCATCACATTGGGCATTTATTGAAGCCAGACAGATGGAAGTTAGAAACTGAGCCAAACTTCATATTACATGAGTTATATTATAAAAAATATTATATTGTAATTCAAATATTGGTCTGATTGCATTCTCATCATTGCACCATGCTATTCTGGAATAGGACAAGAATCCTGTTGATACTTGTTCCTTTCATAATTTGAGCCTTCTCATGTTGTAGGAAGATGTTGCCCATGAAGCTCAGACGGGCAAAACATTGCCTTTTAAGGTTACATTTTCTATGGTGTTCTAATGCTTTGTTTTTTTTTTTTTTAAAAAAAAAATTTGTTTTGTTTTTTTTTTATTATTTTGTTTTATTTATTTATTTATTTATTTTTTCATCAGGTGTGAAGAAGAAGTTGATAAAGTAATAGTATGTGGGGGAAAAGAGATGAGAAAATGACTGTAGACCTATAGCTACGGATTATAACCGTAGCCATAGATCGTCGATAATATCGACCATGGTTCGATTTATCGAAGATGAATACCAAATTGTCCAGCAACAAAACTAGAAAAATGGATGAATTGTCGATATTATTATCGACATATGTTCGATAGTATCGAGCATAAGTCATCGATAATATCGAGATATGATCGATAGTATCGATAACTTAAATCAAGTAATTACCGTAGACCTATGGCTACGGATTATAACCGTAGCAATAGGTACCGTAGCCGATCTGACATCACCGCAACAGGAAAAAAATAAATTTTCATAGACTTTTACGGACTACAGTTATGGCTACGGCTATAATCCGTAGCCATAAGTTCCTGGTTTTTTTTTTTTTTTTTTCTCTGTTGTAATCCCCACCGCTTTTTGTGGGTCCTTTTATGAGGTATGTGTTATATCCAAACCGTCCATCTATTTGGTGAACTCATATTAAGGCTTGAGACAAAAAATAAGATAGATCTAACTATCAAGTGGACCACACTGTAAAAGGTAGTGGGGAATTGAACGTCTACCATTGAAACCCTTTTAGGGGTTACAGAAGTTTTGGATCTTTATGAAATTTGTTTTTCCTCTTCATCCAGGTCTTTGTGACCCTATGAATGAACTTTGACTTGGAGGATTTCTTACAAACATCACAGTGGGCACCCAAAAAGTTTTTAATGGTCGACGCTCATTCAACACTGTTTCCTGTAATGTGGTACACTTGAGATTTGGATATACCTCATTTTTGGTCTCATACTATAAAATGATCTGGAAAAATATATGGACGGTATGGATGAAAAGCATACATCATGGTGGGGCCCACAGACCACCGACTGTCGGCCATTAGCTGGTGCCAGGGGGAGTACCGAATTCGTTTCCGTCAAAAGGAGGGGTATTTTCGTCTTGAAATTCCGACTCCGTACGAGGAGGTCCAAGTGCGTATTCTAAGTTTGTATTGCTTCAAAAAAACCGCTGGATAAAAGGTCGGGTCCACAGTCATAAATTTCTCTTAGCTACTGATAGGTTGAGCAGCGAGACTAGCTACTGAAGTGATGTCACCAGGTTATGTGAGCTCTACCATGATGTATGTGTTGTATCCACACCGTTCACCCATTTGGAGAGATCATTTTAGTCCATGATCCAAAGAATGAGGCAGACACAAATCTGGAGTGGACCCACCATAGAAAACAGTGGGAAGAGTGAAGTCCACTTGAAACCTTCCTAAGGTCCACCGTGATGTTTATTTGAGATCCAACCTGTTCACATGTTAAAGCAGATATGAAAGTAGGGAAAACACAAATATCATCTTGATCGAAAACTTTTGAGGCCCTTAGAATTTTTTTAATAGTGGGCGGGTGTCACTTTCCCCATTGTTCTCTATGGTGGGGTCCACTAGAGCTTTGGATCTGACTAATTCTTTGGATTATGGCCTAATATGCTATCTCCAAATGGATGGACGGTATGGATACAAAACATACATAATGGTGGGGCTCACAGAACTTGGTGATGTTACTTCACTGGCAAGCAGACCTGTCACTAGCTAAACGGCGTCCCTTCGCAACTGCTCATGTAGGAAACATACAAAACAGTACAGTGGGCCTAAGGAGGATTTTAATGGTGGATATCCCATTACTATTGTTTTCCTATGGTGTGGTCCACTTGAGATTTATATTCCTCTCATTTTTAGTAACAAGCCTAAAATGATTTATAAAAATAAATGAACGGATGGATGAAACACATACATCATGTTGGGGCTCATAGAGCACCAACCACCAGCCACTGAGCTGGTGGCGAGGGAGTAGCCAACCCATCTCCGTTTCCTTATTTTTTTTGTCTCCCGTGAGGTCCTCACACGAGGGAAACCTCCCCTCCTCACATGAGGAAACTTTTTCTCCCATGATGTCCTCGCATGAGGGAAACCTCCCGTCCTCACATGAGGGAAATGGGTTGGCCGGCTACTCTTGCCACCACTCGGTGGCTGGTGGTCAGTGCTCTGTGAGCCCCAACATGATGTATGTGTTTCATCCACTCTGTTCATCCATTTTTATAGATCATTTTAAGCTTGTTATAAAAAATGAGAGCAATGCACCAAAACTTTAGCTTAGGAATGGGCATGTTTCTGGTTTAGAAACGGTCGAGGGCCGTTCTGGTTTAGAAACGGCTTTTAATTTATAACGGCTCGCAGCCGCTCCTATATTGTCTTAAACCTCCCCGGCTGCAAACCTCCCTCTCTCTCTCTCTCTCTCTCTCTTTTTCTTATTTCTTCCAGCCAAGGTCCGCCACCCTCCCACCCAGCCCCTTTCAAAACCCTCATTTCCTTTCCATCTCCTTCCAAAACCTCAAACTCATCCCTGTCAAAGCCCCCATCATAGTCCGCACCTAGCCCCTTTCAAAACCCTAAACCCCAATAGATTGAAACCCATCGATTTTGCATATGAAACCTTTCGATCTGGCAATGCTCCCCCCTGACACTGTCGATCTTTGTCATCTTCTCTATTTCCTGATCAATCTACAAAGGTAAACCACATCGCTACCGGACAATAAGGAAAAAAGGAAATCAATGGACCTCGGTTGCTTTCGCCGCTCTTCAAATCTCGGTATCATCTCAATCTCCCGCATTTACGACACTGCAGAAGGTCGTATACATGGTCCGATCGACTTCGTCCAAACGACTCGCGTCGGATTTCCTCTTCTTCGCCATGGAAGAGAAATCGAAATCCAAAACCCTCACCAAACACAGGCCCTCTCAAATCCCAATCCGTTTGGACGCAGAAGCCTCTCAAATCCCAATCCGTTTGGATGCAGAAACCCCAAGAAATTTAAAAAAAGAAAAACAGAAAAAAAAGGGGGGGTTTCTTTCTCCCTTCTTTCTACCCTGGATTCGTAAATGTTCGGAGCTGTCGACAAGCAATTGCATGCACATATCCTACCAACAGCTGGTGCGCCACTTGCAGTTGCTGCTGTGGACATCTCTGCCTATTCTCGCCCACACAAGCCTTTCCACACGTGTGTACGATCCCGACTGTTCATGGTGGTGAGTCTCCTCACGTGCGACACTGACGTACACGTATCCAGACCATCCAAACTGTGGGTCCCAGTGCCGATGGAGCACGACTCTTTAAAGAATCGGATTCCGTAGTGATCCCTCCAATACCGAGCCCGGTAGGGAGCAATGGAAGTAGAGCCAGAGATCAGTTACAGATTTTGCAATGCCATGGCAAATAATCCTACTACTAGGGCTGATTCCCCCATCTCCTCTAATCCACAGCAGGCATCTGTGCTCCACCTAGATGATGGGAGTTTATGGTTGTGCAAGGAATGAAGATTGGCAAGTCCAGGTACATGTTTGCTTCCCTTCTGTTGGTATTTGTTGTAAACTGCGAGTTCAAGTATTTGGTCTTTTAACTAGTACTTTATCTTTGGAATTATGTATTGCAATTGCTTTCAAGCTGCCCTTGGATTTTGTTTGTAAACCAGACTTGTCAATTTGGTTGATGAATTATTACATTGTTGTTGCGTTTGGATGCAAAGTAGATTGATTTACAGTCATTCTGTTTAATTTACAGGAATGACAGAAACTGATGAAATTTCCCAGTATTTATAGTGAGGAGTTCTACCTCGAATTTCAGTAGCATTTCCCAGTATTTGGCCCTGCATGAAGGACACATGATGCAAAAACTTATCTGATCTACTCATCATGTGGGCCACATTATAGAGGAAAAATAAATAAATTGATACATGCCGATCTAAAGTATAAGTTGGGCCTACCAGATGAGTGGACATGATACGTTGGCATTATGTCAACAGGTTGCATGTGGGGCCCCTCTAGTTGGAGCTGATCAAGTGCTTTTGTGGTCAGTGTTCGAGTTATCGGCGAATTGTCGATAATATCGACGATAATATCGGTTTCGCCAGCTCCGCGACACCGAAACCCCCTAAATTCGTTTCTCTGCCAATTGTCGGCGAAAAATCGGCGAAAATATCGGCGATTTTTTAGATGGGCGAAAATCGGCGAAAATCGGTGAAAATATCGGAGATTCCGAAAATATCGGCGTCCGTCCGATATTTTCGGAATCTCGACTGTAGCCACCAACCCCACGAGAACACTGTAGCTACCTACCCCTCTTTTCTTTGATAAATATCGGGGATATCGGGGAAAAAAATTTCAGACGTACCTGGCTAATCGGCCGTCGGAATCGGAGCTGGAAGAGGAGCTTCTCGATCGACAGAGCGGGTATGTGTACGCAAAACCCCTCTTTTCTCGCATCTCCCGTCTTTTCGTCTTTTTCTTTCTCGACAGAATTCTTCTCTTTTGAATTTCTCTCCACCGCGAAAATCGCTCTCGCACCGCACCGGGAAATCGGATTTCGCCGCACGAAAATCCCTCTCGCGCGAAAATCCCTCTCGCAGCGAGGACTGAGCTGTGAGGAGGACGCTCCTATCGCGCGAAGACGATAATGAAAGGAATCGGATTGCGTACGCTCTTATCGTACTGAGTAAACTCTGTTGGGCCACTGTGAATTCACGTGGTTTATCCACGCCGTCCATCATCCGTTTTCCGAGATCATTTCAAGGGTTGAGCTCAAAACTGAAGTATAAAAAATCTCAAGTAGACCATACCGCAGGAAACAGTGGAATTATTGATTTCCACCGTTGAAACCTTTCTAAGGCCCCAGTGATGTTTATTTGTCATCCAAACTTATCATAAGATCACACGGACATGGATGAAGGGAAACCACAAATATCAGCTTGATCTAAAACTTCTGTGGCCCCCCAAGAACTTTTCAACGGTATACTACAACTGACACCATTTCGGGTGGTGTGGTCCACTTGATATTTGGATATGCTTAATCTTTGGATCAAAGCCATAAATATATATGATAAAACATATGGACCGAGTTGATACAATTCATGAATGACGGTGGGTCCCACAGCGTTTACTCAGTACGCTTAGCGTACTCAGTTACTCAGTACGCAATCCGACGGCGTATGCTGCTGTCGTACCAACTAAACTCAGGTGGGCCCACTTTAAATGAATGTGTGGTTTATCTAAGCCGTCCATCCATTTTTCCATCTAATTCAAGTGGTTGAGCTCAAAAATTTAAGCATATCCAAAACTTCCGGGGCCCCAAGAATTTGGCAACGGTCCAGCAGTGTGGTCCAGCCATGATGTATGTGGGCCCCACCATAATGTATGTGTATTATCCAGTCCGTTCATCCATTTTTTCAGATCGTTGTAGGGCTTTATCCCAAAAACGAGATGGATAAAAATATCAGGTGGACCACACCACAGGAAAATAATAGTAATTGGATATCCATCACTTAAATCCTCCTAAGGCCCACGGTACTGTTTATTTGACATCCAATCTGTTAATTAGGTCATAGAGACCTAGATTAAGGGAAAAAACAAAGATCAGGTTGTTCTAAAACCTTCATGGCCCTCAACAAGATTTGAATGGTCAAAGTTCATTCAACACTATTTCTTGTAATGTGGTCCACTTGATATTGGGATATACCTGTTTTTTTTTTTTTTTTTTTTTTTTTTTATATAAAATTATCTATAAAAATATATGGACGGCATGGATGAAACACATACCACGTGGTGGGGCCCACAGAGCATGGCAGGGGAGTAGCCAATCCGTTTCCAATTTTTGAGCCGTACTTTTAGTACGTGGCTACCAACATTCCTACCGTTGAAACCTTACTGGGGTTCAACAGTGATGTTTAGATGCCATCTGTACCGTTAATAATGTCATTACTGTTGAGATTAACCCAAAATAAAAATATTAGATGAATCAAAACTTCTGTGGCCCCACGAATATTTCAACTGTGGACGTTTAATTATCACATTGTAGGCTAACTAGAGCTTTAGATACGGTTCATTTTTTGTATCATTTCCTAAAATGAACTCACAAAACGAATGGACGGGGAGGATTTTTCACAAATATCACAGTGGGCCCCACCTAAGCTTCCTGCGCTGCTGCTGTTGAAAGGAATGAGACTGCGTACTGAGGAACTTAGTAGGCTATGCGTACTGAGTAAACTCTGGGGTTCACCATGATCTATGTATTTTATCCACTCCGTCCATCTATTTTATTAGATAATTTTATGAGATGGGTCCAAAATTGAAGGATATCCAACGCTCAATGCACCACACACCATATGAAACAGTATGAATTGAACTTATATCGTTGCAAAATTCTTGAGTGTGACAGAATTTTTTTATTAAGCTTATATTATTTTTTTCCCTTCATCCATGTTTTTGTGATATTATTAACAGCTTGGATGACAAATAGACATCACTGTAGGGCCTAGGAAGGTTTCAACGGTGGAAATCATTATTCCCACTGTTTCCTGTGGTATGATCTACTTGAGAGTTGGATATGCTTCAACTTTGGGCTCAACCTCTTAAATGAGCTGAAAAAACGCATGGACGGTGTGGATAAACCACTGATTTTCATGGTGGGCCCAACTGAGTTTACTCAGTACCATAAGAGCCTACTGAGTTACTCAATACGCAATCCGATTCCGTTGGGGGCGTGCCACCGTTGAATGGGCGTGTTGGCAAGCTAAGCTGAGTAAACTCTGTGGGGTCCACCATGATTTATATTTTATCCAGTCTGTCCATCCATTTTACAAAATAATTTTAGGGCCTTATATTAAAATTGAAGGATATACAAAGTTAAAATGGACCACATCATAGGAAACCGTGTGAATTGAAGTTATGCCATTGAAAAATTCTTAGGGGCCACATAAGTTTTGGAACAAGATTATATTTGTTTTTTCCTTTCATCCATGTTTGCTTGATCTTATGAACAGTTTGGATGAAAAATAAACATCACTGCGGGGCATAGAAAGGTTTCAACGGTGGAAATCATTATTTCCACTGTTTCATGTGGTATGGTCCACTTGAATTTATATAAGCTTCAATTTTGGGCTCAACGCCTAAAATGAGATGTAAAAACGTATGAAAGGTGTAGATAAACCACATAAATTCATAGTGGACCCAACTGAGTTTACTCAGTACAATAAGAGCTTACTTAGCAAGCAATTTGATTTCAGGTGCATTGGCTACAGATAAAAGCTGTAGCCAAAAACTGTAGCCAAAAGAAAATTGGCTATACCCTCTACCACCAGCCCCACCATGATGAATGTGTTTCATCTATGCCGTCCAACTATTTACCTACATCATTTGATAAAATGAGACCAAAACTTAGATATATAACAGTCTCAAGTGGACCACATTATTGGAAACAGTGTTGAATAAATTCAACCATTAAAAACTTTTTGAGGGCCATAAAAGTTTTGGATCAAACTTATCTTTGTTTCTTCCTTCATCTGGATCTGTATGACTTAATCATCAGATTGGATGTCAAGTAAACAGTACAGCCATCCTTAGGAGGATTTTAATGGTGGATATCCAATCACAGTCCCTATTTTCTATGGTGGGGTCCACTTGAACTTTATTATGGGCCACAAAAGTTTTATATAAAGCTGATATTTGTTTTTTTACTTCATCTAGATTTATGCAACCCTTTCAACGGGTTGAATGGAAAATAAACATTATGGACACATTATGGTGGGTCCTAATAAGTGTTTAATGGTGGACTATACAATCACAACAGTTTCCTTTTGCATGGTCCCCTGAGACTATATCTGTTTCATTTTTTTTCCAGTACTCATCATGTTGTATGTATAAATCACAATAGGCCACATAAATTTGTATACTACTAGGGAGCAAAATGTCGTCTGGATCGGGAAAAGGAGGAGCAAGGGACATTGGGTGGAAACATGGACGGCCAGTGGAGGGGAATAAATATGGGGCCATTTGTAACTATTGTGGTCAAGTGATACGGAGTGGGGGAGTGTCTAGGCTAAAGGAACATTTGGCAGGGGATACAAGAATGTGAAAGACTGTCCAAGTGTAACAAGGCCAGTGAGAGAGGAGATGAGAAGAGTGTTGACTGAAGCGAAGTCACGCAAGTTGCAACAAAAGGATTGGGAGAGGGATATGAGGGAGGAGCTACGAGGCACTGGACGGGGCCTAGGTGCTATCGACGAGTACAATGATGACAACGATGAGGGGATCGTGTACCCCGATGACTGTATTACGGCTCGAGAAAGGAGTGATTTTAGACAAGTGATTCGTGAGTCTCGGGCTTCAGAGTGGGAGGGGGAGCAAAGAAGACGGATTGATGAGAGTAGGCCGTCGTTTGGGACGTCCCGACATGAGGCTGGTGGGAGCAGCAGACGATTTGAGGGAGGCAGTGGGCATGGCCTACAACGCACGCAAAGCGCTCGTGTCCCAGATGCACCCATCGCAGGCGTTGATCAAAAAAGATTAAAAAATATATGGAGCAAGGGGCTCAGGGAGAAAGTGGGTGGCGCTATATCTAAGTGGTTCATCTCGAGCCATGTACCAGCAAATGCAGCAGCCAGTCCTCACTTCAAAAATATGATTGAGGAGGTGCAGCGTGCCGGGCCCGGCGTGAAGCCTCCCACGCCACAGGAGATTCTTGGCGTCTACCTTGATCGAGAGTACGAGGAGATGCAGGCTTGGGTAAGTGGACTCAAGCCGAACTGGAAGCAGTATGGGGTAACAATCATGTGTGATGGGTGGACAGGACCCACGAAATTGTCCATTATCAATTTCATGGTGTACTGTAGAGGACAACCAGTTTTTCTCAAATCCATTGATGCATCAGCTAGAATAAAAGATCACGAATACATATATGCTCTCCTGAAAGGAGTGATTAAAAATGTTGGGTCCCAGAATGTTGTCCAAGTTGTGACGGACAATGGCAGTGCGTTCGTTAAGGCGGGGAAGAGATTGATGCGGAAGTTCAATCTCTATTGGACCCCATGTGCGGCACATTGCATTGATTTAATGCTGGAGGAGATTGGCCAGAGGGATTCTGTCAGGAAAACCATCCAAGATGCGAGGAAAGTGACAAACTTTATATACAATCACTCATGGTTGTTGGCTGCAATGCGTGAGTGTTGTGGAGGGGACATCGTTAGACCAGGAGCGACACGATTCGCCACGAACTTCATTGCACTTGACAGCTTATACAGGCACCGCGTGGGTCTCAGAAATTTGTTCAGATCCGAGAAATACATGGAGTGGAATCAGAGGAAGACTGAGAGTGCAAAGACCTGTTCAAATATAGTGCTTTTCGATGCCTTCTGGGATAAAGTTCACAACGTCGTTTCCTTCCTACATCCGATGTACAAGGTCCTACGAGCCGTAGATAATGAGATGTGGCCTTCGATGGGGTCAATGTATGAGCTTATGAGAATTATGAGACAGGGGATAATGACTGCAATCCCCACTTCGTATCAGTGGGTGATCGATATCATCGATCGTCGATGGACTGGGACTCTCGAGCATCCACTCCACCAAGCTGGTAAGTTTGTTAAGACAACTGAGTATTTTAAGCATCACTTCTATTTGCATGTTAATACAACTGAGTAACTAATATTTGAGTTTCAGCATACTACTTGAATCCCAAATTTCATTATAAACGTCGGCTCCATGAGAATCAAGATTTGACGATGGCTGTCCACGAGGCGTTCGAACGATTGTTCCCAGAATCAACAGCGCAAGCAGATTTCGGTAACCAGGTAATGCAATAAAATTTCTTCCTTATAGCCTCTAGAAATATGGGTGATTAAAAATAATGACCTGTGAATCCGTAATTACAGTTGTTGCGGTTTAGGGATGCGAGGGGTACGTTCTCATCCGCACTAGCAAAAGCATCGACTGAAACGATGATGCCGTGTGAGTATGTTAACATAATTAAGTAATTGCATTTTTCGTTTAACTTCAAACTAAAACAAGCTCCTCATGGATATATAGGTGAGTGGTGGGCGATGTACGGAGTCGACACGCCAGCATTGCAGTTATTGGCAGTCCGTGTTCTCGCACAGACTGTATCCTCCTCACCGTGTGAGAGGAATTGGAGCACATGGTCACTCATACACACCAGCAAGAGGAACATACTAGCATATGAGAAGCTGCAAAAGCTCGTTTACTGCCATTACAATATGAAGTTAAGAGAGAGGCAGTTGCGGGTAGACCGAGACATGGAGGAAAATCAAGACCCGTTAGACCTGTTGTCTATAGGTAACATGGCACAGATAGGTGATGATGATGAGGACCCACTTTATGAGTGGGTCAAATCAGCTGATTTAGATGATGCGGAGGGAGGCCCTGCTCCACAGGTAGCCGAGGGAGCAGCGGCTCTGGGTATCGATGTCGATCAGGTAGTAGAGGAACAGAAGGCAGATACAGACTCCTTTGATCCTTTGGTGAGGCGTTCAGCACGTTCCAAAGAGGGTGAGGAAGCATCTTCATGGCCCCCTCCTCATCATCAAGTCATAGTGAATGATGATGATGATGAGACTCAACCCCCACTTGACACTGCTCTTGGGGACGACGACGATGACGACGGTGATGAGGGAGGGGACGGAGGCACCGACACTAGTATAGGTGGTACTAGTGGGGGTGGGGGTGGCAGTGGTGGGGGGTATAGGACGGCTCAGAGCCAACGATCCGTTGGCCAGTTCACTGAGGAGCAGAGCTTTGACCATGCCACTCAGGACGAGGATCATGGATCTCGTCCACCATCCAGGGTGAGAGCATCAGAGCCTAGATATATGTTCGAGCGTCGTTCGAAGAAGAAAGCCGGACGCGCCGCGGCTGATGCTCTCACACACAGCTTGTCATCTATGGACATAAGTTCAGATCAGGGAAGCTCCACCTCTGTCCCACCTTATGCTCATGGGAGATATCACGGGTATGGCCATGACAGCTCTGACATTCAGTCACGCTCTTCTACCCATGAGTATAGGCAGCCGGAAGATAGTTCTTCGAGTCATGACCCTTTGACAGGAGGATATTTGGGGTACCCGTATGACTGGCAGCAATACTATCAAGGAGTTGGGGTTGGACTTGATCTGTTCCCTCAGTACCCTACTCAGGAAATGCCATCAATGTATGTCACGCAATTCCCACGTCTGGGCGTACTCGTACAGTTTGGGGAGGATGACTATCAGAGGTACATAAGAGAGTTCCTCAATTGGTACGAGCAGAGGATGACCTGGGAACAGTACTGCCAATATGTTGAGCAGCAGTACTACTCTCAACTGCCACGGGATCCGGACAATGATTACGAGCCACCTCGTCACTCTATGTGGGGATGAAACATGGGCAGAAATGTGTATTTTTTTAAAATTCATTTACTTTTGCATGTCTTAATTATTGTAAGCTTGCATTTGTATTATATAAACTAAATTTGGTTACTATTTGAGTGATTTCTTATGACAACGCATACTTTTTTGGCCCCCCATTAAATGAAAACTTCTAATTTAAAGCATTCTTTTTGCAAAATTTTCAATCCTGAATATGTAAATATGTGTATTTAGACATGTCCTGAAGTTTCATTGAAAAATTTCACCATTTTCCCCATTTTTCCCCCTTTTTCCCTGCATTTCCGGTTATCGGCGATATTATCGGCGATAACGATATTATATCGTTATCTTCAGCCAGCGAAACTTGTAGCGATACCGACAACTCGAACACTGTTTGTGGTTCATATCATCATCCAAGATTTGCTGATCTTGAGGTTTTTGTTGGGATATATCGAGCTAGTTTTATGAATAAAAACTAAAATGAAAAGGATATTTACTACGAAATTGCTAGAGGATTCTCAGTCAGCAGAAAGGTGCCTAATGTTTTGTAAGTACGAGAAGTGCTTTTTGAGGGAAAAAATGATCGAATCTATCTGTTTTAGATTTCTTCTTCTTCTTCTTCTATTGAATTGTCCAGTGTCCAATCCGACCACTCCATGTGTGAGATCTGTGGCTGATTTGTCAATTTCATTTTTGAAACTTCTGCTGATTTTCATTTGGATAGTTTAGATAAAATTCCATATTGTGAAACAACATTCCTAGCTAATTATCTAATTTTTCTTTTTGGATGGAGCACTCATCTCTGTGACAGTGTCTGCAACTTCATATAGCATATCAGATCTTGTCGTTTCTCAATTTAGTTCTAAAAAATCATTTTCTCTGTTTTAAGTATGCTTATTTTGAAAATAACTCTGTTCGTTGAAAGGTGTAACTAGATTTTGTCTTTATAAACGTTCTTTTTGCAGTGGATAGTAGATGAGGAAAAAAAACTACAGGTTATTCACTACACCCTCGGTCCCCTTAAACCATGGGACTGGTGGACAGATTGGCTCCAACCTGTAGACCTTTGGCAGGTGTTCTCTTCAAACTTCATTCTGTATTGCTGCCGCTTCATACTCTCTCATACCCCCACTTCCAACCTATTTATACCTGTTTACATTTTAAGAGACACTTCCCTGTTCCCACACCTGAAATTGCTGCTGTTTTTCTTCACACTACTATAGTTGGCATGCATGTATGGCCTTTTCTCACATGTTTGGGGGTGGATATGATTGAAGTTGAAGATTTCAAACACAGAGAGGAGATTAAGGTGTTGAATGCATCTGCGTCTATATAAAATTTTGAACTTGCTGATGGGCAAAAGCCTACTGGTTGAGTAGCTGTAATTGTTTGATGGAAGGTGAGGCACATCTGTCTAGAACAATTGCCTGAATTATAGCACTATTAATTCCAATCAGGTCCAAGCCAGAGTCTCTAGATTGGCAGCTTCGAACATTCCACTTGCACTTTTAGTTGAATGTGCAGCTTCTTTTTTTATCGGAATCTCGATTACATGTTTGTATGATACTGTTTGTTTATTACTTTTTTTTTTCTGCAGTCTGCTATGAAACAGTGTGTTATGATACATCAGTTGGATTGTCATAAAAAAGTAAAATTTGTCCAGCTCTTTTTCTTCTGTGTTCTTCTCATAAAAAAAGGTAAAATTTGAAATTATTTGTCACTTTGAACATATTGTGTGGATTTATGGCACTCTCTTTGATGCGCTACAGTGCTATGGTTGTTTGAACTTTGAAAATGTGTCTGTTTGAACTTTGAACTTAAATACAACATTGTTGGAGACCATCTTTAAAAATTGAACTTAAATACAAAAAATTCAGCCTTGGTGATAGTGGGCCCATAGAATAAAATTCACTTTGGCACGTGCAAACCCCACCTAGTCTTATAACATCGTGTGAGGATGCATCTTTCAGTTGAACTTATTTAAGTTCTTTTCTCTCTTTAGAAGATGGAAATGGTTAAATCAGATGGGAGAGTGGACACTGTCCAGACACGGCACAATCTGAACGGAGGTATGCGTGTACCATTAATTGAGTAGTTGGGGTTATAATTCTCTGTTTGGGTGACCAACAATGAGACTAATGCCAGTGGTTTTCAGATGAGCTTGCTGGTTTTAAGAGGCATGGAAGATGGTGTTGTATTTTTTCAACTCCAAAATTATTTTATCCTGCACTGTCTAGACATTCCAAATTGTTTTTTGCTGGCAGCTGGTTACTCTGATGCTGCTTTTTTTATTTTGCATTTAAATTTTCCTGCTGTAGATTGTGTGGGACTATCAACCATTCCTCATAGTGATTGGTACTGTTCATATTGCAATTCATAGTGTTTGGGTAACATAGGCTGTGGCAATTCATGTGTGGTTTTTGTATTCTTCGCTTACCATTTTCAGTTCCGATCCTAAATTCAGCAATGATCTGCTTCTCAGTTACTCTTTCCTTTTGATTTTAGTATATGTTTACATTTGTCCAATTTTTTGCATTCAGATGTCATGATCAAGTATTCTTTCTGTTCACTTTATGCTCAACTTTTGCTGACTTTTCCATGTACTGATCCTGTGAGCTATGCATGCATGTTGAATTTGGATTGTGAGTCATTTCTTTTTAAGCTGCACATTTCTTTTTGTACAGAGATGTTTCACGCCTGATGAGTGGCCTGACCTGATTTTCCAGGGTTGGTGGTTCAAGTGGGGCTCTCCTAATGAGTTGCTTGATCTCTCATGTTTGCAAGGGTGGCTTGTGTGTACCATGAGCCCTGTTAGATGGGATGAATTTGGTTTTACTTTTATAGAATGATTATTTAACTTTTTTTTTTCTTTACATGATTTGTTATTGGTGTTGACTTATGTCTGGTTCAGTTACAGATGATTTGTTATTGGTGTTGACTCTAGTGTCTAGTTCAGTTACAGATGTGGCAGGAGGAGGTTCCCTCATAGAGGTTACCATGGAGATGGATTCTTGCTTAAGAATTCAAATCCAGGATTGTAATAGTAGAAAGAGATTTAATGAGGATAATGTGAAGAGGAGATGAGAATATTGAGAGAGGAGAAGAAGAAGAAGGAGAGTTTAGGAGAAATGATGTGTTTGGCTTGCTTGCCCTAACACAGTGTTTTATTATGATAAAACATATAGTACACTGCAGGAGAAAGGAGAGGTGTGCACATGCACTTACATTAAAAGAGCCCACTAACCACACACAATACACAATACAATACACTAGCATTTTCTATATACTCCTCCTCAAGTTAGAGCATAGATGTTGGTCATGCCCAACTTGTCACGAACACGATGAAGAGCATCTAGACTCAAGGACTTTGTAAGAACATCAGCAAGTTGATCCCCAGATCGAACAAAAGGAGTGACGATTTTCTTAGAAGGGACTTTCTCCCGAATGAAGTGACAATCGACCTCAATATGCTTGGTTCGCTCGTGGAAAACTGGGTTACAAGCAATATGGATGGCCGCTTGATTGTCACAGTGAAGAGGAATAGGATCCAAGGAGGATAGCCAAGTTCTTCAAGAAGATTGCGAAGCCACACGAGTTCACACGTCGCATGAGCCATAGCACGATATTCTGCTTCAGCCAAGGACCGGGCAACAACTAGCTGCTTTTTGCTCTTCTAGGTTATAAGCTTGCCACCTAGGAAGGTACAGAAGCCGGATGTAGAGCGGCGATCAAAAGTACTACCTGCATAGTCAATATCGGACTAGTCAGAAGGATGAAGATGACCATGCAACTGAAAGCGGAGGCCAAGACCTGGGGCTGATTTTAAATACTGCAGTATATGGTAGACAGCCGTGAGATGAGAAGTACGGGGAGCTTGCATGAATTGGCTAACAACCCCCTCCGCAAATGAGAGATCTGGGCGAGTAATAGTCAGGTAAATAAGCCGGCCTACAAGTCGTCGATACATCTCGGGATCAGTAAGGAGAGCACCATCATCTGGTCGAAGCTTCTGTGAAGTATCCATGGGAGTGGTAGCAGGCTTTCACCCTAACATTCTGGTCTCCATGAGAAGATCAAGCGCATATTTTCGTTGTGACAAGACTAATTTGGATGATGAGCAAGCAACTTCAATTCCGAGGAAGTAGTAAAGAGGACCAAGATCCTTGATCTCAAACTTGGTCTTCAAAAAATCTT
Organism: Magnolia officinalis; assembly: GCA_021015155.1. NCBI lineage: Eukaryota > Viridiplantae > Streptophyta > Magnoliopsida > Magnoliales > Magnoliaceae > Magnolia > Magnolia officinalis. Next base: position 79,714,097 of record JAJHSJ010000003.1, read on the forward strand.
TGACCTCCCTCATTCCAGCAGAATCACTACCAGACAAAACTATATCATCCACAGACAATGAGAACCATGATGCCCGTCGATCGACGACATATAAGAGAGAATGATCGGCATGACTACGAACAAAGCCAAACTCCAAGAGAGCCTGACTAATTTTTCGAACCATGCACGTGGAGATTGTTTGAGCCCATAAAGAGCCTTCTTCAACCGACATACAAGTGCAGGGTTGTGAGAAGCAACGAACCCAGGAGGTTGATGCATGTAAACTTCCTCTGTAAGATTCCCATGGAGAAATGCATTCTTAACATCAAGCTGAAACAAGGGCCATGATAAATTAACGGCCAAGGAGAGCACAACGCGAATGGAATTAAGCTTAGCCACCAGAGAGAATGTCTCGAAGTAATCCACACCATGAGTCTGTGTGTAACCTTTAGCAACAAGACGGGCTTTATAGCGATCAATTGAGCCATCTGGAAGAAACTTGATTGTATAAACCCATTGGCATCCAACAGGTTTATGGCCTACAAGAAGTGACACAAGATCCCAAGTATGATTTTTCTCAAGGGCAGACGTTTCTTCCATCATCACCTTTGTCCAATCAGGACTCTGAAGAGCATGTGAGAGAGATCTAGGAATAGTCTGTGATGATAGGGAAGCTGCAAACGACTGAAGAGACGGTGAAAGATGATCATATGAAACGAAATTACTAATGGGGTGTTGAGTACAAGATCGTGACCCTTTGCACAAGGCAATGGGAAGATCTAAACTCGAGTTAGGAGAGTCACCTGAACCAACATCCAAAGTGAGCGGAAGGGTGGATGGCTGAACTTGTGAAGATTTATCTCGACGATGATACACCCGCAGAGGCTTAGGCTCACCCATATCACCAATAGGATGCTGAATAGAGGGGAGAGGAGTAGTTTTCCCATGATTAGGAGTGGAAAGAGGATAAGAGTCATACTCCCCCTGACTCGCAAGAGAATCACAAAGGGAACGGCCTGGAGATGAGAAAAAGGAAAGATCCTCAAAGAAGGTGACATCGGCAGAGACATGGATTATCATGAGGATACAATATAGTAAATGAAGAGAATCACAAAGGGAACGGCTGCATCCACAATTTGTACCCTTTCTGACTCCGAGTATTTATACCCTTTCTGACTCCGAGTATTTGTACCCTTTCTGGATTATCAAGAGAATCACAAAGGGAACGGCCTACATGCTTTCTTGCGAGTCAATGGGTCAAAGCATTTATACCCTTTCTGACTTCGAGTATACCTTATAAAGACACATTTAACCGCCCTGGGGCTAAGTTTATCATTACTCCCATCCAAAATTTGAACAAAGCATGTACAACCAAAAACTTTAGGGGGTAGAGGAAATGGATTATCATGAGGATACAATATATTAAATGAAGATTTGTAAGATAGAATACGTGAGGGTATACGATTAATAAGAAAAGTAGCAGTTAAAAGAGCATCACCCCAAAAATGTTTGGGTAGGTGCATACCAAGCAGAAGGGTGCGAACAACTTCAAGAAGATGACGATTCTTTCGTTCTGCAATACCATTTTGTTGAGGAGTGCGAGCACATGACGTCCTAGACAAAATACCACATTCCTGCAAGAAGGATAGAAAGGCAGTAGACATGTATTCTCCCCTATTATCAGAATGAAGAGATTTGATGGAACAATGAAATTGAGTGCACACTTCATGATAAAACACTTTAAACGCATCAAACACTTCACTTTTAGATTTCAAAAGGTAAATCCAAGTCATGCGGGAATAATCATTAATAAAGTAACAAAATATTTAAATCCAAAAGTCGATGTAACCGGGGCTGGTCCCCAGACATCCGAGTGAACCAGAAGAAAAGGTTGAGATTTTCTCCCAGAAGAGCTAGGAGGAAACGTAGCACGATGATGTTTAGACAATTCACAGATATCACAGCATAATGGTTTAGTGACAGATAAAGAGGGAAACAAAAGTCTTAATTTAGCAATGGATGGGTGGCCTAAGCGGCAATGCCACCGAGTCATGGATTCTCGATCTAGAGAGAGAGTACTAGAAGCGGCAACAGGTGTATCATTGAGAAGATAAACGCCTCCTCGCTCATGCCCCCCACCAATCACTCTTTTGGTCTGTAGGTCCTGAAACAAACAATAAGAAGGAAAGAAGTTGATGGAATAATTGAGGGATTTAGTAAGAGAGCTGACAGACAATAAGTTTAATGGAAAACGAGGCACATGCAATGCAGGGGACAAAGACAATGAAGAAGAGAGAGGGATGAAACCAATCCCAGAGATGGGAGATTGAGTTCCGTTGGCGACTGTGACATACTGAGTGGGAGAAAATGATGTGTTTGGCTTGCTTGCCCTAACACATAATGTTTTATTATGATAAAGCATATAGTACACTGCAGAAGAAAGGAGAGGTGTGCACATGCACTTACATTAAAAGAGCCCACTAACCACACACAATACACAATACAATACAATACACTAGCATTCTCTATAGTAACTTCATCACCTAAGACACATGAAAATGTAACTGCTGAGATGAAGTTACAATGCTTCTCTCTCACTATTCTGAACAACTTAGGTGGAATGGTATGTATCTTCTCTCTCACTATCTAGGATTTTGCTTTTTTCTATTAAGGAAAGAAATCAATGGGCATATATATATATATATATATATATATATATATATATTATATATATATATATATATATATATATATATATTATATATATATATATTTTTATCGTTATGTTCCTGAATGCATTGTTTATGTATTGTGGACAAAATCAGACTGGTACAATGGTCAAGTTTACTGAATGCATATAGCAAATGTTGATAGTTTGTAAAAATTTTAGCCGTTCATTTCTTTCATAGACATGAGCCTCATATCTGGGCCACAACTCTAGATGGTATGGTCCATTAGTTGAATGAATGGAGTGGATAGGAAATGAAATCCTACTCTTGCGAGTAGTCATCATGAATGGGAATGTCATGCAGGGTGAGATAGGAATGCAGCAAATGGGTTTGCAAGCACGCCTTACGAGCCAAGCACTGCGTAAGATGTCGGGCAATGCCTCAAAAGCTGGTTTTACTCTCATTTTCTTGAATCAAATAAGATATAAGGTACTTTTTTTTTCTTTCTTTTTTCCTGTTGTGATTAGTTTTCTTTCAAAAACCAGTAATTTGTTACTCTATTGGATTTGGTAAGATTGGTGTATGTTATGGGAATCCTAATAGACATGCTCATCATTTATCTGGTTATTTAGGTTGCTTTGACACAAATTCAGTTGCAATGACTAGCAATTGAATTGACAACATGCCAAAACAGAAACAGGTTTGCAGATGGTAATTACTAACTACTTCATGTGCGTAAGGTATAAGTGCACAGGATTCAGGTTTGCAAGCACAATGGTTCGATTTTCGGATCCATTGCTCCAATGACAACTGGATATCATGACAGTGGAGTTCACACAGATTTTAAATAGTTCCATGCAAGATGAAATGGGAAATCAGTTGAATGGTCTGATTGGTAGGCCTTTTTTGAGCCATACATCAATCACTTACTGGCCGTTCACTTTCTTGTGGAATCTGTCACACACCAAATTCTTATTTATACGTTCGCACTTAGTGACCCAGAACTATAATTGAGATGATCCTTAGATGACTCATTGACTACTGACACTATTTCATGCCAACTTGGACAAACCTAATTAAAATTTGAATTTTTAATTTTTCTTCTTATTTTTAAGTCTTGAAGTTGCATTTGTTAATTTCTCATTATTGTGCAGCCTATTACCGGCTTTGGAGTGGCTAAAGTTTTAAAATCAGGACATCCTGACTTCAAGGAAGACGACTTGATTTGGGGGAAGACTGGATGGGAAGAGTTCACTCTTATATCAGAGCCCAAGACCAAGAAGAGAATATACATACAAGAGCAGAGGTGTGTACAACCTACATCTGCATTTGTTAACAGGTTCTACTCATATGTCATTTTACAATTTCTTATTGTTCATACATTTCACTCGTTAGAAGTGAGGCGATTGTTATATTTTTTCTAGCTGCCCATTTATGAACCATCATTTTATTTAGGATGTGTCCAGTTAGAGCAAGTTTGGGCTATGGCCCTACGACGATGGATGTACACAATAAATGTACAGAGTCGACGCACTGTCATCATGGTGGGCCCCACATAGACTACATGTCTATGCAGGCGACACATAAGGAAGCATGAGCCAGAGCCAATAAAGAAATCTATAAAGTTAGGGTTTAGTTGTCAATTACTATAGTTTCTTTACTCAGTTGCACTCCCTATATAAAAGTGGAGTTGAATTTAGTGAGTTAAGAAAAAGTAATTTATTTTGATTATTTGCATCTATCTTCATTTTGCTATATGGCAATTAGACATACCTTCCATCTAATTTTCAGTTTGTAGATACCTCCCCCTATGAATTTGGGGAGCTGGCAGAAACTCTCAATCTTCTTTTTTGGTGATGTTTACTAATAATCACAACCAAATTCAAACAAGTGGAGAGAGAGACATAACAGTGAATTATGACACTTGTTTAAGTAGAATAGATTTTGGATTCTATTTACACAAACCACTCCTGTCTGTTGTAGTAGTTCTATATATATTTTTTATTTTGTTCTGTTTGCTTCTTGGCTTTGAGCATGTGACTAAGTAGATTAGGCTGTAAATAAGTACATGGAGATGAATGGTGTGTGTAGAGAAGATGTTGTCTGTGGCATCAGCCCCTACGATTTCAGCCATCTAAGTCATGCTCACATCTATGTAACTTTCGATGTCCTGTACAGGTACCTCTGCTTGTTTTCATTCTATTTGCTTTTTTAATTAGGCACCTGCTAATATCTTACCCAACAACACTTGCCATCTTTATACAATATGCTTCATTGGCAACTTAAGACTAAAAAAATTCACTATAGAGTGGGTTCACCTTTTCTTTCTTAAAACTTTCTTTTCCATTTGTTCCTGTAATTCAACGGGGTGTTGCATGTTCAGGCCACACATGTTGGATCAGAGAGTGCTCTTTCTCAAATTGTCCACCTTGTTGAATCATTGCAGATGACCAGAGCTCCTGTGCAACAGTTTGCCAATCGGATCTCGAAGTACTTTGTGCCTTTTGTAAGTGCATATTATTTTTCAGGCCTTTTCCATACATGAATATCTCAGATCCCATATGCACAGCTGCACATGACTTGGCCTAGTTTATCTTATCTATTAACTTGTTTCATGAATTGTGGCCCATCAAATGATTTTCGGATCCATCACTCCAATGACAATGGATAATCTGCTTTTGTTTGTGTGTGTGTGTGTGTGTGTGTGTGTGTGTGTGTGTGTGTGTGTGTGTGTGTGTGTGTGATAATTAGCATGATGCAGGACTGTTGGACTGTGTGTGTGTGTGTGATAATTAGCATGATGCAGGACTGTTGGACTTGTGTGTGTGTGTGTGTGTGTGTGTGTGTGTGTGTTGTGTGTGTGTGTGTGTGTGATAATTGGCATGATGCAGGACTGTTGGACCACCCATTGAGGTCCACCAGTGGACTCTATTGCTGGCTGATGGAAAACCAGGCCAAAATCTGTCATCCAACTGGGGCCCACGAGTCCAATAAAAAACCATTTATGCCTCTATTTATAAACTGTTAGTCTTTTGGGCTTTTCTATAAACCATATGGTCCATACATACCATATGGCTATTCAAAACCTTATATGGTTGATACATATAAATTCCTAGTGTTATTTGACCTCTTTAATTCCTTAGACTTTTATAGCACATTTGAGACAATTCAGGGGTATGTATAGGTCAATAGGCTTTAAAGCCTTGGCATCATGGTTTGTACAGAGATGTATATGAAAATTTAGGGCATGCTATTGAAGCAAATTCAAGTGATTGCAATTTCCTTCTCTTTTAGTTTCCTGAGATGGGATTCTAAATCCTATAAAAGTGATTCATGTAGGAACCCCTTTGCGAGAATCCTTACCATTTCACATGGTGTGATTCCACAAACAGACACACACATCTCATTTTGCCCAATGATTTTTACTGATAATCTTCAATAAATTTCTGAAGTAGATGTACCTGGCTGCTAATTTGTAGTTGTGAATTGAACCAATGCTATAAGAGCAACCCTTGTTTTTGGAGATCATTAATGACTTGGTCTCTTGGGTCTACGGTCTACCATAGTGATGCTGGGAGGAAAATTGGTAGGATCATTCTTCCCTTCAATATGAGCAGAATTTGCAGCAGCAATTTCATGGCTTGGATGAAGATGGAGGTTTAAATCTCAATATTGCTCCTTAAGAAATCTGCATTTTCTGCAATGAGTGAGTTGGAGTTTATCTTTATTATTAGAAGAACATGGTAGATGGCTGTCCCTTTCCAGATCCACTCACTGTAAATGTTCTAGAGTCTACTGCTATAATCATAGTTAGCAGAACTCCTTTCTAAACTTGTAACTTTGAGAAATACTCGTATAATTGCTTTTATATTTAAAAGTTTGTATATTTCAGAAGATCTTTTTTTTTTTTTTTTTCCCTGTGAAAGCTGAACAATACTCATTTTTCAGAAAAAAAAAAAGAGAAAAAAGTAGGAATGTGTAGGGTAAACTGGACATGATTTTTTGAGATATGATCCATCCACATGATTGCCTAAGTCAAGTCAACTCTCCTGGTGAGCTTAAACAAGTGTTGTGTATTGATGTTTTGATGCATCTGTCAAAATAGCGGCCTCTTTCCTTAAACAATGTAACTGCTAGGGCTTCTTTCTCTAGGTTCCTGACATTGTTGTTTGCTTTGAGAATGGGTGTTTACTAAGCTGAGATACATTGCCCAACAATGGGGCATACATGATTCAATCATCAGATAAAAAAAGAGAGCACATATGCAATTCAAAGAAAGAGATGCCCTGTGCCTTGGGGCCATACATTACTTTCTCATGTCATATCCTGTAGCAAAATTTTTACAAACATAATGCCTAGCCCTAATTGCTGGAAGAAGGCTAATATGCTAATGATTTTGTTAATGCATTTTAGGCCTTTCTGATTCATGGATCTCTCTTCAGTGTTCTTTTGTGCTAATTGTTATTTTTTCCCTCTCAAGTTTTATCCCTATCATTATGCTCCTTTTGCTTCTAATCTCAAGGATCTAGATCAGTTGAGCATAAGCTTTGAACTCGGTTCTCCATTTAAACCATTCAATCAGCTGATGGGGGGTTTTTCTAGCTGCAAGGTCAAATTTTGCTTGGAGTTATTATGCATGATTGATCATATTTGTTCAATTTCTAATTGATTTAGAGCTTGTTCTAGTTGATTAGCCTAAATTAGATTTTTAGTGAACATGTTGAGAAACTCATTTCCATTGATTTTTATTTTTATTTTTTTCGAGTAAAAAACTTAACCAAGTTGAGTTGATTTTTTCATGAATTGTTATTTTTGTTAGTTTATGGATATGATAATCCATTATTTATCATCATTATTATAGCATTGTCTTTGAAAGTTGCCAATTACAGGCACTTTCATCTCTCTTCTTTCTTGTTGGCTCGCTTTTAATCAGTTGTACTGTTTTGTTTTGTTTTTATTTTTGGTAAATGGGCAGTAGTTAAATCATTGAATGGTGATTTCACACGACCTTGCTTGAGGTTATAATTATGCCTTTGATTTTTTATTTATTTATTGGTTTTTCATATAAAAAGTTATTTTTCTCTAAGATTCTTGAATTCGTTAGTTCGGGGTTTTCTATGAAAATTTTTGTTGTGTTTCGTGTTTACTTTCGTTTTGTCTTCTAGTGGCCATCCTTTTCTTTTGGTTCTTGCATGTTTTGTACAGGGGGTTTCAAGTTTTGGTTTTTTTTATTTTTATTTTCTTAAACTTATGGGCTTTGGATATTTCATGGGTTTCTCGGACATTTTGGAGAGTAGTCATAACTTGATTTTGTAGGTATACTTGACTGTTGCAATTTAAAATTTCATATTGCAAAATGTGATTTGTGCATTTTAGTTTGTTGCCTAGGTTTATTTGGTACTGAAATAATGAGATTTTATTTTATTCACTTCGGTTATCTGGAGCAGATAAGGAGTGGACTCTCTCAAAGTAATTCAAACAAAGAAACTTCGGACTTACAAAATGCCTCGCCTCTCTCAACAAGATAGAGATCCCAGTTCTGTTGCTTCGTCATGCATGATGACATGATCTGTGGTTTGGGCCATGCATCATGCATGCTTCACAAGGAGTGGAGCATGGAGGATTTTTTTTTATTATTTTTCATGTATTCGGACCGTTGTAAATTTATTGTTGTAAATATATATAAATTTTATTATAAAGTTGATCAATATTTGTTTAATATTAATTTTTAATTATATTTAATATTATTTGGATTTTAAAACTAAAAACAAATACAACTTTCAATTGAAAATAACATTATTGGAAAAAGCCTGTAGTTGTACAACTTTATTGGCCATTCCTAAATAAGGAAAAATACATTTGACCGCTGACAACATTTTCTTAAATAACCGTTCCTAATATCTGACCACTGGTACCGGAACGGTTTAAAACCGTTCCTAATATTTCGTTTCTAATTTTTGAAGCGCTACCTAAAACGGCTTTGAACCGTTTCTATTTTTTTTGCGATCTCACAATTTCGGTATAATGGATGGATATAGATCTTAGGTGGACCACGCCACAGGAAAACAATAGTGATCGAATATCCACCATTAAAATCCTCCTAAAGCTCATCGTACTGTTTATTTGACATCCAATTTGTTGACTAGGGCATATAGACCCAGTTGAAGGGAAAAAACAAAGATCACCTTGATCTAAAACTTTTATGGCCCCCAAAAAGTTCTTAAGGGTCGACATTCATTCAACACTGTTTCCTGTAATATGGTCCACTTGAGACTGGGATATACTTCATTTTTGGTCTCATACTATATAATGATCTAGGAAAATAAATGAACAACATGGACGAAACACATATATCATGGTGGGGCCCACAGAGCCCCAATCACCAACCATTGGGTGGCAGGGGGAGTAGCCAATCCGTTTCTAAAAATAAAGCCCACATGCTGCGTGTCAGGAATATCCATGGAGTACAAAGTGGCCCAAGGTCTGTGAAGCACACCATTATGCATGTATTTTATCCATAATGTTCGTCCTTTTTATAAGGTTAATTTTTGTGGTTCTAATGTGATTTACACATTTTATCTACTCCATTCATCCATTTTAACAGATAATTTGAGGGCTTGAAGCCAAAATTGAAGTATATCCAAATCTCAAGTGGACCTCACCGTGAGAAACTGTGTGAATTGAAATTCTACCGTCGAAAATTTCTTGGGGCCCACAGAAGTTTTGGATAAATCTGATATTTGTTTTTTCCCTTCATCCATGTCTGTATAATCTCATTAACAGATTGAATGACAAATAAACATCATTGTGGGCCCTAGAAAGGTTTTAACGGTGGAAGTCATTATTTCCACCGATTCCTGTGGTGTGGTCCACTTTAGCTTTGTGCATACCTATATTTTGGACTCAACCACTAAAATGAGCTGCAAAAATGGATGGACAGCATAGATTAACTACATATATTCACAGTAGGCTCAACTAAGTTTACTCATTACATAAAAGCCCACCGAGTAGTTCAGTACAATAAAAACATACTTGGTAACTCAGTACGCCATCCGATGTCTAATTTTAGGATATGAGCTAAAAAAAGAGGTAGAACCAAAGCTCAAGTAGACCACACCACATGAAACGGTGGAGATAGTGATGGCCATCGTTGGAACCTTCGTAGAGCAATGGTGAGGTTGATATGCGATCCTTGTTCATGAGGGAAAACACAAATATCAGCTTGATTCCAAACTTCTGCGGCCTGAGGAGTTTTTAATGGTGAGTGTTTAATCCCCGCTATTTCCTGCGGTGGTGTTTAATCTCCACTATTCCAAATAAATATCAGATGGATTTATCTTTATATATATATCCTAAGATGAGTTGGCAAAATGGATGGACCGTGTAGATAAAACACATACATCATGGTAGGCCCCAAAGAGCTTGGACCATGTCTAGTTGTTTAAGAATATTCCTCGGGACATACGTGAAGGAGTTTTTGATTGAAATGTTTTATAAAACATGATTCAATTAATTGGAATTAATTAACAGATGGATCCTCGTTGTGAATGGTATACCTAATGGATGAACCGGATCTATGTTGCTCCTCTAACATAGGGAGTCTTTGCCAGATTTATCTAAGGTGTAGGAAAATGAGAAGTCACATCAGATTCCTTGATAGGGTCTAGGAACTGACCATAGCAATCGTATAATAGGTCTCATGGCTGGGGGCGTACGTATGACTGTCATGATGGGAGATGGGAGAGATGAATGTTCAATCTCTCTCTCTCTCTCTTTATCTACTCTTCTGCTAAAAAGGTGAAATGTCCAAACATAGGCACGTGAGGCTACTTTAATTTCTCCCTCTACATGGGATTAAATAGGAGGAGCTTTCTCTACTAAAAAGGTAAAATGTACAAGGGAGGCATGTGAGGCTCCTTTAATTTCTCCCTCTAGATAGGATTAAATAGGAGGAGGATAGGTTGCATGTACGGGTGTCAACAGCCGGGTCAAGTTGTGTCCAAGCCCGGACTACATTCTTTTACTTAATCCCAAACATGACTCGGGCTTGTGATGAGCCAAAATAGTCCACTCCAAGCACGGCCTATAATATTTATATAGGGCTTGGACTGAGCCTGAGCTTGAGCCTGAGACAATGCGGCCCTTACCACTCCCAACTGTTAAAAGGGAGCCGATTAGGTGCAGCCCTTCCTGTGGGCCCCACCTTGATGTATTTATTCTAAATCAATGTTGTCTATCCATTTATTCAAATCATTTTAGGGCATGAGCCTACAAATTTAAAACTTCTTATGGGCCACAAAAGTTTTGCATCAATCTGATATTTGTTTTTGCCTTTCATTCAGTTTTTTTTTTTGACATTATCAACTGTTAGATGGCCAATAAACATTATGGTGGACCCTAGAATGTTTTTAGTGGTGGGACATTCAATCAACTTGTTTCCGATAATACTTATACTTGTTTCATTTTTCAGCTCATGCCCTAAAATGATCTAGACAAACGGATGGACAACATGGATGTACAATAAATTCATCAAGATGGGCCGCGTGGTAAGGGCCTTGGACGCACCTAGCCTGCTTCCCTGTAAAGTTTTTTTTTTTTTTTTTTTTTTTTTTTTTTAAGGGCCAAGGCAAACCCTTATTTTTTGTGGCCCACCGTGATGTGTATGATATACTGTGACCATTTGATGTGTAATCCTAGGTTAGGTCAAGGATGAAAAAATCAGACTAACATGTGATTTTTATTTATTTGTTAGCTGGTTAGTACAACCCATGTACTGTCAGTTCACACTCACTGTTAGCCACCCCCACTAGGGACCCATACCAAGACCTCAGTGTTAAAACGAGGTATCTTTCACTGACACTAACATGTGATTTAGGTGGACCATATCAAATGAAACATTTGCAAGATAGATGTCCACTCTTGATTTTTATAAGACCATCGTGAAGATTATATAAAATCCACTCTAATCATTATTAGATGCCATACCATTATTTAGGCATAGGGCCTAAAAATCACTTCCATCCGTGATTCAGGTGGGTCATATCAAAGGAAATAGTTTGGAGGGTAAGCATTGTCCTATGTACTATTTCAAATAGTGGGGCACACTTGAATCATTGATGGGGTAGATTTTTAGGCCATGGGCTTATCATCGTGTAGCACACCTTTATAGTCAGGGTGGATTTCACATGCCAAGGTGGAGTCTACCCAAGTCGAGGCCCGCTTTACCAAATACAATACAAAAATATCTCCTCGAGACGCCCACCGGCCCCACCCTGTGTGTTGTGTGTACGAAATAACTCTCTTTAGGGCCGGAATTGTTTATTTTTTAGGGGACCTACTGTGCTGTTTATCTGTGATCCACTCTGACCATTAGATGTGTAATATTAAGTTATGCCTATGGTAAAAAAAACTTAGGGTGACCTGTGATTCAGGTGGGCCACACTAAGGAAAACAGTTGATGAGAGACATCTACCCTTAGTATTTATAGGGCCCACCATGATCATTATATAAAATCCACTCCAACCATTAGATACCACACCAAAACTTAGGCCCGGGGCCCAAACATAAGGCCTATCCAATATTCAAGTGGGGCTCATAGAGGAAAATAATTTGGAGGGTGATCGTTGCCATGTACATTGTTTACAATAATGTGGTCCAATTGAAACACATACTAAATAGGCTCAAAGCCTTGGGTCTAATGTACGGTGACACATCTAATGGTCGGGTGGATTTTTCATAGACACTATGGTGGGATCCACCCTAGTTGGCAACCTTTTAGTTACCTAAACTAACTTTTCCCTAGTAGATTCTGAAATTGAAATATCAAAATGTCTTTAAACTCATGGGCTTTCGTACATCTTAGTCCAAGCCTGACCCAATTTCAAAACCGGCCTCAAAATTAAGCCCAAGCTCTCCCCTTGTGTTAGATACTCCAGCCTAAGCCCAGTCCAAGGCAGGCCAGGCTTTAAAGCTTGATGGGCCAACCCAAACCAACCCAACCCAAGCCAACCCAACCCACTGACACCCCTAGTTTCATGAGAGTAAAAGTGTATGGTACTTTGCCTACTTATGGGATCCTTTGTATTTTACTATGAGGGGAATTTGTCTACCTTCCCCATCCATATACACTACTTGTCCAATTTTTCACTAGTCATGAACACTAACACAAGGCCATCCCATGCCACCCTTCAGCCTGATGCATCAAATCTTATCCATTGGATGTTCATCAAGCATGGTTTAAAACAACTCAAAAGTTAAAAATCAAAGTTAATGAATAAAAATTTAAAATTAAGTATAGGAACCTAAAAAGTGTTGGCCAGCCTTTAAAACACTTGATAAATGGTCCAAACCTTAAAATCAAGCCACATATTAATGTCCTGAGTGAACTAAGTGGATCCCTTATTGGATCATGTGAATTTTGATTATGACCTTGATGAAACCTCTCAACCACACCCACTTTCAATGGATTTTAGGTATCCTTGTAAAGCTAGTCAAATAAATATAAATCAAGATCTCTCCATCAACACACCCTCAGGTCCAAGGATTTGATGGAACTAGTACAACCGCAAGTATACTTCAGTCTGGGCATGACGGGTCTCCCAGACTAGTACTTGCAATGTGAGGCCTTTGGATGCGACTTGAACGATATTATTCATGGGATTAATGGGATCTCAAAAAATCAGGTGAACGCTAGATGTGATCAACGCATCTTAATTGGGCTATACCCCAAGTTTTAATTTAATTGGACCTCAAACGGATGAGATTTGTATAAAACGAATTTAATGCTCCATATTTAATACTGGTAAGATATGATCATTTGTGGAGTGTTTGATTTTTTCAAAGCAAGTGTAAATGGGTAATTATTACCCTTTCACCCTGTTGGAAATTCATTTGAATTTCTGCTTTGGAAACAGTTCGAAAGAGTTAGTTTAAAATTTTGAACTGCAAGGTGATGTATATAATACATCCGTTCCGTCTATCCATTTTTTAACAACATTTTGAGGCATGAACCGAAAAATGAGGCAGATCTAACACTCAAGTGGAAAACACCAAAAGAAACAGTGGCCCCAAGAAGTTTTTAACAGTAAGTGTTCGATTCCCTTTTTCCTGTGGCGTGGTTCACTTGAGCTTTGGGTATGCCTAATGTTTTGGCTCATGTCATAAATTCAACTGGCATAATGGATGAACGGTTTGGATAAGCAACATGCATCATAATGGGACCCACAAATATTTTACAGCTTTTACGAATTTTGTGTGTAAAAGTAGACGGTAAAATAATGTATATACCTAAGGAAGTAATTATTACCCATTTATAGGTATCTAGGAGGAATTAAAAAATAAATCAAACAAGCCCTTAAAGCTAGATCCAAATTATTCAGGAGTTTTTCAACGTGGAATAATGCTTCCACATCAAATTTCAAGTGGACCGAACTTAAAACGAGTGAGATATAATCCAATCACAATCTACGACATCATTACTATCCAATTTGTGCAATGTTAGCAAAAATAACCAATCGGGCATCCACGTATCATAGTATCTAACATTAGATTATCTCACCGTCAATCATGTAGCTTGGCCAAGCCTATGATCTCACGATCAACGACAATCTAACTTCAATGGTCTGAATCACATAGTCGAGAGAGCGCACACACAACATCGTGGGCTCCACACATGCAATCGGGCTAAGCATGTGAAATTAACATCCAAGTATCGTGTGGTGACCCCACATGTGGACGTCCAATAATAATTACCCATATACAACACACACACAGTACACACATACATGCATGCTAAGTGGATGATATCAAATGGGACATAGAAGGGGGAAACAAATTTCTCTCAATAAAATAATTTTCAAACACTATGTTTCCATGATTTGCTATTCATGGAGTTATCGTCCCACACATGCAGAGAGGGAAGAGAGGGAAAAATTCAAAAAAAAAAGAAAAAGGATAAATAGAGGAACAACTCCCACACGTCTTTCACTCTCTCCCTTCCACACATCATAGGCTAACCGAACATAGCAATTTATGAAAATTGAAAAACTCCCAAACTAATGGGCATGTGGTGCACATGGGAGAGAGTGAGTGGGGAACGTTTCCAATACGAGGGTCCACACTTTTTCTCTCACTTATTCCACTCACGTTCCCAATTTTGGACGCCCAATGCATTCCATAAGATATGAAAATCACTTAATTATATAAGACTTAAGACCAATTAGGAAATTATATGACAAGGTCTCAATCAATCAAAAACAAGGAGAGAAGTTAAGGGGGAAAATGAGATGAGAGAGGAGAGAGGGTCCACATGCACCTCTCCTTTCTCTCCACGCTTTTCTCCAACCGAAATGCCCACACGTCATGGGGAAAGAGTGTGGACGGTTGTATAAGGGGTGGGCTTTAACGTAGGGATGAACATGATGAAGGTCTTCCTCACGGTTAACTACTTCGAATACATGAAGTTTCTCTGGACTCACACAGAATTATCTAAGCACTTTTCATGTTCGACAGAACTCCTAAAGCTCAACCGATGAAGAGTTACAATCAAACTAAAATTTACTAAAAATAGTAAATGAAAATAAAAATGAAATTCAACTGTTCGATACGATGAAATCTCGCAAATTCAGTGTGGGCAACCCGGCATAGCTGGGTTGGTTAGCTAAAGTAACTCGTCTTGCCCCAAAATCATAGATGGTACGTTGAGTAACTCATTCCAATTTGTGAAATATGCTTGTTTTAAGATTCTAATGGTCTTGATGACTTCTACTTCCGATCGGGCCTTCTCTGATTCATCTTGACATGAAAGTGTCCGCAACCCGCTCTACATCATATGGCCTGGATGGTGAGAACTGCCCACCTTTATCTGCTCTGCACGTTCGTTCCATTGACGCATATATTGCCATGTGATCTATGATGCATGTCTGCGATCGAACTTTCAATGACTTGAGATAGAGCTCCTTAAATATTCGATTTAGGTCAGCAACATGCTCATTTGAGCCGCACATGACAAAAACATAAAGGAAAAACAAAATCCCAAAGTTTACAACTTGAGAATGGCTTACAAAAATGCCCCCTTTTGTAAAAAGAACAATAATAGAATTTTAAAATGATAATCAAAACAAGCCATCAATTGTAATCATTAACCATTACACATCATAACCATGCCATAAGCACATTCAATGAATCAAGGTGATGAGCAATAATTATTTACCTTTGTATTTACGGCTGCATTTTCAAGGTGATATTGGCAGCCAACAATTTTATCACCTGTTTTTTGCAGTTTTGGTTTACACGAGGAGTGAGGCTGAATCAATGAAATGAGGCTCTGCACCTCCTTTTAAAAAAAAAAAAGAAAAAAAAAAAATGATAAAAAGAAAAAAGAAAAGAAAAGGTGATATTGGCAGCCGCCTTCATTTATAGCACCTTAGGTCACTTAAGACAAAAAGACGTCGCATTCATGGGGCCGCCATGATATACATGTATTATCCAAACGGTTCATCCCTTTAGTCAGCTCATTTTAGGGCATGAGCCGAAAAATGAGGGAGAGGTAAAGCTCAAGTGGACCACACCATAAGAAATAATGGGAATGAGCTCCTATTGTTGAAAGCTTTTTGAGGCCCTGGAAGTTTTGGATCAAACTGATATTTTTGTTTTCCCTTTATACATGAATACGTGACCTTATGAAGGTTGGATGACGAATAAACATCAATGTGGGCCCCAGGGAGAAAATAGCTTTCAATGGTTCACATCTTTACAATCATTGTTTCTTAAGGTGTGGCCGACTCATATTCTAAAATGTACCTACAATCATTGTTTCTTAAGGTGTGGCCGACTCATATTCTAAAATGTACGTTACAAAGGTTGGATGGTGTGGATAATCACATACATCATGATGGGTCCCACAAATTTAATTAAATCAGCAAAAATATGAGTTTTGGACCAATTTTCAGTTGTAATTCCTTGCCAATTTCAAATAGGCGGACTTTAGTCCTAATTACTTGTTTTACACGTATTTACTGGAAAACTTAAAAATCAAACAGCCCCTAATATGAAGAGATTTTGAATTAAAATGAAGTAAAATAAAAGTTTTAAAAAACACAATTCAATTAATTAGTATTAATTAAGGGACGTATCCCGTTGTGATTAGATAATGTTATAAAAACAAAAACAAAAACCATCCCATAAATCATATACCTAATAGAGGAACCAGTTGTGATTAGATAGTGTAATAAAAACAAAAACAAAAACCATCCCATAAATCATATACCTAATAGAGGAACCAGTTGTGATTAGATAATGTTTTAAAAACAAAAACAAAAACCATCCCATAAATCATATACCTAATAGATGAACCAGATCTGATGTCGATGCTGCTTTTCTAAGATAGGAATTCTCTCCCAATCTATCCAGGTACAGGAAAATAAGAAGCCATGTCAAATTTGCCAGTAGAGGTCAGGAACTGAACAAAGAAGTCCAAGGCACACTCACACTGCAGCGGAATTTAACTACCTATGGGTACTCGAACCCTTGACCAGGTGTTGAAACTCCTCGAGAGTTTACCACCGTAGCAAGTGTAGGGACCCAGATTATTAGTCGTGCCTGTAACTTAATTAGACCCGGATTGAATTAAATGGATTGATTACTTCAAATATACATGGGTCCAAATGCCTGTTGAGAGGAGCACTACAATAACTTGCGTACGTATATACGAATATGGTGGGGCACTTACCACTAACTAAGCGACGTGGGGAAACAAGCATGAAATCCACCATCTATCAAGTGCGCCACCTCATATTTACTGTCTAACAAAAAAATAAACCTGATCCCACCATTAGTTGTCTGTGGTGTTTATATGCCATCCAATCTTGGGGGGGGGGGGGGGGGGAATTTCATTACTGATGATGAATCCTCTACAGAGCGCTGCACAAAAAGGATTCGGGTCCCCTCCCTAACAGAAATAAGAGAGAGGACCTAATGTAAGAGGACACAAGCGTATCCACCTATTTACAAAAAGGCCAGAAAAGGAGAGAAATCTAATTGCAAGATCTGATCGTTCCTAGCCCAACCCTGTCTAGAACGATCATCCCGCGGACTTGAGTAGGAAGGGACCTAGGATTGAGGTGGATCGTAGATTGCTGGAGGGTGCTGCCTTAACGAACCATAGCATCCGCAGGGCCGTTACCTTCTCTGAAAGTGTGAGAGAAAGAGAAGCGTCCCAGTCAACGTAAACGGTTAATTATAGCTATCCAAGGTTTCCATTTCCAAGGACAGTTTGGCTGAGTTGAGAGGCTATCAATCACCAAACGAGAGTCTGACTCGACAATAATCCTATACATGCCTTTCTTCAAACAGAGAACCATCCCATCGTGAATGGTGTGAAGCTCCGCCAAATTGTTGGAACCAAACCCGTAGGTCATGTAGAAGGCAAATAAAAAGGCTCCACTATCATTTCTACAGATGCCACCCCCACCTGAGGGACTAGATTACTTAACGCGAAACCATCAACATTTAATTTAACCCAACCAGGGGTCAGCTATCTCCATTTCACCAGACCAAGGAGGGGCGCTTCAGAGGGATGTCCGACTGCAAAGGATTATGCCTGCGAGGCCAATCCAGACCGCCCATAATCTCTACTGATAATCAAGTTAGCCCACCATCTGACATGGGCTACTGATCCCCTGATGTTCATGGGGAAGTTGTCAAAATTGCCCCATTTCTGGATCGCCAGAGTTCCCAAAGGATAAGGGTAAGATGCACCTGACTGAATTTGGCGCTGCTCCGGGTGCCACGACGTTTCTCCAATGTGCCAACTTACTAGCAACAGAGGATTGGAGCAGGGGAGAGACGCCACACAACAGACCGAACGCAGACCAGAGGACTGAAGCATGGCGCTTGAAGAGAAAAAGGTGCTCAATAGATTCCGATTGTGGTTTGGCATAATCATCTTCAAGGCAGCAGTGACATCTAGAGGCTAGGGCAACGCCTTTTGCTTAAACACGGCTGTCGACCGGGGTTGCATTCTGAAGAACTCTCCATAAGAAAATGGAGAATTTTGGAGGAAGAGAAACGTGCCAGAGCCAGCTGGCCCAATGAGGAGGCGAGGATGAGGTACGCAGTAGACTCCAGGCAGACCGCAGGGAGAATCTACCAGATGGTTCAAGAGGCCATACGCAAACTGAATTTTTGTCAGCTATTGAGAAACCGCCATTGAAAATATCGTCGATCAGCTGCTGAGGAAGGAAGGTAAACACTCGGGAAGGAGGAAGGGGGCCTAAATACCCAATGACATCTTTCACTTGAAGATCTCTTAGTTTAACAGGGATCGGGCTGTTTACCAAGCGTTGGAGGGGACCCTTGCCCATCCAATTCTCTGACCAAAAATTCAGCTCTCCACGGCCTACTCCCCATTGGACAGTTTCCAATAGAAGGGGAATAAAATCCCTGACTCTTTTCCACAATGGGGAGGGGTTTGGGGAAGGAGGCAGGGAGGTGAAGGAAAGGAGATCCCTGTGATGTTTGAAACGCATTAGCTTCCCCCAAGGACTTGTCGGCGTACCATATTTGACTACCCAACCAAGCTTTAGCCGGTGAGCATCCATAACTTCGTTCAAACTTCGAATCCCCAGCCCTCCTTTGTCGATGGGCCTAGTGATCTTACTCCATGCCTGCCAGTGAAGTTTCCTCTTCCCCTCAACCCAACCCCAAAAGAAATTAGAAAAGCTTTTTTCAATTTTTTCGATTACCTGGCGTGGGATGTGCATTGCTGACATGATATGGATAGGGAGGCTTCCCAGAATATGACGAATCAACGTGATTCTTCCTGCTTGCGATATCAATCTACCAGCCCATCTGGAGATCCGACTGCCCACTTTGTCCAACATGAACTGAAAAGCCGAATATCCGATTCTACCTTTGCAAAGAGGGGCTCCCAAATAGGTGATGGCGTCGCTTGCTTTGCGGAATCCAAGAATTTGCTCCATGGACCTGATTCTAGCTGGAGATAGTGAATCAGTACATAGGAAAATACTCTTACGGTTGCTAATTTTCTGACCTGTTGCTGCTTGAAATAAGAACAGAAATTGATTGAGGTGACGGAGATTCTCCTTCTTGCCGTTTGTGAAAAGCCGAATATCGTCAGTGTAGAGTAACTGAGAGGGAACGGGGTAGTCCCGACGCGTAGCAAAAGGCTGGCAGCCTCCACTCGCCAGCATGAGGTTAAGATTTGAAGAAAACGTCTCCATCGCGATGAGAAACAGAGCCGGGGAGAGAGGGTCCCCTTGTCTCAAACCCCTAAAAGACTTAAAGAATCCTGTCGGTTCGCCGTTGATCATGACAGAGAACCAGTTGTTCCCCCAGCAACTTTCTATAAGCTGAACCCACCGTTGACTAAAACCAAATTTGCGAAGAACTCTTTTAAGATAATCCCAACTAACCCTGTCGTAAGCTTTTTCGAGGTCAAGTTTTAGGATGAGATTTCCTCCCCGAACTTTTCTGTTGATATCTCTAATGACCTCCTGGGCGAGCGCAATGTGTTCGGCTATAGATCTTCCCTGAACAAATGCACCTTGTTCCTGCGATATCGGCTTAGGTAACAAAGAACTCAACCGATTAGCTAGGAGTGTGGCAAAGATTTTGTAAATAACATTACACAGACTAATTGGCCGAAAATCGGAGAAGGAAGCAGCTAACTGAGATTTGGGAATAAGGCAGATAAGATTTGAAGAGAACGCTCTAGGGAGAGGAGTCCCCGCCAAAAAATCTACCGCAACTTTAAGGATATCAGCGCCAACAATATCCTAGCAACTGCGTAGAAGGCTGCCGAGAATCCATCAGGGTCGGCGGCCTCGTCTTTTGGCATGGAAAAGGCAGCCGCTTGATCTCCTCCATCGACGGAGGAGCCAAAAACATATCATTGTCAGACTGATTTATGGACTGAGGAATCACCTGGAGAAAATCAAAATCGGCACTGAATGGCTCAGCTTTGAAAAGCTCCTCGAAGAATCTGACAGCTTCAGCTTTGATCCCAAGGGAAGAAGAGATCGTTTCCCCATCTGCATTTTTGATAGAGGTAATGGCTGCCCTCCTAACCCGTTCACTTACCGATGAGTGAAAGAATTTAGTATTCTGTCTCCTTCCTGGAGCCAAGAGTTTCTGGATTTTTGTTTTCAGAAGACCTCCTCCATTAACTGTAGATGATTCAACTTATTTTTAACAGCTAAGAACTGAAGAGAGAGATCTTTCGAAGGAGACGACTGCATCTGGAAATCAATCCCTTTTAAATCTTCTTCGATTTTCTGTATTTGATGAAAGATATTACCAAAAACTTCTCTATTCCAGACATGCAACAATTGTTTAGTTTTCTTCAGCTTAAGTTGAACATTAATTTGCGGTTGAGAGGAACAAACCCCATCCCATGCCTTCTTGATTTGCTGGATAAAGGAATCATGAAAAGTCCACATTCTAAGAAATTTAAAAGGCCTTACCTTTGAGGGCTCTTGGGAGGGGAAGGAGAGTCGAAGGGGGGCGTGATCCGAGCTGATCCGGAGCAAGTGTTCAACTTGACAAAGAGGAAACTGAGTCACCCAGCTGGAGTTGAGGAGAACTCGATCCAGTCTCGCCCACACACGGGCATTTCCTTCCCGATTATTACACCACGTAAAGCGATTACCTTCGAAACCTGCGTCTAGAAGACCGGAGTTGTGGATCATGTCAGAGAATTCCACCATGCTCGAACCATCAGGGGAACGGATCTCACGCCTTTCCTCAGAGGAAGCCACCACATTGAAGTCGCCGACGATGGTCCATGCCCCTTGGACAGTTCTACTGAGAGCTTCAATCTCATTCTAGAGGGATCGCCTTTGAATCCTGCAGCACTGCGCATACACAACTGAGAGAGTTAACGGCTCTCTCAGGGTGTTGAAATAGAAGGATAATGAGATCATCTGATTTGAGACAGAGACTGGCAAAGCATTCGGCTGATTCCTGGAGTAGATTTATATTTTACCTCCCTGATCTCCATTAGAAAAGGAGCAATGAAATCCCAATTTAAGGCCCAAAATAACTCTTTTACTTTCAGGTTGCATTGGTTCAAGGATCGCTAAAAGAGAAGGAGTATATCTGTTAATCATCTGTTTGAGAGAATTGACAGTAGGCGCATTCCCAACACCGCGTGCATTCCAAATAATCGCGTTATCCATCCGTGACACATCCTGAATTCACTGCCTGACGCTTCAACTTGCGTAGTCTACTGTACCATTCACTCGGAGCTTGAAATCCAGACATAGCTCTATTGCTCTGTTTTCTAGAATAAGTGATAGTTGGAGGAAGGGCTTCAACTTGGGTAGGGATCTGGGACTCAGTCTGTTGTGTCTGCTTCTATAATGCTGAAGAATCAGCGGGGTCTCGGTTGAAGGAATTGGGTTGTTCTTAGTCGAAGAAGGGCAACAGATCCACCGTAAATTCTGCCGCATTGTCCACGTGTATGTAGCTCTGTTTGTTGGTCCTCTTGCTTGAATCCTCTTTACGAATCCAACAGCCCTGAGACGGCCTACTAGAATCCTGACAACTGAATTTCTTGTATTGTTGAAGGGGCGAGCAGCTAGCCCTCCGAGTGGGCTTTGTTCCGACGCAGGAAGCATTTGAGAAAGGTGGGACAGTCTCCCGATATGACTAGAATGGGACGGGGTGTCGAGCAAGGCGCTGTTGATGAGGGTGATCCCAAAGTTGCAGAATCAGGTGTGTTCGGCAGAACTCCTAAAGACTGCCTGCAGTTTAGAGGAACAAGGCTAGATGAAAGGAGGGCTAGTAACGTGGGATGGTAGGGGACTAAGGCTTGAGAAGGGGTTGAAAGGTTAAGGAAGGCTTTGAGATTTAGGGAACTAGGAGAAGATTGGATGGGGAATGCCAATAGGAGGGGAGGAGGGTCAGGATGGGAAGGCTGAGAGGGAGAGGATTTGGGTCATGCAGAGGGGGGGATTGATTTGCAGGAGGCCCCGGGAGTGAATTGACATAAGGATCAGGATCAGGAGGCTGCATGGGGAGAGAACCGACCTGGGCCAATGGGTAGGAGGGAGTAGGACTGGTTGAGGCATTCTGTCGAACAGTTGCTGGGTGACATTGATGGGGCCTGCAGGGGTCAGCGAATGAATGCAACACCCAATCTTTAGTGGTTGGAGCCCTCTTAGGAGGTGATGGAGGGAGACTAGCCTTGTTGACCTCTATTGTCCTATCCTCAATGTAGCCATAAATGGGGAAGACTTTCCCGAGGACCACCATGAATCTAGGCTGATGGATGAGAAGAGAGGGAGACGGTAGGATACGGATGTAAGCAAATCCTTGGAAAACTCCCAAAGAAGTTAGACTGTCTATCTCCATCACCTTCCCAAAGCGGTTAGCTACACTGGCAATGGCCTCTGGGAACCAAGCGTGTGGTGGGATTCCATAGATACGAATCCAGACCCCATAACGAAAGGAAGTCATTTCGGTGACCATTCTTCAGTTGACGAGATCATCATTCTCTTATGAAGGGCAAGATCAGCAGTGAAAATCGATCTTTCTTCTTTTAATTGGAATTTCAGAAGAATCTGACGGGGAGCAATGCGAGTGAAATCTACTTGAAATCTAGCATGTTGCGAAACTCAGAACTCGTCTATGAGGTGAAGGATGGAAACCCCTTCGTCAAAAATAGTGACAGTGAGGGCGCAAGAGAGAGATTGAAGGAGTCGAGTAGCCGATCGATCGTCCGTTGGGATCATGGTAGGATCAAGGGCCTCCCTATCTGATAATGGATAACTTGACGGATGAGGTCTCGTCTCCTCGGTCTCCTTGTGTCGCGACTTCAAAACTTCCTTGAAAGACGGCCCCCTAAGTATATCCTTCTCTCGATAAGCTAAGGGTCATGTGGGGTTTCTCGATGGAGGAAATCTACTAGGGAGGTCAGTGACGCGATCCTGGTGGTTATTTCTGGGTGTGCCCTAGATTATGATTTTTGGCCCAATCAATGTGCACTATTCTACCATCAACCCTTCTTTCGTGGAGGCATTGAATGACATTGAAAGCCTCTTGTTCATAAACGAAACGGATGAAAGCAAAGCCTCTAACTAGATCGGTTGAGATGCCTATTCCAAGGGATGAAGACTTCTTTCAGTTTGCCAAAGCGCCTGAAAATCCGGTGGAGATCTTCGATTGAAGTGTCGTAGGAGAGATTTGCAGTGAAAATGGAGAAGCGGGAGCGAGGGGATTTACAGGGACCTACCTTCGTCCATGGGGGATCGCGCTCGTCCATGGATCTATTCGTCCGATGATGTTCCCTACAACATTCGTCCAAAATCCCTTCATCTGATGTGTCTTATTGGGACCAAGGCAAGAACAAAATATTGCTTTATTTCATAACTCAGGTGGGCCATAACAAATGAATCTAGAGTTTTGGGTCATATTTCACACTATTCCCTATGGTGTGGCACACCTGAGTTTTGGATCAACTAGATTTTTTTGGGTCACTGCCAAAACCGATTTTTGGGAAACAATAGATGAATGGGCTAGATTTACAAACCATGGATAAAAACCCATAACTAGTGTCCAAATCTTTTCACATAAAACGTAATTTTCCTGCCAATGTGTTGCTTGTGTAGAACATCTAAGCTATTCAAAAGGTGGACCACACCATGAAGATTACTTGAAGCAAAGGTCAGGCTAATAAGCTCATCAGACCCGCTAAATGTATCAAAAGACCTTCAATCTTCAGCCATCTTCACTTCTAAATATTCCCTCAAAATTTTCTCATGCATATGCCATGATTTTCAAACTCTAAAACTCAGTGACTCGAATAAAAAACAACTGGGTCAACTTGACTCAACAAGATTCCAGCTCAGTCTATAGGAAGCCTACTTACAAGCACCATTTTTTTTTTTATATGAATGGCTTCATAAAAGTAAATCGTTTCAATTGGACTATTTTAACCATCTAGTAATATAACTTTTCTTGTTGAGTGGAAGCATTCTTTACTTTTTTGCTCTCAATGCCCATTTTTACACCTCCAAAGAAAGATTAATTATTATTTTTCAACCATGGTCCATGCACTATTGAAAATACTAGATGAATGGTTTCGATCTCATCCATACATGCCATGCGTGCAAAAATCATGTGGAAGCGCAATAAGGTGGTGCTTCCACACACACCCTCATATAATTACCCTAATGTGAGAAGATATTTCATAGGAACACTAAAAAGACAGTCAGGTTGAGCTTTTTCCAGTTCTGATGCATTTTCTAAAGCATTGCTTGTTGGACACCTAAAAATGAATTAATCTCATTTTAGCTAACAGTTATTATATATTAATTATAGATCTTAATCTCTAATATATAATAAGTTCATACTAAAAATAATTATATATTAATACATAATCACAGTTATGAAAATGAAATTCACTATTTATTGGAGACTATGAAAGGACGCGTAAGCCATCTCCCAACTAATTGGGATCCAAACGAGCCTTTTCTCAATCTGATTTATTTTCATTGCCATTAAGTCATGCCGTATTAGGTATGATATCGATTACCTAAATTGTCAAGTGAAAATAATCCATTGATGAATTGATGATAGAAGAAGCATGCTAGGTATTAATTAGATGTGACATGTCATTCAACGGTATGAAATTGGCCTCACGAGTCCCATCTGGCCGTTCGCCTGACGTGGATTGCCTGCAAAAGGCTTTCATAGAGAGTTCCTAGAAGGTTTGAATGTCCTTACTATGGGGATCCAGCTCAGGTGCCATTTGCATTGTATTAGAATCAAATGACATTGTATAATTTGTATTCCCAACGGTACGATCAGGTCTAACTTTAATTTGATCCAGAATTAGATCTAGAATTCAAGTCCAAGCTCGGGTTCTTAGTTCATATGAGATTAAGATTATATCAAGAGTATGCATTTTGTATGATTTTTTTTTTAAAAATAAATATAATTAAATAAAGGATAAAACTAAAAAGGGTCAAATACTATCAGAACTAATGTGCATATATAATTCAATTATTAGTCATGCTTGTAAGTTCAATCCAGATTTAATTAAATCGGCCGGATACTTACACTATCTATGTGTACATATATGGTCATGTGCTTACCACTAATTAATCCGGACCATCAGAACCTTAAAACATGCATATCTCGCAAACCAAAATGAGCTATTGGACGTACCAGATCAACGGTCAAATTCCCTGTTTATTTCCGTTTTTACTATTTATAGTAAGTTTTAATTTGATTATAAATCTTTATCCCTTGAGCTTTAGGAGTTGTGTCTAACATGAAAAATGTTTAAAAAAATTAGGAGAATAACATGGCTAAACTACATAGGACACTATAAATAGTAAATTTATTATTTATAGCAAGTTACGAATTTTAGGGAGTATTAGTTGTAGTTTAATTTCAAAACTTCTTCCAAGGCTTGATATCCATATTTAAAGGGTTGTAGACTCGTTTATTTCAATTATCAATCAATTTACGAATTTTCATGAATATTATTTCTATTTTCTTCCTTTTTCCTCGTGGATTCGAGAAGTCTCTGTGAGGAGTTCGGAGAAGCTTTGTGGATTCAAAGTAGTTACCCTTGAGGAAGACGATGATCGACCGCATCATATTCATCCCCGCGTCAATTAATATCTGAGAGAGGATTCCCCTCGGGCTGATGGCAAAAAAGAAGGCATGCACCAAAATCCCCTGGACGGTGATACATGGATTCTTTATCTTTCGGGAAGAATGTAAGCTTTCCATTAGCAGAGTCAGTTGATTATGCAAGGGCTACAAGAAACCCTCGACCGTCTTGCGGATGTGCTAATTCTACCCCGAGCCCTAGGTGATGCTTAACCGCCTGTGGTTGCTGTATTGTAAAACCCTGATTTCCATAGAGCACTGCCAATGGTGAATTGTAGGACTACACCAGATGATGCGAGTTTTAGCGATGAGGACCTCAATGACGGCTTTGCCCGATGACCAATCCATGGAGATGAACTTCTAGATTGTGTTAAAAGAGACTATCGAGGTAAAGCCTAACTTCATAGTTTTAATGGATTATTACATATAGAAGATTTCCTCGTCTGACTTCCAAAGTAGAATGATATTTCAATTACATGGATGTGCCAGATTATAAAAAGGTGAAGTTGGTAGCATTCAAATTAAAATTGAGTACTTCTGCATTGTCGGAGCAATTACAACTCTCACGTGCCCGACAGAACAAGGCGCCCATCTCATCATAGTCATGGATGAGACGTCTTCTTCAATCACGGTTCCTCCCTAATGATTACGAGCAAGTATTGTTTCAACAATACCAAAATTATCGACATGAGAATTGAATCGTCACATATTACACCAAAAAATTCCAATGGTTGGCAACACAGAATGACCCGTCAGAAACTGAATCGCACGCCACCATTTTGATCATGAGGAAGCCGTTATACATGTCAAAGGTAAAGATAAATTTACCATTACACAATATCTTTCGAATAAGGTACACTATAAACCAAAAAGTCTGTAACGTGATCATCGATGTCAGGAACAATGTGAATTTTATGTAAAAAATAATGATGAAAAAGCTACAACTGAAAACAGAAAGGCACACATCTCCATACACGATATCGTATATCCTTTTCCATTGGTAAATATTAGAAGGACAAAGTAATGTGTGATGTAATTGACATGGAAGATTGTCACATGTTACTTAGTTGACTTTGGTAATATAATATTAATGCTATATTTATATTTATTAAAGATGGTAAAAAGATTATCCTCACCCCTATGGGAATAGAGAACCTGTTAAGATGTGGAGCCACATCTGGGACCGCCTTCGACCGATCGTGAGCCATGCTCGACTGGTCGTAGGGTCCGGCTCGACCGGTCATGGACCGGTTCGACTCAAAGTCCAGCGAGCATCGTTTTTTGATCTCGAGGTACTCGACCGGTCGTGGTCCATTCACGACCGATAGTAAGGGTCGCTCGACCGGTCGTGCAGTCTGCTCGACCGGTCATAGTTACGCAGATTCGTTTTGCGATTTTGCGCAGATTTCGTGTCGCAAGTCCTTTCGCAACTGGGATGCGGAAAGAGAAGTTGCCTAAACTATATATAGGTGTTCCTGGGGCTTTTCTAGGTGTATTGGAATATTGAGTAAATAATTCTAAGGTGTGGGCAAAGGGTTTTTATGTTCTTTTAAGGGAGAGGTTAGTATATTGCCTTGTAATCTTTGTTCTTCATAGCGGAAGTTTGCATCCGTGGTTTTTTACCCTAGTTTGGAATTTTTTCACATATATCTTGTCTTATGGTTTGTTTTTTGGATTGATTTGATCTACTTCTAGTTTATATTTCTTCTTGTTTATCGTTTGTGAGTGAGGCCTAAGATCGAATCTAGGTTCACTGCGTTGTTGGCGTGCTGCGCAACAACCAGTATCAGAGTTATTGGTTTAGTTCTATTGGGAGCGATGATGGAAGAAGGAAAAACTAGAATTGAGAAGTTTGATGGTTTAAACTTTGCTTTCTGGAAGATGCAGATGGAGGATTATCTGTATCAGAAGGACCTCTATATTCCTCTAAGAGGAAAAGAGAAGAAACCAGAAAAGATGACAGATGATGAATGGTGTTTACTGGATAGGAAAGCTTTAGGAACGATCCGACTCTCTTTGTCTAAGAGCGTCGCCTTCAATATATCCAAGGTGAAAACTACAAAAGAATTAATGGAAGCCCTAGCCACCATGTATGAAAAACCCTCTGCATCCAACAAAGTTCATCTTATGAAATAACTATTTAACATGAAAATGTCAGATGGTGGAAGCGTGACTGAACATCTAAACGAGTTCAATACAGTCACGAGCCAGTTGGAATCCGTTGACATCGTTTTTTAGGATGAGATCAGGGCGCTTTTGATCTTATCCAATTTGCCAGACAGTTGGGATGGTTTGGTGATTGCTGTGAGCAATTCTTCATGGTCGATAAAACTGAAATTTGATGATGTGGCCGGTCTAATTCTCAGTAAAGAATCTAGAAGAAAGGCATCAGGAGTTTCAGGGGATTCAGGGAATGCTCTAAACGTTGAAGGAAGAGGAAGATCGCTAAACAAAGGAGGCAATAAACACGGGCATTCTAAGCAGAGGAAGAAGTCCAAGGGACCGAAAGACAAAGACGGGTGTTGGCCTTGCGGCAAGAAGGGACACATGAAACGTGATTGCAGGGCGCTTAAGAAACAAGAATAAAGCTCTCAAGGAGGGAAGGATTCAGTGAATCTATCTGAAGAGAGTGACATAGAGGCGTTGATCTTGTCTCTTGATGCGAGGAATGAGTCTTGGGTTATAGACTCGGGTGCTTCGTTTCATGTCACTTCATGTAAGGAAGTTCTGCTTGATTATGTGTCAGGTAACTTTGGAAGAGTTTACTTGGGTGATGATGAGCCATGTAGAATAGTTAGAAAGGGGGACGTTCAGGTCAATCAGAAAGACGAAACGATTTTGAAATTGAAGGATGTCAGACATGTACTGAGTTTCAAAAGGAATCTGATCTCAGTGGGACAATTGGCTATATCGGTTATGTGACGACATTCACTAGTGACTCCTGGAAGATCACAAAAGGTTCCTTGGTAATATCTCGAGGCAAAAAGGAAGGTACTTTGTACGTGATCTCATGATCGTATAGTTCACTCGCAGTCGCATCAACTGGAGTAAATGGGCAGTTATGACATCAAAGGCTGGGACATATGAGTGAGAAAGGGATGAAAGTGTTATTGTCAAAGGGGAAGCTACCAGGGCTGAAGTCTATTGATTTGGAATTCTGCGAGGACTGCGTGTATGGCAAGCGGAAGATGGTGAGCTTCAAGAAGACGGGACACGCTACAAAGACGCATCTATTGGAGCTTGTACACACTGATGTATGAGGACCGGCATAGGTATTATCTCTTGGTGGCTCACGTTATTTTGTCACTTTTATTGATGATGCTAGTAGAAAACTGTAAGTCAATTTCTTAAAGCATAAATCTGATGTATTTGATGTATTTAAGAAGTGAAAAGTTATGGTAAAAAACGAGACATGTAAAATAGTAAAGTGTCTCAGATCTGATAATGGGGGAGAGTACTGTGATAAGAGGTTTGAGGAGTATTGTGCATCAAATGGAATCAAACATCAGAAAATGATTCCAGGGACACCGCAGTAGAATGGTGTGGCTGAGCGCATTAACAAAACCATTCTTGAGCTTGTCAGGAGCATGAGGTTACATGCAAGGTTGCCCAAGACCTTTTGGACAGATGCTATGAATACTGCCGCATATCTCATCAATAGAAGTCCCTCAGCACCATTGGATGGTGGGCTACCAAAAGAAACATGGATTGGGAAAGAAGTGAACCTTGCACATCTCAGAGTGTTTGGTTGCACTTCATATGTTTACATTGATGCAGAGCACAGAAACAAGCTGGATGCAAAGTCCAGGAGGTGCACGTTTATAGGTTACGGGCAACATGATTTTGGCTACAAGTTTTGGGATACAGAAAATAGAAAAATCATCAGAAGCAAGGACGTAATCTTTAATGAAAAAGTGATGTATAAGGACAATGTGCAGAAAAATAAGGCCGAAGAAAAAGAATTCGTAGAGTTGGAAGAGTTACCGGACATGGGTGTTATAGCGCCATAGGATGATCATGCACAGGAGTATTATGAGGTAGAGCCACATACACCGGTTATGAGGAGGTCTACTCGGGAAAAGAGATCCACGGTCCGATACTCACCCTCCTTACATTATCTACGGCTAACAGATAATGGTGAACCAGAATGTTTTGAAGAGGCGTTACAGTCAGATACACGGGTTAAGTGGGAGTAGGCCATGGATGATGAGATGGACTCTCTTGAGTCTAATCATACATGGGAGCTAGTCACTCTACCTAAGGATAAGAAAGCTCTTCATAACAAGTGGGTTTACAGATTGAAGGAGGAGCACGATGGTTCTAAACGATACAAGGCTAGATTGGTTGTGAAAGCTGGTTTCAACAAAAGGCAGGTATCGATTTCACTGAAATATTTTCACCTGTGGTGAAAATGTCTATGATTCGCATGGTCTTGAGTATAGTGGCTACAGAGGACTTACGTCTAGAGCAGTTAGATGTTAAGACAACCTTTCTTCATGGGGACCTTGAAGAAGAAATATATATGCATCAGCCGACAGGATACGTGACACCAAGAAAGGAGAACAAGGTGTGCAGACTGAAAAAGAGTCTATATGGCTTGAAACAGGCCCCGAGGTAGTGGTACAAGAAGTTCAATGTTTCATGTCGGGAAACAGTTTTAGGAGATGTCATGTAGACCACTGTTGTTATTTGAAGAAGCTTGATACGTCGTACATCATCCTCCTTCTGTACGTTGATGATATGCTTGTGGCCGGTTCAAGTATGAAGGACATCTCGGATCTCAAAAGACAATTGTCTAGAGAATTTGCCATGAAGGATTTAGGAGCTGCAAAATAAATCCTAGGCATGAGGATAAAATGTGACAGGGAAAACAAGAAACTGGTTTTGTCACAGGCAGAGTATATAGCCAAGATACTTGATCGATTCAATATGGGAGGCGCTAAGCCGGTTAGTACTCCATTAGCCAACCACTTCAAGTTATCTAAGGAGCAAAGTGCAAAGACGCAGGAGGAACAGGACTACACGGCTAAAGTCCCATACGTGTCAGCCATTGGGAGTCTCATGTATGCTATGGTGAGCACGAGACCGGACATTGCTCAATCAATGGGAGTTGTTAGAAGGTTCATGAACAATCCCGGGAAGGAACATTGAGAAGCTGTGAAGTGGATCCTTAGATACTTGGTAGGTACTAAGGATGTAAGGCTTGCTATGGTGGATCGAAAATCAAGCTACAAGGCTATGTGGATTCAGATTTGGCAGGAGACATTGACAGCAGAAGAAGCACTACAGGTTATGTCTTTACTCTAGGTAGTGCTGCAGTCAGTTGGATCTCTCAGTTACAGAAGATAGTATCTATCAGTACGATACAGGCAGAATATGTTGCGGCTACAGAAGCGTGCAAAGATATGGTATAGATGTAAGGTTTCATGGAAGAGTTGGGTAAGAAGCAAACAGATTGCAAGCTGTACAGTGACAGTCAGAGTGCAATACACTTGGCTAAGAATTTAACCTTTCATTCAAGGACAAAACACAAGGGGGTTTCTGCACTTCTGAGTTGGATGATGTTCCGTTTTGGTTGTTTGACGCTGCTGGGAAGTTTACGGTAAAATCAGCCTAGGATGTTGAAAGAGTGCGCGGTTTAAAGAAAGATTGGGCAAGGAGAGTTTGACATCCAAAGATTCCCCCTAGAGTTTCAATCTTCATGTGGAAGCTGCTTAATGGGGCCCTTCTTGTGGAGGAAAGAATCCAGAAAAAAGGAATTTCCCTTGCCTCGAAGTGTGTATGTTGTGCAGATGATATACGAGGAACCCCCAGCTCGGAGTCCCTGACGCACCTCTTTCTTTTGGGCAGCCTGACCTCAAAAGTTTGGAACTGGATCACCCGAAGTTTTGGCGTCTCCCTAACACACCACCTTTCTGTCTCCGACAAACTCCATTGGTGGTGGTTTAGGCCCCTCCCATTCAAAAGGATTCCGATCTGTCTCTGCTTATTACCTGCCTTGGCCCTGTGGGAAATCTGGAAAGCAAGAAATGGTGCCCGTAGCGATGACATTCCTATCTCAGTCTCGCAAGTGCTGGAGAAAACCAAATGGTGGTTGGAATCGTTGTTTTTTTAGGCCAAGTCGCCTTCTCAACCCCCTGTCCACGTCCCAGTAGGCACAGGTCAGTTCAGAACCTTTACCGTCTCAGCCCCCTCTTTGCTAGCTGAAGTAGTTTTTTAGCTCTGTCCCCCTAAGGGCTGGCACAAACTCAACGTAGATGGTTCAGCCTTATCCAATCCAGGCCCAACAGATGGGGGAGGCATATGCAGAAACTCCCAAGCCAATATGATTTTTGCTTTCACCAGGGGATAAGGGAATGCATCCAATAACTTGGCAGAGCTCCGTGCTATTCATGACAGAATGCAGATGTGCATTATGTCCGGTTTGGAGAGTGATTATCGAATTGGACTCCAAGTGGGTAGTGCACTGCCTTTCCGGTAAATCCACGTTCTCTTGGAAGTGGCACCACTGGATGTCCAGAATCAGGAAGTTACGCAGCAGGGGGATTTTTAAAATCACCCTTATCCCCAGAGAAGCAAACGGGACTGCTGATGGGTTGGCGAAAGTGGGAAGCTCTTCTCAATCTGACCACCAGTTTCAGGATGTCCTCCACCTCCCTCAGATGATCAAGGGTTGTTTCCTTTTAGACAAAACTGGCCTAGGATCTGTTAGGAAACTCTGAAATTCGAATTTTGTATAGTTATGATAGGCAGGTAGTCAACATACTCCCTCCCTGCCCAAAATACCATAGGCTGTAATCCTTCTCTTCATGTATGAAAGCTGGTGGGCCTAAAGCTGGCATCACCTTTTGAAAAAAAAAGGACCAAGCATATTGCCATCAGATATCACTTCATATGTTCGTTACTAGAAGATGGATCGATTGCTCTGGAGAAGATTCATACAAGTGAGAATCCTACGGATATGTTGACCAAGACTGTCACATGAGAGAAGCTGAAGCTCTGTTCAACTTTGATTAGTCTTCAGGCTTGAAGACGGGGAGGTGGTGCACTCCGGATGAAGAAGACGAAGGTTTAAGACGATGTGTCTCCAAGTGGGAGATTGTTAAGATGTGGAGCCACATCTGGGACCGCCTTCGACCGGTTGTGAGCCATGCTCGACTGGTCGTGGACCGGTTCGACTCAAAGTCCAGCGAACATCATTTTTTGATCCCGAGGTGCTCGACCAGTCGTGGCCCATTCACGACCGGTCGTAGGGGTTGCTCGACCGGTCGTGCAGTCTGCTCGACCGGTCGTAGTTACGCAGATTCGTTCCGCGATTTTGCACGAATTTTGTGTCGCAAGTCCTTTCGCAACTGGGATGCGGAAAAGGGAGTTGTCTAAACTATATATAGGTGTTCTTAGGGCTTTTCTAGGTGTATTGGAATATTGGGGAAATAATTCTAAGGTATGGGCAAAGGGTTTTCTATGTTCTTCCAAGGGAGAGGTTAGTATATTGCCTTGTAATCTTTATTCTTCATAGTGGAAGTTTACATCCGTGGTTTTTTACCCTAGTTTGGGGTTTTTCCACGTATATCTTATCTTGTGGTTCGTTTTTTAGATTGCTTTGATCTACTTCTAGTTTATATTTCTTCTTGTTTATCATTTGTGGGTGAGGCCTGAGATCGAATCTAGGCTCACTGCGTTATTGGCGTGTTGCGCAACAGAACTAACCCAAGACTTTTAAATTTGAGGGACAATCTCTTCTAACTGAACATAATTTTGTAAAACAATATGAGAAAACAAGAGATGAAGATGCATTAGTTGAAAAGGAAAAATATATGAAGCTTGTGAACATTCCAGAGGATTTGAAATCGGTGTTGTAGGAGTTCAAGGTGATTGTGCTCGATGAACTCCCTAATAAATTGCCTCCCATACGAGATATACAAAACCACATTGATCTTTTCACAGGGATAAGTTTGCCTAATTGCCCACATTATCAGAAGGAATGTGAGATCTTGTAAGCACAAGTGAAGGAACTGATCTATACTAGCCAAGTCAAGGAGAGCATGAGTACATGTATTGTGTCAACTCAAGAGCCTAATTCCAAGTACAAGAGAAGGGCTGATAAACATTGACGTCAGAAGTTATCTGAGAATCATAGCTAAGTCCCTTGAGTAACTCAAGGATGAGTTTTTCCCAAGTGGAGGGGTCTGATGTAGGACGTGGCACCAATACATTCCTAGCATGGTTGGGCAAAAAGAAGGTGAACTGTAAATTGGCCATAACTTTTGATCCGTGTATTGTTACGACGCATCTAACTGAGTATTAAAAACAGAATCAGGACGAGAACTCGAGGACAAGTTCTTTTGAAGTGGAGGGGATTGATGTAGAGCGCATCGCAGACACTTTCATGTCCAAGATGGACCAGAGAAGGCCCGATTGGAGGCGGAAATCATTAAGACCGTCAGAACTTTAAAACAGGCATATCTCGCAAACCAAAATGAGTTACTCGATGTACTATATGTGATTTTGGGGTAGGATGAGCTACTTTAGCCATCCACGCTGAATTTACAAGATTCCATCAGATCCACAGTCAAAATTCCCTGTTTATTTCCATTTTTACTATTTATAGTAAGTTTTAGTTTGATTATAACTCTTCATCCTTTGAGCTTTAGGAGTTGTGTCCAACATGAAAAGTTTTTAGAAAAATTAGGAGAATAACGTGATTAAGCCACATAGGATACTTACTATAAATAGTAAATTTACTATTATAGTAAGTTACGAACTTTAGGGAGTTTTAGTTGTAGTTTAATTCCGAAACTTCTTCCAAGGCTTGATATCCATATTTAAAGGGTTATAGACTCGTTTATTTCGATTATCAATCAATTTATGAATTTTCATGAATATTATTTTATTTTCTTGCTTTTTTCTCGTGGATTTGAGAAGTCTCTGTGAGGAGTCCAGAGATGCTTTGTGGATTCGAAGTAGTTATCCTTGAGGAAGACGGTGATCGACCGCATCATGTTCATCCCTACGTCAGTCTATCAGGTGGGATGGTGATCAACCTCATCAAGTTCATCCTTGCGTCAGTCTATCAGGTGGAACGGTGATCAACCTCAATCTCTACTGTCGAACAAAAAAAATCAAGCTGATCTAATACTAACGGAGGCCGCACAATATGAAACAGTTGGTATGTGAACTCCCACCATTAGTTATTTCTGGTGTTTATATGCCATCCCATCCCTTAATCTGATGTGCCTCACTGGGATAAAGGCAACACCAAAACGTTGGGCTATTTCATAACTAAGTGGGCCATAACATATGAATCTACAGTTTTAAGTCATATTTCACACTTTTCCCTGTGGTGTGGCCCACCTGAGTTTTTGATCAGCTGGATTTTTGGGACCCGTTTTAGGAAACAATAGGGCTATACATGAGCCAAGCTAGCTCGAAAAGCTCACTCGGCTTGGCTCGATTTAACTCGACTTGACTTGGCTCGAACGACGACTTGAGGCGAGCCAAGCTTCATATGACCCAGCTCGTTTTGAAAACAAGCCAAGTCCGAACATAGTAAAACTTGACTCGACTCGACTGGAACCAGACTTGGCTCGAAGCTCGAGCTCGGCGCGACACGAATATATATTATATTATATTGTATATATTATTATATTTAAAAATTAAAAAAATTAAAACTTAAACCATACCATACCCGTTTGTCCCTTTCTTACTATTTCCCTTCCTTACCTAACTCGCCGCGCTTGAGCTCCTCTCTCTCTCTCTCTCTCTCTCTCTCTCTCTCTCTCTCTCGGCCACTCACCCGAGCTTGACTCAGCGTTTGCCCGACTTATATCAGCCATATGGCCTGCACTCGCCTGAGTTCTCTTCTCTTCTCTCTCTCTCTCTCTCTCTCTCTCTCTGCACCAATAACAAGGTACCCTCTATGGCTCTATCTAATATTACACACACACACATTAATAATTGGGTTGGGTGTTGGGTTGGGTCGGGTTGAGAGAAGACTCGCCTCGACTCGAGGTAAGCTCGACTCGATCCACTAGCTCGCCTTGAGCTTGACTTGAAAGGTTTGGCAAACAAGCCAAGATCCATTGGTAAGCTCAAGGCCGAGCTCGAGCACAAGCTCGAACTTGAGGAGAACACGGATGGGCCAAGCCAAGTTTGACCCACCTCAACTCAACTCGATGTACAACCCTAGGAAACAATAGGCAAATGGGCCGGATTTACAAACCATCACTTTCAAATATTCCCTCAAAATTTTCTCATGTGCCACAATTTTCAAAATTTAAAACTCAGTGACTCTGACTCAACAAGATTTCCAGCTGAGTCACTAGGATACCTGCTCACAAGCATGATCCTGACCATGGCCCATTTGAGGATTGTGCTTTTCAAGCTCGAGTTCATTCAATAAAGCAAAGGTCTGTTAAAAATAAAAGCACTATAAATAGCATATATGTTTATTTTGATATAGTTTTATTTATTTTACCTCCATTTTAAATATTTATTACTATTAGAAATACTTGTAATTTAATTATTAAATACTGAGTCAACTCAAATACAGACTCGGTCGCGTCTCCAAATCAACTTAGTCCAGCTAAGCTTTTGAGTTTTCGAACTATGACTCAGCGTATATATCCACTGACTGAAAATCGTTTCGATTGGACCATCTTAACCATCTAATAAATAAAACCTCTCATTGAGTGGAATCATTCCTGACTTTTGGCTCTCAACGCCCATTTTTACACCACGAACTAAAGATTAATTGTTATTTTTGGACATGGCCCAGGCACTATCGAAGATACTAGATGAATGGTTTCGATCTCATCCATACGCGCCCTGCGTGCATAAATGACATGGAAGCACCAAAGGTTAAGTGCCCTCACATACACGGAAGTGGATTGCATACTAAGTAACTCAGTACCCTGTCTTATCCATCGGGATCATCTGTTTTATCAGCTTTTGAGTTCAAAATCAAAGCATATCCAAAGCTCGAGTGGACCGCACCACAGGAGATGGTGTGAATTCAACACCTACCATTGAAATCTTAACGAGGCTACAAATGTTTTGGATCAAGTTGATATTTGTGTTTTCACTTCATCCATATCTCAGTGACTTTATGAGCAGGTTGAATGACAAATAAACATCAATGTGGGTCCTAGGAAGGTTTCAACCATGGGCATCATTATCTCCACTGTTTCTTGTAGTGGGTCTACTTGAGCTTTGGATATGCTTTAATTTTGGGATAAACCCTTAGAATGAGCTGAAATAACATATCCGGATAAGCCACAAACATTCATGGTGGGTCCAACAGAGTTTACTCAATACGACCCTCCCCATATAATCACCCCAAGGCAGGAAGATATGACATGGAAGCACAAAAAGGCAATGACAGGAGTCTGATTGTGCTTTTTCCAGCTTTGATGCATCATATAAGGCCTTGTTTGGTGGATGCCTAAAACTTAGTTTGGTGGAATTCAGGTCCCTCAACAAACTTATATTAAACATAGGTATTAAAAATTCGAATTTAATACCATCGTCAATCTGCATATTTTGCAGAAGCACGTATAATATATAAAGATAAAACAATCACAATAAAACAAAATAATCAATGAAGTAATTACACACAATATTTTATATTTTACGTGAAAAACTCTTATGGAAAAAAAATCATGAGATAAAGCAATATAAATCTACTATAATAAAAACCTTAGAGATTACACCACTTACCTTATTCGATTATAAATGAAATTTGGATCTTTCATTGCGATGCGCAACTTTAGGAAACCCTAGACTCCTTGAGAAAATCCATTCCAAATCCTTACAAGTATATAAACTCTCTCCCTTAACAAAACCCTTGTCCCTTGAGAGAAAACACTTGTCAGTACAAGCTTTAATTCAGCATTAGGCTTAAATACCATTTACTTATGTAAAAATACACAAACCGTCGACTGAACCATCAACAGAAACTCTCGGTCAACCAAAACAATCTTTCGGTCGACTGGTAACAACACAGCGTGGTTCGTGATGGGTTTTTTTGACCCGTCGTCGACCGGTCATGAGCCCTGCTCGACCGGTCGAAGGCTGGTGATCAACTAGTCGTGGAGTCGAGTCGTGGCACGACTCAAAGTCCAGCGACTGTGGACTATTTTTCTTCGGGGTGCTCGACCAGTCGAAGGAGGTGCTCGACCAGTCGTAGGCGGCTCTCAATCGGTCGTAGACTCGGTTCGACTAGTCGAGGTTACGCAGACTCGTTTCACGATTTTGCGTGGATTTTGTGTTGCAAGTCCTTTCGCAACTCGGATGCGGAAAGGAGTTTCCTAAAACTTTAAATAAGAGTTTTTAGGGCTTTCTAGACACGACAAGAGGGTTTCCTAAAGCTTTATAAGGGATTTACTAAAGGGTTTAAGGCTATCAAAGGTGAGAGAGAGAGGAAGCTTATAGAAGGGAGGTTATGTTCGTGGAGGTTATCTACTGTGCAATATCTTAGCGCTTCTATGTCCTCGTAATCGGTGAGATCTCTCCGTTTCTTTATTTCTCTTATTGTTTATCCACTCCTGCATGAGTGAAAAAG
The DNA here is from genome assembly GCA_021015155.1 of Magnolia officinalis. Taxonomy (NCBI): domain Eukaryota; kingdom Viridiplantae; phylum Streptophyta; class Magnoliopsida; order Magnoliales; family Magnoliaceae; genus Magnolia; species Magnolia officinalis. The sequence goes on from JAJHSJ010000003.1 coordinate 79,752,950, forward strand.
GTTGTAACGTTCTACTTCATAGTGGATTGTTGATCTAGACGAGGTCCCGTGGTTTTTACCTCTTTGAGGGTTTTCTACGTAAAAATCTCTTGTTTGGTGTGTGATTGATGCATTGATTGCTTTCATTGCTTTATTATCCATAATTCTGGTTTGTTCTGGAGGGCTAGATCCTAAGGTTTTGTGCAAGGCCCCCAACAAAGTGGTATCAAAGCTAAGTTCATTAAACGGATAGGATCGGTTTTGAATTATAGAAGGTGGCTCATCAAGGATGATCAGCCTCAATGGTTCTAACTGGACCATATGGAAGGCTAAAATGGAGGACTTGCTTTATTGCAAGGACCTATATTCTCCAATTTTAGGCATATCAGCAAAATCCAAGGATATGACTGATGATGATTGGAAGAAGATGGACCGAAAGGCGGTGGGGTTTGTTAGACAATGGTTGGATGATTGTGTTCCACCATGTGTCTACAGAAACCTCAGCCGCTAGCCTATAGCTGAAATTACAAGGGCTGTATGAGAGGAAGATAGCCGGTAATAAGATTTTTTTGATAAGGCGACTTGTGAATCTCAAGTTCAAGGATGGTGGTTATGTGGCCGAGCACATGAATGAGGTCAGTAATATAGTGAACCAACTCTCCTCTATGAAGATGGTTCTGGATGATGAATTGCAGGCTTTACTATTGCTTAGTTCATTGCCTGACAGTTGGGAGACATTGGTGGTGTCTCTAAGTAACTCCGCGCCAGACGAAAAGATTTCCATGAAACAAGTAACCAATTGTCTCTTCAATGAGGAGACAAGGAGGAAGTCTCAGGGGTCTACTCAGCAAGAGGCCCTTGTAACACAAGAATGGGGGAGAGGAAAGAACAGGAAGGGCGGGAAGGCCCGAGATAAATCAAGAGGCAAGTCGAGTAACAGGAAAGATGTTGATTGCTGAAATTGTGCCAAGAAGGGCCACTACAAGCATGAATGTCGTGATAAGAAGAACGACAAGAAAGGAAAAGGGAAGGAAGATGAATTAGATTCCACTGCAGTAGCTTCAGATGGCGACGTTGTAGTTATTCTTTCTGCAGATCATGATGTATGTCTCACGGCTATGAGTCAGGACACTGATTGGGTGATAGACTCGGGAGCTTCTTTTCATACGACTCCACGCAGGGACTTCTTCATAAGCTACAAGTCAGGTGATTATGGGACTGTGAAGATGAGAAATTCTGGCGTATCAAAAATCGTGGGAGTCGGTGATATTTGTGTGAAGACCGATGTCGGCTGCACATTGGTTCTCAGGGATGTGAGGCATATCCCAGACATTCGCCTCAACTTGATGTCGACGGGAAGGTTAGATGATGATGACTATGAAAGCCGTTTTGCTGATGGGCGATGAAAGCTCATTAAGGGTTCGTTGATTGTAGCCAGAGGAAAGAAGTGTTGCACCCTTTACAATGCAAGTGTCAGTATGTGCAAGGGTGGGTTGAACGCAACAGAAGATTCAACAATTGACATGTGGCACAGGCGTCTAGGCCACATGAGTGAAAAAGGGCTTCGAGTACTAGTAAAGAAGCGACTCCTTCCAGACGTGACAGGTACACCTCTCAAAACCTGTCTTGATTGTTTATCAGGGAAACAATATAGAGTTTCATTCATTAAATCTGTTTCTCATGTTAATAAAGTGCATGCATTAGATTTGGTTTATTCTGATGTTTGTGGTCCTATGAGGACAAAAACCTTGGGTGGGCATTGTATTTTGTTACTTTTATAGATGATGCATCTAGGAGGGTTTGGGTTTATGCTTTGAAATCCAAAGATGAGGTCTTTGGTGTGTTTAAATTGTTTCATGCTATGGTCGAGAGAGAGACAGGTAGACCATTGAAGTGCATCCGCACTGACAATGGTGGTGAATACATTGGCGACTTTCACGAGTACTGCAAGTCCCTGGGTATACGGCATGAACAGACGGTTCCCAAGACCCCCCAGCATAATGGTGTAGCTGAGCGAATGAATCGCACCATTGTAGAGAGAATCAAATGCATGTTATCCCATGCGAAATTGCCCAAGATGTTCTGGAGAGAAGCAATGCACACGACAGTGTATTTGATAAACAGGTCTCCATCAGCCCTGTTGAATGGAGAAGTGCCTAAGAAGGTATGGACTAGACAGGATCCATCGTACAATCATCTCAGGGTGTTTGGATGCAGGGCATCCGTTCACGTACCAAAGGACGAGAGGTCCAAGCTCAATATGAAGATCAGGTAGTGTGTGTTCTTAGGGTACGGTGATGAAAAGTTCGGTTACAGGTTATGAGATCCGACCGAGAAGAAGCTCGTCACGAGCAGAGATGTGATTTTCTTTGAAGATCAGTGTATAGAAAACATTGGTAAGCTAAAGAAGAATCAGCTTAGTTCAGGTGAGTTAGAGGACATGGATCCGATTATTCCTCCCGTGGTGCCTGATGACGGGGGGGGAACAGTAAGGTGTAGAGGATGAGGGAGTTCCTTCAGAAGATGGACCAGGGGAGCAGCCCCCACTTGATCCACTTGTTGAGCCACAGGTGAGGAGGTCATCTAGGGACAGACAGCCGTCTAAGAGATACTCACCACGTGAGTACTTTATGTTGACTGATGGGGGAGAGCCAGAAGATTATTCTGAGGCCCTAACCGACGAGCATAAGGGGGAGTGGTTGAAAGCTATGCAAGAGGAGATGGAATCCTTGCATAAGAACCACACCTATGATATATATGGTGAAACTGCCTAAGAGCAAGAAAGCTCTGAGTAACAAGTGGGTGTTCAGAAAGAAGATTGAGCAGAAGAATTCACAGATGAGGTTCAAGGCCAGACTTGTGGTGAAAGGTTTTGGTCAGAGGAAAGGTATAGACTTCGAGGAGATATTCTCACCAGTGGTGAAGATGACATCCATACAGGTGTTGCTTGGGTTGGCGGCTAACATGGATCTGGAGATAGAGCAGTTAGATGTTAAAACTGCCTTCCTCCATAGTGACCTAGAAGAAGATATCTATATGCACCAACCAGAGGGGTTCGAAGTCAAGGGCAAAGAGTATATGGTGTGTAGGCTGAGGAAGAGCTTATATGGGCTGAAACAAGCTCCATGACAATGGTACAAGAAGTTCAACTCGTTTATGTTGAAATATGGGTATGACAGAACGGAGTCGGACCACTGTGTGTTCACGCGCAAGTTCTCAGATGGTGATTTCTTAGTTCTGCTCTTATATGTTGATGACATGCTCATCATGGGAAAAGACATCAAGAAGATTGACAGGCTGAAACAGGAGTTGAGCAAGTCTTTTGCGATGAAAGACTCGGGCCCGGCTAGACAGATCCTAGGAATAGAGATAACCCGTAACAGAAGCAGCAGGAAGCTTTGGCTATCACAAGAGCGGTATATTGAGAAAGTCCTAGAGCAGTTCAATATAAATGCAGCAAAGCCGGTCAGTACTCCACTGGATGGTCATTTCAGATCGAGCGACAGGTAGTGTCCCAAGACGAAGGTAGAGGTGGAAGAGATGCAGAAGATACCCTACGCGTGAGCGGTAGGAAGTTTGATGTATGCTATGGTGTGTACACGCCCAGACATAGCATATGTGGTTGGTGTTATTAGCTGGTATCTTGCCAATCCTGGTAAAGAACATTGGACAACGGTTAAGTGGATACTGTAATATCTAAGAGGCCCATCCAGGTTGAGCCTATGTTATGGTGACGGAAAACCTATGTTGGAGGGCTACACAGATGCAGATATGGCAGGTGACATAGACTCCACGAAGTCTACATCGGGGTTCATGTTCACGTTTGCAGGGGGAGCGGTCTCTTGGCAGAGCAAGCTACGGAAGGTCGTAGCATTGTCGATGACAGAGGTCGAGTACATTGCAGTCACAGAGGCATGTAAAAAGATGCTTTGGATGAAGAGGTTCCTACAGAAACTTAGCCTGAAGCAGGAGGAGCACGTGGTCTATTGCGATAGTCAGAGTGCTAAAAACTTGAGCAAGAATCCAAGTCAGCATTCCAAGTCGAAACACATAGAGATTCGGTATCACTAGATCAGAGATACTTTGGAACAGAAGTGTTATAGCTTGAGAAGATCCACACGGACGATAATGGGTCAGACATGATGACTAAGGCTTTGCTCAATGACAAGTTTGAGGTTTGTAGAAACCTGGCTGGCTTGAAGAAGGTAGATCCCTCCTGGGTCAAAAATGGGGAGATTTGATGGGTTTTTTTTGACCCGTCGTCGACCAGTCGTGAGCCCTGCTCAATCGGTCGAAGGCTGGTGGTCGACCAGTCTGGGGTGCTCGACCAGTCGAAGGAGGTGCTCGACCGGTCGTAGACTCGGTTTGACCAGTCGAGGTTACGCAGACTCGTTCCACGATTTTGCGCGGATTTCATGTCGCAAGTCCTTTCGCAACTGGGATGCGGAAAGGAGTTTCCTAAAACTTTAAATAGGAGTTCCTAGGGCTTTCTAGGCACAACAAGAGGGTTTCCTAAAGCTTTACAATGGATTTGCCAAAGGGTTTAGGGTTATCAAAGGTGAGAGAGAGAGGAAGCTTATAGAAGATAGGTTATGCTCGTGGATGTTATCTACTGTGCAATCTATATCTCAGTGCTTCTATGTCCTCATAATCGGTGAGATCTTTCCGTTTTTTTTTTTTTTGTTTCTCTTATTGTTTATCTACTCCTGCGTGAGTGAAGAAGGTTGTAACATTCTAATTCATAGTGGATTGTTGATCTGGACGAGGTCCCGTGGTTTTTACCTCTTTGAGGGTTTTCCACGTAAAATCTCTTGTGTGGTGTGTGATTGATGCATTGATTGTTTTCATTGCTTTATTATCCATAATTCTGGTTTGTTCTGGAGGGCTAGATCCTAAGGTTTTGTGCAAGGCCCCCAACAGTTCGGTCGACTCCCAAATTTCTCAGTCGACCGAACTGTACCTGCAACCTAATTAAAGTTAGAATGCAAGGCATCCTACGTGAGAGAATTAATTTCATTTTGGTTAACAGTAATTATTTATTTCAGATATTAATCTCTAATACATAATGAGTTCATGCTAATGATAATTAACTATCGGTACATAATCCCAGTTAACTAAAATGAAGTTAACTATTTTTTGGAGTCTATAAAATGGCACGTGAGCTATCACCCAACTAATTGAGATCCAAACAAGCCTTTTCTCAATCTCGTTTATTTTCGTTGCCATTAGGTCACACTGTATTAGGAACGATGTCATCTATATAAAAAATGTCAAGTGAAAATTATCTATGATTTATGGTGCTATAAGAAGCATGTTAGGTATTAAGATGTGACATGTCATTGAAATATTTGCAATTGGCTTCACCAGTCCCATCTAGGCAACACATTTTCGGACTCAAGACCCATAGTGATACTGGTCGGTGCTGTGGGCCTACCATGACATGTTTTTTTTTTTTTTTTCTTTTACCACTTCGTCCATCCATTTTACCCCTTCATTTTAGGGCATGAGCCTAAAAATGAGGCAGATCTAAATTTAAGACTACACCATAGGAAACAGTGTACAATTAAAAACTTCTTAGGCTCCCTATAATGTTTATTTGCCATTCAACCTGCTGATTAGGTCACATAGACCTGTATGAAGGGAAAATACAAAGTTTAGCTTGATAAAAAACTTATATGACTTTAAGAAGCTTTTAATGGTGGGCATTTAATCGCCACTATTTCCTGTGGTGTAGTCCAACTAAGATTTGGATCTACCTAATTTTTGGGATCATGCCTAAGATGTTATGGGTAAATGGATGTATGGCATAGATAAAACACATAAATCATGGTGGGTCCACAGAGCTTTTCCAGCACCGACCATTACCTACTTGGGTACTGGAGGGGTCACCACCGAATCCGACTCCCATATTTTTGGTCAATCAAGATTTGTGTACAAAGTAGGGCAATCAATGGGCTGGGCCTACAGTTGGCTTGGGCCTGAATTTTGAACTAATTGGACTGGGCCTACTCAAAATTTTGATTTTGTGAGGCCCGACCCTGGCCCATTGACAGCCCTAGCTAGTAGAAAGAGCTAAGATTTGATATTAATCCCATGTTAAGATGTAGTTAAGTAATTTTAGCTATGTGTATTCCCAACTAAAGTTCATATCTACCAATAATTGGCAGAGGAAATGTGAGGGATGTGAAGTTGTAAAATATCCAAGGACGGATATTGGACGGTTGAAATGAAAAATATCCAATGGACTGTGGTAGGCTCACATGACTCTAGCGGGTTGAAACAATTACTTACACTAATTGAGCACTACTTAGTACAAAAATGCATCAAATCCATCAGGTGCACCAATTAATAACATTTTCACCATAAACTTTAAAATAATTCAAATACAAGACTTAGACGGTCCACACCATAAGGAATGGTGTAAAATTATTCCTAAAACGTCTAAATTATTCATGTGGTGTGGCCCACACGAGTCTCCAAATTTCTAATTTTGTAGGAATCAATTATTATCCTAGTGTCCTAAGAGTAGAATGGATGGCATCTAAATACCTCCTTGGATCCAAATGGTGGGACTTCCCATCTCACCTGTTTTTCATTATTTTCCATGGTGTGGCCCACCTGAGTATTGAATCAGCCTGAATTTTTGAGCCTCCCTGCAAACACATACCGGATGTTACAATCTGTCTCATTAATGCATGAAGTCATTCCATTCACATCAGGTAAAGTAACACGCATGCCCGTGACTTTAAGGTCACGCGTCTTAAACATCAAATCATCTCCCCCATATTCAGCAAGAGTACAAGAATATGACGGTTTAAGTTTAACATAGACCTCTTTAATAATTGTTGATTTCCTTGATATCAACCAGATTTCTCTTCAAGGCTACAACACCCCTGGAAGCGGATTGGCTGGTGTACCAGCCACCAGCTATATAGCTGCTGTATTGATGTCAAGAAGTTCTGTGGGTCCTATCACAATGTATTTGTTATATTCAAGCCGTATAGGCTTGAGACGAAAAATAAGACAGATATAACTATCAAGTGGACCACACTGAAAAAAGCAATGAGAGATTGAACGTATACCATTGAAACCCTTTTAGAGTTTATAGAAGTTTTGGATCAATATGAAATTTGTTTTTACTCTTCATCCAGATCTTTGTTACCTTATGAACAAATTGGATGGAAACTAAACGTTATGGTGGGCCCTATGAAATTTTTAACGGTGAAAGTCATTATCTCCACGGCTATTTGTGGGGTGGTCCAGTTGACATTTGGTTATCATTCATTTTTTGTACAGTACTTTAAAATGATCTCGAAAAATTGGATTAACAGCGTGGATATAATAAATACATCATTGTGGGGCTCATGTAACTTTGATCTCCTTTGAATCGTTCATACAACTCGGAGCTTGCATCAACGCTCGTCTTCGCAACACGTACCTACACCAGCCAATCCGTGTCCAACACTTTTACCATTCACTCCCTCTATCGCATGGCCCAAGTATGTGGGGCCACCATGTTTTATATGTAAAATCCGCTTTGCTTATTAGGTTGTTCCCTCCAATAAGGCCTTTATGCCAAAAATCATCTAGACCCACCGCTCAAATGCTCCCTGCCATATTGAATAATGGGAATGGGATGCCAATCATAGGATTGTGTGTGGGGAACGATGGGGGTGTATCTTTCATCAAACTTATTGATTAAGCATACTCGCAGGGAGAAAAAGAGAAGGCGCAAAAATCAGCTAAATATAAAATTCAGATGACCACATTGTGTGAACTTGACTGTTTTAAAAACAATTTTACATTGTTCCCATTGGTACGGATCAAATGAGTTTTCAGCCGTACTTATCTTCTATATGTGATGGTTCTCAACTGATGGATCAAATAGATTTTACATATACAATATTGTGAACCCTGAAGAGCCTGGGGTTTTAGGTGTTGTATGCATAGACCAGGTGCTCTAGATGATTCGAATCTATGGCACCATCATGCATTGTCAATACTACGTTTTGATGGGCGCAATCACCAAATTACCTCAATAATATATTAAAAAAAATACGTATATCACCGCATAACTAAATATGAGAATCATTAGTCAAATGTAAATGCATCCATGAGATACAGGTAAAGATATCCCATTTTCTTCAAAATTTCAAATCTAAACAATGGCATCAGACTTTTTGGATGATGAATTATTATTTTAAAGTAATGTAAAAATACTATTGTTATGATTTTACCATATCGATAAATAAAACATAGTAATGGGCTATGTAAAGAAAATATGCTATATCACCACCCAACTAAATATGGGAATCGTCCATCAAATTTAAATGCATCCATGAGGTAGGTAAAGAAATCCCATTTTTCCCAAAATTTCATATCTAAACAATGACATTAGGCTTTTTAGATGATGAATTAACATTTTAAAGTAATAATGTAAAAATACTATTGTTATGATTTTCCATATCGATAAATAAAACATAGTAATGGGCTATGTAAAGAAAATAGGCCATCAGTGCTATATCACCGCCCAACTAAATATGGGAATCATTCCTCAAATGTAAATGCATCCATAAGGTAGGTAAAGATATCCCATTTTCTTCAAAATTTCAAATCTAAACAATGCCATCAGGCTTTTTCAATGATGAATTAATATTTTAAAGTAATGTAAAAATACTATTTTTATGATTTTACAAATAAAACATAGTAATGGGCTGTTAAAAGCAGATGTCTTTAAGAGGATTACAGATTGCATCCTACTCTTGCTGATTTCCAACTCCGAACAAGGAGGGGTTCTGAATAGCCACCATGATCTATGGGTTTTATTCACATTGTTCATCCATATCATTTCAGGATACATACCTAAAATTGAGGCAGATCCAAGACAAAGGTGGACCACACAATGGGGATTAAACTCTTCCCATTGAAAACTTCTTGAGCCCACAAAAGTTTGGATCTAGTTAATATTTGTGCTTTCCCTTCATCTTCATCCAGTAACTTTATGAATAGGTTGGATGTCAAATGAACATCATGGCGTGCCCTCGAAAAGTTTCAACGGTGAGCATCATTATCACCGCTGTTCCCGGTGGTGTGGTCCACTTGATTCTTGGATCTACCTAGATTTTCAACTCATTCATAAAATGCTATGGAAAAATGGATGAACGTGTAGATAAAACTCATACATCATGCTGGCCACTCAGAGCTCCTCCCCGTTCCCAGCTGGAGATTTCCTTCAGGAGATGGTAAAGTAATTTAGTAGTTATTTCTCATTTTCTTATATTACCGTCAAAGTAAGTGAAATAAGCAGACTATAAGTAATCATACTTCAGTGATCATCCTAACCTTTGGCTAAATAGAGTCGAGTATGGACCGTTCAAACTTTACTTTTCAATGTTCCAAACATATCTTATGTGACATAAACCGTTCGAGAACGTTTCTTTGGATGTCCTATCAATTCCTCTCTTCCTCGCCACTACTGTTCCCCACACAGCTCGAACGTATGGTAAATGCATGGGATAATTCCGATTGTCAATTTGTATACCAACGGCTAAAAAAAGAAACGGGATTTGTCTAAAATCACGATGCAGTTTTCATTTCTGGCCCACCATTAAGGACGTGAATTACCTTGTGACCGACTCTATGGGGTCCACTGTGATGTATGTGTTTTATCCACACCATTCATCCGTTTTTACAGCTCATTTTAGTGCACGAGACTTAAAATGAGGCCCATCTACAGCTCAAATGCACCACACATCAAAGGAAACAGTGGGGATTGAAAACCACCATTGAAAACTTCTTGTTGGCCAGGGCGATAGAAGTTTTGGATCAAGTTGATATTTGTGTCTTACTTTCATCTAGGTAAGTGTGACCTTATGAACAGATTGGATGAAAAATAAACATCATGGTGGGCCCCAGGAAGATTTCAACGGTGCGTGCCATCCCCACTGGTTTCTGTGGTGTGGTCCACTTGAGATTCGTATCTACGTCCTTTCTCGGCTCATGGCCTAAAATGAGCTGGAAAAACGGATGTACGGCGTGGATAAAATACATAAATCACGGTGGGCCTCATGGAGTCACGTCACTATGATGACCGGGTCACCAGGCAATCCGCGTCCACCATATTTAATCTGCTCACATGCACATCCCATCGATGCACGTCCACCATTTAATCTACTCAAATGCACGTCCCGTCGATGCGTGTCCACCATTCTGTCACTCAAATACACATCCCATCGATGCGTGTCCACCATTCAATCACTCAAATGCACATCCCATCCATGCGTGTCCACCATTCAATCTACTCGAATGCACATCCCATCAATGATACTGTCTTTTCGGCTACGCCAGCCCATGGTGAGGCCCATCATACAAGCGATTTGAGTTATTGAAAAGACAATGATCCAACGGCTACGATAGGACACATATCATGCGGCAATACGCGGGTACATATTTCGGCTAGAGGTTTGCTGGATGTGTTACCTGCCCCCCGAATGGACGATAATCCGTTCCGGCAGAGCTCCATGGGGTCCACTGTGATGTTTGGGTTTAATCCACGCTGTTCATCTATTTTTCAAGATCATTTTAAGGATATCATCCCACAAATTAGGAAGATCTGAGGTTCAAGTAGACCACACCACATGAAATAGATGCGATAATGAAACTCATCGTCGAATCCTTTACAGGGGCCACCGTGATGTTTATTTGCAATACAACCTGTTCAAAAGGTCATATAGGTATGGATGAAGGGAAAACACAAATATCATATTGATTTAAAGCTCTGTTTGGGAGCGTGGATTTGTAACCCCTTAGATTCAGAATCCCTTGGATTTGCAATTCTCCCCGTGTGTTTGGCATTCTAGAGTGTGAATTAACTTTTATCCAAAAGTAACTATCTGTGGTATATTTATAGGAATTTGAATTTAATTACTAATTCAACTTTAATATTTTTAATTAGTGAGATATGTGATTTTTGATATAATGGTTGTGATAAGCCTACTGAAAAATATGCTTTGCCCGAAAAATGATGAAATTCCAAGTCTCGGATGGGCCACAAGCACAAAATCATGTCTGAGTAACTAACCAACGATTTTTAATCGTTGATTTACATGGACAATGTTTGGACGTTGCTGCATGGACAATGTTTGGATGGTGTTGATCATCATTAGTGGGCTATGTGCCTAATAGAATGATAGTGTATAGTGACACACATGTTACACCTGCAACTATTGAAATGATTTTAGGTGTAATCCAAGCTCTCACCGTGTATTGCAAACCCCCTTAAAGAGGAGATTGGAAACCCCCTGGATTTGCAACCCCCAGTTGCTATATGCTGCTAAACAACCAGGGGATTGGACTCCAATCCCTTCCAATCCCCTCCAATCCACGGTGCCAAACTACCCCTAATACTTCTGCGGCTCACAATAAGTTTTTAAAGGTGGGAACAATCTCCACTTAAGCCTTGGATATGACTCATTTTTGGGTTCATAAGCTAAAATGATCTAGAAAAATGAATAAACAACCCAGATAAAACCCATACATCACAGTGGGCCCCATAGAGCCCCGCCTGAACAGATTAATCTTGTGGCGGGCAGGAGGCATCCCATTTCCACACTTTAGCCTTTGAATCATATCTTTCAATGATCCAACCTTTTACACAAGTTTCACTTTGTATGTGATGGAAATACAACAAGAAAAAAGCTTTTAAGTGGATTATTTTAATCTTTTGATTATTTGAATATTCACTATAACCTTTATATAATTAAAGGATTGAAATAATAGCTACTGGCTTTTTTTCTTTTTTTTTTTTTTTAATAATAATAATAATAAATCCTCACTTATCTCATGACAGTACCTTTGGATGTATTGGAACAAACCTATTAAACCTCCAAAACACGTTGCAACAACTCTGGTAAGTTTTAATGTAATTTATTTTATGATTGAGAGATGTTTTAATGCTCTTATAGTACTATTGGTATTGTACGCGACTAGCAGTTTTCAGGGATCCTTACTCCTGCTCCGGTGGTAGACTCTCGGGAGTTTCAACACCCGGTCAAGGGTTTAGTATCCATAGCTGGTGAAATCCCACTACAGTGTGAGTGTGTGGTGGTGGGTGTGCATATGTTTTAAAAAAAAAAGTGGCCTGGCTCCTTTCCTTTTTGTTGGAGCCAGCCCGAAGGGTTGTACATCTGATCTCTTTCATCTAATAAAATTGGTGGTGAGTGCCCACCTTTAAACAAAAAAGAAAAAGTAGCAGTTTTTAGACAATTTTTGTCCCTGAAATTAGTCTTAGGAACTTTAGTTCTTGGAGAGTAAAACTATTGTTTAAAATGTAGTTCAAGATAAGTGATGGTTCAGGAATTTACTGCACAAGATGTCATGGATGACTTGTATTGAACTCCGTTCATTTCACTTTTTTTAGTGCATGTAATCTAATCTTCTTTGCGTGTAAAATGCATGAAGTGTCTAATTAGGAGATAGTATGATTGTGGAGCCCACATTGATGATGGTTTGACATTCACTCAATACATCCTTTGTGTTAGCTTATGCTAGGAGGTTAGCAAAAAATTTAAGTGGATCAGAAACTCTAGTTAGTCATAGAAAACAGTGAGCATGGATTGTCCACCCATCCTTTCTCTCTTTTTCTACATGGTAGCCTGCAATCGCATGTAAGCCCCCACCTTTCCCTTAGCTCTCTCTTTCTCTCTCTCTAGTCTCTCTCCCTAACCCTTCTTCATTCCATGTGCATGCCATACCCTTGGTAAGTTATAGTGTGCCCAGTTGCATTAGCTCTCCAATTGAACTATCTAAACTGCCCATTAAGTTCAAGAATGCTGACAGTTGACGCTAGAGAATCCATCCAGTAGCTATGTCCGGCTTTGTTTTGAGAACTAATCTAGCCAAGATAGAAGAGGAAGACCACATCTTTAGTAGGGGCTCCTATTTTTCGGTAAAAGGCGGAGCACACCACCTGTAATTTTATTGATTCTAAAAAAAAGATTTGTACATAATTTCAAGTAAGTAAAAAAAAAAAAAAAAAAAAAAAAAAAAACTAACTGGGGCCTTCCTCTCATATGAATGAAACCAATATAGGACCTACACAATAAAACATCTAGCAAAACAATTGACAAGACTGCTACAACCAAGCTGACACCTTTCAATCAGAGGATCCTAACACCACCAAAAACCAAACTACTGATCCACATCTCCTTAAAACCAGCTACCTCAAAATTACACAATCCCAGAAGATGAATCATACCTCAGACGCATCAGACAAACGATCATATAACTCAGCCTCATTTTTTATTTTATTTTATTTTATTTATTATATATATATATATATATATATATATATATATATATATATATTATATATATTATATATATAATATATATATATATTTTTTTTTTAAAGAAGGAAACTTATATTCAAAGGGGAAGCACAAAGGCTTCACAACAAGGTACATTTCGGGCAGGGCCCATCGACAAAAAAGAGGTAGCGCCCCCTATCATATGAGGAGAGCAAAAGAAGGATGAGAAGAAGTTAGGCCACCCGCATGTTGCCTAATCCTACTCTATCTTGAAATAGAAGACCCCGCATGATTGGCGGGAGATCCACGAACGAGCTGAAAACAAGGTCCATCTGGCCTTCACTCCCCATACGGCCAGGCTATCGGCAACTGAGTTGGCCTCTCTAGGGGTGTGGGAAATCAGGACCTCTATGTTACACATGAGGGACTCGATTCTCGCCTTCTAGTACCACATGGACCAGGGCCACGATGCATCATATTTTTTTAATCAACCAACCATAGATAAGATACAAATTGAGCCACATATAAGATACAGTCAACCATCCAAATGCCAGCTCAAACCAGACAATTAACTCACCATCTTGCAACATAAAAACACTGGAAACATGGCCTCTTCACATACTTTATCTGCAATAGGTACAATAGAGAACTAAACTGCAGAGATAGCATGAAAACTCTGGAAATAGGGCATGACTGTGGAGAGAGTTGACTGCAGAGATAGCATGAAAACATAGCGACATGTAGCATGAAAACATTGGAAACAAAGCTTGAGTGCACAGAGAGCCTAGTGCTTGCACAAATACAACAGAAAGCACATGGCTACATAGGGCAGGAACATAGTTGAATAGAGCCGCAATCCAACTCGTTGCAATTACGGAGAAAGGCTTTCCTTGTGCGGAGCTTGAAGATGCCAGACACTACATTCTCCAGAGAGCATTGGGGAGCTGACCAATAGATCGCTTACAGACTGAATGGAAGACTAGGGTCGATTGGCTGATGTTGTAGAACAACACAGGGAGGCTCACCCTCACTGATACAATTGAAAACGATGATAGAAGACTGCTGGTAGAGCTTACTAGATACTGATTCAAATCTCGTTCATGCCTGCATTGGATGCTACCAATGCCTGCGGACTCTATAGCTAGAGTGCCTTTCGTCTCTATTGGGAGATCGGACCTGCATCTAAACAAGGAACTTCTTTGCTCGAGCTTCAAAGGCGAGACAGCTTGTCCACTGAAGAGATTAGTTAGTGTCCTTGAAATATGGTTGATTTTGTAGTTCATCTTGAGCAGGTCAGTTTCCAGTTCAATTAAATTAATACCAAATATGCCAATGAGGATTGCAGCTGGGAGGATTTATAAGGTGCCAATTGGCATCTCTATTAATAAGAGCTTATTTATTTATTTTTTAAAAAAAGCTCTTATTTTTTGAAATAAAATGTTTAGTAAAATTCTAATTTTAGAACTTATTTTTTAAGATTTTTTATTTTATTTTATTTATTTTTTATTTATTATTTTTTTAAGTAATAAGGAGGTTACCTTTTCTTTTGGATCTTATTTGACTTAAGTGAGCAGACATTTTTGGTTAATATAATTTTTGGACAAGTTTGTCTTTAAAATTTTTAATTAATTCACATCTTAACTTTCTCTCTTTTCTTTACAATCTCTCTAAGGTGGGTCCACATGATGAGCAACCCATATTGAAGGTGGGGCCCTACATGATGAATGGTCCACATCAAGGTAGGGTCACATAATGCATGATCACATCAAAGGTGGGCCTCTCGTGATGGATGACTCACATCAAAGTGTGGCCCCATATGATGGATGACCCACATCAAAGGTGGGACCCACATGATGGACAATGGACATTGAAGGTGGGGCCACATGATAGACGGTTGATATCAAAGGTGGACCCACGTGATGAACGTCACATATTGAAGTTTGGCCCTGTATGATGGACTGTCTATAGCAAAGGCGGGACCCATACGATGGATGGTAAACATCAAAGGTGGGTCCCACATGATGGATGGCCTACATCAAAATGTGGCCCCACATGATGGATGATCCATAGCAAAGGTGGGACCCACATGATAGATGATGAACATTAGAGGTGGGCCCTACATAATGGACGACCCACATCAAAGTGTGGCCCAACATAATGGACCATCCAAGTTAAGTGGGCCCCCTTGATGGGTGGTCTACATCAAAGGTGGGCCCACGAGATGGACTGTTGGCATTAAAGGTAGCCTACATGATGAACAATCTATATTGAAGGGGGCCCCACCTAATGAATGCTAGCGCCACATCAAGACGGGCCACATAATGGATGGAGTGGGCCACACATGATGGATGGCCCACAGCAAAGTGTGGCCCCTCGTGATGGACAATTAACATTAAGTATGCCCCACCTAATGGATGATCCACATCTAAGGTCTTGCATGATGGATGACCTATATCTAAAGTTGCACAACGTGATGGATTAACCATTATAGAAGGTGCGCCCCACATGATGGATGTTGGACATCAAAAGTGGGCCTCACATGATGGATAACCCACTTCAAAGGTGGGGTCCACAGGATGGATACATTAAATGTGGATTCCATGTGGTGGGTAGTGGTCATTGAGGGGCCCCACATAAAGGACGATTAGCATTAATGGTGGGCCCCACATGATGGATGACCTATATCAAGGTTGTCCCCACATAATGAATGGTCTACATCCAAGACAAGCCTCACATGATGGATGATCCATTTTGAAGGTTTGGCTCACACGATGGATGATCCACATCAACGGTGGGCTAAATGATGGATGGCATGTATCAAGGTGGTCCCCACATAATGGATGGTCCACATGAAAGGTCAACCCCTAATGATGATTGGTCCCTATCCAAGACAAGCCTCGCATGATGAATGACCCACTTTGAAGGTTTGGCTCACATGACAGACGATCCACATCCAACGTTCGACATAATGGATGGCCTAAATTAATGTCTTAAAACATGAAGGTTGTAGCCATCCATTCTTTTGCCATTTGGGGCACAGTCAATATATGATGAGATCCATTGAAACAACTGTTGGGATTTCTCTTATAATGGAGTTGTTGTAATCTTTAAAAATGACATTAACTACTTTTTTTTTTTTTAAAAAAAAGCTCTTATTTGAATGATTTACTAAATGTACTTATTTCGTATAATTAAATTTTTTTTTTTTTTAAAATGATTTTACCAAATGAGCTTATTTAAAACAAAAGTTAGAATAAAAAGAGCTTAATAAAGTAGCTCTTATTTGAAAAGCTTTTATTAGATTAGAGCATAGATGCCAAACGAGCCCTAAGTATTTCTTTCAGGATTTTTGAGTTAGATTCAATGATGACATTATGAATCCATCAAGCAAGGCTTGAGCTTTAGCAACCATATTCATCTTTTACTTTCTTGGTCTTTACATAACTCGTTGCCTCTACTCTTGCCTGGATTACCCCTCGAAGAACCATTAACATTCATCTTGACCTATCTCTCTACAGGCTTTGTCCAATACAGGATTTGTGTAGCCATTCTCCTTTCTGTTCCTCTTAGAACTCTTATCGCTTTCAACATTTTTCAAAAAGGAAACATCAAATCTCCCAACATTCTACTTGCTATTTTTTTAAATCTATCTGTTATAACTTTCCTGATTACTCCTTCGGGGTTGTATTTAGACCATTTAAATCTACTAGCATTCCTGTTGAGCCAAAGTTCCTATAGAATTAGATATGAAGCAATGCCTTTAATCCTCTTATATCTCAAGGAGCTAATGCTAAGGCTAGCCCGAAATTTAATTTCTTTGCTAAATGGAGTGATCAGATCTCTCCCTTATTGTAATAACTAGAAAATTCTCGCACACGAGTGGGTACATGAGTGCTAGTCTACGCGTATATTTTAGCAACTAGGTTTTTTTAAGTAAAGATGTATGGATGAATGGACATGTACACACACTCACACATGCACACCATAATAACCTTCGGGCCCTCAAATATCTTAGTATTCATGACCGTTCATCAAATCCACCATTGATAGAGCTACTCATCACCATATTAAGATATTCGATTGTCTACTTTGCTTTTGGACCACCCGATCATAGTAAACCAACTATAAGATCTTCACATCTACTCGTATACACATTCATTCAGGAAATCTGATCAGCTCATCTTCCCATCACTCATGTATATGCTTAACCTACTATCAGTATCACCGTCTAAGGAAATTGCTCATATATACGTATACATATACACACTTCTATAAATTATAGGCTTATATCTCATAACATGTGTGATCAATCCAACTGTTGAGAATACTCTATATGGTCAGATTAAGCTAACCAACCGTCCACTTTTAACTTGGACCATTACATCATTATGATTTTGACAAAGAATCCATCTAAGCCACTTATACCTAATTATCGTTGATTCTAAGTCTTTTATCTTAACCCTAGTACACTAATAAATGTTTTATACTATTAAAGTCCAACTCTAATGGCTACAATTACATCATTGATCATTTAGAGATTTTTATGGTATACATGTTCCTACCTTACACTATTCTCTCGATCATCCAAGGAGAATCCTACATATTTTTTTTTAAAAAAATTTTCTAAATAAAAAAGAACGTGTTATCCTACTTGTACGCCTCATATTGTGCACCTTCGCCCGATAACTCACAATTCAACTGTGAATTTGAATGATGGACTGTACATCCACACCTCAACACACCAAAGCAACCCGTGGACCCTTTAAGTTATGATAATAGAGGTAATCTGACTATTAATTTTAAATTTAACTCGTTTAAACATCCGATCAAGGATGGCTACTGAACTCATTATTCAACAAATCAAACCACACAATAGATGACCCATTGACCCTAATGATCCTTGATCAACCTACAGTTTTAGTTCAACCCAACCTTATACTTGTGTGAACCACAACACATGCGTACATGCATGTTATCAAAATTGGAAACAAAAGTTTCCGTGTAGTACGTGAAAATGAGAATTTTCTTTGATTTCTTTATGTAATCTAGTTGAGATCCATGGGAAGCTCCTTTAACGATCTAGACCATCTAAACATTGACTCTCAACCATCTAGATACCTTGATGAACCGAACAACAAGCTTCACATGATCTCTCTTGTTTCAAGAACATCAAAAAATTTGATGTTCTTAACTGTTGTATTTGAAAAACTTAAAAACCTCCTTGAATCTCGATCGTTGATATCATGGGACCAATTTCTATGTTCCAACAAAATCACATGATAAAAAAGACTAAATTTTGCACTGCCTTCTCTCCATTTTTTAGGGAGGAAGCTGCGCTAATAGATTCATTCAAACGTTGAACCCACCAACCAAACCTTCTTGAAGCTTCGAGAAAGCTTGTCCACAAGTTACATATGGATGATGTTAAGATGTGGAGCCACTTCTGGCGGCCGCTCGACAAGTCGAGTGTCCTGTTCGATCGGTCGAGTGGCCCACTCGACCAGTCGTGGACTAGCTTGACTCAAAGTCCAGTGAGCATCTGGTTTTTGTGTTCCGTTGTACTCGATCGGTCGAGGCCCATGCTCAACCAGTCGAGGTTATGCAGATTCGTTTTCAGATTTGATGCAGACTGCAAATTTTAAGTCAGTTTTCGCAAGGGCGCGAAAGGGAAGTTGCCTAAACTATAAATAGGGGTCCCCAGGGCTTTTCTAGGTATTATGAGAGTTATTCCAAGGTGTGAGCAAAGAGTTTTCTCTGTACTTCCAAGGGAGAGGTTAGTATATTACCTTGTAATCTTTATTTTCTCTTCATAGTAGAAGTTTGCATCCGTGGTTTTTACCCTTGTTGGGGTTTTTCTACGTATATCTTGTCTTGTGGTTTGTTTGGAATACTTTGATTCTTTTTTAGTTTATATTTCTTCTTGTTTATTGTTTGTTGGTGAGACCGGAGATTGGATCTCGGCTCACTGCGTTGTTGGCGTGTTGCGCAATAACTGGTATCAGAGCTATTGGTTTGAGTTCAATTGGGAGCGATGACGGAAGAAGGGAAGACTAGAATTGAGAAGTTTGATGGTTCAAACTTTACCTTCTGGAAGATGTAGATGGAAGATTATCTGTATCAGAAAGACCTCTATATTCCTTTAGGAGGAAAAGAGAAAAAACCAGAGAAGATGACAGATGATGAATGGTTTTTATTGGATCGGAGGCTTTAGGAACGATCCAACTCTCTTTGTCCAAAAGCGTCGCCTTCAATATATCCAAGATGAAAACCACAAAAGAATTAATGGAAGCCCTAGCCACCATGTATGAAAAACTCTCAGCATCCAATAAGGTTCATCTTATAAAACAACTATTTAACATGAAGATGTCAGATGGTGGAAGCGTGACTGAACATCTAAACGAATTCAATACAGTCACGAGCCAGTTGGAATCCGTTGGCATTATTTTTGAGGACGAGGTTAGGGCGTTACTGATCTTGTCCAGTTTGCCAAACAGTTGGGATGGTTTGGTGATTGCTGTGAGCAATTCTTCAGGGTCGACAAAGCTGAAATTTGATGATGTGACCGGTCTAATTCTCAGAGAAGAATCTAGAAGAAAGGCATCAGGAGTTTCAGGAGATTTAGGGAATGCTCTAAACGTTGAAGGAAGAGGAAAATCGCTGAATAAAGGAGGCAATAAACATAGATGTTCTAAGTCGAGGAAGAAGTCCAAGGGACCGAAAGACAAAGACGGGTGTTGGCATTGTGGGAAGAAGGGGCATATGAAACGTGATTACAGGGTGCTCAAGAAATAAGAAGGAAGCTCTCAAAGCGAGAAGGATTCAGTGAATCTATCTGAGGAGAGTGACACTGAGGCATTGATCTTAACTCTTGATGTGGGAGAATGAGTCTTGGGTTATAGACTCAGGTGCTTCGTTTCATGCCACTTCATGTAAGGAAGTTCTGCGTAATTATGTATCAGGTGACTTAGAGAGAGTCTACCTGGGTGATGATGAGCCGTGCAGTATTGTTGGAAAGGGAGACGTTCATATAAATCAGAAAGACGGAACGACTTTGAAATTGAATGATGTCAGACATGTACCGAGTTTGAAATGGAACTTGATCTCAGTGGGGCAGTTGGCCGATATCGGATATGTGACGACCTTCACTAGTGATTTCTGGAATATCACAAAAGGTGCCTTAGTGATATCTCGAGGCAAAAAGGTAGGTACTTTGTACGTGACTTCAGAATCGTATAGTTTACTCGCAGTCGCATCAACTAGAGTGAATGGGCAGTTATGACATCAGAGGTTGTGACATATGAGTGAGAAGGGGATGAAAGTGCTATTGTCAAAAGGGAAGCTACTAGGGTTGAAGTCTATTGACTTGAAATTCTGCGAGGACTGCGTGTATGGTAAGCAGAAGAGGGTAAGTTTCAAGAAGACAGGACACGCTTTAAAGACGCATCTGTTGGAGCTTATACACATTGATGTGTAGGGACCAGTACAGGTATCGTCTCTTGGTGGTTCACGTTATTTTGTTTCCTTTATTGATGATGCTAGTAAAAAACTGTGGGTTTATTTCTTAAAGCACAAATCTGATGTATTTGAAGTATTTAAGAAGTGAAAAGTAATGGTAGAAAATGAGACAGATAAATAGTAAAATGTCTCAGATCTAATAATGAGGGAGAATACTGTGATAAGAGATTTGAGGAGTGTTGTGTAGCAAATGGCATCAAATATCAGAAAATGATTCCAAGGACACCGTAGCAGAATGGTGTGGCTGAGCGCATTAACAGGACCATCTTTGAACGCGCCAGGAGCATGGGGTTATATGTAGGGTTGCCGAAGACCTTTTGGGCAGATGCTATGAATATTGCCACATATCTTATTAATAGAAGTCCCTCACCACCATTGGATGGTGGACTACCAGAAGAAACATGGACTGGGAAGAAGTGAACCTTGCACATCTTAGAGTGTTCAGTTGTACTTTATATGTTCACATTGATGTAAAGCAAAGAAATAAGTTGGATGCGAAGTCCACGAGGTGCACGTTTATAGGCTACGGGCAGCATGATTTTGGCTACAGATTTTAGGATGCAGAAAATAGGAAAATCATCAGAAGCAAAGATGTAGTCTTCAATGAAAAAGTGGTGCATAAGGATAGTGTGAAGGAAAATAAGGCCAAGGAGAAAGAATTCGTAGAGTTGGAAGAGTTATCGAATACGGGTGTTACAACGCCACAGGATGATCCTGCACATGAGCATTATGCGGCAGAGCCATAGACACCAGTTGTGAGGAGGTTTACTTGGGAGAGGAGACCCATGGTTTGATACTCACCCTCCTTACATTATCTACTGCTGACAGATAATGGTGAACTAGAGTGTTTTGAAGAGGCATTACAGTCAGATACACGGGTTAAGTAGGAGCAGGACATGGATGATGAGATGGACTCTCTTGAGTTTAATCGTACATGGGAGCTAGTCACTCTATCCAAGGGTAAGAAAGCTCTTCATAACAAATGAGTTTACAGACTGAAGGAGGACCACGATGGTTCGAAATGGTATAAGGCCAGGTTGGTTGTGAAAGGGTTTCAACAAAAGGCAGGTATCGATTTCACTGAAATATTTTCACCGGTAGTGAAAATGTCTACGATTCGCATGGTCTTGAGTGTAGTGGCTACAGAGGACTTACATCTAGAGAAGCTAGATGTTAAGACAACCTTTCTTCATGGGGACCTTGAAGAATAGATATATATGCATCAACCGACAAGATATGTGGCACTAGGAAAGGAGAACAAGGTGTGTTGACTGAAGAAGAGTTTAGATGGAGTGAAGTAGGCCCCGAGGTAGTGGTACAAGAAGTTCGATAGTTTCATGTCGGGAAACGGTTTTAAGAGATGTCATGCAAACCATTGTTGTTATTTGAAGAAGTTTGATACGTCGTACATCATCCTTCTTCTGTTCGTTGATGATATGCTTGTGGCCGGTTCAAACATGAAGGACATCTCAGATCTCAAAAGACGACTGTTTAGAGAATTTTCCATGAAGGATTTAAGAGCTGCAAAACAAATCCTACACATGAGGATAAAGCGTGATAAGGAAAATAAGAAACTGGTTTTGTCACAGGCAGAGTATATAGCCAAGGTACTTGATCGATTCAATATGGGAGGTGCTAAGCCGGTTAGCACTCCATTAGCCAACCACTTCAAGTTATCTAAGGAGCAAGGTGCAAAGATGCAAGAAGAACGAGATTACATGGCTAAAGTCCTATATGCGTAAGCTATTAAGAGTCTCATGTATGTTATGGTGAGCACGAGGCCAAACATTGCTCAAGCAGTGGGAGTTGTTAGCAGGTTCATGAACAACCCTGGGAAGGAACATTGGAAAGCTGTGAAGTGGATCCTCAGATACCTAACAGGTAGTGTGGATATAGGGCTATGCTATGGTGGATCGAAAATCAAGCTACAAGGCTACGTAGATTTAGATTTGGCAGGAGATATCGACAACAAAAGAAATACTACAGGTTATGTCTTTACTCTGGGTAGTGCTGCAGTCAGTTGGGTCTCTCAATTACAGAAATAGTATTTATCAGTACGACGGAAGCAGAATATGTTGCAGCTACAGAAGCGTGTAAGGAGATGGTGTGGATGCAAGGTTTCATGAAAGAGTTGGGTAAGAAGCAAGCATATTGCAAGCTGTACAGTGACAGCCAGAGTGCAATACACTTGGCTAAGAATTCAACATTTCATTCAAGGACCAAGCATATTGACATCAGATATCACTTCATACGTTCGTTACTAGAAGATAGATCAATTGCTCTGGAGAAGATCCATACAAGTGAGAATCTTGCAAATATGCCGACCAAGGCGGTCACACGGGAGAAGCCAAAACTCTGTTAAGCTTTGAATGGTCTTTAGGCTTGAAGACGGGGATGTGGTGCACTCCGGATGAAGAAGACAAAAGTTTGTGACGATGTGTCTCCAAGTGGGAGATTGTTGAGATGTTGAAGCCACATCTGACGGCTGCTCGACCAGTCGAGTGCCCTGCTCGGCCGGTCGAGTGCCAACTCGACTAGTCGTAAACTGACTCGACTCAAAGTCTAACGAGCATCGATTTTTTGAGTTCTGCAGTACGCGACTGGTCGAGGCCCATGCTCGACCAGTTGAGGGTCCGCTCAACCAGTCGAGCACCCTGCTCGACCAGTCGAGGTTACACCGATTCGTTTCCGGATTTGATGTGGACTGCGGATTTTTGAGTCAGTTTTCGTAAGGGTGCGAAAGGGAAGTTGCCTAAACTATAAATAAGTGTCCCTAGGGCTTTTATAGGTATTATGTGTGATTCTATTTGAAAATTCTAATCTTGTTATGTTTTCTTAAACTATATTGTAATCACATTGTTTTAATCCGCTACGTTGTAAATTCCTCATTAAATTATTGTTAAGTATAGATTAACTATTAAGTTGTCTATTCATGAATATTATATGTATCATGATTATGATGTGCTTGAATTTGAACCATTGACTACATTACAACTGTCTGAGAATTGATTTGATTACATCATCATAAAATGTATGTTATTGGATTTGGATATTGGAATTGAATTTTGGATGGACAAAAAATCAGTGAGTATGGTTGATTTACTATCAGCATGCATGGTTGATTTATCGCTTCACTGAATCGATAGGTGAGCACGATCAATTTACAAAAGATTCCTAATTTCATAGCCATGTGAGATCTTATTTCTTCGTTGAATTATTGAGCATGGTTGATTAGCTTGGTTGGATCAATGAGTATGGTTGATTTACTCATCGGTGTGCATGGTTGATTTGCTGCCTCGTTGGGCCAGTTATGTGAATATAGTTGATTTGCAAAAGGTTCTTAATATCAAAGATGAACAAGATCTTGATTATTTTAGACATTTTACCAAACTAGTTAGGTGAGCATGGTTGATTTGTGAAAGGCTCTTAACATCTAAAGCTGTGCAAGATCATGAAAATGTGAATTTAAGTTGATTAGGTGAGCATGATTGATTTGTAAAAGGTTCCTAATTACTATTGTCATGCGAGTTCATGGAAAATTTATTATTTAAATTTAATTATGATGGAATATACAATTGCATACACTATTGCATTCATGGCATTATAGCATCATAATTCATTAATGACATCTCCATGTAATTTCATTCATGGTATCATTTCGTTGATATCCTATTTAGTCATGTCTATCAGTTAATCATTCCATTTGGTATACCTCTTTGAATTCATCCATGGTAGATATATGATCTCACTGGACTTCTAGCTCGCCTAAATTTGACGACTCTTATAAGTTTACAGTATGCGAGAGGAGTAGAAGTTAAAGAATTCCTAAATCGATACTTTTAGATCAATAGTCTTTGTTTCATTTTATTTATTTGAGAAATTGTAAAGAACTTGATGTAGTGGAGAATTTTGATTAAGTGATGGAAATAATAGTTAAGTAGAATCTTAGATTTATTAAGTTTAATTATTTTGGTTTGGATAATTTAATTATCACACGATTTAGATGTGTGATTAATCATATGTGAATTTGATGAATAAATATACAAAATATTAGTTCACACTCTACAACTTCAGATCCTGTTTGCCACACTCGGGTTTTGAATTTTAGAGCATGACATTGACATTAAAAATATGGCCGTAGTGGGCTTACAATGTACTAGCTAGGCCACTATGATAGAGTAGATAGTCCAAGTCTTCAACAAAACATTGGATTTTCAGCTAAATTGAGGATCATCCGTTGGTACCTCTCCCATTTGGGATTCCCATTCAAGCCAAGCTTTGATAGATAATTGGGCCAGTCATTATGAATGGCTCAGAGTTTTCTTCTATTGAACCTACCAATTGGCTAATCTCCAGTGAGTACGTGATTCGAAGATCTTGGCAATGATGCATGGGCTGGGTGAAGTAGAAGTTCATTTTCAAGAATTTGATTGGTGAAGATTATCTTAGCTGAGGTGGAGTGACAATGTCCACAACATTCACACCCGAACATGATCTGTACTCCAACCTTTTGCACGATAGCATTAAATAGGACAACCCCATTCATGAACTTCCATATGAAGATGAAAATCTTTGTTGGCATTCATTTTCTCTATATCCATTTTTCCCAAGTTTTAATTCTTTGCTTGGTTCTAACTTAATTCCACGCAACCTTTGAAGAGAATTTACTTGACGACGTAGTTGTTCAGGTTAGGCGATCATCTCTTGGTGATTGAGATGTCTAGACCTCTCAAATAGGACAACCCCATTCATGAACTTCCATATGAAGATTGTTTAGAACACAATTAACACGATCATCAAAATTCCAACCTTGTTGGCTCAACCAAAGAGGAGACCATCACTTATTTCAAATCATTTAGGACTTTCACACCTTCCATTGATGATGTCAAGGTAGCATCGGACCAATTCTGGTCCTAAAAGTTTACCTGATCCTTTTTAATTAGCCATCTTGATTGATTTCTGACAAAGGACAATTTTCGGGCTAAGCTTCGCTAGGACTTCAACTCAACAGTCTTGGTGGAATGAGGCTTATGAAGAAACTTAGATAAGTATTTGGCTCCCATATATCTGCAAAGTCAATATGCCTTTTAGGGGAGCGATTCTCAGACTAGCCATGATATCCTTAATTTGGCTAATCTCAAGCCTTTATTTTAAAGTGGGGATGCATAATTTGGTCCATCGAACCTAGTGCTTCTTGTTCTTACTATCCTTAATGCGTTAGAAAAAAATCCATAAAAGTTTATTAGTTTTATTTTCTAACAAATTGAGGCCAAGAGATATGTGGCTGCTGAAAGGTGGAGAAAGAGTATCTGGCTAGGACACATTTTATAAGTCTTTCTGTAGGGAGAGAACTTGGCCTTCCATCCATCTTCCTAGCATTCTTCTACGTGAGGGGTTGAGAGACTAGCTCACACTCTGGCTTTAGATAAGGGAACTTGTAGGTAGGATAGCGGGAGCTTACTCTACTTAAATTCAAATATCTACTTTATAATTTGCACTACACTCGAGATGGGGGAGTCTTTAAAGGCATTACAAAACAACTTTTGGCATTGTTGATTCATTGATGCTTCGTTGTATTCTTTCAAAAATTTTTTTATTCCTTTCACCAATGAGTTCTTACCATTTAAGAATAAGATTGTATCATTAACAAATAATAGGGAGAGACAATTAGATTGGAAGGCGATAATGGAGGCATGTCCCACTCCTCACTAATTGGGAGGCCCCCTTAAAACCTTCATGGCTAAAATGAAGATAGAGTATGTGGCATTTTTTAAAAAAAACATTATATATATATAAAATTTTTTTTTTTTTAATTTTTCTTTTTCGAAGTAACCTAGTTTTTTATTTTATTTTATTTTATTTTTTCGAAGTAACCATATTATTTTTTTTCCGAGTATGTGGCATTGGGTTCCCTTGATGAAGCCCCCTTGATGGCTGGAAGAATCCAAGTATTTAACCGTTCACTTAAATGGAGAATCAAATGCATTTCCAACATTTTTCCACATTGTTATAAATGAATATGAGATGCCAAAGTAGTGAAGAACTTAGGTGAGGAAACCTTGTTCAGATCTGATATCTATAAGTCCTTTAGTTTGTCATGAATAACATGTGTTCGTGTAAGCCCCATTGGAAGCTGAAGACAGTCAAAGACTTAAAGATTTACAACATAAAGGCATGAAGGCAAGGTAAATTGAGGTGTCATGCTCACATTGGGATCGACTATCGACACCCCTCTTTCCTCTAAAAAGGCCCAAATTATCACTTGGAGAAAACCCTCGCCAGGCTGGGCGAAGCTGAATGTTGATGGCTTAGTTAGGGGCAACCCAGGTGTTCACTGCCCAAGTGCAGGGTTGTGATGTAGTAATAAACTCGGTAAGATCGAGGTCGAATCCACAAGGACTGAAACCTGTACGTATTCTGAAACTAAGTAGAACTAGAACTAGATTAAGATGAAATCTAAATCAAATAATTTTTGAGGAATAATGGAGAAATAATAATCTAAAACTGAAGAGAAATTCAGAGAAGGAACACTAGGGATTCAGAGGATCCACTTGTAGAGATCAGGGAGATCTTATGCCTGGATTAAAGAATCATAGAAATTAACTGAACTGATGTTGATATAGTTTTCAAGAGATGAAAGGTATATGAATTAGAATGGATTCCATCACCAAACCATGCCCATGAGACAAAGCAAACAACAGAATTAAACTAATTACCAACCAATCAACATGCTAGGAGGGTTAGGAAAGGGTATCGACATCCAACCATGCCCAGGAGACGATGGTGAACAACAGGGCTTCCTGACGTCATAAACATAAAAAGGTAACGGAAATACTCAAAGCCATCGCAGACCCATTGTAATTTCAGTCACAACAAACCATTGAGAACTAAAAATATTCCCATAAAATCAAACTAAAATCAAATCAGTTCAGGCATAAATCAGGGCGTAGAACTTTCCATCACACTGCAAGCTTCACCTCTTAGCCCTAGCTAAGAGGTTTAGCCCATCGTGGATGGACTAGATCTCTCCATAATATATTAAAAAAAAAAAAACAAAAAAAACCAAACAATTCTCTCTTGCTCTCCCTTGCCTCTTTCCCTGCTCCACGTCTCTGGCCTTCACGGCTGCCCCCCAAAAAAGATCCCTCTTCTCTCCCTTCTTTTCTCCTTTTATAGGCCGAGGTCGGCGTGCAAAAATCAGCCCTGCGCAGAGTCTTCCGCACTCCATATCTGACTGGAGAAGAGTCAGTTTAGAGAACTGACTCCCAGTTACGCAGCAGAGAAAAAAAACCTCCGTTTGAAACGGAATTTTCTGCAACAAAAGTTCGATCCAAGACGTTCAGTCGTCTTGGCTTTAATCAGTCCCACCATGGATAGTATGTGGACGATCCAGATAGAAAAACCGATCATCCTCCTGATTGCAGAACGGCCCGGAAGTCTCGGTTTTCCCGGACTGCGTAGACGCTCTGAAACTTCCGCTGGCTGACGGTGGGGTCCATGATCGTCATTGTTTAAGAAATCCAGACCGTTCACTGAAGTCCACTTGAAATTTCAGACAGGAAAGGTGGGTTTCGAAAGTTTAATGGTGTGGCCTACGAGACTTTTAGCTCTGCCGTCCGTTAGATGTTTGGACAGATGGAATCCCACCCTCTGTGTTTCTTCAAATTCTGCCAGCTAGGCTTGGATCATGTGGCCTATTAGAGACCACTGGACGGTTCAGATCGACTTAAAATCTCGAGATAGTGGCCCAGAGGAGGGGACCGCAACTCCCTGTTGCGGTGAAGAAAACAGGATTTCCTGTTTTAAGAAGGAAGTCGGGTCAGCGCCTGCTGACCTGACTTGGTTGGTTCGGTGGGCGGCGCCTGCGCGTGGGCTGTACACACGCACATGCAAGGTGGGTCCCATTTTGATGTATTTGCAAGATCCAATCCATCCATCTTCTTTCTCACCTCATTTAAACAGTTGAGACCAAAATTGAAGCATATCCAGAGATTAGGTGGGCCTAGAATCCTGATTCTGAGGGCTGATCTGTCCGTTAGGCCACTTCCAGGGGGATCTGACGGCTGAAATTTGACGTGTACGGTTAATATAGGGCGTTCAGGCCATGTATGAAGTCTCGTGTCAATCGGATGGCGGAAACCCTGTGATCTTGCATTCTGGACGTCCTTCGGGCCACTTGAGCTTCAGTTTCTTGATTTCCTTGGATCTCGGGCGTTGATCTTGGTTCACTGGGGCCCGTCCCTTGCCTTGATGACTTCATATTGTTAAGTCTGTGCTTTTAGCACCATTTTCAGTTCCCGCTTGTAAATACATCCTGCATCACAAACACGATTAAATCGGCCTGTTTAAACAATATCATGCTCTTAAATCCAGGCAATAACTAGGGTCTAATATGCAATATTTGACCCTCAACACCAGGGGAAGGGGCCGAATGAGGAGTTTACAGAGACTACAAGGGAAACTTCATCTTCGTCTTTCAGAAAAGTTATGGCCCCATTACCAACACAATCACTGAAGCCCGTGATATGGTTGATGGATTGATTTTGTGCAAAGACAAAGGCTTGCTAAACATTATAGTTGAAACTAATTTGCGTGCAATTTTTGATTCGATGGTCAATCCCATCAACTCCCACAGTTGGAACATCTGGTACCTCCTGGGAGACATCTAGCGGCTCTCTTAGTCTCTCAACATCTGTTACTCCCACACTCTCAGAGAAGGTAACTCGGTGGTAGACGGTCTGGCCAAATCTGCTAGCAGTGGCTCCCCAAATAAGATTTTCCTCTCGATGTATGACCTCCCCACCCTTATCAGAGGATCCATTATTTTAGACAAGGCTAGCATTGGCCAAATTAGGCACAACAGACCAAAGAAGGGGGTCGGCTAATCTCTACCTCTGAGCTATCTTTCAGTCCTGTCTAGGGACCATTTGCGACTAGCCATCAAAGAGTTGTTTTTGCCCAGTGTGGGTCCATTATCTGCTTGGTCAGCCTACCCCTGCCTCTCCTGGATGTCTTTTGTCATGGATGACTGCCATAAGCTTGCAGGTGGATGCTTTTTCTTGATACTCAGCTAGAGGTTGAGACAGAGAATGAAATACTTGTCTGGCCTTAGCGGGGGGCTAGCCATCTAGGCTCCACTTCATCTCTGGATGTAGCTGCTTCTGGGGATTGGTGCTGTGTGGCTGCTACTGGAACTCTGTTTTCAGCTCTGGTTCTTACCGTGGTGTTCTTTGGAGCCATCTGCAACGGCAGTTGAGATTTTCAGCTTCCCCCTCCGATCCTCATATCGGCGATTGATAGTTGATGCTTGCTTCACCAACTGATTCTGCCCTGTTTACCGATCTATCCAATTTTCTTTTCTGCTTCCTTTCTTTTTCTCTTTTCCAAATTGTGAAGGAATGGTATAAGATAGGCGCAGTCCGAATCTTTTTGTTGGGACCCGCCCGAATGGTTGTATATTCTAGATTCTCTAATGAAATTTAGGTGGTACTATTCCACCTTTCTATTTTTTTTTTTTACAAAAAAAAAAGGTAAATTGAGGTGCCTTAGTGATCATAATCCTAATCCCATTTCATTCCAAAATAACTTACCTCTAAATGATTCACTTAAATAGAAAAACTTTTTCTTTATCATCATAAGTCTAAAGATTTAAATATGAAAAAGTTCGGCTAGGCTTTTAGAGGTTCAAAGCTTCTGAAAATCAAAGCTCTATCGATTGATTCGACAGATCGACCCTGTTGATTTGATTGATAGTAGCTAAAACTGTCCACTGACCAAATTACTTAAATTAGAGTATTGTTAATTGAATTGATAGTCCAATCGATAGTGTCAATTCGAGTTGATCGAATCGATAGAGCTGTCAATCAAATTGACAGTAGTCGTTATAGATCCATTGGTGCTATTTTCTTATAAAATGGGCACTCAGACCTTTGCAAAAATGATGGGGTTTTAATGGTTTTAAAGCTTCTATGCATACAACTCTTATCCTCCTCACTTAGGCTGTAATATATTGAGTTCAAGTAATCTTTTGTTGCGATTCAGCACTTTATGTGAGCATTTCAAGCTCATCTTGAAGATGTGCATGTTCTCTTGCATTCTCTATAGGTTAGACACTAATCCCGTAGGTAAATCCTTTCTCTATCATCCTCTAAAATGCCCATCTAGATGAATCCCCAATTATAACTAACTATCCCATTAGTTGTTGGATATTCGACCAACCCACTCTCCCATTACCTTAGAATCCTCATAAGAAGATCATTAAAGGAGCCGATCGTTAGAACTGAAGAAGATCCACTTCAAAGATTATGAGAGCTAAAGAGAAGGCGCATCAAGATTGATCGAGTATCTTAAGACAAGTGCTATCAAGTGGCTCATCCAACTAGTAAGATTTCTATTTAGAGTCTATTGTCAAGTCATTTCTTGTGTAGAATTGAGTAAGTCTCTTTGTGAGCCATCGACATGGGTATGTAAGACTTTGTGTGAGCCACTGATACGGGTGTGTACATGTAAGTCTCTATGTGAGCCACTGACGGGCGTGTACGTGTGAGTCTTTGTGTGAGCCACCGATGGGTATATACGTATAACTCTCTGTGTGAGCCATCGAAAGGTGTGTATGTGGATCCTCAAGTAAGATTGTAAAGGTCAATGATGAGCTTATAGAAAACCATATGAGATAGTGAAATCTGAAAAACTCAAGTTTGAGTTCATTATCTAGGAGTGGAGTAGAGATTTAATTGAACCACTATATATCATTGTGTCTGCGATTATTGATAAGTGCATGCAATTCTATATGTACTTGTAATTTAATTTTATTCATTTCATATGAATGTATGAATAGATTGTATAATAGGTGTTTAATTTATTGCATCCGTTAGTTGTTTATATCTCACATCATAGGCTACTTAACACATATACTTGTATCTTGTATAATCTATGATCTTAGACCAATTCCACCTTCTGGCTTAATTGTATTAAATTGACAAATAATATTAAAGGGTCATATTCTCCTCCCGTTTAGAACTTAGCCATAATTCTAAGCTTCCAAGCTTTTGCTTGTGATATTGTCTTAGATAACCGCACAATTTCAATATCCGAGTTTAGTTTCTTAAAACTTCACCAAATTTATCATGATCAAGGTGAAAGATGTGGGAGCCACCATTTACACTAACTTTAATTGCCCATCCAATTTAATTTAGCAAAAGAGAAAACTTCGATACGTAAAAAGAGTGATGGATGATACATGTGCATGTAAAAATTGCAAAGATGGTATACAAGTAGTCAAATTAAACAGTACTCAAAATTACAATACCTAGTGTAGATGCATCATGACCAAAAAAATTAAGCTTATTTGATCCTTTGACCATCAGATTGCTGGAGATTAATTGGACGCTTAAAAATGAAAAATATTTACCACTTCTATTTCCATGGACAAGGGTCCAAAAATTAAAATTTAGAATTGTTCAACCAATTTGAGAGTGGGATTAGGACTTGGTGATAGTGGGCTACACAATCCTACACAATCTTGTTAGTTTTTTTTTTTTTTTTTTTTTTTTTTTTTTTTTTTTTTTTTTGAGTTAATATGTATAAGGTGTACAATTTCTAAATGCCTACATCTCGAGCATCGTGTGTAGACCAAGCATCATATAACTCCTTTTAGGACTCAGCACAAATTACTAATTACCATTGTAAAGGAAAGTGTCATCAACCGGGGTTACAGTCAGATTTTTTTTTGGAATCAGATTCGAAATGTGTTGTGGACGCTTTCATTGGAAAATCCACCCCGGCCTGGAAATGGAAATACTGGTGGTCGCGGATCAGAGAATTAAAATCCAAGGGCATTCTCATCATCTTCCTTATTCCGAGAGAAGGAAACGGCCCCGCTGACGACCTAGCCAAGATGGCCGCTTCGTCTCAACATCACTCGTCGTATTCTCTTTTCTCCGAGCTCCCTTTTAGCGTCAAAGGTCTTTGCAATATGGATTCGCTGGGTCTTGGAACTATGAGAGTAAAGTGAGAGCTTCCTTCTTTTGTTTCGTGTCTTGTTTGCAGGGTAGTTCTGGCCTCCTGGCTCCTTTTTGTCCCCAGGAGTCCCGTTAGGGCTGTAAATCATGTTCATTTTAATATACTCCCTCCTTTTGGCTAGAAAAAAAAAAAAAGTGTCATCATCATAGTTTTATCAAAGCTAGACCAAACGTGGGATGTAATGTCATGGGAGGTAGATAAGTGATGTAATCATTACACTTTTTCATGGCATTGCTGTAAAAATTTTGAATATGAATCATGTTATTAGCATATGAATGTGATAATTTGACATTTATACTAACAAAAAAAATTATCAGTAAAATCTTACTACCGACATTTAAACTAACAAAAAAAGAAAAAAAAAAATCATCATTAAAATTTTACTACAGTTAAACCACATATAAGAATTGATGGCCAAATATGGATGTTATTTAAAGAAAGGTAAATGAATTTATAATAATTACACTTTTTCTTTACATTATCATCATAATTAGTAATTTAAATGGGCATTTAGCGTGAGAAATTTTGAAAATCTTGAGATAATGATATTATTATAAGATTTTCAAAATATCAGTAGATTTAAAATATCACATTGTTATTGTGATATCATCCAATATTAACTCGAAAATTAGTAAAAACCTTACAATTTGTTATATAAATATTTATTTAAAATTTAAATTTATTTAATAATTTACAATAAATAAAATTTATTTTTTAAAAAAATTGGCAAGATTTTACTGGTAATATCTCGAAATAATAATAATAATAATAATAATAATAATAATAATAATAATAATAAAACCTTCAATTTTGAAAAATCTCCCGAGACATTTATGGGTAAAATGACGTTTGCCACAATGCTTAGGGAAAGATGGGATGTTTATCATTAATAAATGCTGTTGTGATTCATTCAGTGAGAGATGGCAAAATACATTTCCAAGATTATCGATCTTGATGTCTTGGTAAAATGCATTTCTAAGATTATCGATCTTGAGGCGATTCATGAGTGGAGATACCTCGCTTCAACACTTGAGGTCTTGGTATCAATCCCTAGCGGGGTTGGCTAACATAAAGT
Organism: Magnolia officinalis; assembly: GCA_021015155.1. Lineage (NCBI taxonomy): Eukaryota > Viridiplantae > Streptophyta > Magnoliopsida > Magnoliales > Magnoliaceae > Magnolia > Magnolia officinalis. The sequence continues at coordinate 79,786,847 of JAJHSJ010000003.1, forward strand.
GCTGCCTGTGTACTGACATGGTGTAAGTGATTCATTCAGTGAGAGATGGCAAAATACATTTCTAAGATTATCGATCTTGATGTCTTGGTAAAATGCATTTCTAAGATTATCGATCTTGAGGTGATTCATGAGTGGAGATACCTCGCTTCAACACTTGAGGTCTTGGTATCGATCCCTAGCGGGGGTGGCTAACATAAAGTGCTGCCTGTGTACTGACATGGTGTGTACTTACAAGCTAACCCACGAAAAAAAAAAAAGAAAAAAAAGAAAAGAAGAAAAAGAGATGGCAAAATGCATTTCTAAGATTATTTCATTAGGTTTAGGTGTACCGGATTCGCCTATAACATTTCTTTCGGGCAGCACGTGAAACAACCAATCTCTTTGTGGCCCACCATGTTGAAATATGAAATCCACTCCCTCCATCAGGTGATAAACCTAATTTTCACAGTTCGTAAGAAATATTATCCTGATAATATATGTATTGTAGATTACTCGAGTTTTTGATCAGACTGATTTTTGTAGTGTCCTTTTCACAGCCAGTCACACATGATGAACGAGCATTCCTATTGTTCCATGCCGTGTGGCCCACCTGGTTTGTGGATCTAACTTACTTTTTTGGCCACAAAGCCTAGCATTGAGGAGCTAACCTGATGGACGGAGGTGATATTACATACGCAACATGGTGGGCCAAAACTGCTTGATATTACATAGATTAGAGGATTCATGTAAGTCTCACTGTAAACTGCAACAATGAAATTCAAACCAGTCATTACTCACGTGGGGTTGTACGTGTGGGATTAAGTTATTATTAAACAAAGATAAATTATAATTATAAAATAAAGAATGAGATAAATTTGGAACGGTTTTTTATTTGTTATTATAGCATTCAGATCTCTTTTTTTTTGGTCTAATTCAGGACCCTCCAATGTGATGTAATCTCTTTCTAGCCGTCCATTTTTCTAATACACATGCGGCTTACCTAGTGAGTGTGTCAGCCTAACTTTTAGGCTATGGTATGTTCATGACGAGACCAACTTGATGAGTAGCCCAGATAACACACGTGTGACACATGTGCAGCGTATTGCTACTTCAATCTCCAGCGAATTGCCGTGCAATAAAGCTCAGGTACACCCTACGTATATGCCAGCATGGCATATGGGTGCGAGATCCAATCCATCCATCAGGTTGGACGGACCTTGTACA